>OZ022394.1:14867501-15501411 GCA_963989295.1 Ametastegia equiseti
TGCCTCGTCCCAAAGCCTCCCTTGCATTGAAGCCTGCCTCGTATTTGATCCTGGCTCGCCTCGGAGCCTGCCTCACAGCGAAGCCTGGCTTGCAACGAAGCCTGCCTCGTATTCAATCCTGGCTCGCCTCGGAGCCTGCCTCGTCCCAAAGCCTCCCTTGCATTGAAGCCTGCCTCGTATTTGATCCTGGCTCGCCTCGGAGCCTGCCTCACATCGAAGCCTGGCTTGCAACGAAGCCTGCCTCGTATTTGATCCTGGCTCGCCTCGGAGCCTGTCTCGTCCCAAAGCCTCCCTTGCATTGAAGCCTGCCTCGTATTTGATCCTGGCTCGCCTCGGAGCCTGCCTCACATCGAAGCCTGGCTTGCAACGAAGCCTGCCTCGTATTCAAACCTGGCTCGCCTCGGAGCCTGCCTCGTCCCAAAGCCTCCCTTGCATTGAAGCCTGCCTCGTATTTGATCCTGGCTCGCCTCGGAGCCTGCCTCACATCGGAGCCTGGCTTGCAACGAAGCCTGCCTCGTATTCAATCCTGGCTCGCCTCGGAGCCTGCCTCGCATCGAAGCCTGGCTTGCAACGAACCCTGCCTCGTATTCAATCCTGGCTCGCCTCGGAGCCTGCCTCGTCCCAAAGCCTCCCTTGCATTGAAGCCTGCCTCGTATTTGATCCTGGCTCACCTCGGAGCCTGCCTCACATCGAAGCCTGTCTCGTATTTGATCCTGGCTCGCCTCGGAGCCTGCCTCGTCCCAAAGCCTCCCTTGCATTGAAGCCTGCCTCGTATTTGATCCTGGCTCGCCTCGGAGCCTGCCTCACATCGAAGCCTGGCTTGCAACGAAGCCTGCCTCGTATTTGATCCTGGCTCGCCTCGGAGCCTGCCTCACATCGAAGCCTGGCTTGCAACGAAGCCTGCCTCGTATTTGATCCTGGCTCGCCTCGGAGCCTGCCTCACATCGAAGCCTGGCTTGCAACGAAGCCTGCCTCGTATTTGATCCTGGCTCGCCTCGGAGCCTGCCTCACATCGAAGCCTGGCTTGCAACGAAGCCTGTCTCGTATTTGATCCTGGCTCGCCTCGGAGCCTGCCTCGTCCCAAAGCCTCCCTTGCATTGAAGCCTGCCTCGTATTTGATCCTGGCTCGCCTCGGAGCCTGCCTCACCTCGGAGCCTGCCTCACATCGAAGCCTGTCTCGCATTTGATCCTGGCTCGCCTCGGAGCCTGCCTCGTCCCAAAGCCTCCCTTGCATTGAAGCCTGCCTCGTATTTGATCCTGGCTCGCCTCGGAGCCTGCCTCACAGCGAAGCCTGGCTTGCAACGAAGCCTGCCTCGTATTCAATCCTGGCTCGCCTCGGAGCCTGCCTCGTCCCAAAGCCTCCCTTGCATTGAAGCCTGCCTCGTATTTGATCCTGGCTCGCCTCGGAGCCTGCCTCACATCGAAGCCTGGCTTGCAACGAAGCCTGCCTCGTATTTGATCCTGGCTCGCCTCGGAGCCTGTCTCGTCCCAAAGCCTCCCTTGCATTGAAGCCTGCCTCGTATTTGATCCTGGCTCGCCTCGGAGCCTGCCTCACATCGAAGCCTGGCTTGCAACGAAGCCTGCCTCGTATTCAATCCTGGCTCGTCTAGGAGCCTGCCTCGTCCCAAAGCCTCCCTTGCATTGAAGCCTGCCTCGTATTTGATCCTGGCTCGCCTCGGAGCCTGCCTCACATCGAAGCCTGGCTTGCAACGAAGCCTGCCTCGTATTCAATCCTGGCTCGCCTCGGAGCCTGCCTCGTCCCAAAGCCTCCCTTGCATTGAAGCCTGCCTCGTATTTGATCCTGGCTCGCCTCGGAGCCTGCCTCACATCGAAGCCTGGCTTGCAACGAAGCCTGCCTCGTATTCAATCCTGGCTCGCCTCGGAGCCTGCCTCGTCCCAAAGCCTCCCTTGCATTGAAGCCTGCCTCGTATTTGATCCTGGCTCGCCTCGGAGCCTGCCTCACATCGAAGCCTGGCTTGCAACGAAGCCTGCCTCGTATTCAATCCTGGCTTGCCTCGGAGCCTGCCTTGTCCCAAAGCCTCCCTTGCATTGAAGCCTGCCTCGTATTTGATCCTGGCTCGCCTCGGAGCCTGCCTCACATCGAAGCCTGGCTTGCAACGAAGCCTGCCTCGTATTCAATCCTGGCTCGCCTCGGAGCCTGCCTCGCATCGAAGCCTGGCTTGCAACGAAGCCTGCCTCGTATTCAATCCTGGCTCGCCTCGGAGCCTGCCTCACATCGAAGCCTGGCTTGCAACGAAGCCTGCCTCGTATTTGATCCTGGCTCGCCTCGGAGCCTGTCTCGTCCCAAAGCCTCCCTTGCATTGAAGCCTGCCTCGTATTTGATCCTGGCTCGCCTCGGAGCCTGCCTCACATCGAAGCCTGGCTTGCAACGAAGCCTGTCTCGTATTTGATCCTGGCTCGCCTCGGAGCCTGCCTCGTCCCAAAGCCTCCCTTGCATTGAAGCCTGCCTCGTATTTGATCCTGGCTCGCCTCGGAGCCTGCCTCACAGCGAAGCCTGGCTTGCAACGAAGCCTGCCTCGTATTCAATCCTGGCTCGCCTCGGAGCCTGCCTCGTCCCAAAGCCTCCCTTGCATTGAAGCCTGCCTCGTATTTGATCCTGGCTCGCCTTGGAGCCTGCCTCACATCGAAGCCTGGCTTGCAACAAAGCCTGCCTCGTATCCAATCCTGGCTCGCCTCGGAGCCTGCCTCGCATCGAAGCCTGGCTTGCAACGAACCCTGCCTCGTATTCAATCCTGGCTCGCCTCGAAGCCTGCCTCGTCCCAAAGCCTCCCTTGCATTGAAGCCTGCCTCGTATTTGATCCTGGCTCACCTCGGAGCCTGCCTCACATCGAAGCCTGGCTTGCAACGAAGCCTGTCTCGTATTTGATCCTGGCTCGCCTCGGAGCCTGTCTCGTCCCAAAGCCTCCCTTGCATTGAAGCCTGTCTCGTATTTGATCCTGGCTCGCCTCGGAGCCTGCCTCGTCCCAAAGCCTCCCTTGCATTGAAGCCTGCCTCGTATTTGATCCTGGCTCGCCTCGGAGCCTGCCTCACATCGAAGCCTGGCTTGCAACGAAGCCTGTCTCGTATTTGATCCTGGCTCGCCTCGGAGCCTGCCTCGTCCCAAAGCCTCCCTTGCATTGAAGCCTGCCTCGTATTTGATCCTGGCTCGCCTCGGAGCCTGCCTCACATCGAAGCCTGGCTTGCAACAAAGCCTGCCTCGTATTCAAACCTGGCTCGCCTCGGAGCCTGCCTCGTCCCAAAGCCTCCCTTGCATTGAAGCCTGCCTCGTATTTGATCCTGGCTCGCCTCGGAGCCTGCCTCACATCGGAGCCTGGCTTGCAACGAAGCCTGCCTCGTATTCAATCCTGGCTCGCCTCGGAGCCTGCCTCGCATCGAAGCCTGGCTTGCAACGAACCCTGCCTCGTATTCAATCCTGGCTCGCCTCGGAGCCTGCCTCGTCCCAAAGCCTCCCTTGCATTGAAGCCTGCCTCGTATTTGATCCTGGCTCGCCTCGGAGCCTGCCTCACATCGAAGCCTGGCTTGCAACGAAGCCTGCCTCGTATTCAATCCTGGCTTGCCTCGGAGCCTGCCTTGTCCTAAAGCCTCCCTTGCATTGAAGCCTGCCTCGTATTTGATCCTGGCTCGCCTCGGAGCCTGCCTCACATCGAAGCCTGGCTTGCAACGAAGCCTGCCTCGTATTCAATCCTGGCTCGCCTCGGAGCCTGCCTCGCATCGAAGCCTGGCTTGCAACGAAGCCTGCCTCGTATTCAATCCTGGCTCGCCTCGGAGCCTGCTTCGTCCCAAAGCCTCCCTTGCATTGAAGCCTGCCTCGTATTTGATCCTGGCTCACCTCGGAGCCTGCCTCACATCGAAGCCTGGCTTGCAACGAAGCCTGTCTCGTATTTGATCCTGGCTCGCCTCGGAGCCTGCCTCGTCCCAAAGCCTCCCTTGCATTGAAGCCTGCCTCGTATTTGATCCTGGCTCGCCTCGGAGCCTGCCTCGTCCCAAAGCCTCCCTTGCATTGAAGCCTGCCTCGTATTTGATCCTGGCTCGCCTCGGAGCCTGCCTCACATCGAAGCCTGGCTTGCAACGAAGCCTGCCTCGTATTCAATCCTGGCTCGCCTCGGAGCCTGCCTCGTCCCAAAGCCTCCCTTGCATTGAAGCCTGCCTCGTATTTGATCCTGGCTCGCCTCGGAGCCTGCCTCACATCGAAGCCTGGCTTGCAACGAAGCCTGCCTCGTATTCAATCCTGGCTCGCCTCGGAGCCTGCCTCGCATCGAAGCCTGGCTTGCAACGAAGCCTGCCTCGTATTCAATCCTGGCTCGCCTCGGAGCCTGCCTCGTCCCAAAGCCTCCCTTGCATTGAAGCCTGCCTCGTATTTAATCCTGGCTCACCTCGGAGCCTGCCTCACATCGAAGCCTGGCTTGCAACGAAGCCTGTCTCGTATTTGATTCTGGCTCGCCTCGGAGCCTGCCTCGTCCCAAAGCCTCCCTTGCATTGAAGCCTGCCTCGTATTTGATCCTGGCTCTCCTCGGAGCCTGCCTCACCTCGGAGCCTGCCTCACATCGAAGCCTGTCTCGTATTTGATCCTGGCTCGCCTCGGAGCCTGCCTCGTCCCAAAGCCTCCCTTGCATTGAAGCCTGCCTCGTATTTGATCCTGGCTCGCCTCGGAGCCTGCCTCACATCGGAGCCTGGCTTGCAACGAAGCCTGCCTCGTATTCAATCCTGGCTTGCCTCGGAGCCTGCCTTGTCCCAAAGCCTCCCTTGCATTGAAGCCTGCCTCGTATTTGATCCTGGCTCGCCTCGGAGCCTGCCTCACATCGAAGCCTGGCTTGCAACGAAGCCTGCCTCGTATTCAATCCTGGCTCGCCTCGGAGCCTGCCTCGCATCGAAGCCTGGCTTGCAACGAAGCCTGCCTCGTATTCAATCCTGGCTCGCCTCGGAGCCTGCTTCGTCCCAAAGCCTCCCTTGCATTGAAGCCTGCTTCGTATTTGATCCTGGCTCACCTCGGAGCCTGCCTCACATCGAAGCCTGGCTTGCAACGAAGCCTGTCTCGTATTTGATCCTGGCTCGCCTCGGAGCCTGCCTCGTCCCAAAGCCTCCCTTGCATTGAAGCCTGCCTCGTATTTGATCCTGGCTCGCCTCGGAGCCTGCCTCACATCGAAGCCTGGCTTGCAACGAAGCCTGTCTCGTATTTGATCCTGGCTCGCCTCGGAGCCTGCCTCGTCCCAAAGCCTCCCTTGCATTGAAGCCTGCCTCGTATTTGATCCTGGCTCGCCTCGGAGCCTGCCTCACAGCGAAGCCTGGCTTGCAACGAAGCCTGCCTCGTATTCAATCCTGGCTCGCCTCGGAGCCTGCCTCGTCCCAAAGCCTCCCTTGCATTGAAGCCTGCCTCGTATTTGATCCTGGCTCGCCTCGGAGCCTGCCTCACATCGAAGCCTGGCTTGCAACGAAGCCTGCCTCGTATTTGATCCTGGCTCGCCTCGGAGCCTGTCTCGTCCCAAAGCCTCCCTTGCATTGAAGCCTGCCTCGTATTTGATCCTGGCTCGCCTCGGAGCCTGCCTCACATCGAAGCCTGGCTTGCAACGAAGCCTGCCTCGTATTCAATCCTGGCTCGCCTCGGAGCCTGCCTCTTCCCAAAGCCTCCCTTGCATTGAAGCCTGCCTCGTATTTGATCCTGGCTCGCCTCGGAGCCTGCCTCACATCGAAGCCTGGCTTGCAACGAAGCCTGCCTCGTATTCAATCCTGGCTCGCCTCGGAGCCTGCCTCGCATCGAAGCCTGGCTTGCAACGAAGCCTGCCTCGTATTCAATCCTGGCTCGCCTCGGAGCCTGCCTCGTCCCAAAGCCTCCCTTGCATTGAAGCCTGCCTCGTATTTGATCCTGGCTCGCCTCGGAGCCTGCCTCACATCGAAGCCTGGCTTGCAACGAAGCCTGCCTCGTATTCAATCCTGGCTCGCCTCGGAGCCTGCCTCGTCCCAAAGCCTCCCTTGCATTGAAGCCTGCCTCGTATTTGATCCTGGCTCGCCTCGGAGCCTGCCTCACATCGAAGCCTGGCTTGCAACGAAGCCTGCCTCGTATTCAATCCTGGCTCGCCTCGGAGCCTGCCTCGCATCGAAGCCTGGCTTGCAACGAAGCCTGCCTCGTATTCAATCCTGGCTCGCCTCGGAGCCTGCCTCGTCCCAAAGCCTCCCTTGCATTGAAGCCTGCCTCGTATTTGATCCTGGCTCACCTCGGAGCCTGCCTCACATCGAAGCCTGGCTTGCAACGAAGCCTGTCTCGTATTTGATCCTGGCTCGCCTCGGAGCCTGCCCCGTCCCAAAGCCTCCCTTGCATTGAAGCCTGCCTCGTATTTGATCCTGGCTCGCCTCGGAGATAGCCTCACATCGAAGCCTGGCTTGCAACGAAGCCTGCCTCGTATTCAATCCTGGCTCGCCTCGGAGCCTGCCTCGCATCGAAGCCTGGCTTGCAACGAAGCCTGCCTCGTATTCAATCCTGGCTCGCCTCGGAGCCTGCCTCGTCCCAAAGCCTCCCTTGCATTGAAGCCTGCCTCGTATTTAATCCTGGCTCACCTCGGAGCCTGCCTCACATCGAAGCCTGGCTTGCAACGAAGCCTGTCTCGTATTTGATCCTGGCTCGCCTCGGAGCCTGCCTCGTCCCAAAGCCTCCCTTGCATTGAAGCCTGCCTCGTATTTGATCCTGGCTCACCTCGGAGCCTGCCTCACAGCGAAGCCTGGCTTGCAACGAAGCCTGCCTCGTATTCAATCCTGGCTCGCCTCGGAGCCTGCCTCGTCCCAAAGCCTCCCTTGCATTGAAGCCTGCCTCGTATTTGATCCTGGCTCGCCTCGGAGCCTGCCTCACATCGAAGCCTGGCTTGCAACGAAGCCTGCCTCGTATTCAATCCTGGCTCGCCTCGGAGCCTGCCTCGCATCGAAGCCTGGCTTGCAACGAAGCCTGCCTCGTATTCAATCCTGGCTCGCCTCGGAGCCTGCCTCGTCCCAAAGCCTCCCTTGCATTGAAGCCTGCCTCGTATTTGATCCTGGCTCACCTCGGAGCCTGCCTCACATCGAAGCCTGGCTTGCAACGAAGCCTGTCTCGTATTTGATCCTGGCTCGCCTCGGAGCCTGTCTCGTCCCAAAGCCTCCCTTGCATTGAAGCCTGTCTCGTATTTGATCCTGGCTCGCCTCGGAGCCTGCCTCGTCCCAAAGCCTCCCTTGCATTGAAGCCTGCCTCGTATTTGATCCTGGCTCGCCTCGGAGCCTGCCTCACATCGAAGCCTGGCTTGCAACGAAGCCTGTCTCGTATTTGATCCTGGCTCGCCTCGGAGCCTGCCTCGTCCCAAAGCCTCCCTTGCATTGAAGCCTGCCTCGTATTTGATCCTGGCTCGCCTCGGAGCCTGCCTCACATCGAAGCCTGGCTTGCAACAAAGCCTGCCTCGTATTCAAACCTGGCTCGCCTCGGAGCCTGCCTCGTCCCAAAGCCTCCCTTGCATTGAAGCCTGCCTCGTATTTGATCCTGGCTCGCCTCGGAGCCTGCCTCACATCGGAGCCTGGCTTGCAACGAAGCCTGCCTCGTATTCAATCCTGGCTCGCCTCGGAGCCTGCCTCGCATCGAAGCCTGGCTTGCAACGAACCCTGCCTCGTATTCAATCCTGGCTCGCCTCGGAGCCTGCCTCGTCCCAAAGCCTCCCTTGCATTGAAGCCTGCCTCGTATTTGATCCTGGCTCGCCTCGGAGCCTGCCTCACATCGAAGCCTGGCTTGCAACGAAGCCTGCCTCGTATTCAATCCTGGCTTGCCTCGGAGCCTGCCTTGTCCTAAAGCCTCCCTTGCATTGAAGCCTGCCTCGTATTTGATCCTGGCTCGCCTCGGAGCCTGCCTCACATCGAAGCCTGGCTTGCAACGAAGCCTGCCTCGTATTCAATCCTGGCTCGCCTCGGAGCCTGCCTCGCATCGAAGCCTGGCTTGCAACGAAGCCTGCCTCGTATTCAATCCTGGCTCGCCTCGGAGCCTGCTTCGTCCCAAAGCCTCCCTTGCATTGAAGCCTGCCTCGTATTTGATCCTGGCTCACCTCGGAGCCTGCCTCACATCGAAGCCTGGCTTGCAACGAAGCCTGTCTCGTATTTGATCCTGGCTCGCCTCGGAGCCTGCCTCGTCCCAAAGCCTCCCTTGCATTGAAGCCTGCCTCGTATTTGATCCTGGCTCGCCTCGGAGCCTGCCTCGTCCCAAAGCCTCCCTTGCATTGAAGCCTGCCTCGTATTTGATCCTGGCTCGCCTCGGAGCCTGCCTCACATCGAAGCCTGGCTTGCAACGAAGCCTGCCTCGTATTCAATCCTGGCTCGCCTCGGAGCCTGCCTCGTCCCAAAGCCTCCCTTGCATTGAAGCCTGCCTCGTATTTGATCCTGGCTCGCCTCGGAGCCTGCCTCACATCGAAGCCTGGCTTGCAACGAAGCCTGCCTCGTATTCAATCCTGGCTCGCCTCGGAGCCTGCCTCGCATCGAAGCCTGGCTTGCAACGAAGCCTGCCTCGTATTCAATCCTGGCTCGCCTCGGAGCCTGCCTCGTCCCAAAGCCTCCCTTGCATTGAAGCCTGCCTCGTATTTAATCCTGGCTCACCTCGGAGCCTGCCTCACATCGAAGCCTGGCTTGCAACGAAGCCTGTCTCGTATTTGATTCTGGCTCGCCTCGGAGCCTGCCTCGTCCCAAAGCCTCCCTTGCATTGAAGCCTGCCTCGTATTTGATCCTGGCTCTCCTCGGAGCCTGCCTCACCTCGGAGCCTGCCTCACATCGAAGCCTGTCTCGTATTTGATCCTGGCTCGCCTCGGAGCCTGCCTCGTCCCAAAGCCTCCCTTGCATTAAAGCCTGCCTCGTATTTGATCCTGGCTCGCCTCGGAGCCTGCCTCACATCGGAGCCTGGCTTGCAACGAAGCCTGCCTCGTATTCAATCCTGGCTTGCCTCGGAGCCTGCCTTGTCCCAAAGCCTCCCTTGCATTGAAGCCTGCCTCGTATTTGATCCTGGCTCGCCTCGGAGCCTGCCTCACATCGAAGCCTGGCTTGCAACGAAGCCTGCCTCGTATTCAATCCTGGCTCGCCTCGGAGCCTGCCTCGCATCGAAGCCTGGCTTGCAACGAAGCCTGCCTCGTATTCAATCCTGGCTCGCCTCGGAGCCTGCTTCGTCCCAAAGCCTCCCTTGCATTGAAGCCTGCCTCGTATTTGATCCTGGCTCACCTCGGAGCCTGCCTCACATCGAAGCCTGGCTTGCAACGAAGCCTGTCTCGTATTTGATCCTGGCTCGCCTCGGAGCCTGCCTCGTCCCAAAGCCTCCCTTGCATTGAAGCCTGCCTCGTATTTGATCCTGGCTCGCCTCGGAGCCTGCCTCACATCGAAGCCTGGCTTGCAACGAAGCCTGTCTCGTATTTGATCCTGGCTCGCCTCGGAGCCTGCCTCGTCCCAAAGCCTCCCTTGCATTGAAGCCTGCCTCGTATTTGATCCTGGCTCGCCTCGGAGCCTGCCTCACAGCGAAGCCTGGCTTGCAACGAAGCCTGCCTCGTATTCAATCCTGGCTCGCCTCGGAGCCTGCCTCGTCCCAAAGCCTCCCTTGCATTGAAGCCTGCCTCGTATTTGATCCTGGCTCGCCTCGGAGCCTGCCTCACATCGAAGCCTGGCTTGCAACGAAGCCTGCCTCGTATTTGATCCTGGCTCGCCTCGGAGCCTGTCTCGTCCCAAAGCCTCCCTTGCATTGAAGCCTGCCTCGTATTTGATCCTGGCTCGCCTCGGAGCCTGCCTCACATCGAAGCCTGGCTTGCAACGAAGCCTGCCTCGTATTCAATCCTGGCTCGCCTCGGAGCCTGCCTCTTCCCAAAGCCTCCCTTGCATTGAAGCCTGCCTCGTATTTGATCCTGGCTCGCCTCGGAGCCTGCCTCACATCGAAGCCTGGCTTGCAACGAAGCCTGCCTCGTATTCAATCCTGGCTCGCCTCGGAGCCTGCCTCGCATCGAAGCCTGGCTTGCAACGAAGCCTGCCTCGTATTCAATCCTGGCTCGCCTCGGAGCCTGCCTCGTCCCAAAGCCTCCCTTGCATTGAAGCCTGCCTCGTATTTGATCCTGGCTCGCCTCGGAGCCTGCCTCACATCGAAGCCTGGCTTGCAACGAAGCCTGCCTCGTATTCAATCCTGGCTCGCCTCGGAGCCTGCCTCGTCCCAAAGCCTCCCTTGCATTGAAGCCTGCCTCGTATTTGATCCTGGCTCGCCTCGGAGCCTGCCTCACATCGAAGCCTGGCTTGCAACGAAGCCTGCCTCGTATTCAATCCTGGCTCGCCTCGGAGCCTGCCTCGCATCGAAGCCTGGCTTGCAACGAAGCCTGCCTCGTATTCAATCCTGGCTCGCCTCGGAGCCTGCCTCGTCCCAAAGCCTCCCTTGCATTGAAGCCTGCCTCGTATTTGATCCTGGCTCACCTCGGAGCCTGCCTCACATCGAAGCCTGGCTTGCAACGAAGCCTGTCTCGTATTTGATCCTGGCTCGCCTCGGAGCCTGCCCCGTCCCAAAGCCTCCCTTGCATTGAAGCCTGCCTCGTATTTGATCCTGGCTCGCCTCGGAGATAGCCTCACATCGAAGCCTGGCTTGCAACGAAGCCTGCCTCGTATTCAATCCTGGCTCGCCTCGGAGCCTGCCTCGCATCGAAGCCTGGCTTGCAACGAAGCCTGCCTCGTATTCAATCCTGGCTCGCCTCGGAGCCTGCCTCGTCCCAAAGCCTCCCTTGCATTGAAGCCTGCCTCGTATTTAATCCTGGCTCACCTCGGAGCCTGCCTCACATCGAAGCCTGGCTTGCAACGAAGCCTGTCTCGTATTTGATCCTGGCTCGCCTCGGAGCCTGCCTCGTCCCAAAGCCTCCCTTGCATTGAAGCCTGCCTCGTATTTGATCCTGGCTCACCTCGGAGCCTGCCTCACAGCGAAGCCTGGCTTGCAACGAAGCCTGCCTCGTATTCAATCCTGGCTCGCCTCGGAGCCTGCCTCGTCCCAAAGCCTCCCTTGCATTGAAGCCTGCCTCGTATTTGATCCTGGCTCGCCTCGGAGCCTGCCTCACATCGAAGCCTGGCTTGCAACGAAGCCTGCCTCGTATTCAATCCTGGCTCGCCTCGGAGCCTGCCTCGCATCGAAGCCTGGCTTGCAACGAAGCCTGCCTCGTATTCAATCCTGGCTCGCCTCGGAGCCTGCCTCGTCCCAAAGCCTCCCTTGCATTGGAGCCTGCCTCGTATTTGATCCTGGCTCACCTCGGAGCCTGCCTCACATCGAAGCCTGGCTTGCAACGAAGCCTGTCTCGTATTTGATCCTGGCTCGCCTCGGAGCCTGCCCCGTCCCAAAGCCTCCCTTGCATTGAAGCCTGCCTCGTATTTGATCCTGGCTCGCCTCGGAGATAGCCTCACATCGAAGCCTGGCTTGCAACGAAGCCTGCCTCGTATTCAATCCTGGCTCGCCTCGGAGCCTGCCTCGCATCGAAGCCTGGCTTGCAACGAAGCCTGCCTCGTATTCAATCCTGGCTCGCCTCGGAGCCTGCCTCGTCCCAAAGCCTCCCTTGCATTGAAGCCTGCCTCGTATTTAATCCTGGCTCACCTCGGAGCCTGCCTCACATCGAAGCCTGGCTTGCAACGAAGCCTGTCTCGTATTTGATCCTGGCTCGCCTCGGAGCCTGCCTCGTCCCAAAGCCTCCCTTGCATTGAAGCCTGCCTCGTATTTGATCCTGGCTCACCTCGGAGCCTGCCTCACAGCGAAGCCTGGCTTGCAACGAAGCCTGCCTCGTATTCAATCCTGGCTCGCCTCGGAGCCTGCCTCGTCCCAAAGCCTCCCTTGCATTGAAGCCTGCCTCGTATTTGATCCTGGCTCGCCTCGGAGCCTGCCTCACATCGAAGCCTGGCTTGCAACGAAGCCTGCCTCGTATTCAATCCTGGCTCGCCTCGGAGCCTGCCTCGCATCGAAGCCTGGCTTGCAACGAAGCCTGCCTCGTATTCAATCCTGGCTCGCCTCGGAGCCTGCCTCGTCCCAAAGCCTCCCTTGCATTGAAGCCTGCCTCGTATTTGATCCTGGCTCACCTCGGAGCCTGCCTCACATCGAAGCCTGGCTTGCAACGAAGCCTGTCTCGTATTTGATCCTGGCTCGCCTCGGAGCCTGCCCCGTCCCAAAGCCTCCCTTGCATTGAAGCCTGCCTCGTATTTGATCCTGGCTCGCCTCGGAGATAGCCTCACATCGAAGCCTGGCTTGCAACGAAGCCTGCCTCGTATTCAATCCTGGCTCGCCTCGGAGCCTGCCTCGCATCGAAGCCTGGCTTGCAACGAAGCCTGCCTCGTATTCAATCCTGGCTCGCCTCGGAGCCTGCCTCTTCCCAAAACCTCCCTTGCATTGAAGCCTGCCTCGTATTTAATCCTGGCTCACCTCGGAGCCTGCCTCACATCGAAGCCTGTCTCGTATTTGATCCTGGCTCGCCTCGGAGCCTGCCTCGTCCCAAAGCCTCCCTTGCATTGAAGCCTGCCTCGTATTTGATCCTGGCTCACCTCGGAGCCTGCCTCACATCGAAGCCTGGCTTGCAACGAAGCCTGTCTCGTATTTGATCCTGGCTCGCCTCGGAGCCTGCCTCGTCCCAAAGCCTCCCTTGCATTGAAGCCTGCCTCGTATTTGATCCTGGCTCGCCTCGGAGCCTGCCTCACATCGAAGCCTGGCTTGCAACGAAGCCTGCCTCGTATTCAATCCTGGCTCGCCTCGGAGCCTGCCTCGCATCGAAGCCTGGCTTGCAACGAACCCTGCCTCGTATTCAATCCTGGCTCGCCTCGGAGCCTGCCTCGTCCCAAAGCCTCCCTTGCATTGAAGCCTGCCTCGTATTTGATCCTGGCTCACCTCGGAGCCTGCCTCACATCGAAGCCTGGCTTGCAACGAAGCCTGTCTCGTATTTGATCCTGGCTCGCCTCGGAGCCTGCCTCGTCCCAAAGCCTCCCTTGCATTGAAGCCTGCCTCGTATTTGATCCTGGCTCGCCTCGGAGCCTGCCTCACCTCGGAGCCTGCCTCACATCGAAGCCTGTCTCGTATTTGATCCTGGCTCGCCTCGGAGCCTGCCTCGTCCCAAAGCCTCCCTTGCAGTGAAGCCCGCCTCGTATTTGATCCTGGCTCGCCTCGGAGCCTGCCTCACATCGAAGCCTGGCTTGCAACGAAGCCTGCCTCGTATTCAATCCTGGCTTGCCTCGGAGCCTGCCTTGTCCCGAAGCCTCCCTTGCATTGAAGCCTGCCTCGTATTTGATCCTGGCTCGCTTTGGAGCCTGCCTCACATCGAAGCCTGGCTTGCAACGAAGCCTGCCTCGTATTCAATCCTGGCTCGCCTCGGAGCCTGCCTCGCATCGAAGCCTGGCTTGTAACGAAGCCTGCCTCGTATTCAATCCTGGCTCGCCTCGGAGCCTGCTTCGTCCCAAAGCCTCCCTTGCATTGAAGCCTGCCTCGTATTTGATCCTGGCTCACCTCGGAGCCTGCCTCACATCGAAGCCTGGCTTGCAACGAAGCCTGTCTCGTATTCAATCCTGGCTCGCCTCGGAGCCTGCCTCGTCCCAAAGCCTCCCTTGCATTGAAGCCTGCCTCGTATTTAATCCTGGCTCACCTCGGAGCCTGCCTCACATCGAAGCCTGGCTTGCAACGAAGCCTGTCTCGTATTTGATCCTGGCTCGCCTCGGAGCCTGCCTCGTCCCAAAGCCTCCCTTGCATTGAAGCCTGCCTCGTATTTGATCCTGGCTCACCTCGGAGCCTGCCTCACAGCGAAGCCTGGCTTGCAACGAAGCCTGCCTCGTATTCAATCCTGGCTCGCCTCGGAGCCTGCCTCGTCCCAAAGCCTCCCTTGCATTGAAGCCTGCCTCGTATTTGATCCTGGCTCGCCTCGGAGCCTGCCTCACATCGAAGCCTGGCTTGCAACGAAGCCTGCCTCGTATTCAATCCTGGCTCGCCTCGGAGCCTGCCTCGCATCGAAGCCTGGCTTGCAACGAAGCCTGCCTCGTATTCAATCCTGGCTCGCCTCGGAGCCTGCCTCGTCCCAAAGCCTCCCTTGCATTGAAGCCTGCCTCGTATTTGATCCTGGCTCACCTCGGAGCCTGCCTCACATCGAAGCCTGGCTTGCAACGAAGCCTGTCTCGTATTTGATCCTGGCTCGCCTCGGAGCCTGCCCCGTCCCAAAGCCTCCCTTGCATTGAAGCCTGCCTCGTATTTGATCCTGGCTCGCCTCGGAGATAGCCTCACATCGAAGCCTGGCTTGCAACGAAGCCTGCCTCGTATTCAATCCTGGCTCGCCTCGGAGCCTGCCTCGCATCGAAGCCCGGCTTGCAACGAAGCCTGCCTCGTATTCAATCCTGGCTCGCCTCGGAGCCTGCCTCTTCCCAAAACCTCCCTTGCATTGAAGCCTGCCTCGTATTTAATCCTGGCTCACCTCGGAGCCTGCCTCACATCGAAGCCTGTCTCGTATTTGATCCTGGCTCGCCTCGGAGCCTGCCTCGTCCCAAAGCCTCCCTTGCATTGAAGCCTGCCTCGTATTTGATCCTGGCTCACCTCGGAGCCTGCCTCACATCGAAGCCTGGCTTGCAACGAAGCCTGTCTCGTATTTGATCCTGGCTCACCTCGGAGCCTGCCTCGTCCCAAAGCCTCCCTTGCATTGAAGCCTGCCTCGTATTTGATCCTGGCTCGCCTCGGAGCCTGCCTCACATCGAAGCCTGGCTTGCAACGAAGCCTGCCTCGTATTCAATCCTGGCTCGCCTCGGAGCCTGCCTCGCATCGAAGCCTGGCTTGCAACGAACCCTGCCTCGTATTCAATCCTGGCTCGCCTCGGAGCCTGCCTCGTCCCAAAGCCTCCCTTGCATTGAAGCCTGCCTCGTATTTGATCCTGGCTCACCTCGGAGCCTGCCTCACATCGAAGCCTGGCTTGCAACGAAGCCTGTCTCGTATTTGATCCTGGCTCGCCTCGGAGCCTGCCTCGTCCCAAAGCCTCCCTTGCATTGAAGCCTGCCTCGTATTTGATCCTGGCTCGCCTCGGAGCCTGCCTCACCTCGGAGCCTGCCTCACATCGAAGCCTGTCTCGTATTTGATCCTGGCTCGCCTCGGAGCCTGCCTCGTCCCAAAGCCTCCCTTGCAGTGAAGCCCGCCTCGTATTTGATCCTGGCTCGCCTCGGAGCCTGCCTCACATCGAAGCCTGGCTTGCAACGAAGCCTGCCTCGTATTCAATCCTGGCTTGCCTCGGAGCCTGCCTTGTCCCAAAGCCTCCCTTGCATTGAAGCCTGCCTCGTATTTGATCCTGGCTCGCTTTGGAGCCTGCCTCACATCGAAGCCTGGCTTGCAACGAAGCCTGCCTCGTATTCAATCCTGGCTCGCCTCGGAGCCTGCCTCGCATCGAAGCCTGGCTTGCAACGAAGCCTGCCTCGTATTCAATCCTGGCTCGCCTCGGAGCCTGCTTCGTCCCAAAGCCTCCCTTGCATTGAAGCCTGCCTCGTATTTGATCCTGGCTCACCTCGGAGCCTGCCTCACATCGAAGCCTGGCTTGCAACGAAGCCTGTCTCGTATTTGATCCTGGCTCGCCTCGGAGCCTGCCTCGTCCCAAAGCCTCCCTTGCATTGAAGCCTGCCTCGTATTTGATCCTGGCTCGCCTCGGAGCCTGCCTCACATCGAAGCCTGGCTTGCAACGAAGCCTGTCTCGTATTTGATCCTGGCTCGCCTCGGAGCCTGCCTCGTCCCAAAGCCTCCCTTGCATTGAAGCCTGCCTCGTATTTGATCCTGGCGCGCCTCGGAGCCTGCCTCACAGCGAAGCCTGGCTTGCAACGAAGCCTGCCTCGTATTCAATCCTGGCTCGCCTCGGAGCCTGCCTCGTCCCAAAGCCTCCCTTGCATTGAAGCCTGCCTCGTATTTGATCCTGGCTCGCCTCGGAGCCTGCCTCGCATCGAAGCCTGGCTTGCAACGAAGCCTGTCTCGTATTTGATCCTGGCTCGCCTCGGAGCCTGCCTCACATCGAAGCCTGGCTTGCAACGAAGCCTGTCTCGTATTTGATCCTGGCTCGCCTCGGAGCCTGCCTCGTCCCAAAGCCTCCCTTGCATTGAAGCCTGCCTCGTATTTGATCCTGGCTCGCCTCGGAGCCTGCCTCACAGCGAAGCCTGGCTTGCAACGAAGCCTGCCTCGTATTCAATCCTGGCTCGCCTCGGAGCCTGCCTCGTCCCAAAGCCTCCCTTGCATTGAAGCCTGCCTCGTATTTGATCCTGGCTCGCCTCGGAGCCTGCCTCGCATCGAAGCCTGGCTTGCAACGAAGCCTGCCTCGTATTCAATCCTGGCTCGCCTCGGAGCCTGCCTCGTCCCAAAGCCTCCCTTGCATTGAAGCCTGCCTCGTATTTAATCCTGGCTCACCTCGGAGCCTGCCTCACATCGAAGCCTGGCTTGCAACGAAGCCTGTCTCGTATTTGATCCTGGCTCGCCTCGGAGCCTGCCTCGTCCCAAAGCCTCCCTTGCATTGAAGCCTGCCTCGTATTTGATCCTGGCTCACCTCGGAGCCTGCCTCACAGCGAAGCCTGGCTTGCAACGAAGCCTGCCTCGTATTCAATCCTGGCTCGCCTCGGAGCCTGCCTCGTCCCAAAGCCTCCCTTGCATTGAAGCCTGCCTCGTATTTGATCCTGGCTCGCTTCGGAGCCTGCCTCACATCGAAGCCTGGCTTGCAACGAAGCCTGCCTCGTATTCAATCCTGGCTCGCCTCGGAGCCTGCCTCGCATCGAAGCCTGGCTTGCAACGAAGCCTGCCTCGTATTCAATCCTGGCTCGCCTCGGAGCCTGCCTCGTCCCAAAGCCTCCCTTGCATTGAAGCCTGCCTCGTATTTGATCCTGGCTCACCTCGGAGCCTGCCTCACATCGAAGCCTGGCTTGCAACGAAGCCTGTCTCGTATTTGATCCTGGCTCGCCTCGGAGCCTGCCCCGTCCCAAAGCCTCCCTTGCATTGAAGCCTGCCTCGTATTTGATCCTGGCTCGCCTCGGAGATAGCCTCACATCGAAGCCTGGCTTGCAACGAAGCCTGCCTCGTATTCAATCCTGGCTCGCCTCGGAGCCTGCCTCGCATCGAAGCCTGGCTTGCAACGAAGCCTGCCTCGTATTCAATCCTGGCTCGCCTCGGAGCCTGCCTCTTCCCAAAGCCTCCCTTGCATTGAAGCCTGCCTCGTATTTAATCCTGGCTCACCTCGGAGCCTGCCTCACATCGAAGCCTGTCTCGTATTTGATCCTGGCTCGCCTCGGAGCCTGCCTCGTCCCAAAGCCTCCCTTGCATTGAAGCCTGCCTCGTATTTGATCCTGGCTCACCTCGGAGCCTGCCTCACATCGAAGCCTGGCTTGCAACGAAGCCTGTCTCGTATTTGATCCTGGCTCGCCTCGGAGCCTGCCTCGTCCCAAAGCCTCCCTTGCATTGAAGCCTGCCTCGTATTTGATCCTGGCTCGCCTCGGAGCCTGCCTCACATCGAAGCCTGGCTTGCAACGAAGCCTGCCTCGTATTCAATCCTGGCTCGCCTCGGAGCCTGCCTCGCATCGAAGCCTGGCTTGCAACGAACCCTGCCTCGTATTCAATCCTGGCTCGCCTCGGAGCCTGCCTCGTCCCAAAGCCTCCCTTGCATTGAAGCCTGCCTCGTATTTGATCCTGGCTCACCTCGGAGCCTGCCTCACATCGAAGCCTGGCTTGCAACGAAGCCTGTCTCGTATTTGATCCTGGCTCGCCTCGGAGCCTGCCTCGTCCCAAAGCCTCCCTTGCATTGAAGCCTGCCTCGTATTTGATCCTGGCTCGCCTCGGAGCCTGCCTCACCTCGGAGCCTGCCTCACATCGAAGCCTGTCTCGTATTTGATCCTGGCTCGCCTCGGAGCCTGCCTCGTCCCAAAGCCTCCCTTGCAGTGAAGCCCGCCTCGTATTTGATCCTGGCTCGCCTCGGAGCCTGCCTCACATCGAAGCCTGGCTTGCAACGAAGCCTGCCTCGTATTCAATCCTGGCTTGCCTCGGAGCCTGCCTTGTCCCAAAGCCTCCCTTGCATTGAAGCCTGCCTCGTATTTGATCCTGGCTCGCCTCGGAGCCTGCCTCACATCGAAGCCTGGCTTGCAACGAAGCCTGCCTCGTATTCAATCCTGGCTCGCCTCGGAGCCTGCCTCGCATCGAAGCCTGGCTTGCAACGAAGCCTGCCTCGTATTCAATCCTGGCTCGCCTCGGAGCCTGCTTCGTCCCAAAGCCTCCCTTGCATTGAAGCCTGCCTCGTATTTGATCCTGGCTCACCTCGGAGCCTGCCTCACATCGAAGCCTGGCTTGCAACGAAGCCTGTCTCGTATTTGATCCTGGCTCGCCTCGGAGCCTGCCTCGTCCCAAAGCCTCCCTTGCATTGAAGCCTGCCTCGTATTTGATCCTGGCTCGCCTCGGAGCCTGCCTCACATCGAAGCCTGGCTTGCAACGAAGCCTGTCTCGTATTTGATCCTGGCTCGCCTCGGAGCCTGCCTCGTCCCAAAGCCTCCCTTGCATTGAAGCCTGCCTCGTATTTGATCCTGGCTCGCCTCGGAGCCTGCCTCACAGCGAAGCCTGGCTTGCAACGAAGCCTGCCTCGTATTCAATCCTGGCTCGCTTCGGAGCCTGCCTCGTCCCAAAGCCTCCCTTGCATTGAAGCCTGCCTCGTATTTGATCCTGGCTCGCCTCGGAGCCTGCCTCACATCGAAGCCTGGCTTGCAACGAAGCCTGCCTCGTATTTGATCCTGGCTCGCCTCGGAGCCTGTCTCGTCCCAAAGCCTCCCTTGCATTGAAGCCTGCCTCGTATTTGATCCTGGCTCGCCTCGGAGCCTGCCTCACATCGAAGCCTGGCTTGCAACGAAGCCTGTCTCGTATTTGATCCTGGCTCGCCTCGGAGCCTGCCTCGTCCCAAAGCCTCCCTTGCATTGAAGCCTGCCTCGTATTTGATCCTGGCTCGCCTCGGAGCCTGCCTCACAGCGAAGCCTGGCTTGCAACGAAGCCTGCCTCGTATTCAATCCTGGCTCGCTTCGGAGCCTGCCTCGTCCCAAAGCCTCCCTTGCATTGAAGCCTGCCTCGTATTTGATCCTGGCTCGCCTCGGAGCCTGCCTCACATCGAAGCCTGGCTTGCAACGAAGCCTGCCTCGTATTTGATCCTGGCTCGCCTCGGAGCCTGTCTCGTCCCAAAGCCTCCCTTGCATTGAAGCCTGCCTCGTATTTGATCCTGGCTCGCCTCGGAGCCTGCCTCACATCGAAGCCTGGCTTGCAACGAAGCCTGCCTCGTATTCAATCCTGGCTCGCCTCGGAGCCTGCCTCGTCCCAAAGCCTCCCTTGCATTGAAGCCTGCCTCGTATTTGATCCTGGCTCGCCTCGGAGCCTGCCTCACATCGAAGCCTGGCTTGCAACGAAGCCTGCCTCGTATTCAATCCTGGCTCGCCTCGGAGCCTGCCTCGCATCGAAGCCTGGCTTGCAACGAAGCCTGCCTCGTATTCAATCCTGGCTCGCCTCGGAGCCTGCCTCGTCCCAAAGCCTCCCTTGCATTGAAGCCTGCCTCGTATTTGATCCTGGCTCACCTCGGAGCCTGCCTCACATCGAAGCCTGGCTTGCAACGAAGCCTGTCTCGTATTTGATCCTGGCTCGCCTCGGAGCCTGCCCCGTCCCAAAGCCTCCCTTGCATTGAAGCCTGCCTCGTATTTGATCCTGGCTCGCCTCGGAGCCTGCCTCACATCGAAGCCTGGCTTGCAACGAAGCCTGCCTCGTATTCAATCCTGGCTCGCCTCGGAGCCTGCCTCGCATCGAAGCCTGGCTTGCAACGAAGCCTGCCTCGTATTCAATCCTGGCTCGCCTCGGAGCCTGCCTCGTCCCAAAGCCTCCCTTGCATTGAAGCCTGCCTCGTATTCGATTCTGGCTCACCTCGGAGCCTGCCTCACATCGAAGCCTGGCTTGCAACGAAGCCTGTCTCGTTTCTGATCCTGGCTCGCCTCGGAGCCTGCCTCGTCCCAGAGCCTCCCTTGCATTGAAGCCTGCCTCGTATTTGATCCTGGCTCGCCTCGGAACCTGCCTCACATCGAAGCCTGGCTTGCAACGAAGCCTGTCTCGTATTTGATCCTGGCTCGCCTCGGAGCCTGCCTCGTCCCAAAGCCTCCCTTGCATTGAAGCCTGCCTCGTATTTGATCCTGGCTCGCCTCGGAGCCTGCCTCACATCGAAGCCTGGCTTGCAACGAAGCCTGCCTCGTATTCAATCCTGGCTCGCCTCGGAGCCTGCCTCGTCCCAAAGCCTCCCTTGCATTGAAGCCTGCCTCGTATTTGATCCTGGCTCGCCTCGGAGCCTGCCTCACATCGAAGCCTGGCTTGCAACGAAGCCTGCCTCGTATTTGATCCTGGCTTGCAACGAAGCCTGCCTCGTATTTGATCCTGGCTCGCCTCGGAGCCTGCCTCACATCGAAGCCTGGCTTGCAACGAAGCCTGCCTCGTATTTGATCCTGGCTTGCAACGAAGCCTGCCTCGTATTTGATCCTGGCTCGCCTCGGAGCCTGCCTCGTCCCAAAGCCTCCCTTGCATTGAAGCCTGCCTCGTATTTGATCCTGGCTCGCCTCGGAGCCTGCCTCACATCGAAGCCTGGCTTGCAACGAAGCCTGCCTCGTATTCAATCCTGGCTCGCCTCGGAGCCTGCCTCGCATCGAAGCCTGGCTTGCAACGAAGCCTGCCTCGTATTCAATCCTGGCTCGCCTCGGAGCCTGCCTCGTCCCAAAGCCTCCCTTGCATTGAAGCCTGCCTCGTATTTGATCCTGGCTCGCCTCGGAGCCTGCCTCACATCGAAGCCTGGCTTGCAACGAAGCCTGCCTCGTATTCAATCCTGGCTCGCCTCGGAGCCTGCCTCGCATCGAAGCCTGGCTTGCAACGAAGCCTGCCTCGTATTCAATCCTGGCTCGCCTCGGAGCCTGCCTCGTCCCAAAGCCTCCCTTGCATTGAAGCCTGCCTCGTATTTGATCCTGGCTCACCTCGGAGCCTGCCTCACATCGAAGCCTGGCTTGCAACGAAGCCTGTCTCGTATTTGATCCTGGCTCGCCTCGGAGCCTGCCCCGTCCCAAAGCCTCCCTTGCATTGAAGCCTGCCTCGTATTTGATCCTGGCTCGCCTCGGAGATAGCCTCACATCGAAGCCTGGCTTGCAACGAAGCCTGCCTCGTATTCAATCCTGGCTCGCCTCGGAGCCTGCCTCGCATCGAAGCCCGGCTTGCAACGAAGCCTGCCTCGTATTCAATCCTGGCTCGCCTCGGAGCCTGCCTCTTCCCAAAACCTCCCTTGCATTGAAGCCTGCCTCGTATTTAATCCTGGCTCACCTCGGAGCCTGCCTCACATCGAAGCCTGTCTCGTATTTGATCCTGGCTCGCCTCGGAGCCTGCCTCGTCCCAAAGCCTCCCTTGCATTGAAGCCTGCCTCGTATTTGATCCTGGCTCACCTCGGAGCCTGCCTCACATCGAAGCCTGGCTTGCAACGAAGCCTGTCTCGTATTTGATCCTGGCTCACCTCGGAGCCTGCCTCGTCCCAAAGCCTCCCTTGCATTGAAGCCTGCCTCGTATTTGATCCTGGCTCGCCTCGGAGCCTGCCTCACATCGAAGCCTGGCTTGCAACGAAGCCTGCCTCGTATTCAATCCTGGCTCGCCTCGGAGCCTGCCTCGCATCGAAGCCTGGCTTGCAACGAACCCTGCCTCGTATTCAATCCTGGCTCGCCTCGGAGCCTGCCTCGTCCCAAAGCCTCCCTTGCATTGAAGCCTGCCTCGTATTTGATCCTGGCTCACCTCGGAGCCTGCCTCACATCGAAGCCTGGCTTGCAACGAAGCCTGTCTCGTATTTGATCCTGGCTCGCCTCGGAGCCTGCCTCGTCCCAAAGCCTCCCTTGCATTGAAGCCTGCCTCGTATTTGATCCTGGCTCGCCTCGGAGCCTGCCTCACATCGAAGCCTGGCTTGCAACGAAGCCTGTCTCGTATTTGATCCTGGCTCGCCTCGGAGCCTGCCTCGTCCCAAAGCCTCCCTTGCATTGAAGCCTGCCTCGTATTTGATCCTGGCTCGCCTCGGAGCCTGCCTCACAGCGAAGCCTGGCTTGCAACGAAGCCTGCCTCGTATTCAATCCTGGCTCGCCTCGGAGCCTGCCTCGTCCCAAAGCCTCCCTTGCATTGAAGCCTGCCTCGTATTTGATCCTGGCTCGCCTCGGAGCCTGCCTCGCATCGAAGCCTGGCTTGCAACGAAGCCTGTCTCGTATTTGATCCTGGCTCGCCTCGGAGCCTGCCTCACATCGAAGCCTGGCTTGCAACGAAGCCTGTCTCGTATTTGATCCTGGCTCGCCTCGGAGCCTGCCTCGTCCCAAAGCCTCCCTTGCATTGAAGCCTGCCTCGTATTTGATCCTGGCTCGCCTCGGAGCCTGCCTCACAGCGAAGCCTGGCTTGCAACGAAGCCTGCCTCGTATTCAATCCTGGCTCGCCTCGGAGCCTGCCTCGTCCCAAAGCCTCCCTTGCATTGAAGCCTGCCTCGTATTTGATCCTGGCTCGCCTCGGAGCCTGCCTCGCATCGAAGCCTGGCTTGCAACGAAGCCTGCCTCGTATTCAATCCTGGCTCGCCTCGGAGCCTGCCTCGTCCCAAAGCCTCCCTTGCATTGAAGCCTGCCTCGTATTTAATCCTGGCTCACCTCGGAGCCTGCCTCACATCGAAGCCTGGCTTGCAACGAAGCCTGTCTCGTATTTGATCCTGGCTCGCCTCGGAGCCTGCCTCGTCCCAAAGCCTCCCTTGCATTGAAGCCTGCCTCGTATTTGATCCTGGCTCACCTCGGAGCCTGCCTCACAGCGAAGCCTGGCTTGCAACGAAGCCTGCCTCGTATTCAATCCTGGCTCGCCTCGGAGCCTGCCTCGTCCCAAAGCCTCCCTTGCATTGAAGCCTGCCTCGTATTTGATCCTGGCTCGCTTCGGAGCCTGCCTCACATCGAAGCCTGGCTTGCAACGAAGCCTGCCTCGTATTCAATCCTGGCTCGCCTCGGAGCCTGCCTCGCATCGAAGCCTGGCTTGCAACGAAGCCTGCCTCGTATTCAATCCTGGCTCGCCTCGGAGCCTGCCTCGTCCCAAAGCCTCCCTTGCATTGAAGCCTGCCTCGTATTTGATCCTGGCTCACCTCGGAGCCTGCCTCACATCGAAGCCTGGCTTGCAACGAAGCCTGTCTCGTATTTGATCCTGGCTCGCCTCGGAGCCTGCCCCGTCCCAAAGCCTCCCTTGCATTGAAGCCTGCCTCGTATTTGATCCTGGCTCGCCTCGGAGATAGCCTCACATCGAAGCCTGGCTTGCAACGAAGCCTGCCTCGTATTCAATCCTGGCTCGCCTCGGAGCCTGCCTCGCATCGAAGCCTGGCTTGCAACGAAGCCTGCCTCGTATTCAATCCTGGCTCGCCTCGGAGCCTGCCTCTTCCCAAAGCCTCCCTTGCATTGAAGCCTGCCTCGTATTTAATCCTGGCTCACCTCGGAGCCTGCCTCACATCGAAGCCTGTCTCGTATTTGATCCTGGCTCGCCTCGGAGCCTGCCTCGTCCCAAAGCCTCCCTTGCATTGAAGCCTGCCTCGTATTTGATCCTGGCTCACCTCGGAGCCTGCCTCACATCGAAGCCTGGCTTGCAACGAAGCCTGTCTCGTATTTGATCCTGGCTCGCCTCGGAGCCTGCCTCGTCCCAAAGCCTCCCTTGCATTGAAGCCTGCCTCGTATTTGATCCTGGCTCGCCTCGGAGCCTGCCTCACATCGAAGCCTGGCTTGCAACGAAGCCTGCCTCGTATTCAATCCTGGCTCGCCTCGGAGCCTGCCTCGCATCGAAGCCTGGCTTGCAACGAACCCTGCCTCGTATTCAATCCTGGCTCGCCTCGGAGCCTGCCTCGTCCCAAAGCCTCCCTTGCATTGAAGCCTGCCTCGTATTTGATCCTGGCTCACCTCGGAGCCTGCCTCACATCGAAGCCTGGCTTGCAACGAAGCCTGTCTCGTATTTGATCCTGGCTCGCCTCGGAGCCTGCCTCGTCCCAAAGCCTCCCTTGCATTGAAGCCTGCCTCGTATTTGATCCTGGCTCGCCTCGGAGCCTGCCTCACCTCGGAGCCTGCCTCACATCGAAGCCTGTCTCGTATTTGATCCTGGCTCGCCTCGGAGCCTGCCTCGTCCCAAAGCCTCCCTTGCAGTGAAGCCCGCCTCGTATTTGATCCTGGCTCGCCTCGGAGCCTGCCTCACATCGAAGCCTGGCTTGCAACGAAGCCTGCCTCGTATTCAATCCTGGCTTGCCTCGGAGCCTGCCTTGTCCCAAAGCCTCCCTTGCATTGAAGCCTGCCTCGTATTTGATCCTGGCTCGCCTCGGAGCCTGCCTCACATCGAAGCCTGGCTTGCAACGAAGCCTGCCTCGTATTCAATCCTGGCTCGCCTCGGAGCCTGCCTCGCATCGAAGCCTGGCTTGCAACGAAGCCTGCCTCGTATTCAATCCTGGCTCGCCTCGGAGCCTGCTTCGTCCCAAAGCCTCCCTTGCATTGAAGCCTGCCTCGTATTTGATCCTGGCTCACCTCGGAGCCTGCCTCACATCGAAGCCTGGCTTGCAACGAAGCCTGCCTCGTATTCAATCCTGGCTCGCCTCGGAGCCTGCCTCGTCCCAAAGCCTCCCTTGCATTGAAGCCTGCCTCGTATTTAATCCTGGCTCACCTCGGAGCCTGCCTCACATCGAAGCCTGGCTTGCAACGAAGCCTGTCTCGTATTTGATCCTGGCTCGCCTCGGAGCCTGCCTCGTCCCAAAGCCTCCCTTGCATTGAAGCCTGCCTCGTATTTGATCCTGGCTCACCTCGGAGCCTGCCTCACAGCGAAGCCTGGCTTGCAACGAAGCCTGCCTCGTATTCAATCCTGGCTCGCCTCGGAGCCTGCCTCGTCCCAAAGCCTCCCTTGCATTGAAGCCTGCCTCGTATTTGATCCTGGCTCGCTTCGGAGCCTGCCTCACATCGAAGCCTGGCTTGCAACGAAGCCTGCCTCGTATTCAATCCTGGCTCGCCTCGGAGCCTGCCTCGCATCGAAGCCTGGCTTGCAACGAAGCCTGCCTCGTATTCAATCCTGGCTCGCCTCGGAGCCTGCCTCGTCCCAAAGCCTCCCTTGCATTGAAGCCTGCCTCGTATTTGATCCTGGCTCACCTCGGAGCCTGCCTCACATCGAAGCCTGGCTTGCAACGAAGCCTGTCTCGTATTTGATCCTGGCTCGCCTCGGAGCCTGCCCCGTCCCAAAGCCTCCCTTGCATTGAAGCCTGCCTCGTATTTGATCCTGGCTCGCCTCGGAGATAGCCTCACATCGAAGCCTGGCTTGCAACGAAGCCTGCCTCGTATTCAATCCTGGCTCGCCTCGGAGCCTGCCTCGCATCGAAGCCTGGCTTGCAACGAAGCCTGCCTCGTATTCAATCCTGGCTCGCCTCGGAGCCTGCCTCTTCCCAAAGCCTCCCTTGCATTGAAGCCTGCCTCGTATTTAATCCTGGCTCACCTCGGAGCCTGCCTCACATCGAAGCCTGTCTCGTATTTGATCCTGGCTCGCCTCGGAGCCTGCCTCGTCCCAAAGCCTCCCTTGCATTGAAGCCTGCCTCGTATTTGATCCTGGCTCACCTCGGAGCCTGCCTCACATCGAAGCCTGGCTTGCAACGAAGCCTGTCTCGTATTTGATCCTGGCTCGCCTCGGAGCCTGCCTCGTCCCAAAGCCTCCCTTGCATTGAAGCCTGCCTCGTATTTGATCCTGGCTCGCCTCGGAGCCTGCCTCACATCGAAGCCTGGCTTGCAACGAAGCCTGCCTCGTATTCAATCCTGGCTCGCCTCGGAGCCTGCCTCGCATCGAAGCCTGGCTTGCAACGAACCCTGCCTCGTATTCAATCCTGGCTCGCCTCGGAGCCTGCCTCGTCCCAAAGCCTCCCTTGCATTGAAGCCTGCCTCGTATTTGATCCTGGCTCACCTCGGAGCCTGCCTCACATCGAAGCCTGGCTTGCAACGAAGCCTGTCTCGTATTTGATCCTGGCTCGCCTCGGAGCCTGCCTCGTCCCAAAGCCTCCCTTGCATTGAAGCCTGCCTCGTATTTGATCCTGGCTCGCCTCGGAGCCTGCCTCACCTCGGAGCCTGCCTCACATCGAAGCCTGTCTCGTATTTGATCCTGGCTCGCCTCGGAGCCTGCCTCGTCCCAAAGCCTCCCTTGCAGTGAAGCCCGCCTCGTATTTGATCCTGGCTCGCCTCGGAGCCTGCCTCACATCGAAGCCTGGCTTGCAACGAAGCCTGCCTCGTATTCAATCCTGGCTTGCCTCGGAGCCTGCCTTGTCCCAAAGCCTCCCTTGCATTGAAGCCTGCCTCGTATTTGATCCTGGCTCGCCTCGGAGCCTGCCTCACATCGAAGCCTGGCTTGCAACGAAGCCTGCCTCGTATTCAATCCTGGCTCGCCTCGGAGCCTGCCTCGCATCGAAGCCTGGCTTGCAACGAAGCCTGCCTCGTATTCAATCCTGGCTCGCCTCGGAGCCTGCTTCGTCCCAAAGCCTCCCTTGCATTGAAGCCTGCCTCGTATTTGATCCTGGCTCACCTCGGAGCCTGCCTCACATCGAAGCCTGGCTTGCAACGAAGCCTGTCTCGTATTTGATCCTGGCTCGCCTCGGAGCCTGCCTCGTCCCAAAGCCTCCCTTGCATTGAAGCCTGCCTCGTATTTGATCCTGGCTCGCCTCGGAGCCTGCCTCACATCGAAGCCTGGCTTGCAACGAAGCCTGTCTCGTATTTGATCCTGGCTCGCCTCGGAGCCTGCCTCGTCCCAAAGCCTCCCTTGCATTGAAGCCTGCCTCGTATTTGATCCTGGCTCGCCTCGGAGCCTGCCTCACAGCGAAGCCTGGCTTGCAACGAAGCCTGCCTCGTATTCAATCCTGGCTCGCTTCGGAGCCTGCCTCGTCCCAAAGCCTCCCTTGCATTGAAGCCTGCCTCGTATTTGATCCTGGCTCGCCTCGGAGCCTGCCTCACATCGAAGCCTGGCTTGCAACGAAGCCTGCCTCGTATTTGATCCTGGCTCGCCTCGGAGCCTGTCTCGTCCCAAAGCCTCCCTTGCATTGAAGCCTGCCTCGTATTTGATCCTGGCTCGCCTCGGAGCCTGCCTCACATCGAAGCCTGGCTTGCAACGAAGCCTGTCTCGTATTTGATCCTGGCTCGCCTCGGAGCCTGCCTCGTCCCAAAGCCTCCCTTGCATTGAAGCCTGCCTCGTATTTGATCCTGGCTCGCCTCGGAGCCTGCCTCACAGCGAAGCCTGGCTTGCAACGAAGCCTGCCTCGTATTCAATCCTGGCTCGCTTCGGAGCCTGCCTCGTCCCAAAGCCTCCCTTGCATTGAAGCCTGCCTCGTATTTGATCCTGGCTCGCCTCGGAGCCTGCCTCACATCGAAGCCTGGCTTGCAACGAAGCCTGCCTCGTATTTGATCCTGGCTCGCCTCGGAGCCTGTCTCGTCCCAAAGCCTCCCTTGCATTGAAGCCTGCCTCGTATTTGATCCTGGCTCGCCTCGGAGCCTGCCTCACATCGAAGCCTGGCTTGCAACGAAGCCTGCCTCGTATTCAATCCTGGCTCGCCTCGGAGCCTGCCTCGTCCCAAAGCCTCCCTTGCATTGAAGCCTGCCTCGTATTTGATCCTGGCTCGCCTCGGAGCCTGCCTCACATCGAAGCCTGGCTTGCAACGAAGCCTGCCTCGTATTCAATCCTGGCTCGCCTCGGAGCCTGCCTCGCATCGAAGCCTGGCTTGCAACGAAGCCTGCCTCGTATTCAATCCTGGCTCGCCTCGGAGCCTGCCTCGTCCCAAAGCCTCCCTTGCATTGAAGCCTGCCTCGTATTTGATCCTGGCTCACCTCGGAGCCTGCCTCACATCGAAGCCTGGCTTGCAACGAAGCCTGTCTCGTATTTGATCCTGGCTCGCCTCGGAGCCTGCCCCGTCCCAAAGCCTCCCTTGCATTGAAGCCTGCCTCGTATTTGATCCTGGCTCGCCTCGGAGCCTGCCTCACATCGAAGCCTGGCTTGCAACGAAGCCTGCCTCGTATTCAATCCTGGCTCGCCTCGGAGCCTGCCTCGCATCGAAGCCTGGCTTGCAACGAAGCCTGCCTCGTATTCAATCCTGGCTCGCCTCGGAGCCTGCCTCGTCCCAAAGCCTCCCTTGCATTGAAGCCTGCCTCGTATTCGATTCTGGCTCACCTCGGAGCCTGCCTCACATCGAAGCCTGGCTTGCAACGAAGCCTGTCTCGTTTCTGATCCTGGCTCGCCTCGGAGCCTGCCTCGTCCCAGAGCCTCCCTTGCATTGAAGCCTGCCTCGTATTTGATCCTGGCTCGCCTCGGAACCTGCCTCACATCGAAGCCTGGCTTGCAACGAAGCCTGTCTCGTATTTGATCCTGGCTCGCCTCGGAGCCTGCCTCGTCCCAAAGCCTCCCTTGCATTGAAGCCTGCCTCGTATTTGATCCTGGCTCGCCTCGGAGCCTGCCTCACATCGAAGCCTGGCTTGCAACGAAGCCTGCCTCGTATTCAATCCTGGCTCGCCTCGGAGCCTGCCTCGTCCCAAAGCCTCCCTTGCATTGAAGCCTGCCTCGTATTTGATCCTGGCTCGCCTCGGAGCCTGCCTCACATCGAAGCCTGGCTTGCAACGAAGCCTGCCTCGTATTTGATCCTGGCTTGCAACGAAGCCTGCCTCGTATTTGATCCTGGCTCGCCTCGGAGCCTGCCTCGTCCCAAAGCCTCCCTTGCATTGAAGCCTGCCTCGTATTTGATCCTGGCTCGCCTCGGAGCCTGCCTCACATCGAAGCCTGGCTTGCAACGAAGCCTGCCTCGTATTCAATCCTGGCTCGCCTCGGAGCCTGCCTCGCATCGAAGCCTGGCTTGCAACGAAGCCTGCCTCGTATTCAATCCTGGCTCGCCTCGGAGCCTGCTTCGTCCCAAAGCCTCCCTTGCATTGAAGCCTGCCTCGTATTTGATCCTGGCTCACCTCGGAGCCTGCCTCACATCGAAGCCTGGCTTGCAACGAAGCCTGTCTCGTATTTGATCCTGGCTCGCCTCGGAGCCTGCCTCGTCCCAAAGCCTCCCTTGCATTGAAGCCTGCCTCGTATTTGATCCTGGCTCGCCTCGGAGCCTGCCTCGTCCCAAAGCCTCCCTTGCATTGAAGCCTGCCTCGTATTTGATCCTGGCTCGCCTCGGAGCCTGCCTCACATCGAAGCCTGGCTTGCAACGAAGCCTGCCTCGTATTCAATCCTGGCTCGCCTCGGAGCCTGCCTCGTCCCAAAGCCTCCCTTGCATTGAAGCCTGCCTCGTATTTGATCCTGGCTCGCCTCGGAGCCTGCCTCACATCGAAGCCTGGCTTGCAACGAAGCCTGCCTCGTATTCAATCCTGGCTCGCCTCGGAGCCTGCCTCGCATCGAAGCCTGGCTTGCAACGAAGCCTGCCTCGTATTCAATCCTGGCTCGCCTCGGAGCCTGCCTCGTCCCAAAGCCTCCCTTGCATTGAAGCCTGCCTCGTATTTAATCCTGGCTCACCTCGGAGCCTGCCTCACATCGAAGCCTGGCTTGCAACGAAGCCTGTCTCGTATTTGATTCTGGCTCGCCTCGGAGCCTGCCTCGTCCCAAAGCCTCCCTTGCATTGAAGCCTGCCTCGTATTTGATCCTGGCTCTCCTCGGAGCCTGCCTCACCTCGGAGCCTGCCTCACATCGAAGCCTGTCTCGTATTTGATCCTGGCTCGCCTCGGAGCCTGCCTCGTCCCAAAGCCTCCCTTGCATTGAAGCCTGCCTCGTATTTGATCCTGGCTCGCCTCGGAGCCTGCCTCACATCGGAGCCTGGCTTGCAACGAAGCCTGCCTCGTATTCAATCCTGGCTTGCCTCGGAGCCTGCCTTGTCCCAAAGCCTCCCTTGCATTGAAGCCTGCCTCGTATTTGATCCTGGCTCGCCTCGGAGCCTGCCTCACATCGAAGCCTGGCTTGCAACGAAGCCTGCCTCGTATTCAATCCTGGCTCGCCTCGGAGCCTGCCTCGCATCGAAGCCTGGCTTGCAACGAAGCCTGCCTCGTATTCAATCCTGGCTCGCCTCGGAGCCTGCTTCGTCCCAAAGCCTCCCTTGCATTGAAGCCTGCCTCGTATTTGATCCTGGCTCACCTCGGAGCCTGCCTCACATCGAAGCCTGGCTTGCAACGAAGCCTGTCTCGTATTTGATCCTGGCTCGCCTCGGAGCCTGTCTCGTCCCAAAGCCTCCCTTGCATTGAAGCCTGCCTCGTATTTGATCCTGGCTCGCCTCGGAGCCTGCCTCACATCGAAGCCTGGCTTGCAACGAAGCCTGCCTCGTATTCAATCCTGGCTCGCCTCGGAGCCTGCCTCTTCCCAAAGCCTCCCTTGCATTGAAGCCTGCCTCGTATTTGATCCTGGCTCGCCTCGGAGCCTGCCTCACATCGAAGCCTGGCTTGCAACGAAGCCTGCCTCGTATTCAATCCTGGCTCGCCTCGGAGCCTGCCTCGCATCGAAGCCTGGCTTGCAACGAAGCCTGCCTCGTATTCAATCCTGGCTCGCCTCGGAGCCTGCCTCGTCCCAAAGCCTCCCTTGCATTGAAGCCTGCCTCGTATTTGATCCTGGCTCGCCTCGGAGCCTGCCTCACATCGAAGCCTGGCTTGCAACGAAGCCTGCCTCGTATTCAATCCTGGCTCGCCTCGGAGCCTGCCTCGTCCCAAAGCCTCCCTTGCATTGAAGCCTGCCTCGTATTTGATCCTGGCTCGCCTCGGAGCCTGCCTCACATCGAAGCCTGGCTTGCAACGAAGCCTGCCTCGTATTCAATCCTGGCTCGCCTCGGAGCCTGCCTCGCATCGAAGCCTGGCTTGCAACGAAGCCTGCCTCGTATTCAATCCTGGCTCGCCTCGGAGCCTGCCTCGTCCCAAAGCCTCCCTTGCATTGAAGCCTGCCTCGTATTTGATCCTGGCTCACCTCGGAGCCTGCCTCACATCGAAGCCTGGCTTGCAACGAAGCCTGTCTCGTATTTGATCCTGGCTCGCCTCGGAGCCTGCCCCGTCCCAAAGCCTCCCTTGCATTGAAGCCTGCCTCGTATTTGATCCTGGCTCGCCTCGGAGATAGCCTCACATCGAAGCCTGGCTTGCAACGAAGCCTGCCTCGTATTCAATCCTGGCTCGCCTCGGAGCCTGCCTCGCATCGAAGCCTGGCTTGCAACGAAGCCTGCCTCGTATTCAATCCTGGCTCGCCTCGGAGCCTGCCTCGTCCCAAAGCCTCCCTTGCATTGAAGCCTGCCTCGTATTTAATCCTGGCTCACCTCGGAGCCTGCCTCACATCGAAGCCTGGCTTGCAACGAAGCCTGTCTCGTATTTGATCCTGGCTCGCCTCGGAGCCTGCCTCGTCCCAAAGCCTCCCTTGCATTGAAGCCTGCCTCGTATTTGATCCTGGCTCACCTCGGAGCCTGCCTCACAGCGAAGCCTGGCTTGCAACGAAGCCTGCCTCGTATTCAATCCTGGCTCGCCTCGGAGCCTGCCTCGTCCCAAAGCCTCCCTTGCATTGAAGCCTGCCTCGTATTTGATCCTGGCTCGCCTCGGAGCCTGCCTCACATCGAAGCCTGGCTTGCAACGAAGCCTGCCTCGTATTCAATCCTGGCTCGCCTCGGAGCCTGCCTCGCATCGAAGCCTGGCTTGCAACGAAGCCTGCCTCGTATTCAATCCTGGCTCGCCTCGGAGCCTGCCTCGTCCCAAAGCCTCCCTTGCATTGAAGCCTGCCTCGTATTTGATCCTGGCTCACCTCGGAGCCTGCCTCACATCGAAGCCTGGCTTGCAACGAAGCCTGTCTCGTATTTGATCCTGGCTCGCCTCGGAGCCTGTCTCGTCCCAAAGCCTCCCTTGCATTGAAGCCTGTCTCGTATTTGATCCTGGCTCGCCTCGGAGCCTGCCTCGTCCCAAAGCCTCCCTTGCATTGAAGCCTGCCTCGTATTTGATCCTGGCTCGCCTCGGAGCCTGCCTCACATCGAAGCCTGGCTTGCAACGAAGCCTGTCTCGTATTTGATCCTGGCTCGCCTCGGAGCCTGCCTCGTCCCAAAGCCTCCCTTGCATTGAAGCCTGCCTCGTATTTGATCCTGGCTCGCCTCGGAGCCTGCCTCACATCGAAGCCTGGCTTGCAACAAAGCCTGCCTCGTATTCAAACCTGGCTCGCCTCGGAGCCTGCCTCGTCCCAAAGCCTCCCTTGCATTGAAGCCTGCCTCGTATTTGATCCTGGCTCGCCTCGGAGCCTGCCTCACATCGGAGCCTGGCTTGCAACGAAGCCTGCCTCGTATTCAATCCTGGCTCGCCTCGGAGCCTGCCTCGCATCGAAGCCTGGCTTGCAACGAACCCTGCCTCGTATTCAATCCTGGCTCGCCTCGGAGCCTGCCTCGTCCCAAAGCCTCCCTTGCATTGAAGCCTGCCTCGTATTTGATCCTGGCTCGCCTCGGAGCCTGCCTCACATCGAAGCCTGGCTTGCAACGAAGCCTGCCTCGTATTCAATCCTGGCTTGCCTCGGAGCCTGCCTTGTCCTAAAGCCTCCCTTGCATTGAAGCCTGCCTCGTATTTGATCCTGGCTCGCCTCGGAGCCTGCCTCACATCGAAGCCTGGCTTGCAACGAAGCCTGCCTCGTATTCAATCCTGGCTCGCCTCGGAGCCTGCCTCGCATCGAAGCCTGGCTTGCAACGAAGCCTGCCTCGTATTCAATCCTGGCTCGCCTCGGAGCCTGCTTCGTCCCGAAGCCTCCCTTGCATTGAAGCCTGCCTCGTATTTGATCCTGGCTCACCTCGGAGCCTGCCTCACATCGAAGCCTGGCTTGCAACGAAGCCTGTCTCGTATTTGATCCTGGCTCGCCTCGGAGCCTGCCTCGTCCCAAAGCCTCCCTTGCATTGAAGCCTGCCTCGTATTTGATCCTGGCTCGCCTCGGAGCCTGCCTCGTCCCAAAGCCTCCCTTGCATTGAAGCCTGCCTCGTATTTGATCCTGGCTCGCCTCGGAGCCTGCCTCACATCGAAGCCTGGCTTGCAACGAAGCCTGCCTCGTATTCAATCCTGGCTCGCCTCGGAGCCTGCCTCGTCCCAAAGCCTCCCTTGCATTGAAGCCTGCCTCGTATTTGATCCTGGCTCGCCTCGGAGCCTGCCTCACATCGAAGCCTGGCTTGCAACGAAGCCTGCCTCGTATTCAATCCTGGCTCGCCTCGGAGCCTGCCTCGTCCCAAAGCCTCCCTTGCATTGAAGCCTGCCTCGTATTTAATCCTGGCTCACCTCGGAGCCTGCCTCACATCGAAGCCTGGCTTGCAACGAAGCCTGTCTCGTATTTGATTCTGGCTCGCCTCGGAGCCTGCCTCGTCCCAAAGCCTCCCTTGCATTGAAGCCTGCCTCGTATTTGATCCTGGCTCTCCTCGGAGCCTGCCTCACCTCGGAGCCTGCCTCACATCGAAGCCTGTCTCGTATTTGATCCTGGCTCGCCTCGGAGCCTGCCTCGTCCCAAAGCCTCCCTTGCATTGAAGCCTGCCTCGTATTTGATCCTGGCTCGCCTCGGAGCCTGCCTCACATCGGAGCCTGGCTTGCAACGAAGCCTGCCTCGTATTCAATCCTGGCTTGCCTCGGAGCCTGCCTTGTCCCAAAGCCTCCCTTGCATTGAAGCCTGCCTCGTATTTGATCCTGGCTCGCCTCGGAGCCTGCCTCACATCGAAGCCTGGCTTGCAACGAAGCCTGCCTCGTATTCAATCCTGGCTCGCCTCGGAGCCTGCCTCACATCGAAGCCTGGCTTGCAACGAAGCCTGTCTCGTATTTGATCCTGGCTCGCCTCGGAGCCTGCCTCGTCCCAAAGCCTCCCTTGCATTGAAGCCTGCCTCGTATTTGATCCTGGCTCGCCTCGGAGCCTGCCTCACATCGAAGCCTGGCTTGCAACGAAGCCTGTCTCGTATTTGATCCTGGCTCGCCTCGGAGCCTGCCTCGTCCCAAAGCCTCCCTTGCATTGAAGCCTGCCTCGTATTTGATCCTGGCTCGCCTCGGAGCCTGCCTCACAGCGAAGCCTGGCTTGCAACGAAGCCTGCCTCGTATTCAATCCTGGCTCGCCTCGGAGCCTGCCTCGTCCCAAAGCCTCCCTTGCATTGAAGCCTGCCTCGTATTTGATCCTGGCTCGCCTCGGAGCCTGCCTCACATCGAAGCCTGGCTTGCAACGAAGCCTGCCTCGTATTTGATCTTGGCTCGCCTCGGAGCCTGTCTCGTCCCAAAGCCTCCCTTGCATTGAAGCCTGCCTCGTATTTGATCCTGGCTCGCCTCGGAGCCTGCCTCACATCGAAGCCTGGCTTGCAACGAAGCCTGCCTCGTATTCAATCCTGGCTCGCCTCGGAGCCTGCCTCTTCCCAAAGCCTCCCTTGCATTGAAGCCTGCCTCGTATTTGATCCTGGCTCGCCTCGGAGCCTGCCTCACATCGAAGCCTGGCTTGCAACGAAGCCTGCCTCGTATTCAATCCTGGCTCGCCTCGGAGCCTGCCTCGCATCGAAGCCTGGCTTGCAACGAAGCCTGCCTCGTATTCAATCCTGGCTCGCCTCGGAGCCTGCCTCGTCCCAAAGCCTCCCTTGCATTGAAGCCTGCCTCGTATTTGATCCTGGCTCGCCTCGGAGCCTGCCTCACATCGAAGCCTGGCTTGCAACGAAGCCTGCCTCGTATTCAATCCTGGCTCGCCTCGGAGCCTGCCTCGTCCCAAAGCCTCCCTTGCATTGAAGCCTGCCTCGTATTTGATCCTGGCTCGCCTCGGAGCCTGCCTCACATCGAAGCCTGGCTTGCAACGAAGCCTGCCTCGTATTCAATCCTGGCTCGCCTCGGAGCCTGCCTCGCATCGAAGCCTGGCTTGCAACGAAGCCTGCCTCGTATTCAATCCTGGCTCGCCTCGGAGCCTGCCTCGTCCCAAAGCCTCCCTTGCATTGAAGCCTGCCTCGTATTTGATCCTGGCTCACCTCGGAGCCTGCCTCACATCGAAGCCTGGCTTGCAACGAAGCCTGTCTCGTATTTGATCCTGGCTCGCCTCGGAGCCTGCCCCGTCCCAAAGCCTCCCTTGCATTGAAGCCTGCCTCGTATTTGATCCTGGCTCGCCTCGGAGATAGCCTCACATCGAAGCCTGGCTTGCAACGAAGCCTGCCTCGTATTCAATCCTGGCTCGCCTCGGAGCCTGCCTCGCATCGAAGCCTGGCTTGCAACGAAGCCTGCCTCGTATTCAATCCTGGCTCGCCTCGGAGCCTGCCTCGTCCCAAAGCCTCCCTTGCATTGAAGCCTGCCTCGTATTTAATCCTGGCTCACCTCGGAGCCTGCCTCACATCGAAGCCTGGCTTGCAACGAAGCCTGTCTCGTATTTGATCCTGGCTCGCCTCGGAGCCTGCCTCGTCCCAAAGCCTCCCTTGCATTGAAGCCTGCCTCGTATTTGATCCTGGCTCACCTCGGAGCCTGCCTCACAGCGAAGCCTGGCTTGCAACGAAGCCTGCCTCGTATTCAATCCTGGCTCGCCTCGGAGCCTGCCTCGTCCCAAAGCCTCCCTTGCATTGAAGCCTGCCTCGTATTTGATCCTGGCTCGCCTCGGAGCCTGCCTCACATCGAAGCCTGGCTTGCAACGAAGCCTGCCTCGTATTCAATCCTGGCTCGCCTCGGAGCCTGCCTCGCATCGAAGCCTGGCTTGCAACGAAGCCTGCCTCGTATTCAATCCTGGCTCGCCTCGGAGCCTGCCTCGTCCCAAAGCCTCCCTTGCATTGAAGCCTGCCTCGTATTTGATCCTGGCTCACCTCGGAGCCTGCCTCACATCGAAGCCTGGCTTGCAACGAAGCCTGTCTCGTATTTGATCCTGGCTCGCCTCGGAGCCTGCCCCGTCCCAAAGCCTCCCTTGCATTGAAGCCTGCCTCGTATTTGATCCTGGCTCGCCTCGGAGATAGCCTCACATCGAAGCCTGGCTTGCAACGAAGCCTGCCTCGTATTCAATCCTGGCTCGCCTCGGAGCCTGCCTCGCATCGAAGCCTGGCTTGCAACGAAGCCTGCCTCGTATTCAATCCTGGCTCGCCTCGGAGCCTGCCTCACATCGAAGCCTGGCTTGCAACGAAGCCTGTCTCGTATTTGATCCTGGCTCGCCTCGGAGCCTGCCTCGTCCCAAAGCCTCCCTTGCATTGAAGCCTGCCTCGTATTTGATCCTGGCTCACCTCGGAGCCTGCCTCACAGCGAAGCCTGGCTTGCAACGAAGCCTGCCTCGTATTCAATCCTGGCTCGCCTCGGAGCCTGCCTCGTCCCAAAGCCTCCCTTGCATTGAAGCCTGCCTCGTATTTGATCCTGGCTCGCCTCGGAGCCTGCCTCACATCGAAGCCTGGCTTGCAACGAAGCCTGCCTCGTATTCAATCCTGGCTCGCCTCGGAGCCTGCCTCGCATCGAAGCCTGGCTTGCAACGAAGCCTGCCTCGTATTCAATCCTGGCTCGCCTCGGAGCCTGCCTCGTCCCAAAGCCTCCCTTGCATTGAAGCCTGCCTCGTATTTGATCCTGGCTCACCTCGGAGCCTGCCTCACATCGAAGCCTGGCTTGCAACGAAGCCTGTCTCGTATTTGATCCTGGCTCGCCTCGGAGCCTGCCCCGTCCCAAAGCCTCCCTTGCATTGAAGCCTGCCTCGTATTTGATCCTGGCTCGCCTCGGAGATAGCCTCACATCGAAGCCTGGCTTGCAACGAAGCCTGCCTCGTATTCAATCCTGGCTCGCCTCGGAGCCTGCCTCGCATCGAAGCCTGGCTTGCAACGAAGCCTGCCTCGTATTCAATCCTGGCTCGCCTCGGAGCCTGCCTCTTCCCAAAACCTCCCTTGCATTGAAGCCTGCCTCGTATTTAATCCTGGCTCACCTCGGAGCCTGCCTCACATCGAAGCCTGTCTCGTATTTGATCCTGGCTCGCCTCGGAGCCTGCCTCGTCCCAAAGCCTCCCTTGCATTGAAGCCTGCCTCGTATTTGATGATGGCTCACCTCGGAGCCTGCCTCACATCGAAGCCTGGCTTGCAACGAAGCCTGTCTCGTATTTGATCCTGGCTCGCCTCGGAGCCTGCCTCGTCCCAAAGCCTCCCTTGCATTGAAGCCTGCCTCGTATTTGATCCTGGCTCGCCTCGGAGCCTGCCTCACATCGAAGCCTGGCTTGCAACGAAGCCTGCCTCGTATTCAATCCTGGCTCGCCTCGGAGCCTGCCTCGCATCGAAGCCTGGCTTGCAACGAACCCTGCCTCGTATTCAATCCTGGCTCGCCTCGGAGCCTGCCTCGTCCCAAAGCCTCCCTTGCATTGAAGCCTGCCTCGTATTTGATCCTGGCTCACCTCGGAGCCTGCCTCACATCGAAGCCTGGCTTGCAACGAAGCCTGTCTCGTATTTGATCCTGGCTCGCCTCGGAGCCTGCCTCGTCCCAAAGCCTCCCTTGCATTGAAGCCTGCCTCGTATTTGATCCTGGCTCGCCTCGGAGCCTGCCTCACCTCGGAGCCTGCCTCACATCGAAGCCTGTCTCGTATTTGATCCTGGCTCGCCTCGGAGCCTGCCTCGTCCCAAAGCCTCCCTTGCAGTGAAGCCCGCCTCGTATTTGATCCTGGCTCGCCTCGGAGCCTGCCTCACATCGAAGCCTGGCTTGCAACGAAGCCTGCCTCGTATTCAATCCTGGCTTGCCTCGGAGCCTGCCTTGTCCCAAAGCCTCCCTTGCATTGAAGCCTGCCTCGTATTTGATCCTGGCTCGCTTTGGAGCCTGCCTCACATCGAAGCCTGGCTTGCAACGAAGCCTGCCTCGTATTCAATCCTGGCTCGCCTCGGAGCCTGCCTCACATCGAAGCCTGGCTTGCAACGAAGCCTGTCTCGTATTTGATCCTGGCTCGCCTCGGAGCCTGCCTCGTCCCAAAGCCTCCCTTGCATTGAAGCCTGCCTCGTATTTGATCCTGGCTCGCCTCGGAGCCTGCCTCACCTCGGAGCCTGCCTCACATCGAAGCCTGTCTCGTATTTGATCCTGGCTCGCCTCGGAGCCTGCCTCGTCCCAAAGCCTCCCTTGCAGTGAAGCCCGCCTCGTATTTGATCCTGGCTCGCCTCGGAGCCTGCCTCACATCGAAGCCCGGCTTGCAACGAAGCCTGCCTCGTATTCAATCCTGGCTTGCCTCGGAGCCTGCCTTGTCCCAAAGCCTCCCTTGCATTGAAGCCTGCCTCGTATTTGATCCTGGCTCGCTTTGGAGCCTGCCTCACATCGAAGCCTGGCTTGCAACGAAGCCTGCCTCGTATTCAATCCTGGCTCGCCTCGGAGCCTGCCTCGCATCGAAGCCTGGCTTGCAACGAAGCCTGCCTCGTATTCAATCCTGGCTCGCCTCGGAGCCTGCTTCGTCCCAAAGCCTCCCTTGCATTGAAGCCTGCCTCGTATTTGATCCTGGCTCACCTCGGAGCCTGCCTCACATCGAAGCCTGGCTTGCAACGAAGCCTGTCTCGTATTTGATCCTGGCTCGCCTCGGAGCCTGCCTCGTCCCAAAGCCTCCCTTGCATTGAAGCCTGCCTCGTATTTGATCCTGGCTCGCCTCGGAGCCTGCCTCACATCGAAGCCTGGCTTGCAACGAAGCCTGCCTCGTATTTGATCCTGGCTCGCCTCGGAGCCTGTCTCGTCCCAAAGCCTCCCTTGCATTGAAGCCTGCCTCGTATTTGATCCTGGCTCGCCTCGGAGCCTGCCTCACATCGAAGCCTGGCTTGCAACGAAGCCTGCCTCGTATTCAATCCTGGCTCGCCTCGGAGCCTGCCTCGTCCCAAAGCCTCCCTTGCATTGAAGCCTGCCTCGTATTTGATCCTGGCTCGCCTCGGAGCCTGCCTCACATCGAAGCCTGGCTTGCAACGAAGCCTGCCTCGTATTCAATCCTGGCTCGCCTCGGAGCCTGCCTCGCATCGAAGCCTGGCTTGCAACGAAGCCTGCCTCGTATTCAATCCTGGCTCGCCTCGGAGCCTGCCTCGTCCCAAAGCCTCCCTTGCATTGAAGCCTGCCTCGTATTTGATCCTGGCTCACCTCGGAGCCTGCCTCACATCGAAGCCTGGCTTGCAACGAAGCCTGTCTCGTATTTGATCCTGGCTCGCCTCGGAGCCTGCCCCGTCCCAAAGCCTCCCTTGCATTGAAGCCTGCCTCGTATTTGATCCTGGCTCGCCTCGGAGCCTGCCTCACATCGAAGCCTGGCTTGCAACGAAGCCTGCCTCGTATTCAATCCTGGCTCGCCTCGGAGCCTGCCTCGCATCGAAGCCTGGCTTGCAACGAAGCCTGCCTCGTATTCAATCCTGGCTCGCCTCGGAGCCTGCCTCGTCCCAAAGCCTCCCTTGCATTGAAGCCTGCCTCGTATTCGATTCTGGCTCACCTCGGAGCCTGCCTCACATCGAAGCCTGGCTTGCAACGAAGCCTGTCTCGTTTCTGATCCTGGCTCGCCTCGGAGCCTGCCTCGTCCCAGAGCCTCCCTTGCATTGAAGCCTGCCTCGTATTTGATCCTGGCTCGCCTCGGAACCTGCCTCACATCGAAGCCTGGCTTGCAACGAAGCCTGTCTCGTATTTGATCCTGGCTCGCCTCGGAGCCTGCCTCGTCCTAAAGCCTCCCTTGCATTGAAGCCTGCCTCGTATTTGATCCTGGCTCGCCTCGGAGCCTGCCTCACATCGAAGCCTGGCTTGCAACGAAGCCTGCCTCGTATTCAATCCTGGCTCGCCTCGGAGCCTGCCTCGTCCCAAAGCCTCCCTTGCATTGAAGCCTGCCTCGTATTTGATCCTGGCTCGCCTCGGAGCCTGCCTCACATCGAAGCCTGGCTTGCAACGAAGCCTGCCTCGTATTTGATCCTGGCTTGCAACGAAGCCTGCCTCGTATTTGATCCTGGCTCGCCTCGGAGCCTGCCTCGTCCCAAAGCCTCCCTTGCATTGAAGCCTGCCTCGTATTTGATCCTGGCTCGCCTCGGAGCCTGCCTCACATCGAAGCCTGGCTTGCAACGAAGCCTGCCTCGTATTTGATCCTGGCTCGCCTCGGAGCCTGCCTCACATCGAAGCCTGGCTTGCAACGAAGCCTGTCTCGTATTTGATCCTGGCTCGCCTCGGAGCCTGCCTCGTCCCAAAGCCTTCCTTGCATTGAAGCCTGCCTCGTATTTGATCCTGGCTCGCCTCGGAGCCTGCCTCGTCCCAAAGCCTCCCTTGCATTGAAGCCTGCCTCGTATTTGATCCTGGCTCGCCTCGGAGCCTGCCTCACCTCGGAGCCTGCCTCACATCGAAGCCTGTCTCGTATTTGATCCTGGCTCGCCTCGGAGCCTGCCTCGTCCCAAAGCCTCCCTTGCATTGAAGCCTGCCTCGTATTTGATCCTGGCTCGCCTCGGAGCCTGCCTCACATCGAAGCCTGGCTTGCAACGAAGCCTGCCTCGTATTCAATCCTGGCTTGCCTCGGAGCCTGCCTTTTCCCAAAGCCTCCCTTGCATTGAAGCCTGCCTCGTATTTGATCCTGGCTCGCCTCGGAGCCTGCCTCACATCGAAGCCTGGCTTGCAACGAAGCCTGCCTCGTATTCAATCCTGGCTCGCCTCGGAGCCTGCCTCGCATCGAAGCCTGGCTTGCAACGAAGCCTGCCTCGTATTCAATCCTGGCTCGCCTCGAAGCCTGCCTCGTCCCAAAGCCTCCCTTGCATTGAAGCCTGCCTCGTATTTGATCCTGGCTCACCTCGGAGCCTGCCTCACATCGAAGCCTGGCTTGAAACGAAGCCTGTCTCGTATTTGATCCTGGCTCGCCTCGGAGCCTGCCTCGTCCCAAAGCCTCCCTTGCATTGAAGCCTGCCTCGTATTTGATCCTGGCTCGCCTCGGAGCCTGCCTCACATCGAAGCCTGGCTTGCAACGAAGCCTGTCTCGTATTTGATCCTGGCTCGCCTCGGAGCCTGCCTCGTCCCAAAGCTTCCTTTGCATCGAAGCCTGCCTCGTATTTGATCCTGGCTCGCCTCGGAGCCTGCCTCACATCGAAGCCTGGCTTGCAACGAAGCCTGCCTCGTATTCAATCCTGGCTCGCCTCGGAGCCTGCCTCGCATCGAAGCCTGGCTTGCAACGAAGCCTGTCTCGTATTTGATCCTGGCTCGCCTCGGAGCCTGCCTCGTCCCAAAGCCTCCCTTGCATCGAAGCCTGCCTCGTATTTGATCCTGCCTCGCATCGAAGCCTGCCTCGTATTTGATCCTGGCTCGCCTCGAAGCTTGCCTCGCCTCAAAGCCTGCCTCGCATCGAAGCCTGCCTCGCATCGAAGCCTGCCTCCCAACGAAGCCTGCATCAAATCTAAACTCTGCAAACTAATCAACGATACGACGGTGAACGAGTACTCGCCCGTTTCTCATTATTTTGTAAATAAATGTTCGTTCACCTACCTGCTCAAATTTATTTACCGAAGTCAATTTACCAAATACACAAATGAGCTGCTTCTTGACAACACGAAGTTGATATCCCGAATCAACTGTTTACTTTACGGTAATTTTTTCACAGATAATTATCCGATTCACGTTCGTGAAATCAACTCACAACTCACTCACTTGTCGGTTTACATTTCATTCTCTAATATCGGTGCCGATGTTATTGTCTTCCTAACCTGACTTTCAACCGCGACGTTTGACAGAGAGCCGTCTGCTAGTCCACTCTCACGGATCCCCCATTCCAGTTTTGTAGCAGCCAAAGGCGTAGACTCAATCTGGGGTCGTCTTTTGGGTTGCCTATAGTAAGGATGGCTACTTTCCTCAGAAATTCCCTGTGTACGTAAAAAATACCTGATTAAAACGAAAACATATACTGGAATGATAAACGATTTTCCCGGTATCCACACAACGAGTGAGACACGTTCCTACATGCATGGCATATATTCCGAACTTCACTGAACGATCTTTGAACGTCGCAGAGTAGTCATCTGCACACCGATTATATACGTTCACGCTATCCGCATTTGAGTCGGTCAAATATGCATAAAAAATACCTGATTGAAACGGAAACATAATCTTGAATGATGCACGATTTTTCTAGTATTCAAACAACGAGTAAGACACGTTTCCAAACTTCACTAAACGATCCTTTAACGTCGCAAAGTCGTCATCTACACATCAATTATATGCGTTTATGCCATCCGGATTCAAGCCGGTCGAAAATACGTAAAAGATACCGAATTCAAACGAAAACATAAACTGGTATGATAAACGTTTTCTCCGGTATCCACACAACGAGTGAGACACGTTTCTACATGCATGGCATATATTCCGAACTTCACTGAACGATCTTTGAACGTCGCAGAGTAGTCATCTGCACACCGATTATATACGTTCACGCTATCCGCATTTGAGTCGGTCAAATATACAGGGTGATTCAGATTGAAGGCACCACCGGGCACTGTCGGATTCCTCTCGAAAAAATAAGACGAAAATCAAGAGTGACATTTTTTTTTTAATTGCCCGGTTTTCGAGTAATAGCCGTTCAAAGTTCGACCAATCCTTGCGCATCTTTAAAATCATCTCCCGGTCGCGCGCGGAATGTCGGACCGAGCGTGGCACGTCATCACCGATATACCCATCGCGCGGCAGCTAGCTACCTAACAAACGACGACCAACTGTGGGGCCGAGAGCCGATCCTTTCATTAAAAAAGTCATTGTAACGGAAGCTATCACCGCTTTTCCGCGATGCCCATTGGCTGTCGCGTGCACGCCGTGCCGCTTTCACAGCGCGACGGAAGTGCCTGCATTCATATTCTTATTTTGTTTGATTGAATCGCATATGCAATGCGTACGTATATGTATTTATGCTCAATATACTTCTATACAAGCGTGCAGTCATACTTAAATTCATTTCATCTTTCATGTAATTTGATCTTTAGGTGCCTAACCTTTCGATTTGTCAGAGTTCTAGCCTTTTTTGAAGTAAAAGTCATCTTCATTTTTCATCATCAAATGAAGATGACTTTTACTTCAAAAAATCATCAAATGAAGATGACTTTTACTTCAAAAAAGGCTAGAACTCTGACAAATCGAAAGGTTAGGCACCTAAAGATCAAATTACATGAAAGATGAAATGAATTTAAGTATGACTGCACGCTTGTATAGAAGTATATTGAGCATAAATACATATACGTACGCATTGCATATGCGATTCAATCAAACAAAATAAGAATATGAATGCAGGCACTTCCGTCGCGCTGTGAAAGCGGCACGGCGTGCACGCGACAGCCAATGGGCATCGCGGAAAAGCGGTGACAGCTTCCGTTACAATGACTTTTTTAATGAAAGGATCGGCTCTCGGCCCCACAGTTGGTCGTCGTTTGTTAGGTAGCACGCTGCCGCGCGATGGGTATATCGGTGATGACGTGCCACGCTCGGTCCGACTTTCCGCGCGCGACCGGGAGATGATTTTAAAGATGCGCAAGGATTGGTCGAACTTTGAACGGCTATTACTCGAAAACCGGGCAATTAAAAAAAAAATGTCACTCTTGATTTTCGTCTTATTTTTTCGAGAGGAATCCGACAGTGATCGGTGGTGCCTTCAATCTGAATCACCCTGTACGTAAAAAATACCTGATTAAAACGGAAACATAAACTGAAATGATAAACGATTTTCCCGGTATCCACACAGCGAGTAAGACACGTTTCTACATGCATGGCATATATTCCGAACTTCACTGAACGATCTTTGAACGTCGCAGAGTAGTTATCTGCACACCGATTATAGACGTTTACGCTATCCGCATTTAAGTCGGTCAAATATACGTAAAAAATACCTGACTAAAACGGAAACATAAACTTGAATGATGAACGATTTTTCTAGTATTCAAACAACGAGTGAAATACGTTTCCAAACTTCACTAAACGACCCTTGAACGTCGCAAAGTAGTCATCTACACATCAATTATATACGTTTATGCCATCCGGATTTAAACCGGTCGAAAATACGTCCAAAATACCGATGAATAACGGAAACACAAATTTCAATGGAAAACTATTTTTCCTGTATCCGAACCTCACGAAACGATCTTTGAACATCATAAGATTATAGTGATCGGTATACCGATCATCCACGTTTATTTGGTCTCATATCAGATGGTAGGTTTGAAGTCATTAATCACCATCAAATTCGAAAAACGGGACGTTTTAGTGAGCGAAAGTCAGAAAAGGTGCCCGTTGAACAAAAACACGTTTTAAAAACGTTTTAATACGTTTCATGAAACCGCGACTAGGCGGCGATCCCACTATAGTCCTCCTGCGAGTAAAAACCATGAAGACTAGAACCAGGAGACCGAACACCTCGCTATTTACACTCTCAACGCATCCCCAAAAGCGGCGCTTGGCGTTAGTTTCAATTTTTGCCACCGCTGTGCTGACGTAGTTATGTGGCCTCATAAGCTCGCATTAAATTGCAAACAGCGAAGTCAACAAGTGTCAAATCACGACGTTTAAATCATTATTTTATCATTTTAACCTAATCTTCGTGATTTTCATATAGCCAACATTTTACTTCATTCATACACGAGACTCGAAAAATATGTTCAACCATGCCGCGTGAGTGTCAGTTTAGACGTCAGTAATCAAGCAACCCTCAATAAATACAAATATTCTCAATAAGTAATAAGCCGATTCTGTAAGGATTGCTGTCAGAAATGATTAATGATTCATTTTATTCATTTATTCATGATCCTCCAATCTTCATCCTACTTGAGATGAAATAAGGTTATCTTTTACAACAGTTACTTTTCGGGCCACATAACTGCATCAGCGTCACGGTGGTAGAAGTTGGAACTTAAGGCATGCGCCGCTTTATGGGACGTCTCAGAAAGCGTAGTTCGGTCTCCTGGTTCTAGTCTTCATGGTAAAAACACTCCGCGATTTCAAGATAACCCCATACGTCAGCGGATGTATGTTCAATGACGCTGTCGCGTTTACAACTATCGTTCATGAATTGATTAACTACACAAGAATTAATTATATTCTGCCGTATGCTTGGTCAGTTCATAAAATTTTTGAATACTTCTCTGATGTAGTCGTATACTGAGCTATAGTATCGACTACAAATTAAAAACGTATAATTGCATTTTTATTAATTATAGGAAAAATTGCAAATTTCAGCACTATCACTATTTTCTACGTTCATAAACCAACCAAACAAATTTGTTAAATACATTCGATATTCAGATACGTAGATGGTTTAATATACGCATACGTAGCGTGGTCTTTGTTCTGACAGAATCGACTATAGATTATACGACTATATTCTACGTATTTAAAGTGTAATGGGTAAACGTTAATATTTTCGTATACACGCGGACATTTTTCAGTTTTATAAACGGTAATTTCTAGAGCATTCTGAATGTAGGTGATCGACCATAGATTATACGACTACATTCTACGTATTTAAAGTGTATTTAATTTTCGTTAATATTACGTTAATATTTTCGTATATCACGCGGACATTTTTCAGTTTTATAAACGGTAATGTCTGGAGCATTCTAAACGTAGGGTTGTGTCCATTTTTAAACGTTTATTCGACGAACTTGTTCTTATTGGGTCATCCATTGAATTTCATTCAATTTGCTTTGAAGATAATGTTAATACATGGGAAATTCCACGCGAACTCGACCAGTCCCGAAACCTCGACTTTTTTGAAATGATTGATTTTTTTCTGGTTTATACTACTCAAAAAAACCTACTCCTATTTGGCGTTTTTTTTTCCGTCTCACCGTTTCGATGAAACGCAATTTGGAAATATCACCGTATTTTCACGATTTTGATATTTTTAGCAGCTGTACCTGCAAATCTGTTAGCCGAATCAGAAAAGTTTGTTCATCAAAATTTATAGGTTTAAGTGAACTATTTGAAAGATATTTTTTTTTCAAATTTTGGATTCGTCTAAAATAGTTTTTTATGCGAATGAACACCAAAACCCCATTTTTTCATGAGAAGGACCCGTTTGATTTGTTTCGAAAAATTTCACAAAATTCCTGACTAAAATACAAAATGTTCAAGACTTTCTGGAACTTTGGCCGATTTTTTCTTCAGAAATTATGAATTATAATGTGGCTAAAATATCGGGTGCGCGGCTGCCTCTTCGCCTGACCGATATTTTAGCCACAATATAATTCATAACTTCTGAAGAAAAAATCGGCCCAAGTTCCAAAAATTCTTGAAAATTTTGTCTTCCAGACAGGAATTAGGTGAAATTTTTCGGAAAAAATCAAACGGGCCCTTCTCATGGAAAAATGGGTTTTTGGTGTCCATTCGCATGAAAAACTATTTTAGACGAATCCAAAATTTGAAAAAATATCTTTCAAATAGTTCACTTAAACCTAGAAATTTTTATCAACAATCTTTTCTGATTCGGCTAACAGATTTGCAGATAAAGCTGCTCAAAATATCAAAATCGTGAAAAAACGGTGTTATTTCCTTTGGTTTCAACGAAACGGTGAGACGGAAAAAAAACCGCGAAATAGGAGTAGGTTTTTTTGAGTAGTATAACCCAGAAAAAAAAATCAGTCATTTTAAAAAAGTCGAGGTTTCGGGACTGGTCGAGTTCGCGTGGAATTCCCCATATGTATAATATAAATGCAAAAATTATGACAAGTACACATTCATCATAAATTAGGTAAGACTATACTAACATGTCTAGAAGCCTCTACTAAACCTCCGAAAGTGTTATAATTTCTCGAAAGGAATTAGAATTCAATCAAAGATGATCAGGGCAAAGAGTTTCAGCTTCCAGAGTTTATTCGATAAATAATTGTACATAATTCACAGCCAATAAACAACGAAAAAAAATTTTGTTGAATAAAAATAAAAAAAATAAACGAAGTGAAAATAATATCATGCAGTTGCGTGGTTCACGATACTGTAAATCTTATGCACACTAATTTCACAGACATGTGAAGGTTGCAATCGTGTATTGAGCTCGGTCGAAGAAGCCGAGAATCATATCACGTTCTGCCTGGAGGAAAACGACGAGATCTATGACCATTCCGAACCAGAGGAGGACGGTTCGAAATCGCCGGCCAGCAGCATTGACTGCATAGAAGTGCTGATCAGCGAGGTGTTTGACCGACAACCTCTATGGAATAGTATTTTGGATTACAAGGAACGAGGACCAAAAATCACCGCGGTTTTGTGGGCCGAAGTTGATCGGATACTAGGTAGAATATCAAACATATTGAACCACATTCTGAATAGTGTATCCGCACATGAATCCACTCACACTGTGCGAAGATGAACACATCTTCATTCATCTTCTGCATCTCCTTCTAAAAAAAGTAATTGTTACTTGATATGTGACATATCATATAATTTCTTCATTTCCGTCATCAAATCGCAGCAAATGAACCTGGAGCGAGCCAAACGAAGTTCAAAAGCCTGAGGGACAGGTTCTCAAAACTGTTGGCTGAGACCAAAAAATATAAAAAAAGTGGTAGCGGGGCTAATAAGGTAGCATCAGAACCGCAATGGAAGTATTGGGAGCAATTGAAATTCCTGATCCCATCAACAGAATATCGAGCGTAAGATATTATGTATTTATAAATCTACTGTATCTTGCAGCAGCATACCTATGTTTTGAGAAGAAAATGATCATGAAGTATTTCACCAATATTTGCAAAAAGTTTATTCAATAATGAATCTCAACTTTATTCAACAATATATTTGGTTGGCTCAGCTGTAGTAATCAAATTACAACTGTGAACCTGTTAGCATTAATGTAATATCATTATATCACTTTTTACCCATACACGATGATGCACGAAAATTTGTAGCTGGTTGAGGCATACTCTTACACCAATTCATGAAAATATTCAATTCACATTATTTCAGTACAAGTACAGGGTTGAAAAAGAAAAATTCGAACCTTCCCAACGCTGGAGATAATGGATCGTCACCGCTGAAACGTAAGACGACCACCACGTCCCCAGCGAGATCAGTGGCTTCAACATCAAAAAGTGGAGGCGATGGAGAAATGCAGAGTGACGAATTAAATACAGTGACGAAAAATAGGAGAAAAAACATCACACCGACAACGACTCCACCTAGGATGGATCCATTCAGGGAGTATTGTCAGGCGCAGCTGGAGGTTTCCAGCAAACCGCCTGATTGTATTGCAGCTTTCTGTTTATATCTTGAAGCTGAATTGCGCGACATGGATACACCCACTTCTCACCGACTGACTAGCAATATTATGCAGCTGATGTTAGAGGCCAAAGCAAGCCTGTAATTTCATAAAAATACCCGATTTTAGAGGGGTAAACATAAAAGGATTGTGAAATATAACAATATTATTTTTATAATGTCAACAATAGCATTATTTTAACGATAATTACAATATAGAATATGTATAATATACTGCATGCAGTTAGTAATGCGAACGTGTTGCAAATCTTTTACTCGCACATGGGTAAGTTCGTCTCATATAGTCAAGTGCAGAGTTTTGGACCAGATTGAATCATTGATGATCCTTTTTCGGGTTTATACCCGTTAGGGGAGTAGTTTGGACCACAAGTAACAGTTCCTCTATTCAACAGTTCCTCTTATTCAGGCTTATACTCCGTATTAAAGTAGCCTCTCTTATATTGTGCAAGACGCTTATTTTCTTAACAAATCTGCTAGTTGGCCTCCAATAATTCACATTTCGTTTTATTTTTATTTAATTTATTATTTCTCTATTTCATTCGTTTGATTCACATTTCGTTTTATTTTAATTTAATTTATTGCTTCTTTATTTCATTCGTTTGTTCAGTAGACTTTTAATAATTTCTTTAAAGTGTGAGGACGTTTTATCATTTTGTTCAAGGTTCAGAAGAAACTGTCCAACCATTCCAGCCTATATCTATGATGCTTGTATTCCCATAATAAACCCCGGATTACAAAAGATATGAATTATTTCAATTGTTGTTGATTATTACTTGTAACGTTGCTGCTTTTTTAATGGCGAGGAAAAACCACGCAGGTTACTCTTCGGCTTTCTCTTTTCACTTTTTCTACCAAAATTAAACAAACGATAGGTTGGGCGCCAGCTACGCTTCGTATCAGTTTTACAAAATTACCAAAACATAACATAAGCCATAACACAAGATAAGCGATAATAAACCAAAAGATAATTGACTAAAACGTGACGAGAGAAAGGTACGGGCTAAATGTCCGCTAGCTCAATTCGACAACTTAAGGTAGAGGGGCAGGGTACACCATAAAAAGAAATAAAAGATAATTAATCCTTCAATGAATCTTTCGACCTTATATTCTGGATTTTAGACACAACCATTAGAGAAATAATATTAGCAAATAATATAAGAAAATAATCAAAGAAAATAATCAGTTCGAGAGGTCTTTCGATTAGCAGAAAAGATAGTTTACAAACAATTCATTTACCAAATTCAGTTTTCACAAAACATAATATTTTTCAAGACAAATCTTTTTCAAATCAAACAATTCTTAATTTAACCTAAGCTAACCTGAGCTAACCGCGAGAAATTAACAATCGTATAATTTGCGAGAGAGCGCGATGATTTTACTGTTTTACGGGATTAATTGCACTTCACCTAACAGACTCGATACACAGCAAACTAAATCAGCAAGACAAAAAGTTAGATATCACAAAGCGATACGATACTCGACTTAATTTGACAGTACAATTAATCCACAATAAAACGTAGTTTTTCTTCAGATAACATACGAGATTTTACCTAGCCAGAATTTACGAGAGAATCCGTTATAAACGAGATTCAGACAATTTTTACAGATTTTCTTTACCAAACTTGACTAAATTATACCAAACTATAATAAACTCTATACCAAAACTCTATAAACGCTATTTTACATAAGATACGAGACTTTAATACCAAAAGATACTATTAATCGGTGATTAATTTACTTTTCCTAACCTAAATGCGCTGTAACGCGGAGCTTTTCGCTCTCCGCGGCTATCTACGCTCTGGATACTCCAAGGAAATATAGGACACACTTTATAACACATGCAATATTCAATAAAACATTACCCAAAAGAAAATAATATCTTTCAATTATACGACAGGCTCTACCAAAAGATAAAGATAATTTCCAAAAGAAAAATCAACGACAGACTCGACCAAAAGACAAGATACTAAAAGCCTGGATTTTCTCCACCAAAAAGATACGTAATTAGCCAGCCACGAGGTCGTTCGCGAGAACTACACGAGATACGGAACCACACGGTCCAACGTACTCGGCCAAAACCAAAATCCAAAAGATAGAGAACGACTTCGTGACTTTACAAAAGATACGACCTTACCTTACTAATATGGCTTCAGTAGCACAAAACGAGAGATTTGTCCAAAACAAAAGATACACAATATTTTGTAGAAACTGTACGGGATAAATGGAGGTTTGAGAATTTAAGCGAGATCTTCTTAGCGTCGAACACGTCTAGCTGCGTAGAACGATGAGCGTAGAATAGGACGAGCCAGTGTCCCGGCTCGGTCTCCTTACCGAGGACACGTGACCCATTTCTTCTTACGGGACGTATGATTGGTCTAGTTGCAGTCACCTGACTCTTTCTTCCAGTCGTCCGCAATTTTGGCCAATTAGGATGTAAAGAGTCCTAACGGCTGTCGATGCCTGGCGATGACGTCAGCTAGCGAGAGGCTCTCGCTACACGAGGGCGAGACTGCCTCGGACGAGACGTAGTTACACGATGCAATGTTGTTGTAGGATCATTCTCAGGATTCTTTTCCGCTGCAGTACTCTTTAGCCAAATGTTGTCCCTCGATAGGTCTCTGGCGCAAGATCCATTGTAGAAATCTGGCTCGCCAGAGGATTCTAGCTGGAGGTCGATGATACACCGGTCACCGACGCCTCCACCAGTGGCGTCGTGCTGAGCTACAGTCTGCTTCTGCTCACGAAAGGGTTGTCGAAGGACCTGACGTTGTCGAGGGGCTCTCCTGGCCAACCTCCGCTCACATTTGCTAAAACAGTTAGATAATTTTGGTTCTAATTCAACTCCAGGTTGATAAGTCAAGATCCGGGAGACTCTATTTTGTGTGTTTTACGACACAGTCCTGTACGCCGATCTCTTGGCATTTAGATGCGTAGGCGGGATTTTCCAGATGACGGGAGGAGTTTTTCGAGCTTCACGCTCTTCCTTGTACGCCGACAATCTGATACAAATTTCCATGAGATGATCCTGACGAGAGTAGGCGCTATCCGTTGCGCTTTCTTGGCGAACCGGGAATGCACGCCTGTCGAGACGTAAAGACGAGATGACCTTGGACGAGATGACTGCAACTAAGACCGTAGATTCCCTTTTTCCGGCTCATCCGTAGATTTCCCACGGCGGTCGGGATCTGGGAGGCTCCATTTATCCGTAAGTTACATAAATTGTACACAAAAAAAGCTATCGTTAGTTTATCCTAAATCCTTAATTTTCTAGTGTTTTTCCCTGGAGTATCGACGCAACCAGATGTGTTTTTGCCCTAAAATCGAATTTCGTTTGTAACGCGGGAATTTCAAAATACCACGTTACATACTATATTCATGCCGTGATTATTGCTGTGAGCACTATTATGTTATGGTTTTTATTGTTATTTCATAATTACTTTATTTCTTTATTAATTTACTGTTATTATCCGAGAACGTGGTTACCTGACATCGCTCATAAATTCTCAAAAATCCGAAGGTATTTGGCACACACATCAGACGAAAGCGTTCTTCTTCGTTTTCCTTTTTTATATACAAAAGCGTTTTCTAGTAGAATCATCTTGTTTCAACCATGGATTATCCTCACAATCGAAGAATTCATCAGTTTTTCGACTAAAACAGAACGTGTCCGGATGGTTCAACGGGCTGCCATTGGACTCCCAATGCTCCCAACTCCGCCGCTGCTGATCCGTTATATTATTGGGCATATATACCCTTTCGGGAAGCAGCCAAATGTTCCCAACTCCGTTCGGGCCTAGAAAAAGCCTAGGGCACTGCCTATATAAAAGTACTTAGTATCGTCGTACGAGTCATCGTTCCAAGTAAGGTTACACACTCGGCGAGGTTAGGATTCCGAATTGGACAACTCCTGACTTGCCAACCCTGGCAGCGTGCGTAGACGTGTTTCGAGAGTTGTCCAATTTCAATTCGGTCTTATTTAAGAGATATGCTTTCATGGCGATTTCCGAACACAGTTTTATATGGAGAGGATACGCAGAAGTCTAATGGATATGGCGGCCACTGGGCCAGACGGGCACGGTTCGTATTAGTCTCTCAAATCCAAATCCGTTTGTTATGTATGTACTTTGATTGTTAGGATAATCAAAGGTTTAAACAAGGTGATTCTAATCTACATAGACTGCCTCCTGTAGGTGTGTATTGTTTGCCCTTTCAAGGTTTCTGGAGTGATATCAAATAACCACGTTCTCGGATGATCTGATGAAGAAAAGAAAAACAAAAAATCGAAATTTATTCTGTGAGTCTCACAGGTTTCAAAATTGGAAAACATAAATACATGGAGAATGGATAATAAACCTGGAAAGATGATTGAAAGGATGGTATTGTCAGTTCAATAAGGAATCGGCTACTTCCTTGACCGGTATAAGCTATGATATGGATCAAGTAGAAATGTAGTGAGGACACGTAGAACTTCCGTAATTTGGGGGTAGTTAACTGAAAACTGGAAATGACAATATTTACCAGAATATACAAATTTTATTTCCTCTTTTCATTTTGCCTGCTGGATCGCCTTATTTTTTGCGGCGACATCTTAGTTCCACAACAATATATTATTTTGTTGGCGGATTTTCCCGGTACTTAACATAGGTACGTAGGTCTGGAAGTCCTTATGAAAAACAACAATCAAGCAACTTCGTCGCGATTTCTCGGCTCTCATGATGAAAAATAATTATCGTCACTCGTACGTAAGGGCTTTTTGACGAACCTCGTTACAGCCTTCGCCTTCGGCTCGGGCCGTAAACCTCTGTTTTGCCAAAAAAGCTCTTCCGTACTCGTATCGAAATGTACTATTGCTCATATGTTACGACCATTCCCCGTGATTGTAACATTAATTTAGATTCGTGATCAATTCTCCAAAAAATCTATGGGTAGTAATTTTTATCAGAATCAGAATATTGTTAACTTTGTGGACAACGAATCGGATTTGCCGTATTGGATTTCACAAACCTGAATACGGATCCGTAATCGGTGACCCAACACTGTGATGGGGAAGTTTCTCAAGTTGATTATCGAAGAGTTTTATTGTTTAATTTTAGCAGTTCTTCGAGAAGAATTCTTGTAAATCTTGAAAAATCAGGTGTTGAGGATTCTTAAGGAGTTGTATTTTCAAAGAGAGAAAAACAAACGTGTCAGCCTGAAGAAATTCTCACAAAACGATGTTTTGAGACTTCTTGTTTCGCGAAGGGACGATCAAAAATTCAATTTATAAAGGAAATCCGTTCAAGTCCTACTCGTAGAGACAATCAACGCTCCTTGAAAACTATTTTCTCGATGTATTAAGTACTTTATTCTCTTTAACAAATCTCACAATCCCTTTTTTTTCCAAATTTTATTAACACCCCGCTAAACAAAACACATGTTGTTTACTAGATCTAAAAATGGAAACGCTCCAATTACCAACAAAATATAAACTCTGAATTGAATCTAAACAGAAAGTGGATTAAGCTTTTTAAAAAAAACAACAAGCCAAATGAACTTAAAATTATCATTCAATAAACTTAATAGAATGAACTAGAACCCCTCCACAATACATCGTTCGGACCATTTTTTATCTAAATCTATGTGCTTCAAATTTTTAACGTTCGTTTCAACGAAAGTTCCGCAAAGTACGGCTCTCTACGATTGTTTATCTACTAGAGGTATGATCTATGTACAGATTTTGGATGTGTTGAAAATCGTAGGTCAATCAAACAAAACAACAAGAGATGAAAAAGAGATAAAAGAAAAGGAAGAGAAAAAAAAATAAAATTATGGGTGGTCTAACAACCGTCATATAAAATTTTCTAGGAAGCAACTTTCATTCAAATGAACATTCGGAACTTCAGGCACATCTAAATCTGTCAATCTGTTCTCAAGATATCACTTTGATTTTATTTATAGAATTTGGTTTTTGGAATATTTAATGAACTACTATCAGTTCCGTATATGGATAAGCCAAAGACAAAACTCGACTACTCTTTTTCAAGGTGATTGCAATAAAGTTTTCTTTCCTCTGAAAACAGAGGAACAAAAAGGTAAAAGAAAAAAAAAAACGAAGTGACTATTAGCACAGTAGAGTTACTTCAAAAAATTCATGCAAAAATGTCTGTGTTTACAACAGAATTAATATGTTCTGTAACGTGGCGTTCACACTCCCGTTACAAGGAGAACAAGAAACTCGAGCAAGACGGTCGACGTGTGCCTTCCGAAGCACCGCAGGGGGCCAAATGATCCAAAATTAGGCAGGGAATTAGAATAAAACTAACACCTTGTTACTTTTTCGTATTTCGCACTACGGTGCAAGCTAAGGTAGGGTAGGATCCAGCCAAGGAAGGACATCGAGAGAAGACGAACGACAACCCCGAGAGCCAGTCGACCTGGAATCCGACCACGTCGAGGCCAAGACACGCAAGTCCAGCTGCCGTAAGACGCCTGGACCAGTGACCTGAGACCAACTCCCGTACCATCTCGCAGAGAAGTAGGCTGCCGGCGTACAGGGATGTGCGAAAGCACAAGCAAATCCTCCCGCCAGCCGAACCTTCCGTCTAAGGACCAACTTCTAAGACATCGTGGATGCCACGTGGACGGCGTATAGGGCTACGCGGAAGCGTGCACAGCCTCCCGTCCGTGACCACTCGACCTGGAGTCGAACCACTGCCGACCATCTACCGTCCGGACTAATGTAATCCACTGGCAATCTCCCGAGATTACGCCGGGGATATTCTATCACCAGGAGCCGTCATGAGTCGAGACGGGATGTCCAACATGACGCTAACAGTGGAGATGCGCTTGTTACGGCGATGTCATCGATCTCCAGCTGAGAAGCCAGGGTTGAAAAGTGCCTAGCTTGCCTTTTACTTTGGAGCGCCTGCCCGTGTGGAAATTTGCTAGGGGGTCCCCGATTACCGGCTAGCCGCTAGACGGGTGATCCCGTCTTTAGTGCAACTGTACAGCCCCCGGACGGGGTAGCCCATCTTTAGCGCAACTGTGCAGATTCCACAGGGGAAATGCGCAGTTAAACTGTACTCGTGATTCGCACCTTTTGACTGTCCAGGACCTCTTCAGAAACACTGAATGAAACCCATTTAGCTTATTTGCGAGTACATTTCGATACCACTATATATTTGTCCGATGTTTCCTTTTTACGAGTCTATAATTTGAGAAGTCATGTAAAAAAATTGAATTCGTGCTTGAATGGAACTTCATAAAGAGTGGTATGTACATACATCTGCATGAAGACTAACAAACTGTTCATAATAAAAAAGAATTGAGAGAGTGGTAGTTAAACTCTTATGACCACAATAATAACATTTTGGTGTATCCGAGGGACTTTTCAAGGTTGGTCATTATAAATCTTAGAATTCCTCTCTTGTTTCGTGATTGAAAACTTTGGAACACAAAATCCATTCACACTTATATGTATTTTCAGGAACTACTTTGATGCCTCCATTCTAAAAATTATACTTATAATCGTAGGGTCAGCATATATACAGGGTGAATTATAGATGTACATATATTTTTTTCCCACGTTAGTTCATGTTACAGTAGTTTACAAAAAGTGATAAAGTTTGTCTTTCCTTTTTACTATTGAACAATAATTTGAGTCAATGTTACAGATTGAAAATTATAACTACAGGGTATGTTATAACGTCACTCACAAGATATATCGCTAGACACAATAGAAGATATATCTTCTTTGTCGTTTGACGCAATATAAGATATATTTTGTCACACAAAAAAATTTATTCGAGGGATAATTATTTTCTTCAATTATGTACCAAATTCGCACTCAAATCAACAATGGTAACCTTAATTTTTGCTTCAAGAAATGAAATATTCTCGTTTCAAAAGTATATGTGATGGCGCTGGTTGATTCGAAGGCTTGGTTATTCTTTATTCGAGAATACCTTTTCATTTCTGGAAGCAAGAATATTTCATTTCTTTATTCAGGAATAGCTGAGCTGTGTATACAATTTCAACTCATTGTCAGTATGTGGAGCATAGGCGAAACAGAATAATAACTATCAGTGCAATAATGGCATTATGAATGATCTGTCATATCTTATAAGATTGCCACCCTCTGATTTTATGAGTGGTAACGGGAGCATGATCATTTTATTTTCAATTTCACAAACATTACATCTCAGTCTTCTGGATGAAGGTACGGATTGGAGCTCCCACATTTTTAGATGTCTAGAATCGCAAGGGTATAAAAACATGGAACTCTTTCGATCCCAGACCAATCCACTAACCGTCACATTATTTGCATCATTCTCATCACAATACATTTGATCTATTTTCAAAATCTCACCTGTTTTAAGAAGCACCTTATTATCTGGAGCTTTTGTAGCTACTGTGAAGCTGCCTTTAATTTTACATTTGAGTATCAAACGTCGATTATTTATCCCCATTCTTCCCCATTTGAGAATTTCAACTTCTGGTGGTAGGACTACTCTTTTTCTAGTTCTTTGTTGTTCATGGAGACGTCGACAAATTTGTGCGAGAGGTCGATTCGGGGTTCGGATACATTTTTTAATCACAGTACCTAACGCGTTTTCGAAGGGAAAAGCTGATACTCTCGTTAGGTTGCAGTGCATGTTCAAAGCATCGTCGGCGGCATGGATCAGATTGTGTACATTCATAACCTGTGATTCAGGCCTGTACAGTTTTGGCATTGTCAAAAAAAAACTTCTAAGATACATTTTGGCATATATATTGCGCTTCACAGCTAGTTCTGACGAACACAATATCCGGCAGGCTACGTGCAACAACAGGAAATGTTTGTAGAGTTTTTCATTCAAAATTCCTTCGAATACAATCGGACCACAGTACAGTAAAAAAAACCGTAACTCTGTAGCCTTCCACTTTGCAATGTATTGAACAGCTCTTGGTTTCCGTTGAAATTCACACGGCACATAGGATTTCAAGTATTCTAGCCTCCTAGACAGTTTGAGCCGTTGGTTATAGGGTAATTTCAGTGGTAACTTTCCAGCAACTAAGTAGGTGAGGATTTTTTTCATTAAACCTTGGAAAAACAAGTGCATACTATTCAATACGAATAGCTTGACCAAATCTATTGGAGGTTGTAAAAGTAGTAATGGTGAAGGCCCGTCATTACTGTGATGCTCTGGGTGTTGTCGCCTACGAAACGTTTCATCACTTCTTTCTTCAGCATCCACGTCTGGGAACACAGTGGTGAAGTTTATCTTGAAGCCGTGCACATTACATCTCTCACAAGCGTAAAACCCTGTGTGGCCTTTCACGTTCTTTAACATCGACCGAGCTGGCGTATCGCAGATGAAACAATGTAAAGATACTCGAAGCCTCTTACCACGAATTAGTATACCCTCATCAGACAAGCTATTCATTTCTTCGATGAACTGTTCCAAATAGTTCTCCGTATATTTAGGCTTTGATGGACCACAATATATGGCAACTGGAAATGGCCTATATAGATCTGGGGTGTAAAAGACTTTACATAGTATGGGCCAAACTTGTGTGAAGCTAGATTTTGCCATAGGCATACCATCGATGTTAAATTGCAGTTGCAGTATACTGCCAGTTCGGTGTAAATTTTCATTTACACAATCACGAAGCCCTTCTGCGATTCCCAGATAAACAAATTCTCCACCTTCTCCACTACAATCTTCCATCTCCACTATATTGTATTGGGCCGAAAGGGTTTGAAGAAACGTTTTTGATGATTTTGGTAGCTGTGGAAGGAGTCTTCGCCTCAAAATTTTCAATAAGTTATCAAGGTGAACACCAGCAATGTTGCTTTCCACAGCCCATTCTCTGATTTCTTGAACTTCAACATCATGTCGTACATCAATATCTTCACCGGAGCTAAGTTCATCAGCTGCTGCTGAGTCTGCGCTATTATTGATATTGTCGTAAACGTTCTGGTCACTCAGAGAGCTACGATCAGAAGTTGCTGCTGAAGTATTGTTGGTATTGACCTCATGGCTCTGGTTGCTTTCAGGGTCATCCTCAAAAGTCGCTGCTGAGTTATTACTGTTGTTAATATCACTGCTGTGGTTACTCGCAGCGTCATGATCAGGAGTTGCTGATAGTTCTCTACAATTATTGTCATCACTCATAGCCAATAAAATTGGTGGTTCTTCAGTCATCTCCTTGCCAGGTGCAGTGGAGTCACTCGTTCCACCTAGATCAGTAAACGTAACATGAGAAATTGATTGATAATAATTCTATAAATGAAGTATATCATCTTGTACGGCTCATTCCGAACTCTGAGCAGCATCATTGAAACCTCTGGTGCAAAAACTTTTGGCCAAGTACATCAATGTGCCAGGCACCCACAAAAAAAATAATCGAGTCAGATACTATTGCCAAGTAAAATTCATTTTGAAAATATTGTATTGATTAAGGGGGTATATACACCTTTGAATGGGTTGATATTCTCCAAAATATAATTTTTGTTTTCCGCAACTTGAACACTCTGGGGAAATTGAAAAAAATCATCATGTCTGATGAGGGTTTGAGCCTCATTATCCATATTTTACATCATGCATTACTTTCAATTTAATGGTGGTTGCGCTGAAAATAGGAAAATACAGAATCACTCGGTTGTCGTAAAGAATCAGAACCATAGCGCTGGACAAATCTCGAATTTTTTGGCCCTCAATTGTTCATAAGAGATGCCTCCATGGAACGAACAGAAAACTTTTTGATACTGCAAAAATTACTCGAGTTATTTAATTTGACCAATTTTTTTCGAATTTTCAAATTTTTTGGGCTTATTGTCCCAATATCTGAGATAAAAATGGGTTTATCGAAAAGTTCTACGTTCATTCCATAGAGGCATCTCCTATGAACAATTGAAGACTAAAAATTTGAAGATCTGTCCAACGCTGGTCCTGATTATTTACAACAACCGGAGGATTCTGTATTTTCCTATCTTCAGCGTACCCACCGTTAGACTAAAAGTAATACATGATGTAAAATCTGGATAATGAGGGTCAAGCCACCCCAAACATAATGATTTTTTTCAATTTGTTCGGAGTGCTCAAGTTGCAGAAAATAATGCACACATTTTTGAGAATTTCAACCCTTAATGTACATGGCGAAAGGTTTTGGAACCAGAGGTGCTTTTTTGGGCTAATACTTACTTTCATCATTTGAATCTGTGTCATGGTCGTTACAAAGTTTTTTCTTGAGTGTTCTGTGCTTCTGGACACGAAGCCGCGTCAATCTTCGTTTTCGTGAATTTCTCAAGTTCAGTATTGATAGAATGGCCTGGCCCAGATATTATTCAGGAATTGAAATCATCAACTCACGAGAAACGATCTCGCAAATATCTATAACGGTCACGTTTTTCACAGTGCTTTAACGTTATAGCAGCTACACAATTACACAGCCCTGACCTTGGGCCATGCGCAAGTCTATACGCGTCGTTGAATTCAAATCGTGATGCGCGGACAACTTCACTGGTCAGTCATACCGAAAATTGTGCAATAGGCGTCTATCCGAATTCGCGTTACAGTGCAAAATAGTATATTAAGTGGCATGCTCGTAAACAAACTGTTTTTAGGCGAGGATGATATTTTCAGTATGAGCCAAAGGCGAGCCGAAGGCGAGCCGACGGCGAATACTGAAAAATCATCCGAGCCGAAAAGCAGTTTACGAGCATGCGACATACCATATTTTTTGCGGTATTTGTATGAAAAAGCACAAAATTCAGAAGTTTGTAGGTTAGAACTACCGCGCATGCGTCGATCAAAACTGCCATAAAAAGACTTTATACGGCAGTTTAGAGATGCGCACTTCGAACTGCGCATCAAAACTGCCTTATAAAGTCTTTTCATGGCAGTTCGAGATCAGCTGCATAAAGTGCCACTTTACCGACCGAAAACAGTCTCCAAAAAGCCACTTTTTTATACCAATGCCGTAAAAATGGATAAAAAGCCAAAAAGTGCTCTACAAGAAGACCGAAAAAGGGAACAAAACCACGGTAAGAACTAGATACTTATTGGTATTTATCTCGATCACTCTTTCCACATGTGTAACCGGCATCTAACCTCAAATCCATACCACGTGTTGACACATGAATATGAAGATTTTAGTCTCACACTCGAGGGGGAAATGACTCGTTGAAATAATGTGTCAATAGCTCGTGAAATATTGAGAAATAACCCAGGGAATAACTGAAATAATGAGAAATAATAAAACATCATCGAAGAAATAACTGAAATACTGAGAATATACCTTGAAATAACCTCGCAAAATTCAATTCGCAGTTGAAAAATTACTTTGAAATAAAAAAAAAAATTAGGAATAGAAAAATTGATTCGAAACAACAAGAAATGACGTTAAAATAAATGAAATAATGATAAATACCTGAAATAATGAGAAATAACTAAGGGCATGAGGAATAACTGAAATAAAAAAAAAAATAACTCAAATAATGAGAAATAAATGAAATAATGAGACATAACCGAGGAAATAGCTGAAAAAAGGAGAATTTACCGTGAAATAACCTCCCAAAAATTAATTCGAAGTAAAAAAATCAATCTGAAATTAGAAGAGAATAGCATTAAAATAAATGCAACACGTGAAATAAAAAAAAAATTCGTAATAAAAAAGAATAATTTGAAATAAAAAAAATAATTTGGAATTATTTCATGAAAAAATAATGTCTCAGTCAAATCTTGAGTTATTTCCCCCTCGGCTTCAAACATGGAATGGGACATAGGCCCTTCTTAAATCACTGTTCAGATTGCACGTTTTTCCATACTACCATCGATATATTATTAGGTTGACATTTTCTTTGAATACAAATATTGCTGTTATGTGCATTTGGTTCGACACGTTTTTTTTGTGATTTACTTTCATGTGTTTTTAGTGAAATGAAACACTAGTTTTGTCAAAACTTTACTGAAGCTTTTCTCTTCACCAACTTTATGTATTGTATTCAGATTCTGTTTGTCGCATAATTGAGAACGACTAATTGACAAAGTTGTTTTCTGGATTTTTCAACTACTTCTTAGAGTATGGCTTTACACATAATTGGTACAGTTGGATACATGTTTCTCCCTTCAGACCTTGGGATGTACTCTTATCAGTTGGTGCTATTTTCAAATGAGAATTCTGATGGATTACTGAATATTGAGTGTGTACCACATGAGTGGTTAGATTTCAACGAAGAAACTCATACATGCGTTTCAAAATATATGCCTCCTCCGTATACAAAAATCAAGACTGCACTGTTAACCAAAATGATAAAGGAGAAAGATGATCCCGATGAAAACTGGCCAACGTACCCGATTGAAATCAGAGGACAAGCTGGTAAGTTTATTTTCACTTTTTGAAAAATTCTGCTCTTGGCGTTTGTCAGTTTTATTATCAAATTTGTAACCCACGTCGCTGTTTTCCCCACAATTTAAATATTTTTCAATTTCATTGATATAGTTTCTCTCGTACAATCATATTGTACTTTTGGTTGTACTGGGCATTGAGTAGTGTTATGTTGTATATATCCTGTAATCAGCAAATCGAATTTGTGATATCCGAGGTGATATCTTTTTGTTTTTATTGTTCATAGAGACATATGCCGACGCTTTGGAAAAGCTCAAAGTGTTGCGAAAAGAACAATATGCATTCACCAGCGAGCCTGATACCAGCAAAGCTGAAAAAAGTCAGCGACTTCATAAAATATTGGAACGGAAAAGATTGGGAAAAGGCCACACAGACACGTTGACGCAGTTCCTAGATAGTTCAAGTAGCGGAACCGAAGTCGAGTTTCCTGTTGATTGTAATTTTTAGTATATCATTCTATTTTCTCGAGTATTTTCTATTATGTCTGAGGAGTTTCACGTTGATGAATTATAATACAAGGTTGATTGAGTTGAACTAGTTGGGTTTAAATGAAAAACTTCAAAACTTTTATTTTGGGGTCCCTTTTACCAAGGTATCTGTGGTTTCAGTTCATGAATTATTTGTCTTTTCAATACAGCACCAGAAGAGTCTGATATTGAGAAATTTGGTGAAATATCATCGGACGAAAATCAGAATTTATCAACAGCGACGAACCGAAACCGTAACGATAAGAAAATATCAAATCGAGAAAACATTCCACCGAAATATCACGAAAAGTCCAGGAAACCTCCATTCTCAAAATCTTCCAAGGTTGCAGGTAAATCATGATCACTTCAATTGCGCCCGGTATTATGTCCCTCCAATTACAAAAATTAAAATGAATACAATTTCCTTACAGATTTGGCTAACCGTAAGTCCATACCAGTGCTTGAAGAAAGGACAAAGAGCAAGTCATATTTGTCAAGGGAAAGAATAGAGAAAGAGAAAAATACTGAAGGAATCACGGCGAAGCCTAAGAACATGCACGGTAAATTATTGATCAGTTATAATGTGTACAGCCTTATATGTTGTTCTTCAATACAAAATAAGTTTTCCATCACAGATCCTGAAGAATCATACGAAGCGAACTATCGTGATAACATACATGAGGCACTAAATCCAGGGCGTTCAATTTCTAAGAGCCTTCACAATCCATCCGTTACATCGAATGGTAATGAATCGTGTTTCATTCAGTATAGTAATTCGTTATTTAAAGTGTAGCATTATTAGGTACGCAATTTCGGAACTTTCAGTCTCAGACTTGATTCTAAAGTCAAAATATTTGGGACTAAATCGCTAGTTACCACATCAACTTATTGAGCATTCGTTTCGTTAAACTAATTCTCATGTAAATAATTAAACATTTTACATTCAGTTGAATGGCTTACTTGAGGATGAGGAGATGCACGTCATGCGTATTTGTTACTGGAGACTTGTTGATGTTTCACAGATCTACCTGCACCTTCAACCTCCTCAAACAAAGATTTTCAACAATTGCAAGACAATTACGAGTCCATGAGATACGACATAAATAAAATGAGAAAAGATATCTCGACTATAAAAGACTTACTCACCCAAGTATTAGAGAACGTGCCAGGACTAACATATCTATCGTTTGATGATAAATACCCCCAGAATATCCCTTTCAAAACAATGGCTGCGTTCAAAGATTTCGACATAGAATTGACGAATGACAAGGAGCTGCGCAAAGAATTTGTGAGTTTTGGCCACAGTAACAGTTAGGGGGATTCATATGCGTTATGTGTATTCTTAATCAAATACGTTTTTGCAGATCCAATCATTGCAGATGGCAATAAACTCCACTGAAAGTATCTCTAAAGTAATAGTCAATATTCTTAAAAAATGGCTGTCAAAAGATGTTGCTATGGAATTCACAGCAGTGAAAGCGATCGGCGAAAAAATCGTCATGAAAGATACACAATTCTGCAAGTGCATCTTGAGTAAGACCTTCCTGTTTTTCTATTGAGACCTGTATGATCAGCTGATTTCAGAATATTTTTAATCAATGCACTATCTTTTTTTTTTTTATTCCAACGGTACGAGATTGGTGCATAATGAAGTTTTATGTTGAAAAAATTATGCCCATCAGTATAAGCTGACATCAAAGTAAGATGATAAAAAATTTAAGATGAGTACATTCACTACAATCAACATTATTAAAAATGGTCTCTGTTTTCAACCAACTTGACCTGATGTTTCATTACACATTGCAGCACAGAATTAATTAAGTATTCATGAATACTCTATTCGATTGTAGGAGATTAAAAAAATTATCATAGCATTTGTACGTTCCTTTTTTTTTTTTGCAGAGGCTTTTGAAATGAAAATGGCAGCGGATCCCAAATTAGCAGTTTTATCGGAAAAACATTTTTACGACAAACTGGGTGCTGTTCTTGGGAATGCCCGCGATTGGATGGGGCAGAGAACTAAAGAGCGCTCAAAAACCATAAGGAACGCAGAAGCAACATAATATACGTGTGATAAAATCATACGAAAAAAAATGCAATAAATATTTTTATCTTATAAAAAAGAAGAAAAAAAAAAATAGTTCCTATTACTGCTTACTCTTAAACGTAATAATATTAGTTGTATAAAATTAGTATTAAGAGGAGATACCTAATTCATGCATAATCAGAGATACATATGCACATATATACGTATATGGGGGAATACCTATAGTATTAATAAATATTTTTGAGGGAAAAATTACTGCAGTTTTTCATCATTTGACCCTTACATTTTGATAAAAAAATACTAATCGGATGAATAATTTGAGTATACATTATTGCTATAGAGGTCCCGGTTAATGAACAATATAAGACGGAAAAACTGGCCAGTGCCCGGATAGTTCAACTAAAATAGTGGAACTGTCTAAGACAGCGTTACATTACCGGCTGGGGGCTGTCTAGTTCGACTGTTTAGCGCCCGGATTGAATTCGGGAGAACTGGATAGTTACTGGTCGGTTTCCGTTTCCAATTTCCACACGGGTGGGGGCAGGCAATAGTACCGGCAGTACCGATCTTAGGAGCACGCGGGGGTACGAGCCTGCGACGTACAAGGGGAACGGAGTCCGAAGTCCAGCGAGCGGCAATCTAAGGTGCGCGACGCGCCAATAATATTCAAAATATTGCGACGATTAGGATCAACCCATCGGTGAAGGACGAGAGAGATGGGCCAATGAGGGCAATTACCCAAACGTATGAGAAAAAGGGGAAATTCCGGAGACGTGACTACGATCGCTCTCTCTACGTTCGGCCGCCGAGGAAGACACGTCGACCGTCATCGTTTCAATCTCCCGTCCAGTCTATCGAAAAATCAATTAGAGTCATTTAGTAAAAATAATATAAAGTCAAGTGAAGTAAAGTCAGTTAGTCAGTCAGTTAGTCAGTCAGTTAGTCAGTCAATCAGTAGAGTCAGTTCATCAAGTCCGTCGAGTTAAGGTAAGGTTTTGACCGTATTGTAAAGCTACGACGTTTCCGAAATAAGGTATCGTAAATTAGTTCGAATATCACAAAGTTCTACGGCTCTGAGGTGCGGTAAGCCGCCGTAAAACCACGTGTATTCCGGCTTCGGCCGTTTGAGTAAAGAATTTGTGAAGAAAAAGGCGACCTCGTGGCTAATAACTCGTAGAAAAGGTAGAATCCTTCGATCCCGATCCTCCCGTAGGATCGTGCATGTAATTTAACTACTGTAGTATTGTTGTGATTGCAAAACTTAGTAATGCTGTGTTAAAACATTATTGCTTGAGAAAATTAGTAAGAAAATAAGATAAAATTTGGATCATTCGTCTCACCCTGTGGTGTCGAGGTTGTCTCTGAACGTAGAGCAGCCGCGGACAAATAATTAGGATCAATTTTGGTTGAGATAATCTAGAGTTAATGTAGTTTTGAAATTAGGAGGAAATTACCTCGTCCGCGTAATCTTTTGATTATTGTAAGTTTTGGTACGGTTAGGTAATTTTTCTGCAAAATCTATCGGTTGAGAACCTCTCGTAGGAGCGTCGTACCTCTTTCTTTTGTTTGCGTTTCTCTGTGGGTTACACCGCCCTGTGGTGCGTAGAGTATTGTTTACAGCTTCGATATTATATAGAGTTTAATTTTTGACGCTTGCTACCGACAAATTCCTTCCGTTTAAATTCATCAGATAGATCTCTCGTGAGATAAAAATCTGGAAATAGTTGCGTCTGTAAATTACTCAAAATCTGGAAATTGTGAACTTGTTAAATTATTCATTTCGATGAAATAAGATTTGTTTCGTAAAAGAAATAAGGTTCTGTTATGTCTCGTATCATACTGAAAATTATGATTATTGAATAAACAAGAATTGCTTAATAGTGAGAATCGTGCGTCTGAATTATTGTCTAGGGAACACCGCCACTCTACCAGCCCTTTTGTTACTGAGCCTAGCCAGCCAATCCGTCAAATCCCGCCGTTTAGTGAAGTATAATGTCTCGTATGGTTATTGGATAGTTCGTTATCTGGCGCCCAACGCTGTAATTGAGCTTTTGTTCGGTTTTTGAGTATCGTAGAGTCAAATTTAATAATCAGGGATTGTGCCGAAGAGTAGCACTATTTAGCGAGTTTAATCTTTGGCTCGTGGTCGCTAATATTCCATCTCCTTAGCAAATAGTAGCTCACAGTTCGAGGTTTTGTGATCTGTCACATCCCTGAAACCTCAACACACAATGCCGTGTTGACTACGAGTCCGCTGGCTGTGGCGGGTTAGAATAGGTTCTGCTTTGAGAGATTATAACAGGATTGAATATTTCCGCGACACGTGCCTGACTCTTTCAGAGTAAGTCAACTGTGAAAATAGACTCAGCGAACAAAAAAACGGTATTATAGAACGACATTCTTTCAGAATTTGTCAGTTATCAATATGCTGTCAAATTATTTTGCCATGGTACGGCTCCTTCTTCCATGAAATATCTCATGAACGAGTTTCTTACGTGGGCAGCATATCTTGAATGTGCGTTACTCCCTGCAGGACCGATATCCCTCAAGGCTGGGCCTTGGTTTTGCTCAACTCGCCACGCACCTTCTACAAGCTGACCGTCCTGATTGATATAATCTGCGTACCCAATACCACAATACCTCGTCTTGGCCATAAGGTAGTTATGCAAACATACAGTAGCCTGCACGATTTTCTCTGTCGTTGGTAGGTGGGTATTCATGGGCCTGGTATATATTCTCCAGCGCGATGTCATAATGCCGAAGGCATTTTCCACAACACGTCTGGCTCGAGATAACCGATAGTTAAAGATTCGTTGCTCCGCAGTCAAGTCTCGGCCAGGATATGCATCGTAAACTTATTCAGTTGGAAGGCTTCATCGGCAACTATCACATACGGCATTTCTGCAGGATGTTCATTGGATAACTGTGAGGGATGGGGTAAATCCATATCATCTTCATGAAACATTTGTCCCATGAGCGAATTTCTGAAAACACCTCCATCGCTGTGGCGGCCTTGTGCTCCGATATCCACCATCAAAAATCTATCACTGGCTGAAGCAAGAGCCATGAGAACAATACTGTGTTGTCCCTTGTAATTGTAAAACGTGGATCCTGCGTGCGAGGGAGCCTGCAATTGTGTAGAATGATCAAAATCACGTCATGTTATTCATGAAGTAACCTGATCGACTTCAGAAAACAATGGTATCACATAGATATATCAAGTAATAACATAATTAAACAATGACTCACTGTAATTACAACGTGTTTGCCGTCCAATGCTCCGATACAATGCGGAAAGTTCCACATTTCTTCAAATTCTTGGCTCACTTGCAACCAACGGTCAGCAGATGGCTGCAACATTTCATCCTGCAATCCATTCCAAATCGCTTGACAAACGCAAGGAACTGTATTCACTACAGTGCTTCGACTGACTCTATATGCGAATGCAATGGATGCCATGGAGTCACCAGTAGCTAGATACCTAATCCAAAAAATGATTCATGACTAATTGAAAAATACGTTCTCGAATAGTACCTTTGGAGCATCTTAAACCCACAGAATCTCAAATGTCGTTACATTCACAGTGAAAATGCATCTCACCGAATGGTCATTGACAAGCGACATGCTGCGGGAATAGTCGCTCTATAATTTGTTTCCTGCCGATCGATAGTAGGGCCAACTAGAGCGAGTAGTTCATCAAACGTTTGTGGACTCATGCGCATGTAATTAAAATACATTTCATGGTCCTGCAAACGCATTTCCTCGATAAGGTTCGAGGAATCTCCCTGTTCTTCACGTAGCAGCAATATGTCCCGAACCCAAAATCTACGACGGCGTCTGTCGACCCGCATCGCTTCTCTCTCCCGGCGCAGGTGAAGCTCATTGTCCATCAGTAGCATGTTTAATATATTGATACGTCTTTGGCGCCGCCAATTTTCCATGTCATAAGCTATAGAATCATAGCAGTATTATTAAAGAAAGCGTGAATCAAATTGCATAAATATTCCAGATATCAACAATCACTACGAATGTCTACCAGAGCTGGCGCATTTGAATGGAAGTAATATATCCGCCAATATTCGCTCCAAGTGCAAATTTTTCAAACGTATTTAAGATGTTCGTAATTATCATGATAATGTTTTTCTAATAAAAAATTTGATGCGGACCTTACCGTTGCACACGTAGATATCAACCACCACAATTTCTTTAATTAACTCTAAATAAACACAAAGCTTCATATACAATTATACACTCAATAGCGTACTGAAATATTGAAAGCATTCAAACTTTCAAACATCCCGCATCGCAACGCGCGTCCACAGTCTCCATCGGAAAGGCAGCGATCCTATTGGCTACTACATATTGTTTGACGCGTCGCGTGACGATAGCGTCACTTGAAGATAGGGTCTTGAAGTGCGCGTATAGACGGGGCAATAGCGATTCAATCTGCGGACTGGAATCCTCGAAACGTTTCGGAATCGCAATCGATGAATCGCACAGACTGGCGCACGGTGCAGCGAATCGCACTGGCGATCGATTTGATTCGATCTGAAACAGATTCCAGAACTTGGTGATAGCGATTCAATCTGCGGACTGGAATCCTCGAAATGTTTCGGAATCGTCATCGATGAAACGTACAGACTGGCGATCGGTTTGATTCGATTCAAAACAGATTTCAAACCTCGCTGATGGCGATTCAATCTGCGGGCTGGAAACCCTTTCCGAACGATCGAATCACTCTTTCACCAGTCTCCACATGATTTTAATCTCTCTCCAAGTGTTTAACTAACGATTCAGCACAACTGGGTTCGAAACATAGATTTGACACGTCAGATACGGAAATCGAAGTCTGTGCTTCGAATTTCATCACTGACAAGGAACGTCACTTAAGTGTCCCCCTCCGATTTTGTTCTCCTTTTGGTTTGTTATAGAACATAAAAAATTAAGCGACACGTGCCTTATTCTTCATTGTACGTCACTTTAGTAGAAAATAAAGTATTGGTTACGTACAAAAAAAATGACTGCTGATTTCAAAAAAATCCATGATATCCCAGTTCAACTTTTGGCTACATCAAAAGTGAAGCACTCTTGGTGCAAATGGAAATTCAATCATATTGAAAGTGATGGGTTAAATTCTCGATACGTGAAAAAGCACGCCGAAGACTTGTGAAAACGAAAATAAAGAAATGCAAGACTTTCGATACGTGAAAGCACGCCCGAGACTTGTCAAAACGAGAAATAAGAATGCAAGACTTGCGATTTAAATCGTCCCGTAATCGGGTATGGAAATTCAAAAAAGCACATCGTATAATATCGTGGGAAATTAACTAAGGACTTTTCCGGGTTTGTATAGCAAATCAGCCTTAGTCGCCGATTTTTAAATTTGTGTACTCGATCGACAGCTTCAGTCAAGTTATACATGCACCTGAAATATTAGGTACATACCTCACTCCGTATCAAAGATAATCGCCATCCAAGTTTTTATCGAAAAATAAATATTATTTTTTATTTCAAGTTAATAGTTACTATGAAATTTGAAAAAATTTCGAAAAAAAAATATCGTGTCGATAGAGGTCACCAGGGGTGATTTTCCCACCATAATTACAACGTTACATATGCAATATTGATGGAGTAAAAAATTATTTCTTCATGTTCCCGTGGATCAACGACTTTTTTGAAAATACACGTTGTACACCTTGAAAGATAGTTGCAGGAAAAAATAACACTAGGTACACGTGATGGGTGCAACGATGTTCAAATTTAAAAAAAAAACTACTTTCTTCGCTGCTAGCAGTCGTACCATTTTACCGCCCACCTCATTGGGCTCATTATGGCCCAAGGGACCTCTCAATATCGGCGGATCAAAATCGTATGTTGACTTCGAAATTTACAACCGATTTTCGAATCTTTCATTTTTTTCACTTGTTTTGATTACGTTGTAGTTAGTTTTGTTGGAGTTGTACCACTTTCTCGCTCAATTTGTTTTACTCTTAAAGTTTCCCAAAGTACCTACAAATTTTGCTGAAAATGTGCTATGTTGACTGAATAATCCCTATTGACTTAAACCCCAAAAAACACGATAATTCGCGTTTTTCAAATGAATATTGTCTTATAGCTGAACAAAGAAGCATTAGTTAATTGCGGATTTCCCCTACCTAAATGTGTCACTATTCTCCCGGGCATTGCCAGACGCGCTCTCGATTCAGCCTATTTACTAAAATATAGCCTGTGCGAAAATGAGACAGACTCTACTGGGACTTGCAACTGAGATGCAACGTCACAAAGTATATGGGGCTTTCCACGCGAACCGAGCCAACCGCTGACCCCGACCCTTTTTGATTTCACTGTTGATTTTTTCTAAGGTTCATCCAAATTAGAGTATTTCAGCTGATTTTTTTGGAATTTTTATCACCAGTAGTTTGTGAGTTATGAATTTTCGAAAATTCACGTTTTTCGCCGGCACTTGTTTTTTGAACGCTTGTATCGTAGCTTCTAGTGGGTGGATTTTCAAAAACAAGTATAGAAAACTAATCAGCACTGGAACTATCATTGCTTCATTTTTGTTTCTGAAATTTTGAAAATTCCCGGAAATATGATTTTTCAACTCGTCCCGATTTAAAATTATGAAAAAATTCACCCAACTATCATTGCTGCCTTTCTTTTTCTTCGAATTTTGAAAGTTCAGATGAATACGATTTCCCGTACAACTTCAGCCGCCGACACCTTACATAATCCCTGGGAAAGATAACACTATGTGAATGAAGTGTTGATCTATTTCAGGGATTATTTTCGGTGTCGGCGGCTGAAGTTGTACGGAAAATCGTATTCATCTGAATTTTCAAAATTCGAAAAAAAAAAGCCATGATAGTTCCACGACCGGTCATCGCTCAAAATTTTTGTTTTCGAATGAAGAACTTTTGTGAATTTTTTTATAATTTCAACCGGGGCTAGTTGGAAATTCACATTTTTTTCGGAATTTTCAAAATTCGACGAAAAATGAAGCAATGATAGTTCTACGATCGGCCATGGCTCAAAATTTTTGTTTTCGGATGAAGAATTTTTGTGAATTTTATCATGATTTTAGATCGGGGCTAGTTGAAAAATCACATTTTTTCCGAAATTTTCAAAATTCGAAAACAATGAAACAATGATAGTTTCACGATCGGCCATGGCTCAAAATTTTTGTTTTTGGATGAAGAATTTTTGTGAATTTTTTCGTAATTTTGAATCCGGGCACACATGCCGGAATTGATATGTCAGATTTTCAATCAAACATCAATTCTGAATACGACGCCGGAGAAGTTCGCAAATATTTGTTTCGGAAAATACGTTTCCTGCTGAGTAGTTATCTATACCTCTTTTTGAAAATCCACCCACTAGAAGCTACGATGTAAGCGTTCAAAGAAGAAGTGACGGCGAAAAACGTGAATTTTCGAAAATTCATAACTGACAAACTACTGGTGATGAAAATTCGAAAAAAATCAGCTGAAATACTCTAATCTGGGTGAACCTTAGAAAAAATCAACAGTAAAATAAAAAAGGGTCGGGGTCTGCGGTTGGCTCGGTTCGCGTGGAAAGCCCCATGTACAGTTTGTTCGAGTATATTCGGGTATATATGGGTTCTTCCAAGTATATCTGGGTACATACAAGTATATATACAGGTTGTTCGAGTATATTCGGGTATATATGAGTTCCTCCAAGGGTACATACGCGTATATACAGGTTATTCGAGTATATTCGGGTATATACTGTAACATATCAGCCGAACACAAGCGCGACTGACCGGCGACCAGCGCTACGCGCACACTGGCCACCAGACCCACCAGCCAGAATCACGGGATTGGAGCGCGTCAGGACCGACAACTGATTGGCTCGGGCCAGAACACCCGAAAACACAAAGAGCGCGTACTTTCAACGCACCGTCAGCAGTCGTTGCATAGCGCACGGTCTGACTCAAAGAAAAGCAAAGGAGCAGAAGTCGCAAAGCGCGCGCCTTCCCCCTACCACGTTATTCAGTTCATAAATTTGTAAAGCGGCGATCCGCCTAGGGTCGTGCGGCTTAATTTAGCTTCAGATTCGAATCCAAAAATTAGCATCCTGTACCAAAGCGGTCTGGATAGCAAAGAAAATTTATAAGTCTTCAAATATTTAGTGAAGCGAAACTAAAATCCACATTTAATTATCGGCAAAGTGCCATAGATTAAAGATAACCTAAAATCCAGAATTCGTCGTAGCAAAGCGCTTGATAGATGTAAAACAAATAATATTCGCCACAGAGGTCAAATCAAACAGAGTCTAGTCATTAGCAACACAGCCGTTACAGTTTAAAATTCGTAATCTTCTAATTTAGAATTAATTGATGGGTTATAATTTAATCTTACTTTCGTACAATTAACTTTCTCTTTAAGTTTTTGTTTATTTCTTTTGTATCGAAATAACCGATTCATTAAAAGGTTATTCTTTGGTAAAATTGATTTCGTTATCTGGTTCTTTATCACATCATATTCGTTTGTGTTGTTAAAATTCCAATTTCCAAAGTCAGTCCTGACGCTCTATGCGCCCGGATCTGAAAAGCTCACTACCTTACACCATAACCTAAAAGGCAGTCCTAACGCTTTATACGTTCGGATCTGCGACTCCATCAGAAGGCAGTCCTGACGCTTCATACGTCCGGATCTGCGATTCCTTTTTTAGGCAGTCCTGACGTTCTATACGCCCGGATCTGCGCTTCCTTTCTAAAAGGCAGCTCTGGTGTTCTATGCACCCGAGTCTGTGATTTTCCTCCTCGACTAATTGCAGTCCTGACGTTCTATACGCCCGGATCTGCTAAGGTCACCTACACGGATTCTTTCCTTAATTGATTTCAGACGCAGTTCATTTTTATTTAAAAAATCAACACCTTAAAAACTACCTTTCTATCTAAGAACAAAAAACCCTCAACTGACGACCAGTTCCACGACCTAAAGGTCAAGAACTGACCCAAACGTTGCAATACACCCTTCCTCCAAGTATATCTGGGTCCATTATACTAGTACGTACCGGGTTCTTCGAGTGTATTCCGGTATACAAGGTGAGTTTTCTCCGGGGTTCTGAGAGGGTGTGGCTTGAATTGGGTGAAATTCCGCCTTCTTCTATTCATACTTGTTATTATCGGAATATTATGATTGTTTACTGGGCTCTAACGCAGACTTGTTTTGTGAATCGATGCAGAAGGTGGTCAGTTCGAAAACCTAATGTGATACTACCCGAATGAATCAATATTATTGAGGCTTATTGTGAGTGTCATTGCTTTCCTCACACTATCATCATAATACATTATGCGATCAGACTGTTTGTTGTCTTGATCTAGATTGCCGGAAATAATAGGTAGATTTGGGAATAGAGGTATCTCTACATGAATGGAGAATATTTTCTTGACAATAACAGGTATGCATAGAAGAAGGCGGAGCTTCAACCAATTCAGGCCATACCCTCTCAGAATCCCGGAGAAAACTCACCCTATATATGGGTTCTCCCAAGTATATCTAGGTACATACGAGCATATACGGGTATATATGAGTTCATCCAAGTGTATACTTGATATATCAGGTGTATATAGGGTATTCGAGTATATCCAAGTATGAATGATTTTCTGCAAGTATATTCCGGTATGCATAATTGGCGCTCCGGATTATGTCCAGGTACATACAAGTATAAATGGGTTATTCAAATATTGTACCTACCGGAATATACTTGAATAATTCATCTCTGGCTCGCAATACGCACTCGCCTTCGGCTCGTACTTGCTCGCCTGCGACTCGTACTGCAAACACTACACTCGGGCGGAAAAGACACCCTTTTTGCCCTGGGTGCATAATATACGAGGTATTTCTTGCAATAAGACTGTATCATAAGAAAAAAGATGGGCGAAAAACGCGAATTATCGTATTTTTTTGGGTTCAAGTCAATCGGGGTTATTCAGTCAACATAGCACATTTTTAGAAAAATTCATGGACACTTTGGGACACTTATAGAGTGCGAAGAATTGAGCGGGAAAGTGGTAAAACATTTTTTTGTTCAGCTATAAGACAATATTCATTTGAAAAACGCGAATTATCGTGTTTTTTTTGGGTTTAAGTCAATAGGGATTATTCAGTCAACATAGCACATTTTCAGCAAAATTTGTAGGTACTTTGGGACACTTTGAGAGTAAAACAAATTGAGCGAGAAAGTGGTACAACTTCAACAAAACTAACTACAACGTAATCAAAACAAGTGAAAAAAAGGAAAAATTCGAAAATCGGTTGTAACTTTCGAAGTCAACATACGATTTTGATCCTGTTGGAAAATACAAGGTAGACAATAAAGTCAAGATGAATCGAAGTAGTTAGACAGTGTGGGGACTTTCAGGCTTTAATCAAGGAACCACGCTAGGGACATTACGTATTCAGAAGTTAGAAGAAGGAAGCGATCGCCTCCGTTGAAATTTCAGCGAACTAGAGAAAAACTCTCTCCTCTTCCTTCCCCGGCTTTCGCAGAGCAAACACGTGTACAGTAAAAATATGTGAATAAAGAATTACGTTGAATAATAACGAGTAACACTTAAATATATCCACCAAATCCGATCCACAAATATCCGAACCTCAAATCGTAACAGGTTATGGGCCCAGGCATCAGGATTGGTGAGATATTTACGGATTTCGGGAAAAGGTTAAATAACCGCATGGTCGGTGTCGGTCCTCGAAGAAGTTGAAATCGAAGTTCGGTCGTAAAGTAAAGAAGTGTCTCGGTCGCGCGAATAGTGATAAGAAAATAATAGCACCATGGAGAAGGTCTATGTAAATACGGGAGTAAAACTAGAAGGAAGTGCAAACTGGAGCATTTGGAAATTCCAAATGAAGGTGATACTACAGGCCATGGGATTATTTGGCTTGGTTGAAGGAACAGAGGAAAAACCTGCCGCAGCCGCACCAGGCTACGCGAGTTGGATCACCAAAGACAGTAAAGCCCAAGGTGTAATAGTGACACACATACAAGAAAAGGCAATGATACACATCATCACAACTAAATCGGCGCCAGAAATGTGGCAAAAATTGATAACCGTCTACGAGAGGAAATCCGCAACAAGTCTTCACCTGGAGCAACAGAAGTTTTTCTCTTTGAAGTGCGAAGGAGATGACATATCCATGTTCTTCGCGAAGCTAGAAGAAATACGGGATAAAATCGCTCAACTGGGAGAAACTATCTCTGAGAAGATGGTGATAACGAAGGTGTTGACGTCGCTGCCGGAGAAATACAGGCATTTCCTAGCCGCATGGGAATCAGTACCAGAAGCAAGCCAAACAATGTCAGAACTGACAGCACGGCTGCTCGTAGAAGAAGAAAGGTCGGTACAAACACACGCGTCGGTAAAGGAAGAATCTTCAGTAGCGTTAGCGAGCGAATCTCGCGAAAATGTAAAGTGCTACGGGTGTGGTAAAACAGGTCACTACAAAAGAAATTGCCAGTCGACAAAAGTGCAATGTAACTACTGCAAGAAGTTTGGTCACCCAATAAGTAAGTGCAAATTCAGACTGAACAAACAAAAGCAAAAAGACAAGGAGAAAGTAGAAGAAAGCAGCAGTGCGCGAAGCGTAGCACTCGTCGCGCAGTTCAGAAGCAGTGAAGAATGGCTCGTCGACACAGGGGCAAGTGAACACATGTGCTATGTGAAGGAGATGTTTACAACTCTAGATGCATTCCAAGCCCGCAAGAAGGTGATGATAGGCGATGGAACTGAATTAGATGTCGGAGGAAGTGGAACAGTTGAAGTGAAAGCTTATAACGGTGTGAAGTGGCAAGACGTAAAGCTGGAAAATGTTCTATACGTTCCCAAAATGACAGTAAACTTGTTCTCAGTTAGAAGTGTGACGGACAAAGGATTCAAGGTGTCTTTCAGTAGTGAGAAGTGCGAAGTCGTGAGAAACGGTCAAGTTTTCGTTGTCGGGCGCAGAGATGGAAAACTGTATACGATGTGCTTCAACGAAAACGCGATGGCAGCAGTCAGTCGAGTGAAAGAAAACCTGTCGGCATGGCACGAACGGTTAGGACATCAAAACAAAACACAGGTGAGACAAATACTCGACAAGAGCAAGATCTCGTACACCGATGACGCCAGAAACTGCATAGGATGCATAAAAGGGAAAATGCATCGAGCTCCGTTCAATAGCAGCACGACCACTACAACAAGAACGTGTGAACTAATTCACATGGACGTCTGTGGACCGATGGAAGTGGAATCAATCGGAGGTTCGAAATACTTTGTATTAATAAAAGATGACTACTCTGGTTATAGGTACACTTACTGCCTGAAAACTAAACACGACGTCATAGACAAGGTGAAAGGATACCTGAAGTTAGCTGAGCAAGACACTGGAAACAAGATCAAAACAATACGTTCGGATAACGGAACGGAATTCGTCAACAAGGAATTGACGAAGATCTTTGAAGAAAATGGAATAAGGCATCAGAAGTCAGTGGCGTATACCCCGCAGCAAAATGGAAAAGCCGAAAGGGACATTCGGACTATCGTTGAAGCAGCAAGGTCGATGTTGAAGGCAAAAGACTTGCAGAAAACCTTATGGGCAGAGGCGGTAAACACCGCAACATACATATTGAATCGCACAGGCAACAGCACTATATCGAAGAAGACTCCATATGAGGTATGGTTCAACAGGGATTACGATATAACTAATCTCAAGATCTTTGGTTCCAAGGTACACGCTTATATCCCAGATCAACGAAGACTGAAATGGGATTCCAAAAGTAAAGCTGGACTATTCGTCGGATACGGCGAGAATACCAAAGGGTATCGGGTGTACTTTCCGGAAACAAACAAAGTGGAGCTGAAGAGAGATGTGGTGTTCGAGGCGGAACAGCAACAAGAACCTCAAACCATACTGCTGGAAGATACCGAAGAGGAGCAGCAGAACCTTGAAGAAGAAGCAAATGAAGAAATCGAAGAAGATGACGAACTGGACCGTCAGTCGGGAAGCAGCGTCTTCGAAGAGTGTCGTGAAACCCTAAGTGCTGAAAGTGAAGTGAGTGAGTCAGATGAATCTGTAGATCTGAACGCAACAATAGTACGCGAACCTGGCAAGCGTAGAATAGTAAAGCCAAAGCGGTACGATGATTATGAAACGGCATTTCTGAGTGTGTTAAATGAGCCGAATACGTATGAAGAAGCGATAGAGAGTGTGTATTCGAATGAGTGGAAGGATGCAATGGACGTAGAGCTAAAAACATTACGCCAAAATAATACCTGGACGGTAGTATCTACCCCAGTAGACAAGAAAATAATAGATAGCAAATGGGTATTCAAAGTCAAACAAAACAACGAAGGAAAACCTTCACAATTCAAAGCTAGGCTAGTGGCAAAAGGTTTTCAACAAAAGGAAAATTTTGAAATGTACGAAGTGTATTCGCCAGTTGCAAAGATAACAACATTTAGAATGGTATTAGCAATTGCAAATAGGTTGAGATTACCAGTACACCAGTTAGATGTAAAAAGTGCTTTCTTATATGGAGAAATAGATGAAGAAGTTTATATGAAGTTACCAAAGAATTCTCAAGAAGGTCAAAACAAAGTTGGAAAATTAAACAAGTCTATTTATGGTCTAAAGAAATCTCCCAAATACTGGAATCTCAAATTCGATGAAGTAATGACTGGGAGAGGATTTATTCGTTCTGTGAACGATTTTTGTCTGTATAATAAATGTAGTAATGTCGGAAAAATTTATTTATTATTATATGTGGATGATATTCTAATGTTTGGTACGAGTGAACAAGAAGTGAATGACCTGAAGAAATATTTGGGAAATATTTTTCAAATGAAAGATTTGGGTTTAGTATCGAATTATTTGGGCATTCGAATAGTTCAAAACTTTGAAACAGGTGTAACTGAATTAAGTCAGGAAGTTTACCTAAATCAGGTGTTAAAGAAGTTCGGAATGGATGATAGTAAACAAATGTCTACTCCTATGGAAAATAAATTCCAATACATTAAACCTGAAGTAAGTAATGAGTCAATAGAATCGAAATGTCGCCAAATAATTGGATGCTTGATGTATGCGGTTCTCGGAACCAGACCAGATCTGTGTGTAAGCGTAACCTATTTAAGTCGGTATCAAAATTACGCTAGTCAGGAGTTGTACTCCGCTTTAAAACGTGTACTAAGATACGTCAAAGGTACAGTGAATTTGAAACTTGTATATAAAAGAGAAACGAACTCTGAAGTAGTGTGTGGATGCGTAGACTCCGATTGGGCAAATGATAAAAATGATCGGAAGTCGACGTCAGGATATGTATTCAAGGTATTTGGGTGCACAGTTGCTTGGTCGTCGAAGAAACAGCAGTCTGTTAGCTTATCGTCTACGGAAGCGGAATGTATTGCATTAGGATCCGCTACCGTTGAAGTTTGTTGGTTGTTAAAGATATTGAAAGACTTTAAGATTGCGATTAGCAATCCAGTAACTATATACGTGGACAACCAGGCAGCTATCAATTTAGCGCACAACCCTGAAAATAATAAACGTGTTAAGCATGTAGATATAAAATTGAACTTCATAAAGCAAAAAATCGATGAAGGCTGTCTAGCTGTGAAGTATATTAAATCAGAAGATCAGACAGCCGATTTATTTACTAAACCTCTAGCAAGAGAAAAATTTGAGAAGTTCGTTAAGAAACTAAACTTGAGAAAATGAATTGTAATAATAGAAGAAATTGTCGAAAGCGTATGCGCTTCAAATCAGGGGGCGCATAACAATAAATGAAACGAAGGGATGCGATGAAGACTAAATGTAAACCATGACTTTATTGAGGGGGCGTGTTGGAAAATACAAGGTAGACAATAAAGTCAAGATGAATCGAAGTAGTTAGACAGTGTGGGGACTTTCAGGCTTTAATCAAGGAACCACGCTAGGGACATTACGTATTCAGAAGTTAGAAGAAGGAAGCGATCGCCTCCGTTGAAATTTCAGCGAACTAGAGAAAAACTCTCTCCTCTTCCTTCCCCGGCTTTCGCAGAGCAAACACGTGTACAGTAAAAATATGTGAATAAAGAATTACGTTGAATAATAACGAGTAACACTTAAATATATCCACCAAATCCGATCCACAAATATCCGAACCTCAAATCGTAACAGATCCGCCAATGTTGAGAGGTCCCTTGGGCCATAATGAGCCCAATCAGGTGGGCGGTAAAATGGTACGACTGCTAGCAGCGAAGAAAGTAGTTTTTTTTTAAATTTGAACATCGTTGCACCCATCACGTGTACCTAGTGTTATTTTTTCCTGCAACTATCTTTCAAGGTGTACAATGTGTATTTTCAAAAAAGTGGTTCATCCACGGTAACATGAAGAAATAATTTTTGACTCCATCAATATTGCATATGTAACGTTGTAATTATGGTAGGAAAATCACCCCTGGTGACTTCTATCCACATAATTTTTTTCAAATTTTATAGTAACTATTGACTTGAAATAAAAAATAATATTTATTTTTCGATAAAAACTTGGATGGCGATTATCTCGGATACGGAGTGAGGTATGTACCCAATATTTCACGTGCATGTATAACTCGACTAAAGCTGTCGATCGAGTACACAAATTTAGAAATCGGTGACTAAGGCTGATTTGCTATACAAACCCGGAAAGACCCTTTGTGACAAGAAAAACATTGGAGAGAGGAGAAGACTTACAAAAAGTAGCTGTTCAGTTCGTAAACCAGGGGGGCGATTCTGTAACTCTGTCCATAACTCATGGACGTCTATAAGTTTTTTTCCCGAGGCTACGCCAGTGCATTGCCCCGCTAGCACCCGCCCACCTCCGCAACAGCTTTTGCGCTTTGTTTACGGGTAGCAACTGTCGGAGCTAGCCAATCAATTTTCGGACAAGGAACAATTGAACCCAAGGAAAGTCCGGCTCCGTGATAGCGCTAACTTGAATTCGCGCATTACCGAATCGAGTTTCTAGCGCCTGCCGGATCGAAACTTATAGATGTCCATAACTACAACGAAAGATATTGAGACTTATAGATATCTATAACTGCTTGACTTTTTGGACGTGTATCTCACGCGAAAAAAGTTGCAGCTGCTGAAAAATACGGAGTAAAAATACCTAAATCGGGCCGATTCGACGTTAAGTTTCTCATATGTCATACATGTATATTTTAAATGGCTTTATCGAGTGAAAAAACGGAATATGTTCGTTATAGACTGTCATTACGGCGGGCGCTTTCGTATCGGTAGCGCTAGCGAGCGATCGCTGCAGTTATGGATGTCTATATATGTAAGTCTCGATACCGCTCGTTGTAGTTATGGACGTCTATAAGTTTCGACCCGGCAGGCGCTAGAAACTCGATTCGGTAACGCGCGAATTCAAGTTAGCGCTATCACAGCGTCGGACTTTCCTTGGGTTCAATTGTTCCTTGTCCGAAAATTGATTGGTTAGCTCCGACGGTTGCTACCCGTAAACAAAGCGCATAGGCTGCTGCGGAGGTGGGCGGGTGCTAGCGGGACAATACACTGGCGTAGCCTCGGGAAAAAAACTTATAGACGTCCATAAGTTATGGACAGAGTTACAGAATCGCCCCCCAGGTCCGACCACATATTGGACAATATGGCCCACACAATTTGTATAATTCAGATCAGAGTGGGTTTCAGCTAGAGATACATTCTGGAAGAACATTAGCCATTGAGGGCACGAAACAAGTGGAATGTCCAGTGCAGTCTGTTTCTGCAACTACTCATAGTTACACAATACAACCAACGATATCTGCAGATGGGAAATTGCTGTCGCCACTATTTATAGTACTGGAAGAATCAAGTGGAAAATTCGGACCCGTAGTTGAACGGAATCTATTTCAACCGGCAAACGTCTTACTTGCAGCTTCAAAATCGGGCAAACTTACTTCAGGTATGGCAATACTTCCAATAATATATGTATATGATATGTACATACACCAGTAATATACCTTTGAAATGTATAGTGATGAAACAGAATTTCATATCTATTTTCCGACCACTTTAAATTGTGGCTAGTAAAAGCTTCTGTTTCGAATACTGGTCAAAACAGTATACTCTTGCTGGATTCATGGCGCGGACACTGTCCTGAAGCTGTGCGCCAGAAGACCCCAGTAAATAAAAATATCATACCTATGATTATACCACAAGGCACAACTGGAAAAATACAATCCCTCGATGTTTTTGGATTCCGATTGTGGAAAAATTATGTCAGGCATTTTTCAGATATCGTTTTATTGCTGAATCAGAACATAGATCTGCATTTAAATATGCAGAAAAATATTATCAAATTGCAATCTCTCACGCACAATCAATTATCTTCCCCAAGATACGTCAATCTTTCCCAGTATTCTTGGTTTAAGAGCGGATATATCGATAGGAGAGAGGGAGCATTTGAAAATCCTGTGACGTTTGGCTTCGGAGATTCATCAAAGCCAAATTGTGAGGTCGAGGGTTGTCACGAAGTAGCAGTAGTCAGATGTTCGTGGTGTGAGAAATCTTTGTGTCTGAAGCATTTTTTCCATGAATATCATTATTGTACAATCTACAATCCATAACTTTGCCTTCTGGTGGCAAAGAGCCGAGAGAGAAAACGTGCGGTCTATCCATATATCAATAATTGTGTGACCGATGTATGAGTTCAACATAATAAAAACTTACCACGGAGTTATTTACTTGCAACAAAGGGGTTGTTTACCCCTAAAAGGGGGTTGTTCCGACGAAAAGCTCGGACACGTATATCATCATTTTCCCTCCTCGTCAAAATAGTTTTTGTTGCATTCAAATCGGATGATTACTCTTCCCGTAAGATCGAAAATCTGATTTTCGAGGGGTGGCTCACCCCCTAGAAATGGACCCCTGCGCTGAACTTGACGCTTCTATCTGAGGGTTGAACACAACGACAATTTTACAATTGGTTCGATTTGAATTGGTATTCGGCTTCTAGGTGAACCCGTGAAACTGACCCTTGACATAGCTGACTTCGAACCCCGATTTCACCCCTTAGACGCGAGTTACAGCAGCTAAAAAAAAATACGTGTCGCTCAATTTTTTATGTTCTCGGACATACCAAAAGGAAATCAAAATCGGAGGGGGACACTTAAGTGACGTTCCTTGTCAGAGCGGGGGCGAATAACGTTGCTCTTGAAGAAAATATATTGAACTCGGCGCGAGAGGACGACAGAAGAAGTATTCGCACGATTGCGAGACTGTGCAGAACGAGTTATTCAATGGCGCAAAGGATTTTGAAAAAAAAATCATTTCCATGCATTCCATTACACTCCCGTGCAAGAGTTGCATGCCGGTGACCACGCTCTACGTCTAGAATTCTGCGAATGGTTGTTGGAACGGAATTTGGAGGATCCGAACTTTATTTACAACATTTTATTTACCGATGAGTCGACCTTTGGAAGGGATGGATCGTTCAACTTTCACAATTCCCACGTTTGGGCCGTACGGAACCCACATGCGACTAGGAAACGTGAATTCCAAGTTCGCTTCAGCATTAATTTGTGGGCTGGAATAGTTGGCGGCGTATTGGTATGTGTGAATTCGGCATTATTGTAACTTTAGGTGGTTCTGCAGGTATGTACAGTCCCTCCAAACGTGAGTCTCAGATTAATGTTTTAATACTTGTCGATAAAGAAACAAACCGTAAAGACATCAAGCATGTAGAAGATCTTTAAGAGATTGATTATGCATCAATTAATGACAATTTCAAAAAGATATTAACCAATTAATGAGAAAGCAAATTTTTTTAAAAATCACCCGTCAACCAAACTTGTTTTCAGATGGAATTTTTGTGAATACGTATTACAACGTCCGTATGTTACGTGCCCTGCACATACCGACTCCCTTATCCTATCCTTCTCCGATTCCCATCCGCTCCGAGGTTTCTCCCGGAACCTCGGAAATCACGCCACGCTGACCCGTTGCACTCAGCACTGTCGGATGCAACGGTCAGCTATTCTAATCCCCCTACCCATCCTCTTTTCTCCTCATCTCCAGTTCCCCTGACTTCTACCTAACACATCCCGTCAGATTACTACTCCACTCCTTATCCATACCTCAACCTTACCTTTTGCCACAATCTAGTAGCTGTAGTCGACTCATTGGAAATATACAATATCAAGATATACGTCGTACCATCTCTATTTACAACGACCACCCTCTTCAACACGGGAGTAGGACCGTGTATACGTTACAGTATGAATTTTTTCAGAATTTTGGGAAATCATTCAAAATTGCGTCTTCTATACCAGCAAAAACGTGTCAAAAAGTTGGGTTAACGGGTCATTTCCGAAACAATTTTCTTTTCCATTAATTTGCTAATGACTTTTTGGAAGTATCATGATGCAAAATCAATCTTTCTAAGATCTTCTATAATGCTTGATTTTATTCAGATTTTTTGACCATCGAAGAGTATTGCAAATTTTATCCGAAACTCACGTTTGGTATGACTATACTTGGGGAACTACCTGACCAATGAATCATCCGATGAATTAATTGGAAAAATGAAAAAAAAATAAATGAATCAAGCAATAGTAATAAAGAACAATAATGAATTGTAATCATTTTTATTGTACTTCAAAAACATTACCTATCGACAATTCATCAGGTGGGACCTTCTGTTTTACCGAACCGACTAACCGGCGAAATCTACGCAAATTTTTTGCAAGAAGACCTCGGCGATCTCATTAATGATATTCCGTTGGAAGTGCGGCGCCATATGTGGTTCCAACACGATGGTGCGCCAGCCCATTTCTCGGCCAGGGCACGAGCGGTCTTGGATCGTCAATTTAGTGACAACTGGATTGGATGCTATGGCCCGATCAACTGGCCGGCTAGATCCCCTGACCTCACACCCTTGGACTATTTTTTATGCGGTCACATAAAAGAGTACGTGTTCCTTGAACCATTCGAAAATCCGGAGGAATTACATTTCCGATCACACGAAGCGTTAGCCACAATCACGCCAGAGATGATTCGTCGCGCGCAAGGCGGGTATCACGGGGGACAATTCGAGCATCTAATGCAAAATTGAAAAGGTTATGATGGGGACCCAGTTCAATTGATAAAAATATTATGTATTATTAAGCTGTAATTTTAATTTCATCAATATCATCACTTTGACTACAAGTCTCATTATAATTTATGATTTAGATTCTTTTTAATCTAAATATTATTCATTATGATTTTAATTCATGACTCAGTTATCTACCATATAAGTATGTATGCGTAATTATCATAATACCGATATTCAGAATCGATTCCTTGATGTAAATTCGAGTCATTATAGCTATGATTATCATCCTCAATGCTATTCTTCATGTAATTTTATGTTTTTTGCTATAATTACCATCATTTTCATCAACAATTTTATGTGAAAAAAAAACTTGACTATAAAACACCAATAAGTGTAAAATAATTCAATGCGAACAATAATTTGACGCCAAAATAAATGATTATCGTATATGTCTGATGATAAATGATTTAAATTACATCGACTTTTATTTTCATTACCAATTTCAGATCATCTTCACTTTCAATTTTTTTCTTTCTCTTTCTGAAGATTATGAGAATCATGCAGTGATGATTATTATTCGTTGTGCAAACGCAATTCGAACGTAGGCACATTCACAATAATTCTAGATCCGATCGCTAACGTACGTTGATTATAATTGATACATGATTTTTAGTATTTGAAAGCTTTCGCTGCTATTGGTCGGATGATTCATTCACATTGAATAGGCTAGTAAAAATTGCATGAATCTCTTTTGTACATTAACAAACTTTCGTCGTTAGATGAATTCATTCCGAGAAATCTGTTAAAGCGTTCAACTTTTCTTTTGCTCGCTATGATTCTGCACATATGCTGTGATTGAACAAGTCTTAGATGAATTCTGTTACCGTGATAGAATGGAGGCCTCATTCTGCTGGTGAGCTTTAAATCGATTGTGAAGCGCATATCAAATGACAGGTGCAAGAGAAAAAGATGACGGTTGATGGAGTGAAACCGCTTCAGATAACATGGATTGTGACAACCACAGACCAGTTAGCCTGCACGGTGAATCCTATCGACCGGTCAATCTGGATGTAGTAAAGTACAGATCGATCGAGTTGAATATCGAAAACTATGCACCGATCTACCTGCACTTGACAAAATACGAATCAATCGATCCAAACAGCTGGAACTACGGACCGGTAAACTTGGACGTCAAAAACTACGGACAGGTCCACCTGGACGGCTGAAACTACGGACCGATCAACCTGGATGAGGTAAAATACGGACTGATCGACCTGGACAGCCAGAACTATGGATCGCTTAAACTGGACGTCAAAAATTAAGGAGAAGTCAACCTAGACGGCTAAAACTATGGACCGATCGACCTGAACGAGGTAAAATACGGACTGATCAGCCTGGACATCTGGAACTATGGACCGCTCAACCCGGACGTCTGAAATTAGGGAGAAGTCAACCTAGACGGCTAAAACTACGGACCAATCGACCCGGACGAGGTAAAATACGGACTGATCGACCTGGACATCTGGAACTATGGATCGCTTAAACTGGACGTCAAAAATTGAGGAGAAGTCAACCTAGACGGCTAAAACTACGGACCGTTCGACCTGGACGAGGTGAAATACGGACTGATCAACCTGGACATCTGGAACTATGGACCGCTCAACCTGGACGTCTGAAATTAGGGAGAAGTCAACCTAGACGGCTAAAACTACGGACCGTTCGACCTGGACGAGGTGAAATACGGACTGGTCGACCTGGATGACTAAAATTACGGACCAGACGTCTTGGACCTGAAGAAATACGGATCGATCGACCTGGGCAGCGAAATCTATGGATTAGGTGACTTAAACGTGTAAAACTACGGTAAGGTCGACCTGGACGGCTGAAACTACGGACCGGGTGTCAAGGACGTGAAAAAATACGGATCGATCAACCTGACGAGCTGGAACTCCGAACTGGTCAATCTGCACATCGATAACTTTGGACCGACTGACCTGGACGTCAAGAACTACGGACAGGTCGACCTGGACGGCTAAAACTATGGACCGGACGTTCTGGACGTGAGGAAATACAAACCGCTCGACCTGGACGACGCACAGTGGGCGAAAATGCTGGAAATGCGCGCATAAGTGGATTTTTTTTTGTTACTTCAATCTTTTTGCAATTTGGTACATTCATTTGAGATACTTTGACGAGAAAGAAACCAGTGTTGTATCATTGAAATTTGCAATAGAGTGCTTCCACAAAACCATTGAACTTAGGGTTTCTATAACGTAAGAATTATTGCGAGTATTTCGTAATTTTCAAGCTTACTCTTCACAGCATATTATCATTCACAATATCAAATGATGTTATGTTTTTACATATCTATTCACAGTATCAAAAAACCTTTATTCTTGTGAAGAAACGATGTAATTATGATTCACCTCTCAAAAGATATAGCCTGTTGAATAAAGGTCTTTTTCTCATTATCAGAAATATGGTTTGCAATTTTGAAAAGTCTGCATCTTTTTTGCCTTACGAGGATTTACGCTGAATTTTGTGAGAATTTGAAGATCAAACCTTGCAAATTCAGAGCCATCTTATTCCATCTGCGGGGATTTGCGGGTGTTCGAGTAATTTCAGGAGAAGTAGGTGAAAATGTGAGAAATCTCGCTCACAAATACTTCACTGGAGCAAGAAAACGTTTTCTATAATTTTCATTCGCATTTTATTAACAATGGTAATAGAACGGGCCCGCATCTGCATTACCGACTGCTGGTGTGGCAAGTTTGAATCTACCCATCAATATTTATGTACCGCAATGATAGTGGTGCTGCAGTCGCGCTCAAAACAAATGAGGATACCGCGAATTCCCGCGCTTTCCTACACAAGTAGCAAGTTAGTTGAACTAACGAATACGGTAGTTCTTCCACTAATAATTCAACTGAATGAAAATGGTAAGTAAAATGAATAACCTTCTCGTACATAATTATCACTGTCTGTTAATATCAATCGTTACATAGCCTGGGATGTTATTCAGTTTTTAGCAGGCGATTTTTGTACATCAAGTTTTTTTGTTCGTCAAAAATCGACCGACGAAACCGAAATATCGGAGATTGAAAAATATGCGAGAGCCAATGGAGCGAACGTGGTAAAAGATGTTGCCAAAGCATTTTGTAACAGTTGGAAAACCCGGTGGAATTCTTGTAGTCGGAATAGAACCACGTTAGAGTTCCGGTATAAGGAATGGCTAGATACGCAACTGTACAGCAAAGCCGCAACCCAAAATAATCCTGTTGAAACGAGATCCGGACGTAAACGGAGTCAATTTGCTAACTTAAGCAATTCGCAAAAAAGAAAACGAACTGCAGGTAACTTATATATATATAACACTGTGTATTTCAATTCTCCTAATGAAACAATACTGAATAATGAATTTTGAAAGAATTAACAATTAGTGTAGTATATTGTATAATAGTGTTACAAAGGGGTGGAACTGCTCTTCTAATTAATCGTCCAGGTCTAGTAGTCGTTAGACAAACACAAGACTGTGAATGTTTCCAACATTATTTGTAAATTGAATGGTATTTCTACTTAGAGTTTTGTTTTATAAACAGTCTTGACTCACAAGGAGTCGACCGTATATCCGGGTGACAGATGTTGTTCAAACTTCTCAGAAAGTTTGCTGGTGCCAGAACAACTAGCGTGGGCCACATAACTCTCCGGATTGGGCCTTTTCTTGTTCAACGAGTCAAAATATACTTCGTCGCCGAACGTTACTCGGGGCTCGCACATCACCACAGATTATTCTGTTTATTCCTGGCGTTGTGAGATTCTCCAATTGGAGTGAATGTTTATACATCGTATTATGAAATTGTAGTGCCACCAGATTCTTAAAACTGATCATTTGAGGCATGCGATGACTTTTTCCTAACTCTAACCTCAAAATTGCAATGTCGTCGAGATTTTATGGCTCTCGTGATGAAAAATAACGATCGTCACTCGTACGTAAGGGCTTTTTGACAAACCTCGTTACAGCCCTCGACTTTGGCTCGGGCCCTAAACCTCTCGTTTCGTCAAAAAAAGCCTATCCGCACCGGTATAAAAATCTACTATGCTTGGCGTCGATTCATATATCGCCACTAATACCAGGGTGCTTGCTGCTTCACCAACATCCTTTCCTATCCATCGCTGTCCCTAACGGTGAGGTATTATGTTCGGCGTCGTGTATTCACTGTCAATTTCAATATTCATTCATTTATTTACGTAGAAAAATTAGTCTCAACAGGTGAGCCCAGGACAGGACTGAAAAAAGATACAATAATGAGTAATACATGTATGCATGTACCCTTCCGACTAATTCAGCTGGGCTACTATCCAAAAATCCTACTAGCAGTATATGAGAGCATAAAAATTACCAAAAAACATCAGTTTATCCCTGATACCAGGATCAATATTTTGGAACAACGGTCTTGGGTTAGGGTAAGTTAGGTTACTTTTTTCGATTCCACGTTTGTGGGTCACTGTCCAATTCAGGAACAAACTCCTGTGAAAAAATCCGCGTATAATAAAAGTTGGCAATTATTCATCACGCCTTTACGAGCGGGGAGCACACATTTCAGCATCTGTAGTTGTAGACCCTCTACTTCTCAACGGATCGCAACGCGGATCGCAATCGATACCTGTGTGACAACTGACAACTGACAGTTGCCCGTCAGGCTGGATTTTCATGCGCAGCGACAATATCTCATGGAAACGCGCATCAAAATTCACCCTCAGCCCGCGCGCGGCGTCGGAGAACGGCATCTGGCGGACCATGATTTGAAAAATAATTCGTGCTCTATCTCTGCTACTCTAATTGTTAGTTGTATCGCAATAAATACTGTTCACTTTTTGTTGAGAATTTGTCAAACTTGTTATTCGTTCGTTATTGTCACCGTTATCAATTATTTATTGTTTTGTTATTGTTGATTGTTTTATTGTTGAATAGTTCCTTTTTTTTTATATAAAAAATGGCCAGTGCGCCTAGCACCAGCCTTGAACCTCCCTATGAAGATTCTGATGAATCTTCATCGCCGATAATTGCTGAAATTCTTCATGCCTGCCATGCAATTTTAGAGCACAAGGGAATCATCGATGAAAAAGCTGTGACAAATATTTTCGATCAAGCTTGGCTTTTGGGTGGTCAAATTGCCAACATACTACTTCAGATGGTTGAAGACTACGAATTAACTGAAGTAGAAGAGTTGTATAAAAACGATGAGTCAACAGAAGTCATGTCTGATGATGATGCCCAAATTGCTTGTAGCCAAGACTGCAATCGAGAATGTAGTCAAGGATCCGGTCAAGATTCATCTCTCACAGGTAAAAATTGAGGATATAAATTATATGTTTGCTGAATGCACTGATGATATGAAAAAAAACTAGGGTTAATTACATAAAATACCAATAGAATAGATTTATTAAGTCTCAACCAGAGCTAAATACTGAAATTAACAATGAAATAATATAAAATCAACCTTAACTAGAACTAACTACCTAAACTGATAAAGAAATAATATAAAATCAACAATAACTAGAGCTAGATATAACTAAAATACTAGAGAAATAATATAAAATCAACTATAACTGGAATTAACTACCTAAACTAATGAAGAAATAATGTGAAAACAACTATAACTAGAATTACCTACCTAAACTAATGAAGAAATAATATAAAATCAACCTCAACTAGAACTAACTACCTAAACTGATAAAGAAATAATATAATATCAACTATAACTATAAGAACTAACTACCTAAACTGATAACGAAATAATATAAAATCAACCTCAACTAGAACTAACTACCTAAACTGATAAAGAAATAATATAAAATCAACAATAACTAGAGCTAGATATAACTAAAATACTAGAGAAATAATATAAAATCAACTATAACTAGAACTAACTACCTAAACTAATAAAGAAATAATGTAAAATCAACTATAACTAGAGCTAAATATAAATAAAATAATAGTCTCTTCTTTGAATAGAATCATCTCCATCTACGAGCCAACCGATGTCCAGTGACTACGAGCCCGAAGAAAAAAAATCCAGATATCAGAGCATCGACCTGGAAAACAAAATTAAAATCGTAAATCTGGCGCGAGAACATCCCCAGTGGTCCTTCAAAACTTTAAAAGCTAAAGGAGCTGCTTGTCTGTCAAGAATAGATGAGTTATCAAGATGGAAAGCGGAAATTAATAAAGGGGGAACAAAATTTGACAAGAGCGAGGCAATAAAACGGCGGACGTATGACAGATTCTGCGAAGGGCGTATCAAGCAATTACCTGTTACCACGAGGAACATACAGTAGTGGGCTGTGCAGGCCGCTATGCAGTATAGATCTGAGGATTTTCAACTCACCGCTTCGGCATCATGGACAACTCGATTCAAACAAGAGTTCCGTATCAGGCAACGAAAGGTGACCAAATACGTAAAATCCACCGAAAAAAGATCGTTAGAAGACCTCTTAAGAACAGCGGAGAATTTTCAAGCAACCTGTTTGAATTCAATCAGTACACTCGATCCCAACTATGTTCTCAATACCGACCAAATGGGCTGTGAATACAGAACTAATGTGCAGCGTACCATGGAGCATATTGGACAGAAATGCGTGGACGTACATTTGGGTGATATGAATAAAGTTACCCACACGTATACTGTTCAATACACCATCACAGCTTCCGGGAAATTGCTGCCAAAAGTATTCATTTGTCTGCAAGAACCGAAGGGTACGTTCGGTCCAAAGGTGAGTGAACGACTAGAGGCACTCGTGAGCGAGTACAAAAATGTGGACATTGTGTGCTCAAAATCTGGGAAGCTCACTACGTCTTTGTTTGACTCGTACACTGTCAACATTCTACAGCCATATGTAGAAGGCAAAGATTTTGCTCTGATATTAGACAGCTGGGGTGGTCAGTCGAACGCACATTTATTTAAGAAATTTGAAAATGAATGCGGAGAGTCTTCGTGTAATCTGCAAATCATACCAGCGGGCTGTACACCTTATTGTCAGCCATTAGACGTGTATTTTCACAGACAGGCAAAGCTGCTGATTAAGGAACTGCAAAACAGTACCTATCTGTTGAAAGAGCAGAGGCAAATCAACAGCCGTGAAGACGCGATCAAAATTCAATCACTCGTGTTGAATCAACTTTCTGCTCCTGTCTTCAGGGAAATGATAGAATATGCGTGGTTTGCTTCAAAGCTCATCCAGTCGAGAAACGTTTTTATGAACCTTCGCGAAGTGTGTTTTCCGGAGAAACCGTTCAAAAGTAAATGCAAATGTGCATTAGCTGCAGACGATCACAGCGGCAAGTTCATCGCTTTCATCAAGTGTGCTTGGTGTAGAGAACCCTTATGCTTCCACTGCTTTTATGAATTATACCACCCTCATCGATGCACGAAGTATTTCATCAATGTCTAGATGACTCATCTATGGATAAAAAACATTGAGTTTCTATGAATGTTATCTGGCTTGTCGAAGGAAATCGAAAAAGACATTCATGAAGAATGGACACTAAATTAGAATGAGTTGATAAATAACTGTATCTGATATAAAAATATTTGAGTGGATTTTCTATTCCAAACTATAGCTGTAAGGACGAATATGTACATATTAGAAGTATTGACCTGGCGCTTACTATTAAAATGATTGTTGGGTATTCAGATAACAATTTTAGCTTATTTACTTACCAAGCTCTTCACTCTGCCTAAACGCATTACTTTGAACGGTGATTCATTCTTGCCATCTTTTCCACGCTGATCGTATTTTTCTTCCTCGTTGAAAACAGAACGAACACTATTAGCTCGTTCGCCATTCGCTTCGTACAATTCCCATCCTTTGTCACGAGGGTCGATAAAAAATTCAGCTGATCGCTCAAATAGATCGAATCAACTCACTCAAGGTCTGCAATTCGACTGCACCCTGCTTAAAATGCCGGATGAGTTAATACGGTACTATCCTAGATCCTTTGCGGTCTTTGTGTACGGTCTTTGGTCGTATCTGAAACTGTTTCGGAACACAGTTTCACGTAGAACCAAAAACAGCTCGGACACGAAAACCGTATAGGATTCAAGATAGAACCATATTAATTCATCTGACATTTTGAGCAGAGTGCACTCTAATTTCACTAATAATTCAAACTCTTCGTTTTTCCCAAGCGTAGCGTATACTATTGCCCTTCAATATTCTTATAACTATATTAGCCGGCCATCGACACGTGTATATGAAGCAAGCGAGACAGCGAATTCGTCCAGTAGGAAGCAGACGACGGTTTCATTGAGGCTGTTGCGGATTTTTCAAATAATGGTCCGCCAGATGGCGTTCTCCGATGCCGCGCGCATTGAGTATAGATAGGACTAGAGGTGCGGACGGCGTGGTGGGGGTATGCTTATTTACTTTTCCCTATGTACAAGCGCTTTGCCGCCCCACTCGCAGATGGCGCTGACGCAAATCGCCCGATTTTACGCACACACGAAGCGTCGTCGTGTATATGAAACACACACTTGTAACGGCTCACATACGAGCCGAGCTTTCCCGCCCCACTACTTGGTGCGCTGCAGTCGTTCACCAACACATGGAAATTCCGTGTAAATGATATTCACGCACACAATCGGCTCCCACCGGCGCGTCGCCGTTCCGATTTCAATCTTACAGCAATTGAGAAACTGTGACCATTGCGTGTCACATAATTCGCAGTTTTCCGAATCACCTATGAGGTACTGCGACAGATTCGTTTCCCTTTTATTTTACATGGCGGGATCCCCAGTAGGCCTATATTACCATGAAATATCCATGTCTGAATAATGAGAATATCTAACTCGATTTAATTACAAATAATCCCAGTCAACCTATTACACTTCATTCTACCTATACTGATCTCTAATTACCTCTGAACTTCTTGATAGCGGAATTATGACACTCTGACGAACTATAAGAACGTTTTCTAGATGCCCGAGCTTCTATCGATGACCATTGCAACCCTCTAACTAATCGTGACGTTAATAGCGTACGGAGCAAAGAAATCCTATGTTCGCGACAATCATCATCAAACCATGCCTTTGATTTCGAATCTTGATCTACTATTTTATCTACCAATGACCTAACAACGTTGGATTGGTGACGAACTTCGGGGTAAAATTGTTGGAAAAGACGCAGATGATGTGACGCGATTTGCCAATATTCTTCGGACGACGCAACGAGATTACCTAACGGAGCTTCACTTTTTGTGGGATATGCTTTGAAGAACTGAAGAATCTGACCACGCGCAACGCTTTCCCCACGCCTATCAACAAGTGTTTCTCGACATCTACTACAATCGAATCTACTCAGAGTTCTTCTAACGGAAAAGCCTGAAAAATAATACACCGCATTATCTTCTAAAGTAATCACCCTATCTACACCTATCTCATCACAATCAACTAACCCTTCCACCCTATCGTCATCTATCCTGTTCGAGTAATCTTCTTCGACTTCTACCCCGGTCGTTCTGTCTACGTTAATCTCGTTCGTCGGTAGGTGTAAGGTCGTCGTTTTCTCGGGCTCGTCAGTCTGTGCGGGAAGCGGGGTAATGTCCAAAATTTCGTCCTTATCATCTTCGCAATTCGCAGTTTTGGGTGGAATGAGCAAACGGTTTCCAATCACGTGCTGTAAGTTCTGTCTGAATTGAGTCGCAGTCGGATTTGAGCCATATGACACCCGTTGTCTGATTATGGAGAACAAATTTTCAACTGGGTCCTGTTGCAGTCGTGACGTCAGTAGGTACTTTACACCCTCGGATTGCATGTCTTCCCACAGTTTGAGAGCTGAAGTTATGCTAAGTATAAAGTTTTCGAAAGTTGGTGGATCTTTCGCAGTGGGATCGAGGACATGTAAATGGGGTAACCAGTCAAGGGCGTCTTGTAGAATTTGTTTGGAACGTGCGTCGGTCAGGTTTAAAGGTCGGCGGTTGGGATTCTTGTCGTACAATGTCCTACTGTTCATTGCGTCGAATATATGATCAATTTTGCCTATGAAGTCGCCTAATGCAGTCAGTTCGTCCTGATTCTTACCGTCTGAGGTAGTCGAAGCTAATGTCAAAAGTGCAGCGTGAACAGAATGACTAAAAACTTGAGTCGCGAGTTTAACGTTCATTTTGTCCCACCGACCGGGGTATACATGTGTGCGCGAAAGTTTTGGAGCTGCTCGTGCCACACCCTTGGAATCTACCTCGTACAACAACTCTAGTGCCCTCCATGAAACTACCTCGTCTCCTATCACGAAATCATGTGCCTTCAAATTGTTACGCAAAGATTTTATTAAATGAGGAATGTCAAATAACGCATATATTTTTCTACCACCTACAGAAATGAAAGGATTTTCTTTGCTAACTCCTAACAAGCGAAATAACTTCTGATTTGGACCACCCTGATCGCAAACAAATGCCCTGACCTGCAAACCTATCTTAGACAATGAATCCAAAACGCGATTGAAAATTTCGAGTAATTTAGGTCCGGTTACCGTACCTGCAGAGAGATAATAAGCGACGGGAATTTTCCATTTGTACGTCAAACCTCGAGCCATGAAAACTAACGCGTGTGAAGCGGATTTATCGTTCCTACCTAATTCCCCAAGATCCTCGAAGCCCTCAACACAATCGAATTTCCTATTATAATTTAACCACCTTTTTATAACCATCTCATCGAAAAGTAGAACGCATTGTTTTTCTTGCCTATCCATCATCCTAACCGCACCCCCAAAGGACCCCGCACCATTCTTATGCAAATTTGCGTTCCGTCAAAAATGTTCATTTTTTCACATGTTGTAGCTTATGAAATTCTGAACAAAAGTTCTAATTGCCCCAACTCGAAGAAATGGATAGTTTTCGAATAAAACGCTCCGGAAGGTACGTTCGTCATTGACGGTCAGGCGCGGTGTATAGTGTTGATAGACGTGTTGATAGAACAGCATGAACGCATGTTTGACGATCCTCAACGTGTAATATGTGAATGAGGTATTTACATCTCACCCGAGGGGTATATAGACAGAACTGCTGAGCACGACTGAGAAAGTAAAAGTACGAAACCGAATAAAGTACGACGATATAATGTGTATACGTGTGTGTGACCTCTCCATGTAAATACTTGCTACAGCCACCAAAATATTTACATTATGTGACACGATTTCATGTGAAATATGCGTTCATGCTTGTTTACTAACTTTTTTCCCTACACGAAGCTGCGATTTCACAAATACTAGAGGAGCGCCGTTGAGTTTGCGGTTTATGTCAGCCAAAAGGTCCGTACCTACCCCACCTCTACCTACCCTACCTCCTGTTACATCTGAGCTAGTCCTACGCAAAAGTTTCAATTTCAAATTACGAATACTTTTCTTCAATCTACTATTATTCTTCGCACCACGTCTGTTACAAATTTTATTGTTATTTCCGTCACCCATGTTCGTCGCCGTTTCGTCAGTGGGGTCCGTAATAGTTAATTTTGTGTTTCCTAGTGTTTCTGTCGGTATCGTCGGGACTTGTTCGGAGCCTACCAAATGATTTTCTATCACAGAATTACCTATCTCGTCTCTAACATTATCTACTACTACCGCTGATTCTGCAAGAAGAGGAATGGCATTGTGGACTAACTTCTTCCTAAGCGCGTTTTGAAAAGCAGTTTCCGGAAAATCAAGTTGACAAATACGTTTTTCCCTAAGCCTCGAGGATGGAAGTTCTTGAAAATCATCGTTACCGCTGCGGAGGATCCATTCCAAACACCTGTTGATAATACACGTTTATCAATTCTCTAACCGCAAGAATGTAAATCGACGCAATATATAAAACATTCTTCATTAACTAGGCCACTTTTTCTTTTCCACCCCTCCAAATTTTTTCAAAATTTGCCAATGTTTCAACATTAGTCAACAGGGACGTCTGTGATTTTTTTCAGATTTTTCTATAAGGCGTCCGTTCGCGATTTTCAATTTTTCATTACGAACACAGCTGTATCGCCAAAATATTCATCAAAAAACAAATAAAAAACATATAGGAACAAAAACTTATTTTTCCCGCTTTATCGAAAAAAATCAAAATTATAATTTTTTGCTTCGGAAAAGTTGAAATTTGGCAAAAAAAATGAGAAGAACATGTTTTTTTACCCCATAAGACACCTTCGATTTCGGCGAAAATTTTACAGGATATCTGCCATTGGGTAGAGAGTCTGCCACAAAATTTTCAGAATGGGACTTGCAATAGTTACGATGAAAATGACAGACATTCTGTAAAGTTTTTACCGAAATAGAAGGTGTGTCATTGGATAAAAGAAAAATTTTTTTGTCATTTTTTTTTTGCCAAATTTCAACTTCCCCGAAGCAAAAAATTATGATTTTGATTTTCTTCGATAAAGCGGAAATTTATAAAAAAGTTTTCAGTTTTGTTTTTTTGTTTTTTTTTGTTTGATGGATATTTTGGAGATACAGCTGCGCGGTGTCCGTAATGAAAAATTGAAAATCCTGAACGGACGCCTGGAAAAATCTGAAAAAATCACAGACATTCCTTCTGACTAATGTTAAAACAGAAAAAATTTGGAGGGGTGGAAAAGAAAAAGTGGCCTAGTTGATGAAGAATGCTTCATATGAAGATTGGTTTGTAATGATCTACATATAGGTATGTATGGGCCGGTGCACCCTACAATGACAAAACGATTCTCGGCAAACCGGGTAAACAGTGGTTATCACTCGTGCACGGAATCGACAAAGTACTGTTTAAATCGTGGGTCATCCACAAAATTGATGCGACAGACACTGTTTTTCGCAGTTCGTTGAGGTTCCTTCTGGTATAGCGCGCACCGGCCTTTCAAAATATGATACATGCATACATTGTATGCAGGCGTCGCAACGGAGCATATAGGTATACTTTATCGTGACCGCATCAAGAAAAGAAACGTTTCGAGAATGTAATCGTTCTCATTCGCTTTTCACTCGGCTTTTCATAAGGATTTAATACGATCTAACACATTTCGGTGACTAAATATATTCTTCAGTCGACGCATATTTGAACATTAAAAATATTTGGGTGTACGCAAGAATAAATGATTATAATATAGATACATGCGCACGCGTCACGAAAGTAGTCTTTTTCAACAAGTTGATTAACATATTCATTGGCGGTGCAAAAAGCATCGAGCCTCTGCCGTTTGAGTATAATTATAACCTAAGATGAAAGACTTAGAAATTTTTGACGAGAAAAATTATCAGGCGCCCGGGAATCGAACCCGGGTCCACCGGCTGCCAATCCGGGGTCTTACGCCACTAGACTACCTAGTCGCCCACATATGATCCCTCAAATTTTTCTCGTCATTCCTCGTCTTTGGTTTTTCGTGTGCGCTTTGAATATTTAGAGTGTAAATTTCGCGGCATCTGCACATTATAGACATTCAATTGTCATTGTAATAGTGAGTGAGACCCGGCTCACCAACACTATTCGGTATAGACTACTGTCTATTTTAACCTTTGATTGTATTGGTTATATTTAGGCAGATATATAACCAATACTTGTCCACAGAAGGTAGACTCGTCACGCCGATTTGATTTATATTCTAAGATGAAAGACTTAGAAATTTTTGACGAGAAAAATTATCAGGCGCCCGGGAATCGAACCCGGGTCCACCGGCTGCCAATCCGGGGTCTTACGCCACTAGACCACCTAGTCGCCCACATATGATCCCTCAAATTTTTCTCGTCATCCCTCGTCTTTGGTTTTTCGTGTGCGCTTTGAATATTGAGAGTGTAAATTTCGCGGCATCTGCACATTATAGACATTCAATTGTCATTGTAATAGTGAGTGAGACCCGGCTCACCAACACTATTCGGTATAGACTACTGTCTATTTTAACCTTTGATTGTATTGGTTATATTTAGGCAGATATAACCAATACTTGTCCACAGAAGGTAGACTCGTCACGCCGATTTGATTTATATTCTAAGATGAAAGACTTAGAAATTTTTGACGAGAAAAATTATCAGGCGCCCGGGAATCGAACCCGGGTCCACCGGCTGCCAATCCGGGGTCTTACGCCACTAGACCACCTAGTCGCCCACATATGATCCCCCAATTTTTTCTCGTCATTCCTCGTCTTTGGTTTTTCGTGTGCGCTTTGAATATTTAGAGTGTAAATTTCGCGGCATCTGCACATTATAGACATTCAATTGTCATTGTAATAGTGAGTGAGACCCGGCTCACCAACACTATTCGGTATAGACTACTGTCTATTTTAACCTTTGATTGTATTGGTTATATTTAGGCAGATATAACCAATACTTGTCCACAGAAGGTAGACTCGTCACGCCTGATAATTTTTCTCGTCAAAAATTTCTAAGTCTTTCATCTTAGAATATAAATCAAATCGGCGTGACGAGTCTACCTTCTGTGGACAAGTATTGGTTATATCTGCCTAAATATAACCAATACAATCAAAGGTTAAAATAGACAGTAGTCTATACCGAATAGTGTTGGTGAGCCGGGTCTCACTCACTATTACAATGACAATTGAATGTCTATAATGTGCAGATGCCGCGAAATTTACACTCTCAATATTCAAAGCGCACACGAAAAACCAAAGACGAGGAATGACGAGAAAAATTTGAGGGATCATATGTGGGCGACTAGGTGGTCTAGTGGCGTAAGACCCCGGATTGGCAGCCGGTGGACCCGGGTTCGATTCCCGGGCGCCTGATAATTTTTCTCGTCAAAAATTTCTAAGTCTTTCATCTTAGAATATAAATCAAATCGGCGTGACGAGTCTACCTTCTGTAGACAAGTATTGGTTATATCTGCCTAAATATAACCAATACAATCAAAGGTTAAAATAGACAGTAGTCTATACCGAATAGTGTTGGTAAGCCGGGTCTCACTCACTATTACAATGACAATTGAATGTCTATAATGTGCAGATGCCGCGAAATTTACACTCTATATAATTATAACGTTCGAAGGAAAAAATGGTAAGAGTGTATGGTAAAAAAAATGTCCGTGAAACGATGAGCGTTGTGCGTTGAATGATCATTCACGAATTTCTATGATAAAATAACTTTACTATAATCCGCTAGAAGAAATACTAATTCGAACTTCGCCGGCCTCAGAGCTTTTCGTGGCTACGATACGCGCATACCTATATATAGGTGTTGTGACGGGATCGCTAGTTCAGTGTAAGTCGTTACATTGTTGCACAAGTGTCAATTCCTCCGTACCTCTGATAACGATAGACCCAGTAAACCAAAACGAATGAAAACGAATTGAGTGTGTCAAAAACAGATTGAAATAAGTTCGAACAGAGTTGTGTGAAAATTCTTTTTGTTAAAAGTCTTCCGAATTCTGTTTCATTCCGTTTTTCACCTCCTCAATTCGTTTTGGTTTGCTGGGGAATGAAAATGGGATTGGAAGTGATTCCGTGTGTAGTGCATACATACCTATTATTGTCTTTTACGGGAAATCTGAAGAAACTAACTACATCCTACGAATTTCCCTGGCACCCCTTGTAACAACACCTACGCTTCGACATGATTCTGAAGACTCGACTACCCTTGGTTAGAAAATCCGAAATATTATGCTAATCCAACTAATCAACAATGAAGTGCAAAAGACAGTGATGGATATAGATTATTTGAATACGTAATTATGTCGTGAGAAATATCAATCAACTGCGACAGAAGTCTTGAGAGTGGATAATGGAGAGGTACGAGTTTCTCGATTGATATGAGATTGAAATCGGAACGGCGACGCGCCGGTGGGAGCCGATTGTGTGCGTGAATATCATTTACACGGAATTTCCATGTGTTGGTGAACGACTGCAGCGCACCAAGTAGTGGGGCGGGAAAGCTCGGCTCGTATGTGAGCCGTTACAAGTGTGTGTCTCATATACACGGTGACGCTTCGTGTGTGCGTAAAATCGGGCGATTTGCGTCAGCGCCATCTGCGAGTGGGGCGGCAAAGCGCTTGTACATAGGGAAAAGTAAATAAGCATACCCCCACCACGCCGTCCGCACCTCTAGTCCTATCTATACTTAATGCCGCGCGCGGGCTGAGGGTGAATTTTGATGCGCGTGTCCATGAGATATTGTCGCTGCGCATGAAAATCCAGCCTGACGGGCAACTGTCAGTTGTCAGTTGTGTAACGTCCAAACGGACAACCAGCATCTAAATATACGTAGATCTTTAAGCTTTACACGATTTCACACAACACACACGACTAACTAGACAAAACAATGTTAGCATTCAGATAGGAGGACCCCACGACAAAAATCCAAGACTAAGTATAACTCGCCGTCTAACTATACGTCGATTTTAACCTTATGCAAACAAACCAGAAATCTAATTATAATATTGACAACAATATAATCCAAGAAATTCAAGGAACAATTACACCCCGGGATATGCTCATATCTCGATGCTAAACATACTTGACCACATACACCCCACATACCCACATTACACGATTAAAGTAAATAATGATACTAACCCAGATGATAATCGCGGACAGGTCTACACTGAAGGTACCAAGATTATCGACAACTTCGTTGTCGATAATACAGAGTGTTGAGTAGAATAACTTACCATCGGACTAGTGTTACCCAACATCAGTTACCCACAATGAAATACGACGTTACCCTCACTACCTGACCAGTCCACGATAATTATCGTATTACTAATGTATACCATATTCCAATGTATGCTACACCGTGCGCCTTATTACCTGAGGTTTAGATATAGCGATCTACATTATCCTACTAGATATATATATTATTAACATATTAATCCGCACTTTTCTACTAGAATAATTTCTTAATTACATAATCAAATATTGTTTAGTATTAACATAACCATCCATATTATTATTCCACTAGAATAATCTTTTACCATTTAATATTGTGATCCACTAGAATAATCCTTTACCATTTCAATATTAAGATTGTAATCCGCACTATTCTACTAGAACAATTACATAATCAAATATTGTTTAGTATTAACATAACAATCCATATTATTATTCCACTAGAATAATCTTTTACCATTTAATATTGAAATTATAACCTACATTATTTTATCAGAATATTCTATTATATTATTACATCATCTAATTTTATTCATGATATAATAACTTACGTCATTGGACTAGAATAAACCCTATATAGATTCAAACAAGCCTTTACCAAGAAATACCCCCGCAACTAGACGAAATTGGGCTAAGAACGAGTTCTAAGAACTCGAGACGTGACTTTTTCAAAAACAGAGCATTTCATCACCTTAAACCAAGAGGCGTTACCCCACTCTAAGAAGAGGCACGCGTCTGGGGATCCCCCCCCCAGACGAACCACATAAAAATTAACGACCAATGGACGAACCACAGGAAACTGACGAAATGATTGACGAACCACAGAAAACTGACGAAATGATTGACGAACCACAGAAAACTGACGAATTAACGGACGAATGACAGAGAACTGAAGAATCCCCCCTAGAAACTTATTCGCCTATATAAAGCCCCCCCAGAAATCCCGGGGCGCGCTCTTTTCCTATTCATAAAACCTATAGTCAAGTTACTCGATAAAACCTTAAATTCATTTCATTCAAAATCGTTGATTCGTTATCTAGACATTTTTGTTTGCTGATCAGACCTACATTTCTTGTAATCTAAAACCCTAAAAGGTATTACATACAATTAGAGTAAAGGCTTGGTTCAACCATATAATAAAAATTGTAATAATATAAACCTGTATTGAAAATCTAAATTGTAACAATATAAATCTATATCGAAAATATAAATTGTAATAATATAAAACTGCATCGAAAATCCAAAAGACACCATTGAAAACCCGACAATAGCAGGTAAGAATCAAGACAATTATCAATAATAGTATCTATCCATTCTAAATAATCCTTTCTCATCTCGGAAACCAGACTTAAACTTAGTCCGAGAAAAGGGAGGCAATTTAAACAGACAGTTAGACAGACTCCAACCTCGAAAAGACGTGACTTCCCTCCCATCCTGTGTACTTTAGTACTTCATCGGCGATTGGCACCCCGAACTACTGAGTGTACGTCTAGGTAGTCGCTTGCGATCAGGTCCAATAGTTAGACTAGGGATTTGTCCGCGAACGTTCCGCCCCGACGTCACATGATTTTTTGGTGCATCGGCCGGGAATTTGCCAAACGTTAAATAACGCGAATTGCTTCCCAGTGACGCGTTTAACGGTCGAGGGATGGAAGATCAAGTCAGACGTCAAATTTAAGAACGGAAATTCTTGTCTAAAGATCAATCAATTCAAAATTACAATCCGCTAGAAACGCGAGATCAATCAATTCAAAATTACAATCCGCTAGAAACGCGAGATCAATCAATTCAAAATTACAATCCGCTAGAAACGCGAGATCAATCAATTCAAAATTACAATCCGCTAGAAACGCGAGATCAATCAATTCAAGACTACAATCCACTAGGAACGCGAGATCAACCAAACCAATTCGACAATCCGTTAGAAACGCGAGATCAATGTCAATAAATATTCATAAACCAAATAATAAAAACAAAACCAATTAAGAGCGCGAAATAAATGTCAACGAACGAAAGAAACACCCCCGTAATTCATAGCCCTCCGTCAGAAGGAAATCCTCCCGTAACTCACAGCCCCCTGTCAGAAGGAAACCCTCTCGTAACTCGTAGTCCTCCACCCGAAAGAAATTCTCGAATTACGGTAGACCCAGAAGCCAGGAGAGACCCAAACCCGCAAAACGCAATAGAACCACGAGTCACTCGATCAACCACTAGATCTCAAAGTACACAATTATTCACGGGTCAATTAAATAAAATCAAGGAGAATAAGGATACAATTAGGAGATCATTAAATTTCGACCAAGAATCCCACTCGGAAAACTTGAATGCCCAACAACCTCAAGGATCAACTATGTCACAAGAAAGAAGCAATCCAGCCCCACCGGGACAACCCCCAACTACCTTCATCCCTATCGAAGACGCATTAGAAGCAGTCCCAATATTCGACGGACAGCCCTCTCAAGTCCGTGCATTCGTACAAGGATGCAAGGATGCACGAGATATGGTGCCACCGCAAATAGAATCAAGTCTTGCACGAATCATCAGAAATAGAATAAAAGGAGCCGCAAGACGCGCATTAGAAGCAGAACAATTCAACACAATCGACGAATTAACCTCTTGCATTAACGAAATATATGGTCCCGCGAAATCGGTAAATTTGTGCCAAGGTGAATTAGGCAGATTATTTCAGAAGCGGAACGAAGACGTAGTTACATACGCGGCAAGAGTACGCGAAGCAATTCAAAACACTATCCAAGCTCATACACACGAACAACGGACGGACGATCTAGAAATATTTAAAACTAACACGGAAGCCGACGGCAAGACAGCATTTCTACGCGGGTTAAGAGCGGAAATCGACGGGAAAATCTCTTCAGTACCAGGCACATTTAAAGAATTAGTAGATATGGCGCGTAAAATCGAAAAACAAGAAGATATTAAAATGCAACTTAGGCGCGGAGACCAATCTCATAAAACACAAGAAGCTACGATGAATTATACGCAAGCCCAGTCACGAGAATGTACAATCTGCAGAAGACAAAATCACGATACTCGAGATTGCCGATTTAATAAAAGTAACCAATTCCAAAATCAAAACCAACCGCGATACGCGCCCGAAAATCAACCGCAAAATAATTATAGTACAGGGAAACAATACCCCTATCAAGGAAAGAATCAATCAAATTACCCACCGAAAAATAACTACCAATACCCCTACCAAGAGAGGAATCAAACGAATTACCCACCGAAAAGTAATTATCAATACTCCTATCAAGAACGGAATCAATCAAACTACCCGCCGAGAAATAACTTCAATACAAAAAATCAATTCGCTAACCAACAACAATTAAGTCAATCGAGCTATCAAAACCGAAACCAAAATTCCAATTCCAATCAAATACACGGGCAAACGCGCTACATCGCGCAAAATAACTATCCAAACCAACCGCGAGAACCGGAACGAAACCAAGTCATGGAACGCGAACAATGCCGATATTGTAAAAATTACGGGCACGTAATAGAAGAGTGCCACAAAAAACGAAAACGCGACCAATATAAACAGGAGATGGGAAACCACCAACCCTCGTTCTCGGGAAACTTGAAAGGCCCTTCGGATATCGGCGTGAAACCGGAGGCCGTCAACAGACCCAATCGCGCCATAACGGTTATCCAGAGCACACCCTTAGAGGTCGAGCAGTAGACGTATCAAAAACAAAACCCCGTGAAAACGACAAAACAGATCAAACAAATGAAGTCAAAGAAACAATTCCTAACAGTCTCCCAATGAACGAAGACGCCCAAGACAAATATATAGCAAAATTATTGAATATGATCAAAAATCAAAAAGACGCCACAATAATCCCAACAATAGAGATAGAAGCAGAGGAGTTAAACACACCAAGCACTTTCATGTTGGATACAGGGTCCGAGTTAAACTTAATCGAAAATCATTGTATCAAACCTGAAGTAGAGGTAAATGAAGCAAAAAAATACAATCTCAGCGGAATCGCGGCCGCAGACATTAAAACAATGGGAGAAGTTCCCATAGGCATCGGAGGCATTCAAAATAGTTTTCACATAATCCCGGAAGATATACCAATTCAGCAGCACGGCGTGATAGGATCAGAATTTTTCCGCGAAAACGACGCGACGATTAGTTTTGAACAAGAAAGGCTAGAATTCGGTAACACGCACATCCCGTTCTTAGAACAGCAGGGAAAAACGACCCCGTCCCTTGCGCAGAGTGGCAACTGCAGGGAATTTACGGAGGCCGAGCCCGACGAAGAAAATTCACCATTCATGGAAAGTAATATTTGCCTCGGACATCGTAAATCCGAATCAAGACCCCCGCCGCGAAACGTGGAGGGAGTCTGCCCAGTTATAAATTCAGAGGAAGTCGTAATAATCCCACCGAGATCACAAGTTGGCATCTGTGTTAATCTCGAAAAAACTGATTTACCCGAAGGGTACCTATCGCGTTTAGACACAGGGCCCGACGTATATTTAGGGAACGCAATGGTAACAAACCGTAATAACAAAGCCTATCTGTATGCAATTAACACGTCAGCCGCAAAAGTCACACTGAAAATACCGCCGCAAACGCTCGAAGAAGTGAATATATCCACAGCACCCCCAAAATCAATAAATCAAGCCCACGCACGTGTAACAAAGAACGAGAACGGAATGGAAATTGGAAAATCCAAAGTTAGAAGTGGTAAATCAAATCGAAAAAAAACTACGAACAATCCTAAAATAAAAAATAAATTCGCGATCAATAAGCCAAACAAAGTTACACATGAATCAAAGAAACACACGGAAAAACAAGAAACCAAAATAATTCTAAACAAAGGAATAAAATACGACGAAGAAATATACCAATCAGCGGCGAATCTAAAAATGAACGAAAGCAACCCGCTAGACAAAATCCTCATCGAGAACCGGAAAATCTCAGATAACAAACCAGAACTCCGCGGAAAGAACGAAGAACCAATAACTAACAAGACACACGTTTCAAACGCGAAAATAAGTAGCGACAAAAACCACGCGATTGACGCGATCATAATAAACTACGAAAAATCCGGAAAATTACCTGAAAACGCAACTAACCATCCTAAAATTTGCATGATCACACAAAACGTCGAAGAGTCGGTCGAACCCAGAACAAAACTCCTAGAATCTCTATTGCGATTAGATCACCTGAACGAGGAAGAAAAGTCAAACGTTAAGGAATTGATATGTAAAAACGCAGATATATTCCACATCCCAAACGATCAGTTAGGAAGCACTAACGTAATCAAACACAAAATTATTACGACAGACGAACTACCAATAAATACTAAACAATACAGATATCCACCAGTACACAAAGAAGAAATACAAAAACAAGTGGGAGACCTACTAGACTCAGAAATCATTCAGCCTTCCGCGTCCCCGTACAATTCACCGTTGTGGGTAGTACCTAAAAAACCAGACTCCAAAGGCAACAAAAGGTGGCGTATAGTTATAGACTACCGGTCACTTAATGAAAAAACTTTAGGAGACGCTTACCCCTTACCTAATATTACCGACATACTAGACCAACTTGGAGGAGCCAAATATTTCTCAGTATTTGACTTAGCTTCGGGATTCCACCAAATACAGATGGTGGAAGATGGCAAGACGGCTTTTACAACTCCATACGGTCACTATGAATTCAACCGAATGCCGTTCGGGCTAAAAAACGCGCCCGCAACCTTCCAAAGACTCATGGATCAGGTACTCACAGGCCTACAAGGAACAGAAATGTTCGTATATCTGGACGACATCGTCATATACGCAGAGTCGTTAGACGAACACGAAGACAAATTTACTAAACTAGCAGACAGATTGAGACGGGCAAACCTGAAACTCCAACCAGATAAGTGCGAATTTTTGAAGCGAGAAGTGGGCTACCTCGGCCATATAATAGGAGAGGACGGAGTCCGACCAGACCCCAAGAAATTAGAAGCGGTCGAGTTATTCCCGAATCCCAAAACCCAGAAAAACATCAAGCAATTTTTAGGGTTAGCCGGGTATTACCGCCGCTTTATCAAAGACTTTTCTAAACTCGCGAAACCACTCACTACTCTATTAAAAAACGATTCGATTTTCATATGGACCACGGAACAACAATCATCGTTCGACACTCTGAAGAAACTACTTTGCAGCCAACCGATCCTCCAATATCCAGATTTCACCAGACCCTTCGTCCTAACGACAGACGCGTCAGCTTTCGCAATCGGAGGAGTACTCAGTCAAGGCGAAATCGGAAAAGATCTACCGATTCTATACGTTTCAAGAGTATTAAACGGAGCAGAACTAAACTATTCGACCATCGAAAAGGAACTACTCGCAATAGTATATTGCGTACAATACTGTCGACCTTATTTATATAGACGAAAATTCACGCTAGTCACCGATCACAAACCCTTAGTCTGGTTACATTCAGTAAAAGACCCAACCTCGCGATTATTGCGATGGAAAATCAAACTCACCGACTATGAATATACGGTAGTCTATAAAGCTGGTAAAATGAATGTAAACGCAGACGCACTGTCACGAAATCCTGTCCCACAACCCGCTCAAATTTTCACGATCACTCTCAGCGCCAATACGACTCCAAACGAAACAAACTACGTCGACATGAAAGCGCGAATCAACACATTAACTTCCGAAACAGAAGTACCAACGTACGTAGACATGGACCCACAGATAGGGCCGCTAATCTCGCAAACCGAAGATAGACTTTCAATGCAAAACGGGAATTGCGCCTTTTTTATAACCATGCGAGGCGATCCTTGCGACACAGGCTCTGAAGACCTACAACGCGAAAATCAACTGCCGCAATACACAGACCTGACGTTAGGAAGAGCTAGAGTAATACAAGTAGGAGATAAACATTATATAGGATTACCTATCAAGGAAACAATAAACACTCGCTTAGATAGAGAGATACTAATAGACGCATTAAATTCATTATTGGATGCCACATACGAACTCGGATTAGGAACGGTAACAATATCCAAAACCAATCGTATTGATGATGTGGAATGGGACGAGATCCTCAGTTTGATCCAGGGAATTTTTTTTCGAGGGCTTATGCAGAATCATAATCTGCAACTCCCATTCCGAAAGCGCCCAAGTAACGGATAGAACCCCTACAGAAAGTAATAACCCCCCAGGACAAGCCGTGACCGCACGAGCCGACATACATCACAACCCAAACGAAGGAAAAACGACCACCGGACCCTCAGTCCAAAGGGCGCATACAAACAAGGACCCCATAACCCAATCAGATACACCGGAAACTTCGGAAGACGAAGACTTAATAGATGAGAATGACTATGTAGAACTAGACGAAATAAGGAATGCCGCGATCGACCCGTCAACAGTACACCCCGTAACTCGAGCAAACCTCATCGCGATACGGGATAACATAACTTCGAAAAAGGGAGCGATAGCCTGGTTTGCCTCTAAAAACGGGAAACCCATAGACTCCGGGGGTAGACTGTTGATAGCCCAGAACAAAGCAGTAGGACTAGGAAACACCCGATTTGAAAAGGGTCAAACCTGGTACAGGAAAAGAAAAACTCGACAACAATTCATCATTATCCTAACCGACGAAGACGATAGGGAAATGCAACTATTTCACGCGATACGCGAACTCAGAATACTGGTACCTCAAACGAAGGTCACGACGTTGTACATGTCCGAAACCAAAGAAGGAATTAACGGCATCCCATGGCCAAAAATCCTTAACCTGCTACGAATAATATTCGCGGATGACCCAATAAAAATCCTAATCTGCACTAACCAAATTATCGAGCCACTACAATCAGAAAGGTTAAACATTATCGAAGAAGCCCACGCATCTACTATAGGAGGACATAAAGGGGTAACCAAAACATATAAACGAATAAGACAAAATTACTTCTGGACTAACTTGAAAGAAGAGATCCAAAACTACATAATGCATTAGCTGCCAAAAGAAGAAACTGGTCCGCGTAAAGACAAAACAACCGATGATAATTACCGATACCTCAACCGCAGCCTTCGATAAAATATCCATGGACATAGTGGGACCGCTGCCGACTACCGAAAACGACAACTCGTACATACTGACCATGCAGGATAATCTAACAAAATACTCCATAGCAGTACCGTTGAAAAGGGCTACCGCGCAAGAAATCGCTGAATGCTTCGTAAGGAAATTTATCTGCCAATACGGAGCACCACGGGCGGTACTAACAGATCAAGGACAAGCTTTTGTAGGAAACTTATTGAAGGCAATCGCGAAATATTTCAAAATCAGACAATTCAAAACAACCGCCTTCCACCCGCAGTCGAACGCATCATTAGAAAGATCACACCATGTCCTGATAGAATATTTGAAACACTTCATTGAAAATAAAAGGGATTGGGACAATTGGATCGAACTAGCCATGTTCTCATACAACACGAGTACACATGAAGCTACCAAATATACACCATATGAACTAATCTACGGACGAATAGCACGTGCCCCATCTAGCCAAATCCCGACCGACGGTGAATTAAGATCATATAACGAGTACATAGCGGACCTCTTAGACACCTTCCATAGTATCAGGGCAGACGCGAAGGAAAATCTAGAAAAGGCAAAATCAAGATACAAGGAATATTACGACCGAAACCTCAACCCTCAGGGAGTCACGATAGGACAATCGGTATTCATAATCAAGGAAAAAGACGGCAAATTCGGAGACCATTACAAAGGCCCATACAAAGTCTTGGATGTACTAGACAAGGAGAATATTAAAATCCAGATAGAAAACGGAAAAACCAAAATCATACACCTCAATCGAACAAAACTCGCCCACGTTCCCCGCAACAAAGATAACGAAATCGGGATTCGAGAAACCCACAGGGCACGATTCGGACCAAGAATTAACGAAATATCAGGAGACATTTTTCGTTCAAGTACAGACTCGGCATTAGCAACTTGTATACCTGGGGACCTCGAAATGGTCAAAGGATTAAACGCACAATTTCAAAAAAGATACGGACAATTACCCACCAACGAAACACCGTTAAAAATAGGAACAGTGATATTAGTAAATTCAGAAGGGAGACAGATCCTATACCTCGTAAGCAGGGAAACATACAAAAACAGACCGACCTACGAAAATCTTCGAAAAACACTGATAGGACTCCATAATACGTATCGAGAATTCAATGTGACCAGACTAGCAATGTCCCGTTTAGATTGCGAACAGAATGAACTTGACTGGGACAAGGTACAAAAATTGATAAAGGAAAACCTCCCAGAACACCTTGACGTCACAGTATACCATACTCCACCGCCTAAAGTTATGAATAACCTATTTTCACTAAAAGACGATCTAAACCCGCCACCGCTACTTAGAGTACTAGTATTGGGTACATTAGTATACGCACTACTTGACACCGGAGCGCAAGTTACATGCATAGACCAGTACACGTTGAGAACAATAGAGAGTCAGGCACCGAGGCCAGTACCACGACTACCAACCTGCAACATAGAAATACAAACCGCGCTAAGAAATAATGTCATAATGACGGTAGAACGAATTGCGATAACTATGCATGTAGCCTATACGAAAATAACACAGAACGCCGTAGTAATAAATAACCTATCCGCACCACTCCTCATAGGATTAGACTTCTTAGACAAAACCGACGCGGTAATCGACCTAAAAAACGACGAACTGAGACTTGGAAAACCTAAAATCACGATACCCCTCGTAAAAAACGGCAGGGCAGAACAGCGACTGATGCGAGATAACCGAATGGAAATAATTGAAATAGAAGGCAACTTGTCCGACACGCCACATAATATACCACTAGCCCATTGCGTCGCGAAGGACCTTAAAATGAGTTCAGGAATTGCATCGCAGTTCCGCCGACGGTTCAATTCAATTCAAGAACTCCGAGCACAAGACCCAAAAGTAGGAAGGGTACTCACCCTAATTACGAGACAGCGCACCATATTCTATCTGATAACAAAAAGCAAGAGCAACGAGAAACCCTCATACGAAGACCTCGGACTTAGCTTAGAGAACTTATACGACAAATGTTGTGCACTCAAAATAAACGAACTAGCTATTCCAAGACTAGGATGTGGACTAGACGGACTCGACTGGCTGATAGTCAAAGGACGCATTAAAAGAATATTCCCGAACGACTTCAAAATTAGTGTATACAACTTGCCTAGACCCCCTCGAAATACGGGAGCAATAGAAAACACTGTGAAAAGGTGCATGCGTTTATTCTAGGAGTCGATATGAGAACACCATTACCGGAACCGATCGTCGTATATGGAACCGAGTACCCTCCAGACAGCCACCCAGTATTAAATCTACGAGACAACCTCGGCATAGTGAATAGACCGATCAACGAAGCAATGAAAGTAGCACTCGAGGAACTGGTCAGGAAAAATAGGATATTCGAAGGGCTATACCTACTCAATACACAAATACTGAGGAACTCTTACCAAATGAAAAAATCCTTACGACAAACCCCGATCCCACTATCCAACGAAATAGCCCTATTCATGACAGTGATGCCCGCATACCAATCCTCCTCTCATATGTACATACGAGTGACGCTTAACCGAATAACCACGTACTACGTTCACAGATTTAAATATCACCCGAATTATTTGGAAGCACTGGAACTCATTGCATAAAGACGGCACATTGAAATACACAGCTACGAGCATTGCAAGACGACAGAAAATTCATAAATTCATACAATCAAAGACAACTACCTCAACACTATAGACCAAACCTGCAGGATGAAGATCCCCAGAATAGAGGAAATACGCTTCATTCGGACAGAAGCTTTTGCGGAACTAAAACCATTTATAGAAATAACGGGCGAGACGATAACAACCAACGCGACGATGCATCCCAGAGCACGAAAAGCGATTAAGAAATTATTATGCGCAGGAAGTATTGGCAACGGACGTTATGACATAATGGCATACCTCTACCACACCGAAAACCTTTTCATGATCGCCAGAGAACTTGTAATTAATGCAACACTACCCGACCAACAAACCATTATCATCTTGATCGGAATATTCGAGGATGGCGAAAGCCACGTAACCACGAGACACGTTAACATATACAATCACTTTGACTCCACCGACGATGAAGACTCAGAACGATAAATCCCATCAATTCAACCCCATATAACGCCACGACATCTACGTAACGATACTGACACGATTCGACCAACAAATTTTATACTCAACCACACTTACTAATAACCAAACGTGAATCACATTACAGAATGAAAAACCCAGCAATATTGAACAACGAATCGGAAATCGTCTTTGACGAAGAGATTGACGAATTCAGATACGGTATAACAATTGAACCAATATTAAGGGCCATATGCGTCAGTCACTATGGCGTCTTCATGGATAAAGAGAAACTTATCCTATCAGACTTAATCAGAGACGGAGTACTAGAACCAGACTTGTATAGATTCGATGCTCTTTACGAAATATTACCGGAGGAGGTAGCAGATAAACTCATGTTTTGTGGAAACAAACCAAATACAATTTTTCTGGTCATGGACAGCAACGACGAAGACATATACGTGAAAATCATGAAAGGGAACCGAGCTTATTTTACCCAGTACACTACAAAAGAAGGAAAAATCTTCCGAGTACCGAATGAAGACTTCCTGACGGTCACCGTGAGACACCCACCGGAGGCACCTGATCCAAGACCTATAATCGAAACCCTCACGTTCAGACCCAACCCTAGAAGACCGAACCAATACCCAACAAACAACCAAACAAATACTGTACAGTAATTCGTAGCCCAACGGAGGAACCCAACAACGACCCACCGAGACACCTTATCATACTTCATCAAACTACTCCCCTGAAAGGGAGACTTATTAAAAGGGGAACAGAAATAAAAACACTTCACAAATCACCAATTCATATAAAAAGGAAGGGATATATTTTTCTTCTCTTTCACAAAGTTAATCTTCATCGTAGAAGGACACTATACCACCCGGAAAGGACCAGGCTGGGTGACACCAGTTATCCACCAGGTGATCCTCCCCCCACCTTCCTTCGCACATCCATCTTATCCCCAAATAGTCAAAGTCCTCATCTTCGTGATTATGGTCAAACAGCTCCTGGAACCATTCAGCTTCTGCCCTGATCTGGGCCCGGATCCGCCTCCTTCCGATCATATCTTCCACGCATATGTACCCTTCCCTCCCTCCACGACAAACGACCTGTAACACACACAACCAGATCAGATAAATCCCCGATCCCACTAACTGACTAACCACTAATAACACTTTAAACGACTTTCCAAAAACACTAATAACAATAATATCATTAAAAAAAAAGAGAAACCCCAACAAATATACAAGACACTAATAAACCCTTAAAACAAGAATACTCACAGTCAATGACTCCGACACCTTCTCAAGACAGAAAGTCACCTCAAATTCCATTTCTATAAAAGGGGAGAAATCCAGAGAACTGCAACCCCACCAAATTACAAATTTAGAATGACAAGAACTAGACAAACCCAAGATCTTACAAACACTGACTGACGGAACGCCCACAGAACTCAAACCTAGTCACCCGCAACAGAGGCCATCCTCCAGAGATCACCCGGTCCAATACACGACCTGAATCCCCCCACACTGCACAAGTCACGCCCAATGCACACACACCCATACCTAAGCATCCTGATAAAAACAGATATAACACTTGGAAAACACTTGCCAATCCTACGGATCATAAAAAGCGATGAAAACACAACTCAACGAATACACATCAATCAAATAACTCTAACCACCTAAGACACACAAGGCACAATTACCCATAAGTAGATTAAAATACGCGCAAGGAAGATATATACCTATATCTCACCCTTATAACACTAAAGTAAGTCACTCACCTATCGCAGTCTGTACCTTTTTCTAAGAATAATACCAATAAGGGAACCAACAGTCTCTATTTCTTATAAATCACGCATAAACCTTCAAACAAGTCGATTGATTACGACCACCCTCATAGCCGAGAGAAAAGATTATGAAAGACAATCGCTCTACAGCACTCAAAGTCTCGTTTTTCCCCAACAGGAACTTACAAAATGGAAGTTAGATTAATCATCATATTTCGAATCATTTGGATGACCAGTGCCCTAATCGCTTACGACTGTGGATCGAACACAATGAATTTAACCACGGTATCACTCTTAGAAGTTGGAACCTGCGATTTACCGAATATAGAACCTATAATAACTAACTTAGAGATACAACTATTACAATTAGGAGACTATTCCGACGTAAAAGTCATTCAATGTAAGGTAGAAATCCTAAGAACAATCTTTCACTGCGGAATGCACTCCCACATTTCGGCAGTCAATAATGGTATGAGGGAATACGTTCACCTAGTTAGCAAAGAAGAATGCATCAGTATGCATCTCTACAAGTCATGGAAATTTGCACCCAACAATGTGATAACTTCACTCCAATCCAACGGAACTATAACGAGGCCGATCACACTAGGAGGTAGCACCAATATAGACGGTGCGTGTCAAGGTATACAATACGGAGACGAATACGGAACATGGGACAACGTAATAATCCAAGGATCAATCACCATAACCCTAGGGGACTACACAGCAAAAAATAATTTGAACTCGAATAAAATAGCGTTCAGATCTGGAACCGTCTGTGACTTCACCGAAGGAAGCTGCATAGACAACGAAGGAGGAAACACATTCTGGGAAGTTGTGCCAAGAGACTCATGGCACCTCGACAGGTATGACGTACTATACGAAGGCAAAGGCATTAAAATCGGAAGCAAGGACAAAACACAACAAGAACTGTATACATTAACGACGCAAGAAACTACCTTTGCGCTCACCAAACGAGGACAACAAAATATATGCGGATACACTCTGATCCGAACTGAACACCCGAAATTATTCATCATCGATAACCCACAAGAGATGACCTTCACCCACAAAAAACCCATTTCAACGAACAATTTGGACATTTTTACTTACGTTAATTCAAAATTCGTCTACGTCGAACGGCACATCCGGACACAAATAACAACGCTATATCAAGACATATTGACACAAAAATGTAAACTTGAACAACAAGTGCTGCGCAACGCTCTCGCACTAGCTACGCTCACACCTGACGAATTCACCTACCACTTGATGAAAGGACCAGGTTACATGGCAGTAACCGCCGGAGAAGTAATTCACATAATCAAATGTTTACCCGTTGAAGTAAAAATTCGAAGGACCGAACAATGCTACCAACAGCTACCAGTATATAGGGGAAACACCAGCATGTTCATATCCCCAAAAAGTCACGTTTTATATAAAACAGGAACCCTAATGGATTGTAATCTTTTCATACCTGCAATGTACTACCTAAACGAAAAATGGTATAAGTTAATACCGAACCCAACTGAAACACTCAGACCCACAACAATCGAACCGTTGACAACACCCACATGGACATACATCAATCCGAGCGACTTAGCAACCAGTGGAATCTATTCATCCGAAGACCTGGAAAGACTCAGGGACCACATCATGTTCCCAGCAGAAAGACCAGGATTACTCAACGATATGGGCCAGGGCAAAGACAGGACAACAGATCTCTAACCCAAAAATATCAATCATGCAATTCCTTAACGAAGAAATCATGCAAAAAATAGTTGAAAGTACGTGGATCAAAATATGGGGATGGTTCATAAATTTTGGTACTGCAAGCGCCGGAATGATAGGTATTTGGATCACCTGTAAAGGAGTAAAATTCACCATAGATACAATAATACACGGGTACGCCATACAAAACGCATACGGATGGAGCCTCCACATGTTGGGAGCAGTTTGGGACTCCGTGACTAACCTACTACTACATCTTGCCAACAGACGTAAAAACAACGACGCCCAGAACACAGGAACACCCATACAGTCAGCACAACCATACGCACCTCCAAGCGAGGAAAATCAAAAGGATCCACCCTTATATCCAAAATTACCCATACGAATCGAACTCTCGTCAGACCCACCACCATTTCAGACCCCGACATACAACACCGTATCGACTACCACTTCTGACCCAAGGGAGACATAAATACCCAGACAACGGAAATCATACGCGACCTTACGCCCACGACGAAAAGCGACTACCACTCACCCCTACTTGACGTACAAACTTCGAAAAGATATCGGACCACAAACCGTAAAACCAAACAAAGATAGAGAAACAACGACAGAATTATTGCACGCAATTACTCAGAAACATAAATAAACATGAAATAGAACTTAACAACATCGAATCGACTATACGCATGTTACAGAAAACAAATGGATCTACCAAGACATAACGTCGTGTTCGGACTCATGATACACGAGAGCCCAATTCAATTTCATACAAGTAAAGCAGTATGAAAGCCACATCGAGGTCCTTTCATCCAACATGATAACTCCAGAAATACGACAGGTCCTGCGATGGTTGGGCGAATACGGACATTTAAAACAACGCAGCTACCACTTCTGCGTACAAACAGCGTTTTCCCCGAACCAGATTATGTACTACTCCAATAACATAGTAACACCCGACGACTCTATTCATATCCTAGAAGAATGCTTCGGCGACAGAAGAATTATAGCAATCGTTAGAAACGACAACTGCCGATCCATCATACCATTTAACAGACCGCCACTTCAGCAACTGGTCAACCAAATAGAGACAATAGAGACAAACGATTCACCCCCCGAGAAAACACCGCAAAAGGTGCAGAATGCCCGAGCAAGACGCTCGGCATTCTCCAATAAGAGGGGAGGTGTAACGTCCAAACGGACAACCAGCATCTAAATATACGTAGATCTTTAAGCTTTACACGATTTCACACAACACACACGACTAACTAGACAAAACAATGTTAGCATTCAGATAGGAGGACCCCACGACAAAAATCCAAGACTAAGTATAACTCGCCGTCTAACTATACGTCGATTTTAACCTTATGCAAACAAACCAGAAATCTAATTGTAATATTGACAACAATATAATCCAAGAAATTCAAGGAACAATCACACCCCGGGATATGCTCATATCTCGATGCTAAACATACTTGACCACATACACCCCACATACCCACATTACACGATTAAAGTAAATAATGATACTAACCCAGATGATAATCGCGAACAGGTCCACACTGAAGGTACCAAGATTATCGACAACTTCGTTCGATAATACAGAGTGTTGAGTAGAATAACTTACCATCGGACTAGTGTTACCCAACATCAGTTACCCACAATGAAATACGACGTTACCCTCACTACCTGACCAGTCCACGATAATTATCGTATTACTAATGTATACCATATTCCAATGTATGCTACACCGTGCGCCTTATTACCTGAGGTTTAGATATAGCGATCTACATTATCCTACTAGATATATATATTATTAACATATTAATCCGCACTATTCTACTAGAATAATTTCTTAATTACATAATCAAATATTGTTTAGTATTAACATAACCATCCATATTATTATTCCACTAGAATAATCTTTTACCATTCAATATTGTAATCCACTAGAATAATCCTTTACCATTTCAATATTAAGATTGTAATCCGCACTATTCTACTAGAACAATTACATAATCAAATATTGTTTAGTATTAACATAACAACCCATATTATTATTCCACCAGAATAATCTTTTACCATTTAATATTGAAATTATAACCTACATTATTTTATCAGAATATTCTGTTATATTATTACATCATCTAATTTTATTCATGATATAATAACTTACGTCATTGGACTAGAATAAACCCTATATAGATTCAAACAAGCCTTTACCAAGAAATACCCCCGCAACTAGACGAAATTGGGCTAAGAACGAGTTCTAAGAACTCGAGACGTGACTTTTTCAAAAACAGAGCATTTCATCACCTTAAACCAAGAGGCGTTACCCCACTCTAAGAAGAGGCAAGCGTCTGGGGATCCCCCCCCAGACGAACCACATAAAAATTAACGACCAATGGACGAACCACAGGAAACTGACGAAATGATTGACGAACCACAGAAAACTGACGAAATGATTGACGAACCACAGAAAACTGACGAATTAACGGACGAATGACAGAGAACTGAAGAATCCCCCCTAGAAACTTATTCGCCTATATGAAGCCCCCCCAGAAATCCCGGGGCGCGCTCTTTTCCTATTCATAAAACCTATAGTCAAGTTACTCGATAAAACCTTAAATTCATTTCATTCAAAATCGTTGATTCGTTATCTAGACATTTTTGTTCGCTGATCAGACCTAGAACGAACATTTCTTGTAATCTAAAACCCTAAAAGGTATTACATACAATTAGAGTAAAGGCTTGGTTCAACCATATAATAAAAATTGTAATAATATAAACCTGTATTGAAAATCTAAATTGTAACAATATAAATCTATATCGAAAATATAAATTGTAATAATATAAAACTGCATCGAAAATCCAAAAGACACCATTGAGAACCCGACAATAGCAGGTAAGAATCAAGACAATTATCAATAATAGTATCTATCCATTCTAAATAATCCTTTCTCATCTCGGAAACCAGACTTAAACTTAGTCCGAGAAAAGGGAGGCAATTTAAACAGACAGTTAGACAGACTCCAACCTCGAAAAGACGTGACTTCCCTACCATCCTGTGTACTTTAGTACTTCATCGGCGATTGGCACCCTGAACTACTGAGTGTACGTCTAGGTAGTCGCTTGCGATCAGGTCCAATAGTTAGACAAGGGATTTGTCCGCGAACGTTCCGCCCCGACGTCACAGTTGTCACACAGGTTTCGATTGCGATCCGCGTTGCGATCCGTTGAGAAGTAGAGGGTCTACAACTACAGATGCTGAAATGTGTGCTCCCCGCTCGTAAAGGCGTGATGAATAATTGCCAACTTTTATTATACGAGGATTTTTTCACAGGAGTTTGTTCCTGAATTGGACAGTGACCCACAAACGTGGAATCGAAAAAAGTAACCTAACTTACCCTAACCCAAGACCGTTGTTCCAAAATATTGATCCTGGTATCAGGGATAAACTGATGTTTTTTGGTAATTTTTATGCTCTCATATACTGCTAGTAGGATTTTTGGATAGTAGCCCAGCTGAATTAGTCGGAAGGGTACATGCATACATGTATTACTCATTATTGTATCTTTTTTCAGTCCTGTCCTGGGCTCACCTGTTGAGACTAATTTTTCTACGTAAATAAATGAATGAATATTGAAATTCACAGTGAATACACGACGCCGAACATAATACCTCACCGTTAGGGACAGCGATGGATAGAAAAGGATGTTGGTGAAGCAGCAAGCACCCTGGTATTAGTGGCGATATATGAATCGACGCCAAGCATAGTAGATTTTTATACCGGTGCGGATAGGCTTTTTTGACGAAACGAGAGGTTTAGGGCCCGAGCCAAAGTCGAGGGCTGTAACGAGGTTTGTCAAAAAGCCCTTACGTACGAGTGACGATCGTTATTTTTCATCACGAGAGCCATAGAATCTCGACGACATTGCAATTTTGAGGTTAGAGTTAGGAAAAAGTCATCGCATGCCTCAAATGATCAGTTTTAAGAATCTGGTGGCACTACAATTTCATAATACGATGTATAAACATTCACTTCAATAGGAAAATCTCACAACGCCAGGAATAAACAGATTAATCTGTGACAATGTGCGAGCCCCGAGTAACGTTCGATGACGAAGTATATTTTGACTCGTTGAACAAGAAAAGGCCCAATCCGGAGAGTTATGTGGCCCACGCTAGTTGTTCTGGCACCAGCAAACTTTCTGAGAAGTTTGAACAACATCTGTCACCCGGATTTATACGGTCGTCTCCTTGTTAGTTCTTGATACCGTCACGCGCTAGCCATTTACGCATCGTTATGAGTATATAGATATTATTATTATGAGTTATGAGTATATATATTATTATTTGTCTATTATTAGATAAATATGATGGTTTTTTTTTTTTTTTCAATCTCTGTTATATATTTTTTGATAATGTCACGCGTTTGCTATTTACACCTCGTTATGAGTACATATATTATTATTCGTCAGTTATTATACAGAGATATGTTTTTTTTTCTATTTTTCGTTCCTTCTTCTTCAATCTTTGATACATATTTTCCGATAATGTCAGGCTCTGGCCATTTACACGTCGCATTATGAGTATATATATATATATTATTATTATCGATTGTTATGTAGATATGATGTTTTTTTTTCTTTCTATTTTTCATTTCTTTTTCTTCGATCTCTGTTACATATTTTCCGATAATGTCACGCGCTTGCTATTTACACCTCGTTATGAATATACACATATATTATTATTTGTCGATTATTATATAAATATGATGTTTTTTTTGTTTCTATTTTTCGTTTTTTTTTTTTTTTTAATCTCTGTTACATATTTTTTGATAATGTTACGCGTCGTTATGAGTACTGTGACGTGGTGTTAGGCCACCCGTCACAGGGTACTAGCTAATGATAAACGGAGACACGTCTCGCTTCCTAACCCAGGAAAAAATGGCAAAAATAGGAAAGCTAAGCTAATTAGATTTAACTAACACAATTTTGTATTCCTTCCCTATCTCTGAGCACGTCTGTAAGCCCGACCGCCGAGGGAAAAAACGACCTTGGAACAACAACAGCCGAGGTTATCCTGATGCCGAAACTGCTGATCCACGACTATCCCGAACAACCAGCAACATCAAGCCACCAGGGTGTGACGCACCACCAAAACAACAACCACTCCCGAATCAAGGAAGGAGTCTAGGTCAACAAAGGACAGGCGGCGTACAGGGATGGAGCAATATCCTCCCGTCGTCCTTCAACTGCAACTATGGGATGAATGCCTAGGAGATGGCATATAGGGTTGCGTGTAAAAAGCGCCTTGTGAACCTCCCGTCCCGAAGCTTCTCGACCAAGGTTGAACCATCTTCACCACCTACTGTCTCGGAAGCTGAGAAAACGTTCTCGGGGTTATCCCGGAAAGATTCCCGATACAGACGTCCCGTTTCCATGTTGGATCCCTTCACGAGCGAGGCCTGACAGTGCCCAGCGTGACAATTGCCGAGGGATGCACTTCGTTGCTGCCTAAAAACCTGCGGAGTCGACATTCCCGGAGAAAGTGACGGACGAGTCCATTTACAACTCGCCGTTCCTTATTTTGTGGCGAGCGAGATCCTGCTGTAGATCCAGCGCTGAGGAAGACAGCATGAGACGACAGCCAAAAGAGGGGTATGCAACGCACGAGCCTGGGGTTCTCCCTCGGTTCTCCCCACTCACACCGCTTGACCAGACGAACAAAAGGATAGTCAGGTGACGCAATTAGGCCAATCAGGATAACCAAAGCACCCCCACATTGAACGAGGTGTTAGAGCGAGGAGCTCGCCTCGATCTACTTGCCGATCATCACTTCAGCGAGGCAGACGTGTCTCCCGGATTCTTCCGAATTCTCTCTTAATTCTCTATCTTTGAATTATCTCTAGTTGTGTAATTCAGCTTCTCTTTCCCGTACCTATAACTTCCCTTCGGCCTCTCGATACCTTAATCTATGCCTTTCCTTCCCGTCGCCAGATTCTCTATATCTTGCTTTTCTTTATTCTTTTTGTTTGAATCTCTTACGGCGTAGGCCGTTCCCGCTGAGGCAGTAGCGTCTCCCAAAACGTTCCGTCCAGCCAACTACCTACTACTTTAGCCGCTAGGAATAAGTAAAGTGAGTTTATCTAAAATAGTGAATAGCACGAACATCGGCGAAAACACCGATAAGGTAAGGCCTGATTCTTTATGTAAAAACACGAGCTTGCGAAACGATCGCGCAAATCTGTATCTTTTGATTGTCGTATCTTTACCTTACCTTTCTCTTTCTATGGATACGATTATCTTTATCTTTATCTCTTCTAAGATTTTACGAAAGAACTGTGAGCGATCTCGTGATTTGGCCAATTAAATATCTTTGATTGCTGATTGGTAGTATTTGATATCTCTGGCTTATCTCTATCTCTTATGCATATTTCTTACCTAAACTTTGAGTACGAACTACCTGTATCTATGACTTTGCCTGATATCTTATTTGCCATGCCTTTTTTTCCTGGGTTAATATCTAAAATCGAGTAAGTAGCCGTGAAAGCGACTTTCGCGTTAGTTTAAGTATCTGTTATCTTCGATCGTTAGTCAATAAGTCGTTCCTTTACTTTTTGCGTTTATTTGCATTTGATAGACGAAATATCTGAAATCTGGGAAATCTCTCGATTCCCGTGTTGCGTGGAACTTTGATCTTTTCTTGCTTTATATAGTAGAGTATCGCTATGTGATACTGAATCATCGGATTCCCTTCTCTTTTTGCATTATATAGAGTCCCTTCCCGCACACACACTGTTAGATCTAAAATCTGAATTCCCGAATTTCTCTATCTCACTCATACCTAATACCTTATATCTCAGAACAATACAATTGTAAAGCGAACTAAAGAACTATCTCTCACTCTGAAGACTTTTGTGAATATCTAACTGACTGAAATTTGATTGGAGAATATATTTTGTTATTTAACCATCCGACTGATTTTCTATACACGATGTTCCCTGCCACTCTACCACTTTCTTTATAGTCTGGACTAGCCGAGCAAAGTCCGTCGATCCCTCCGGATCACATCTGTTTCGCTGCCTAATTTCGAGTTTATATTTTGAGTAAAAATTGATACAGACGTATCTGGCGCCCAACATATCTTTATCTTTATCTTACCTTACCTTAACTAAAACCCCGGAGCGGTTCGCCAAAGGTTGATAACGCTTAGGAAACACTATGATCGTTTAAAAATTTTGGCACTCATCGTGTTAGCCGATCCTCAGCAAATCCTATGTGTTGCAGTACATATATTATTATTCGTTGATTATTATATAGATATATGAGCGGGTCCATGTCATTTCACTCGAAAAAAAACACTCAAATCGCGGATCTTTGCGCCCTTCGAGGAATCTTTAGTACTATAGAAAAAAAAAATAGAAGTTCACGGATTTCGAAAAATTTTCAAAAATGGCGGAGTTACGGGTGTTTGAATTTTTTTGCACTGCTTGGTTCGAAAATTTATAACTCCGAAACCATTGATCGCAGCTAAATGATCTTGGACTCATTTCATTCACAAAAGAAAGAGCTACTGTTAAAAAAATATGTTTGAGAAGAAAATGAATTTTTTCAAGTTTTTTTTGTCATTTTTTTCCGAAATTCGGCCGTCATTCCCAAAGGGTACGGTAAATTTCATGGAGACCATTTTTTTCAGATAGCTGGATCCTTCCCCTTCAAATTCGTAAAAAAAAATTTATGGAGACCATACTAGGTCCGGAGAAAAAAATTAAAACGTCCGGACGTGCGTCGCCGCGCGTGCCGTTCCACGGTGGCGCTGCTCCGGCAGGCTGGCTGTTTCACGTGGCCGTTGAATTTCATTCAATGTTTCGCTATTTTCTAGGGCTATCCTCTCTTGGAAAATAGTTATTCAACTACTTTAGACTTCCAGAATACGCCTACTGATTATTTTCGCTTGAAATTATACTTGTTCCGAAAATTCCAGCACGGTTATGAATTTCCAGCACATGATTTCATTGCAAAGCAGCAAATCAGTTATTGGCAGGAGATAAAAAAAACCGTGAAAGTTGGTAAATTTCTAGTCGTGTGCGATTTCGCTGACAATCATACGTTTATTGTACAAGATTCCACTCAAGGGTTCAACTAGAGATCCATCCAATCGTAGTTTATTATGAAAGTCGCAGCGAGGGAGAATTGAACCATTTTAGTTTTGTAATAATTCCATAGTGTCTGAAACATAATACGATCGCAGTTGATTTATTACAAACAAAAAATTGATCGACTGTATGAAGGAGAAGTTTCAAGGTTCAATTACAATGGAAAAAGAAGTTTTCTCAGATGGAGCAGCTTCCCAGTATAAAAATGAAAAGAATTTCATTAACATAACGCATTATTTTGAACCGTTCGGATGTCAAGCTGAGTGGCATTTTTTTTGCTACATCACATGCCAATGGCCATTCGATGGGGTAGATGAAACTGTCTGGCGAGTTTACAATTGAGTGGCAATTCAGATCCTATTTGAACACCGCTGAATTTGTATAATCGGGCATGCTCTTATTTCAGGAGCATATCTTTTGCCTGCTGCAGAACATACAGCAGAAGAAGCTATTTTACAAAATCGATTCGATGACGCTTTGATGGTTCGTGGCATTCTCGAATAACATGTAGTCATTCCGATTTCTGATGGATTTATAAAAACGAAATTATTTTCCGCATCAGAAAATTTTGATCATGTAAAAGTTAGAAATTAATATTCAACTTGCGTGTCCAGCTATAAGCGCTATCGAGCGCAATTGCACTCAAAACATTGGCCCTTTTCAGAGTCACCGAAATTTTGCAGAAATCAATAATTTCCATTCCACGGAGCATAACTACTAGCTCTTCTGTGCAAAGTTACGAGAGAATCACAAAAGAGCCACAGTCATTAAATTGCACAAACCTATTGCAATAGAACCAGAACGTTGATTGCAGCACAGCCTCACAGGTGTGTTCAACTTAACAATAACCGTGCTGGAATTTTCGGAACAAGTATAATTCCAAGTGAAAATAACCAGTAGACGTATTCTGGAAGTCTAAAGTAGTTGAATAACTATTTTCCAAGAGAGGATAGCCCTAGAAAATAGCGAAACATTGAATGAAATTCAACGGCTACGTGAAACAGCGACCCTAACGGAGCAGCGCCACCGTGGAACGGCACGCGCGGCGACGCACGTCCGGACGTTTTAATTTTTTTCTCCGGACCTAGTATGGTCTCCTAGGGTGAGCCAAAAAAACTAACCTATAGAATTTATAGGCTTAAATGAACCTATTTGCCGAGAAAAAAATATCTGTGGAAGGCAGAATTTTTAGCTCAATATTAAAAGGTGGCGGTGGGCAGTCAAAGTTTCCCATTTAAATAACACGTAAAAAAATCTTTTTGTATTAAAAGTATCATATCTTTTGAACCGTATGAGCTAAAATTTTTTACATTGCGGATTCTTGTAGAGCATAAAATTTCCTAAAAATCTATGTTTTTTACGATTTTTTTGAAGCCAAAAATTCGTATATTTGGAGGCCTTGAAAAAATGAAAAAATCGAAATATGCAGTTTTTGTGTTTTTTTATTAAAAATATTAAAATTCAACAAAAATAACTTAGGTAAACATGGAAAAAAATACTGAAAAACTCTTTCTTGGTATCGAAAATGATTAGTTTTTATATTTATTAATTCTGTATTCTAATTAAAATCATTCATTGACTTTTGTTATCTAATAAAATTCAATTTATTGCAATTAGGATATTGCTGACGATGTAATTGCACTACACCAAGATAAATTGTTTTTGTTCTTCATCTTTTTTTAAAGTTCGATTATATTTCTGTATCAATGCAATAGCTCGTTCAGCTACATCATTTACACAATGTGAATGTTGAATTTTAATATTTTTAATAAAAAAACACAAAAACTGCATATTTCGATTTTTTCATTTGTTCAAGGCCTCCAAATATACGAATTTTTGGCTCCAAAAAAATCGTAAAAAACATAGATTTTTAGGAAATTTTATGCTCTACAAGAATCCGCAATGTAAAAAATTTTAGCTCATACGGTTCAAAAGTTATGATACTTTTAATGAAAAAAGATTTTTTTACGTGTTATTTAAGGGGGGAAACACATAGAAATTTTTTCAAAAAAGTTTTTTTTTTTTAATTCACGAATCGATAGTTCAACATCTTAAGAATATTCTCTGCAAATTTCGTTGTGATATCATGAATACTTTCGATGTTATGGCCGGAGAACTGAGCGACCGCGCGCGGAGCAGGTATGACGCCGTTCGCCGGGAGACCCACTCGTCCTTTGTTTGACTAGAAGCAGATCTTTCCTCGAGTATACAATTCTCTGTGGGTATGTGTGTATTCTGATGCTTGGTCTGCTTTATGGTCCCGGAATAGTGGAATAGCTTGAAACAGCGATAAGGTACCAGACTTTGATTTTTCTTTGCCCGAAACTTTAAACGCGATTTACTCGAAACTACATTTTCGCAATTTGCGGCAGCGATAAGAAAAAAACTATTCATCCGATTCACTTCAACCAAATTTTTTTAGACACGTCATTGCAAACCCTCGTCGATGAACCTCCAATATCTCGAGAAAAAAAAATTTTTTAATGCATTTTGCATAAAAATGTTCGGTGAAAATCCGATCTTTTTTTTCTGAGTGCCGCCATTTTTACGATATTCAACATTTTTAACTTTCTTTAGGTTTATCGACAGCGTACTTTCATACAGAATTTTATGGTTTTTGAAATTTTTGTTTCGGATGAAAAATAAAAAAACTACAGCTGCCGCAATTTGACGTCGCGGGGAAAAATTCGTTTAACAACAATTGGTTGCAGTCAGCTGATGAATAATTATTTTCCATTGAAAAAAATGTTTTTTAAGTCTTCGAATATCAAATAAAATAGCCTCCAAAGTTGAAAACGATTGGTGCAGTACTGACTTCAGAAAAAAATCCCGAAATTTCTCGTCACTTTCGACCGTTTCTATGTGTTTCCCCCCTTAAATGGGAAACTTTGACTGCCCACCGCCACCTTTTAATATTGAGCTAAAAATTCTGCCTTCCACAGATATTTTTTTCTCGGCGAATAGGTTCATTGAAGCCTATAAATTCTATAGGTTAGTTTTTTTGGCTCACCCTAATGGTCTCCATACATTTTTTTTTACGAATTTGAAGGGGAAGGATCCAGCTATCTAAAAAAAATGGTCTCCATGAAATTTACCGTACCCTTTGGGAATGGCGGCCGAATTTCGGAAAAAAATGACGAAAAAAACTTGAAGAAATTCATTTTTTTCTCAAACATATTTTTTTAACAGCAGCTCTTTCTTTTGTGAATGAAATGAGTCCAAGATCATTTAGCTGCGATTGATGGTTTCGGAGATATGAATTTTCGAACCAAGCAGTGCAAAAAAATTCAAACACCCGTAACTTCGCCATTTTTGAAAATTTTTCGAAATCCGTGAACTTCTATTTTTTTTTTCTATAGTACTAAAGATTCCTCGAAGGGCGCACAGATCCGCGATTTGAGTGTTTTTTTTCGAGTGAAATGACATGGACCCGCTCATATGTTCGCTCTCTCAGTCTTGCTTTTATGAATTCAAAATTTTGCCGTATAAAGCGCGGCGCGGGAATGTTTTTTTTTCCGTCCAACAACTGGTGTTTTAAGATTTTGAAATAATTCTCGACTGGAGCATTGCTGTCCCGTGTCAATCCAAACTGTGAAAGACACACAGCCGACCATAGAGGGAAGTAGGGCATCAAAAATTCCGTGACATACTCGAAAAAATCTTTCGAGTAAAAAGTGTTTTTCGCAGAACTCATGGCGCTATTTATCACAACCCTTTTCTCGATTTCTTTGAACACGAGGTAATACGGAGAGTTTTTACGGTCCCCAGAAGAGGTTTCGACTTCAATTTTAGTTGGAACGTAAGGGATAGAATCTTCGTCGACGTCTGTTTGGTTTCCAACTGATTTGATCAGAGAATCGAAATTGTCCATTTTGTTTTCCAACCCGAAAATCTCTACAAACAATTTGTACCAATGCATTGCTGCGTTTACACTGTCACAGTGCAGGATATTGGCAATTACAGATGTAGCTACATAGCGCTGCTGTTTTTGTGCTACCCGATTTGGAAAACATTTTTTTATTTTCTGAATCACCGTCTTGATAAAATGGGAAAAACACACATGAAAAACCGTGACCCGTTGTTCTAATTTTATCTTCGATTCATATTTCTCGTATGCCCATTTCATATACTCCGAGATTCCTGTTGAATTAAAAGCTCGACAGGCTGATTGAAGCAAAGCCATACTGAAATCGGTCTCGATTTTTCGAATCCTCAAAGATGACGTTTTTTTAAGTTTGTCAAAAAAAACTTTTAGACAGTGTGTTATCGCGGTAACATCTTGTTTGGAAGATATCCACTCAAGAACCGGAAGTGGTCCGATATCTTCCGACCCCTGCAAAATCATGACATAATAATAAATCGTAGTGGCGGAATCCAGAAGTATGGGCTGAGCTATTATAGAGCCAGTTGCATCCAAGTTAACAAACATGACTGAATCTGAGAGCAAACACCGAATTTGCTCTTCCGTGAACATAATTATCAAAAGCGGATGAACAGAAAATTCCTGAATATATCCGTTCACGTACTTACCTGGGGCTTTTGTATTCGACTCTTCCATTAACTTCAACATGAATACGACAAAGTCCTTGTCCGAATCATATTTCGCGCGGTTCGCTTTGGCTATCTGTTGTAGGATTGTTAGGGTAGGTGTTTCATTCAAGTTTCCAGCTTTGAGGCGTTCTTCTTTGGAATTATTAAGCATTTGAAGTTTGGTATGCAGTGGCGAGTTTTTTTCTAATCTGTCTGCTAGCGCAGCCCTGAATTTGTCTCGGATGTGACGACGATGACTCTCTCCGGGATTATGATAAATTTCACCAGTCACAGACACCTCAACGACCTTGTCTGTGTGAGGTGCTTCAATTTTTATTGTGACGAGAAACCTATACTTTGTGCAAGTGGAAAACTTGCAAATCGCCTGGGCAAGAAAATAATTATTGCTCCTTGGGGGGGCATCTCGACATTTGTGCCATGACATGCCCAAAACACAAACGCTGTATGCCTTCTCAGATTCTTGTTCAAACGCTTCTACCCAGCCTTCTTTCAACTTTTTGTTATGGCCATCCCAGAATTCCTCCCAGAAGCTCCTAGGAAGGATAAAAGATTTCCCGCTCAGCCATTCGGCAGTTTTAGCAGAAAGATTTTTGGAAGTTGTTTGTGATGGATCAGCTTTACACTTACAACTAATGCCAACATCGGCGGACCGCAGCTTCTTCGAATCCTCGGTGCGATTATTCAATTTGGTTGCTGAAATCGGCGAAACATTGCGGTTGCAATCCACGCTGATTTCAGGGGTAGGCAAACCTTCCGAATCCGAATGATCATTCGTCTTCGCTGAAACCGGCGAAATATTGCGGTTGCATTAAATACCGATTTTGCCGGGTGGCAAACCTTCCGAATCCGAATGATCATTCGCCTTCGCTGAAACCGGCGAAATATTGCGGTTGCAATCGATACCGATTTCGCCGGGCGGCAAACCTTCGGAATCCGGGCTGCGACCATCAAAAAAATTTGCCTCGGCAGCCGGTGGAGGATTGAAATCAGAATGACTACCGATCTTCGATCTACAAATTCTGAGAATATTATCGAAATTAGGTTTAAAGTAGTAATAACATCGAAGATAGGACTGTTCGATAGTCCTTCGGTCTTTACAATCGGGTCGAACTTTTTGACAGATTTTCATCCACCTGCATTTCTCAAAGTGTGCATTGAGGCGTGCAATGAAGGCATCGGGATGGGAGTTCTTTATTCCGGGATCTTGTAATATTGCATGACAAATGTTATCTTGGGTGAGCCAAGTCGTCGTAATGCAAAGCGACCCTATGCTGGATGATTTGAACGATTCTAATAAAGTAGTGGAACGGGTTACAGAGCATGAGTAGTGCGGAGTTGGTAGCTATACACGGCAATGCCGGACGGCCCCCACTCTACCGCTTTGCTGAAAAATCTGCTCAACTGACTTGGAGCTGGAGTGGGGCAGAGCTGTAGAGCACCAGTAGAGTAGAGTTATACCTACGCTCCGTGAGAGTCGTTGGAGGGGAGGAGTGGCGCTAAGTGTCCAGTTGCCCGGCGCGCACTAGACGGCGGCGAGCGGCGGCGAACGGCGGCGAACGGAAGAAAACAGTGGCTATCATCAAATTCGTTGTTCTAGAAGTATGATTACAATAATACTTTTTTGATGCATTGGGTGATAGCTACTGTTTTCTTCTGTTCGCTGCCATTCGCCGCCGTCTATTGGCAGCCAATTGTTAACTAATAAATAAATAAACAACGGAACTTTGCTATGCAAAAGTTGAAACGGCATGGTGTTCTGAGATCGAAAAGCAGCTTCTGTGCATTTTTCAGATTTTTCGGGACATGCGTCTGGATTTTGATATTAGCAGCCAATTGTTAACTAATAAATAAATATACAACGCAACTTTGCTATGCGAAAGTTGAAACGGCATGGTGTTCTGAGATCGAGAAGCAGCTTCTGTGAATTTTTTCAGATTTTTCGGGACATGCGTCTGGATTTTCATATTAGCAGCCAATTGTGAACTAATAAATAAATGAACAACGGAACTTTGCTATGCAAAAGTTGAAACGGCATGGTGTTTTGAAATCGAAAAGCAGCTTCTGTGAATTTTTTCAGATTTTTCGGGACATGCGTCTGGATTTTGATATCAGCAGCCAATTGTTAACTAATAAATAAATAAACAACGGAACTTTGCTATGCAAAAGTTGAAACGGCATGGGGTTCTGAGATCGACAAGCAGCTTCTGTGAATTTTTCAGATTTTTCGGGACATGCGTCTGGATTTTGATATTAGCAGCCAATTGTTAACTAATAAATAAATAAACAACGGAACTTTGCTATGCAAAATTCGAAACGGCATCATGTTCTAGGATCGAAAAACACTTTCTGTGAATTTTTTAATATTTTTGTGTCAAACAATTTTCATCCCCGGGCCCCGTACCCCTATTCTTCCCTGCTTTCTGAGGTTTGACTGCTAACTTTGGCTGCCAGTTTCAGCTTCATGTTTTTGAGATGTCGTCGAAACAACATCCTTACGAAAGTCTTTTGATGCCCGTTCTAAGGCTTTCGCACATTTTAGTCTTTCTTCTGGGTCAGCGCCCATTTTAACTCTTCTATTTCACTGTAAAATGAACTTGTATTCTGTTGCGTGTATACGTCGCGGTACACAAAAGAAAGAATGACAAGCGCAGGCTACATCGAGAGGAGCGAGGCAGGCGCGGATATTAAAAAAAAAACAGCTTTAAAAGTGTGACGTCCGGTACCTGAAGGGAGGTACTACGTATTTGATAACGAGGAAGAAACCCGAATACAATTATAATTTTTCGTTCTCGTTTCTTAGTCTCTTATGCTTTACCTATCGTTACCACCGTTGATGGTCCAATTTATGTTAAGTGTTCGATTTCTCAATTATGTTAAGTTTGAATTTCTCAATTCATAAAATATTTTCTCATACTGACCATTGCAAATCATTGATCTGCCCAGAACCAGATCTCATGATTGCTTTTCAAAACAGTTGACTGAATTTTGACTTCCTTTTGTATGTATATTGTCTTGATTTCTCGTTTTGATATTGTTAATGAACAGCCTCTGATGAGGGTAGTACACGGCGAAACGCTAGGCGACCCACCTACATTGACTCGACTGGATTGATTAAGTCCCTTTCCCGTATCATATAATTCCGAGTGTTAACGTCACTATAAAGAAAATTTTCGGAAATAATATTGAGGAGAATCAAACTTTTCACCTCTTCTACATGCGCGTGTTTTTTCAGATATTTTTCTCATCGAGAAGTATCCAAAATCCGCTCTTGGAATGAAATTTGGTTGGACTGTACTCGAAGAACCACCTTGAAGCATATGAGGTATTCTCGCTCTTCCGGGACACTTTTCTGCGCATAGATCACCGATCTCGGAGCCATGCGAGATTTTGGTTCTTAGCTAACCCTCAACAAGGATCCAGAGTCATACGTCCTGAAATTGAACGGTTCGAAAGTTATTCGCTTTTCAAAATATGAAAAATCGTTTTTCGAGCGCATCTGACGATCTTTAGGTGCATGTATCTCTGGTTCCCGTCATCAGAAAAATATCTTCCAATAGTGCTTCAGAATCAAAAAACCTTCATCTTTCAAGCCAAAAAATAAAAATACTCTGAATAAAAATTTTTGCCCCCGAATTTGGCGTTCAATTTTTGTTTTTCGTCCAGCAGCCAAAGGGCATAATTTTTTTTGACGAAAATTTTACTGCAAGTAGATTTCCACGTGCCGAAGAAACCCTGAAATCTTCAGGAGGGCGTTTTGCTCCGTTTTTTTTTTTTTTTTAATTTTTTTTTTCAAATTTTTTTCATATTTTTGTTCCGACAAAAAAATTCGATTGATTTTTTTTAATTTTTTTTTTCTTTTTTTTTCGGAGAACAGGATTTGTTGGGAAAGTTATCCAGAAATTAGTTTAAAAGAAATGAAATTAAAAAAAAAAATGATAAAAAATTAATCGAATTTTTTTTTCGGAAAAAAATATGAAAAAAATGGAAAAAAATTATTTAAAAAAAACGGGGCAAAACGCCCTCCTGAAATTTCAGGGTTTCTTCGGCACATGGAAATGCACTTGCAGTCAAATTTTCGTCAGAAAAAATAATGCCCTTTGGCCGCAGGACGATAAACCAAAATTAAACGCCGAATTCGGGGGCAAAAATTTTTTTTCAAAATTTTTCCATCCTTTGGCTTGAAAGATGAAGGTTTTTTAATTCTGAAGGGAATATTAGTATTAGGAAATATTTTTCTGATGACGGAAACCGGAGATACACGCACCTCAAGATCGTCAGATGCGCTCGAAAAACTATTTTTTCATATTTTGAAAAGCGAATAACTTTCTAACCGTTCGATTTCAAGACGTATCACTCTGGATTCGTTGTTAGGGGTTAGCTAAGAACCAAAATCTCGCATGGCACCAAAATTGGTGACCTATGCGCAGAAAAGTGTCCCGGATGAGCGAGAATACCTCATAAAAAAAAACGTTGAAACTCGAGATAAGTTATTTATTGATGAACAATGACTAAGAAAAATGTATTAGTGAATAAAATTATAGAATGAAAAAAAGTCGTACAACTGATTTTTAAATTGAGTTCATGTATTGGAATAATTCTGAAAAAATATCACCGACCGAAAGCCCACTTTCATGTTTGTTTGCAAATTATGGTTCAAGAAAATACATAATCATACGAAAATATGTGTCAGAAAACCTGTGGAAAAATATCCGTAAATAAATACATCATCTTGCACACAATATGTATTCAAAAAATCCTTACGATCGTATGCGGAAGACTGTCCGGCACGTTTTTGACTCTCGCGTGATGAATTGAACCTATTTCTCACAAATCATCGAATCCCCAAAGGAAAATCCGTTTGGTTTTACCCTTTCGGAGATATTTGACAAAATACAAATGTCGGTAAAACTTGAGTATAGGCGGGCCTTAAGAAACCACCGGAATTCTCGATCAGCTTGAAATCGTCCGGCAGTCGCAAATCAGTTTGAACAAATTGCCGAACAGCGTAATCTAAATCCCTATTCACCCGACTCTCGATTGCGAGCTGAATTTCGAACGCACCTTCTGTGTGCTTTGGTCTTCGGCCTCAAATTCGACAAAGAGCTGAGGGAATAATGCCGGGTGTTGAAGCGTGTCATGTTAGGTTGAAGTCGATGAAAAACAAGTCAATGGATAGAGGTATGACGAATGTGTGAGTATAGTACCGTACATTATGTATTCAGTAACACTTTCACAAATAACAGAATCCATTGTGCCGTTACAGTATATTGATAGTGAAAACAAGCTGCCCGGTTCTTGATTTTGTTATGAGTAAATCATTTGCGCAATAAAAAATTCACATTACCCTTTTCGATTCCATTCTCATCGCGTTTCTGAGTCAATATTTGGACAGCAGCTACCTCGTGCATCTGTTTTTTTCAGCTTGCTTGTGTTCCGATTCTGACACATGAAGGAGGTCTGTTAGCTTCGAATTCGACAACAAGCTGACTACGAGACATAACGCTACAATGGAGCGGGTTATTACAGGTTGAAACCGCTGGGGAAATAAACGAGCCGATGGGCGGAGGTACGACGTATGTAGTACCGTACATCATTCCGAGGAATAACACTGACAGTGAAACTTAGACGAATAATAAAATCATTTCTGCCGTTTTTGTATTGTCAGTGACAATAGGCTGCGTGACTCTTAGTATTGAAGTGTGTATACATATAGTACATACGTTACGCTTGTATTGTGATGTAGATCTTAACGAACTCAAGGACGCATTCATTTGACAGCCTTTTGATTACCTATGTATAATTTTTGAAAATTTTCATGATCATCAATCAGCGCATTTTATTGTAGATATGTACATAATATCAAAACATCAATTTTAGTGAACACAATGGCGATGATGATGATCATGATGACATCAACCAATTGGCCTATAATAATTGGATCAGTTTTCCGTGAGTTGTGATGGTCATTTACTTTCACCATAAAGTAAAAACCGAATATTCCGTAACTATGGATACCAAGTTCGTTGAATTTCGGTAAACCTTTTCGCCGTGCACAGGGTAGACCGAAAAAAAATACTATACAAACGTGGAGAAAGTATGATTTCAACTCTGGCAGTGCAGTATATTACATGCATAGAGTTTGTCACTTTTCTTTGTTGCGTATAAAATTCGAATAACCTAACTTTAACCCTTCAGCTGCACACTTTTGCCACGAACCTCTGACTCTATTAGGGGTCAATAAGACCCCAGACGTTTTTCATATCGTTGTATTCAGGGTGAATATACATTTTTTGTTTTTTTTTCTGTAGGGACGTTTCGGTAGTAAATTATCCATATTTTATGGCCCAAAAGTCAGTTTTAAAGAGAAACAAAAATGAAGTGCCCAAACGTTCGGTCAAAGTGGGAGATGCTCCGAAAAATACGCACACGCACGAAGAAAATCATAATTTTTTCTGTTTGAATATAAAAAAAAAAAAATACTCCGAGGACTTTAAAGAGGAACATTTGTAGATACGAAGAAAAATTACCTCGTCGATCGTCTTTCGAAAAAAGTATATTTATTCGGAGGTTTGGATTTAAGACTTTTTGGGATAGTGACAAATGGAAAAAAATCGACTCCTTCGGCAGATTAATTTTTCAATTAAACGTATATTCTTTGTATTTTGTCAGTTCGATGATATATTATATCTTACATGAGATGTACAGTACCGTCCAAAAGTTCGGGATCACTTCGCTAATTTTCGTTTCGGCTAAGAAGTTTGATATCCCGGCCGTAAAAAGGCCTAGATGAATAATCGAGACGGCATTCGAAAATAGAAAAAAGCAGCTTCATCATGCTTCTTGTGGAAAATTTTCTACGATTTTGTTTACACTTACCAGATGACGTTAAACATGGTCGTTTTTCTGTAATTTTCAAACTTTCACAAAGTCGCGTGTAATTTTTTGGGAAATGATAGAAAAAAATTTATTCTCAACAGAACTAGAAAGTGGAACATCAGGCTTCGATTTTCTGTTTTGACATTTTTTTTTTGCGATTTTTTTTCCGCAAAGTTATGCAACTTTGTGTACGTGAATACGGTTTTTCGAAAAACCGTCGTAACTGAAGAATCGTAGGGTTCAGAATAAAATGTCCTAAGGAGAGAAGTTGCGTCTTTCAATTTTGAAGTCGGGAGAATTTTTTTGGAATTTCTTGCGAAATTGTTTTCAACTTACGATTTCGTGTGACTAAAAGCAGAGGGCCTAAGCGCAGAAAATTTTTTTTCTGCGATTATGCCCACAAGGTTGCATGAAAAAGATTTTGGCACTAGAAAAAACGAAATTTTTTTTCGGCGCTTGGGTCGTTTTGCTTTTAGTCACACGAAATCGTAAGAAAATAAGAGTTTCGCCAGAAATTCCGAAAAACTTCTCCCGACTTTAAAATTGAAAGACGCAAGTTTTCTTCTGATGACATTTTATTCTCAACCCTACAATTCTCCAGTTACGACGGTTTCTCGAAAAACCGTATTCTCATACAAAAAGTTGAATAACTTGGCGAAAAAAAAACGCAAAAAAAATTTTAAAACAGAAAATCGAAGCCTGACTTCCCCCTTCCTAGTCCTGTTGCGAATAAATTTCTATTATCATTCCCCAAAAAATTATACGCGACTTTGTGAAAGTTTGAAAATTACAGAAAAACCACCATGTTTAACGTCATCTGACCAGTGCAAAAAAAAAATCGTAAAAAATTTTCATGCAAAGAGCATGATGAAGCTGCTTCTTTCTACTTTCGAATGCCACCTCGATCATTCATCTACGCCATTTTTCGGCCGGGATATCAAACTTTTCAGCCGAAACGAAAATTAGCGAAGTGATCCCGAACTTTTGGCCGGTACTGTATATTATTCGCATGTGCCACAATCAACGCAGACGTACATGCGGTGGTCGTTGCACATACTCCTCTTGCAGACTGGGCATCGCCTTCGGTGTCGTCACTATCAGTCGAGTCTTCCTGCATTTTCTCCACATTATCTGCGTCTTTACTGGAAGTATTTCCCCCAAATTCATCGTCGTCTGACTCTTCGAGCAGAATATGTTGCATACTACGCTTTCGTTCGTGGTATGCCATTCTAAATACAAAATTTATAAGCGCAGCGCATAACAAAAAATATCTATGGGCATTTTCTATTGTAACTCACTTACCTATTATACTAAAATACCAAATTTCACAACAACAAAAATTCACCTTCACTGCACTACTGCATAACGGGGGTCAATCCGACCCCAGATCCTTTATCGACAGCTGTAATTAGTGCACTAGCAGGGTCTAGGATGGGAGCCGAATGCCTACTAATAGAGTAGGAGTGGGGGAACATTCCAGTACTGGACTACGACCGGAAATATTTCCTCATTTTGCGATATAATCGATTGAAAAAAACATGGGGTCAAAATGACCCCCTATGTAGTCGAAGGGTTAAATCGCGTATAATTTCATAGATTTTTAGAATCGCTGGATGACGAAAGCTTCACTTGCATACAAGTTGTTTACGTCTGAACATCATTTGGATTGTTAATATACAGACAAAACCGTTTGTTCCATACTACGTAATTACAGTACACGAGGTACTTCACGCTTAATAAAGGCATGAGACAGTGAAAATCGAAGCACTATTATTGTCATCGCATTCGCGCATGAATCAGTTAACAACAGACGAGTCAAATGGGGGGGCTTGTTAGAATTTAATTAGTCACCGCAAGTCGTTCGATCTACAGTTTATTTCATCGTACGGGGGTGGAGTCTACACTTTATAATGTCTGTGAACTCGAAATACGTTAGTTGTCTTCGTAGTTCTCCTACACGAGCATATTCTCTCTAGACCGACTTGATCAAATTTCTGATTTTGGTGTTTGCGATCAGGTTGATATTATCTACATTGTGGGTAAGTAAAGCATTGATTGGTCCATACTCATAAATTCGATGTATGAATTCATCAATTCGTAGGCAATGCAACTACTTTTCACATTGACTTCCTATTTTACTTACTACTTTGGGGTTTTGATTGTCAATAGTTCCATTTTCTTGAACAGCTCTGAAAAATCCATATGTGACGTCGGACCAACCCCCGGTTGTCGGTTGTAGCCGTCGTGTGCTACTGCCTCTCTAAATTTGAATCAGCGAAACTCACTGCGAAGCAGTGGGTTTTCACTGATTTTAAGCTATTAGTATAGGTACCACTAATTGAATCAGTGGTATCCTTATCACTGCGTATTAGTAAAAATCCACTGATTTGCAGTGAGTTTCGCTGATTTAAATTTAGAGAGTGAGGGGAGGTTGTGATAAGAGCTTAACGTGAATGAATAACAGATACATACAGGGTGGTAATTTTGAAGCGTTATAAGTAAATACATATCTCGAGAACGGTTCGAAGTATTGAAGACGGTGACATACGAAAAATCAAAGGCATGAAGGGGGACTTTACGTAGGCTTTATGGAATTTCAATAGATGAGAATCATCTCAAGAATATCAAGCTCATCATGATTTTCCTCAAATGGAGACACAAAATCGGATTCCCATAGTCGTAATGAACATTACGCTTCATGTGAATCTAAAACCTACCACTCAAGGTAATTTAGGTTCGGGTGATTGGATAGAAACGCACGTGGCAGATTCTGCAGTGACATGTTTTCTGTCAACCGGACGCACATTCAAATCGTTTACACACCTCAAATGGCCTCCAGAATAAATTCAAAACCTTTTAGCTCCGAATGTGCGTGATTATGAGACCAACTTCGCTGCAAAAGTTGTGTCGTGATTATCGGAGATTTTCGAGTTCAACAATAGCAATAGTACAGGACGTCCCAGGTACATGAACACTTCAACTGTACATTCAGTAAAAAAAAAAGAGATACTCTGAAATCTGCAACACACGATTTCCTAATTACCCGAGCCTCAATGACTTTGAGTGGCAAGTTTTAGATTCATTTAATAATGGGTGCGTTTTATTTGCCACTAATTCTGCAGCCTCCGTGAGCAAAAGTTGAAAACGAAAGTGCGATAAGTTTCTACCATCGTGACAACCAATCCTTTCGGCGCTTTTCTTCCAGTGATTTCTGCTCACGAGCATCTCATAGGAAGATGTTTGTACGAGCGTTGAAAAAGTTATAAAGTTTACCAGCGAGAATGGTGAAATACAAAATGTCGTGCCAAATACATGCAGATGATACTATATATGGGGAATTCCAGCCCAACTGGGACAGCTTTTGACCCTCACCCCTCTCGATTTTTTTCATTTTTTTTTCTGATATTCGGTAGACTGAAAGGAGTGCTTGTGATTTATTTCAAATTTTTATCTCAATTCGTTTTCGATTTACATATTTTTGAAAATTCGCAATTCCCGATGATCGTCAAACGTTTAAACGCCTGTATCTCTGAATCCATCAGTCGGATTACAGAATGTGAGTATATCAAATTCATCGGAAAGAAGTGTACTTTTCGAAAAAAATATTTCTGGATAATTGTGCCTCGACCTTCATAGTGAAATCTTCGTTTAAACATGAAAAATCGATTTTTCTCAAAGTATGACACAATTCAAAATTTTGAAAAAATTCTCAAAAATACTTCGAGAAAAGACAAAATTTTTGAGCTATAGCTGATCGTGGGCCTCGGCTGCTTTCTATTTTTAACAGAATTTTAATCGATTATTTTGAATTTTTTCTCAAATTTTTGATAGAATTTTAATTGATTCAATTTAAAATTTATTTTGAAATTCTGTTGAAAATTGAGAAAAAATTAAGAAATCAATTTTCAACAGAATTTAGATTGATTGAATTTTTTTTTTTTTTCAATTTTCAATAGAATTTTGATTAATTTATTTAAAATTTCGATTAAAATTCTGTTAAAAATAGAAAGCAGTCGAGGCCCACGATCAGCCATAGCTCAAAAATTTTGTCTTTCCTCGAAGTATTTTTGAGAATTTTTTGAAAATTTTGAATTATGTCATACTTTGAGAAAAATCGATTTTTCATGTTTAAACGAAGATTTCACTATGAAGGACGAGGCACAATTATCCAGAAATATTTTTTTCGAAAAGTACACTTTTTTCCGATGAATTTCATATACTCACATTTTGTAATCCGACTGATAGATTCAGAGATACAGGCGTTTAAACGTTTGACGATCATCGGGAATTGCGAATTTTCAAAAATATGTAAATCGAAAACGAATTGAGTTAAAAATTTGAAATAAATCACAAGCACTCCTTTCAGTCTACCGAATATCAGAAAAAAAAATGAAAAAAATCGAGAGGGGTGAGGGTCAAAAGCTGTCCCAGTTGGGCTGGAATTCCCCATATGTACCTATACAATCTTGATCCCTATCGAAAGAAATTTTTCATAATTTCCCGAATAACTCCAAAACGTTGCCACAAAACGGACTCGCGATGAGCAATTACACCGGCCGACACGGTTTTTGGGTCTGACTTCTGAATGTCAAATTTTGATTTCTTCTACGTTACTGATGAAGGAAAAAATAATTTTTCCGATCAAAGTTTGCATATGTGCAATTCCATGTCAAGCGGGCCACTTTTTTGGGCCGTTATCACCGACTTCGATTTTCATCGAGGATTTTGTACTACTCATGGATGTAAGTCTCTGGGCCGAACCAAAAGCCAATGCGCGACTCGGTTGTCTACCTAGCGGAGGTTAAAAAATGCCGGATTTGCGCGAGAATTTCGCTTCGGCGGCTCATATCTCAGTTGTTTTTGGAGAAAAGTACCAACATATATAGTTATTCTTGTAGGTATTTTCACACGCTTTCGGGTGATTATACTGACATCACTCCCCAACCATAATTTGGCAGTCAAAAACGGAGCCGAAAACAAATTTTCGTTTTTCAAGAAGTCCGCCCATTTTGAAAATTCTTTTTTTTGTCTCCTCAAAAGGTTCAAGATATCCCTTACATGTACCCGAAGTAGCAAAGTGAGCCTTAGTTTCGTTGGTTTTTGATCTGATTTTTTTTCAATATAATCTGAATTATTGTATCAAAAAATTTTTTCGTCACGCATCTCAATTTTTTGAAACAGTTTCTCCGCATTACGAGCTCGTTTTTGGTAATTGGGAAATATTGGGGACGAAATTGAAAAAATAAGAAAAAAAATTGAAAAAAATGGTGAAAAAATCGACAAAAACTTGGATAAAAAAACATCGAATGAGAGGCCCACTTTGCCACTTCGGGTACATGTCGGGGATACCTTGAACCTTTTTTAGAGACAAAAAACAGAATTTTCAATATGGGCGGACTTCTTGGAAAACGAAAATTTGATTTCGACTCCTTTTCTGACTGCCAAATTTTAGTTGGGGAGCGATGTCAGTATTATCACCCGAAAGCGTGTGAAAATACCTACAAGAATCACGATATATGTTGGTACTTTTCTCCACAAACAACTGAGATACGAGCCGCCGAAGAGAAGTTGGTGCGCTAAAACGGCATTTTTGAACCTCCGCTAGGTAGACAACCGAGTCGCGCATTGGCTTTTGGTTCGGCCCAGAGACTTACATCCATGAGAAGTACAAAATCCTCGATGGAGATCAAAATCGGTGATTGCAACCCAAAAAAGCGGCGGGCTTGACGTGGAATTGCACATATGTAGAAACCAGAACAATTTTTCGAACTTTAAGAAAAGTGCCTGATTTTTCCATAGTTTTATTGAAAATTACAATTAGAAAATTTTTTATTGACTTCGGAGTCTTCCTCATTCAAGAATAATGATTAGTAATAGCATACGAATAGAATTACGAAACATCAAGTTTAATAATGAATATTCTCAGTCATTTTCGTATATGAGGGTTTCTTCGTCAAACGGGCCACCCATTTAATCCGAGGTCTCTGAAAATTCTGTAAAAGTTTCTACACGTTACTGGGGATGAGAAAAAATTTTGGCAATTTTTTCAGATTTTTTGGTCATTGCATTTAAAAAATCATTTTTTTGAATCATTTCCACGTAGCGTGAGAAATAAGCGCCGGAGCGGAAAATTGTTGAGATGAAATTTTTATGTTTTTTTCTCAGCTTTTCGGTAAAATTGGAAGAAAAAAAATTCCGACTCGTTTGAACCCCTTTTTCCCAAAAAAAACGTTTGGAAATGTGCTTTTTCCAAATTTGGACACTTTTTTTTTTCTTGAAAAAAATGTCGAAGAAGGGTATTCATGAGAGAGTTATGGAAAAAAAAATTTGGAGTGGAGACGTTGATACTCTTCCAGAAAAAAATTATTGAATAGATTTTATTCAATTCCGCAAATTCATAACATCCATGTAATAATTTGTTTCTGAGAGAGCATTGAAGTCTCCACTCCAAATTTTTTTTTCCATAACTCCCTCGTGAATACCCTTCTTCGACATTTTTTTCAAGAAAAAAAAAACTGTCCGAATTCGGAAAAAGCACATTTCCCAACGTTTTTTTGGGAAAAGGGGGTTCAAATGGGTCGGAATTTTTTTTCTTCCAATTTTACCGAAAAGCTGAGAAAAAAACATATAAATTTCATCCCAACAATTTTTTGCTCCGGCGCTTATTTCTCACGCTACGTGAAAATGAATGAAAAAAATGATTTTTGGAATGCAATGACCAAAAAATCTAAAAAAATTCCCAAAATTTTTTCTCATCCCCAATAACGTGTAGAAACTTTTACAGAATTTTCGGAAACCTCGGATTAAACGGGTGGCCCGTTTGACGAAGAAACCCTCATATGTGTATGGACTTCCTCGTATTGAACCTCAAATGTAATCTTGCATCATATTCTCGTTTTACTGCCCTTGGTGAAGTCGTTCTTATTCCGTCACATCTTGGTGAAAACGATCTCCTTGTTCCTCTGAGTAGGCACCCATAGTATCTTTAAATTGGTCTAGGTGATCATGTAGCATATGAAGTCTGAGGAATGTTCTGCAGCCCATAATTTTGAAGCTTTATTTACTAATTCCAAAACAATCACTATACTATGCCCTACGCGAGTAATATGCAATTTGCTACCGTTTTGATCAAAGTGCTACCACCTGCTGCTCGTAAAATCGATAAAAATCTTCAAAACTCATTCATCCACGCAAAACAGACATGAGCCAACTTCCAAAGCTAAGAATGGATATTTTGGTGTTCTTCGATGCCTAACATCAGAATTTGTGGATTAAAACAGAAACGCAGAATTGTGTTTTTTTTCTTTTTTTACCTGTTGTTATAAATAACAGCACCCAGCATTAGGCGCGAAAATCGGGAAAGGGCCTTTCCGGGTTTGTATAGCAAATCAGCCTTCGTCGCCGATTTTTACATTTGTGTACTCGATCGACAGCTTTAGTCAAGTTATACATGCACCTGAAATATTAGGTACACTCCGTATCCGAGATAATCGCCATCCAAGTTTTTATCGAAAAATAAATATTATTTTTTATTTCAAGTTAATAGTAACTATAAAATTTGAAAAAAATCACGTGGATAGAGGTCACCAGGGGTGATTTTCCCAGCATAATTACAACGTTACATATGCAATATTGATGGAGTCAAAAATTATTTCTTCATGTTCCCGTGGATCAACCACTTTTTTGAAAATACACGTTGTACACCTTGAAAGATAGTTGCAGGAAAAAATAACACTAGGTACACGTGATGGGTGCAACGATGTTCAAATTTAAAAAAAAACTACTTTCTTCGCTGCTAGCAGTCGTACCATTTTACCGCCCACCTCATTGGGCTCATTATGGCCCAAGGGACCTCTCAATATCGGCGGATCAAAATCGTATGTTGACTTCGAAAGTTACAACCGATTTTCGAATTTTTCATTTTTTTCACTTGTTTTGATTACGTTGTAGTTAGTTTTGTTGGAGTTGTACCACTTTCTCGCTCAATTTGTTTTACTCTTAAAGTTTCCCAAAGTACCTACAAATTTTGCTGAAAATGTGCTATGTTGACTGAATAATCCCTATTGACTTAAACCCCAAAAAACACGATAATTCGCGTTTTTCAAATGAATATTGTCTTATAGCTGAACAAAGAAGCATTAGTTAATTGCGGATTTTCCCTACCTAAATGTGTCACTATTCTCCCGGGCTTTGCCAGACGCGCTCTCGATTCAGCCTATTTACTAAAATATAGCCTGTGCGAAAATGAGACAGACTCTACTGGGACTTGCAACTGAGATGCAAAGTCACAAAGTATATGGGGCTTTCCACGCGAACCGAGCCAACCGCTGACCCCGACCCTTTTTGATTTCACTGTTGATTTTTTCTAAGGTTCATCCAAATTAGAGTATTTCAGCTGATTTTTTTCGAATTTTTATCACCAGTAGTTTGTGAGTCATGAATTTTCGAAAATTCACGTTTTTCACCGGCACTTGTTTTTTGAACGCTTGTATCGTAGCTTCTAGTGGGTGGATTTTCAAAAACAAGTATTCAAGTAAACAAGGTTCACCCAAATTAGAGTATTTCAGCTCATTTTTTCCGAATTTTCATCACCAGTAGTTTGTGAGCTATGAATTTTCGAAAATTCACGTTTTTCGCCGGCACTTGTGTTTTGAACGCTTATATCGTAGCTTCTAGTGGGTGGATTTTCAAAAAGAGGTATAGATAACTACTCAGCAGGAAACGTATTTTCCGAAACAAATATTTGCGATTTGGCCATGGCTCAAAATTTTTGTTTTTGGATGAAGAATTTTTGTGAATTTTTTCGTAATTTTGAATCCGGGCACACATGCCGGAATTGATATGTCAGATTTTCAATCAAACATCAATTCTGAATACGACGCCGGAGAAGTTCGCAAATATTTGTTTCGGAAAATACGTTTCCTGCTGAGTAGTTATCTATACCTCTTTTTGAAAATCCACCCACTAGAAGCTACGATGTAAGCGTTCAAAGAAGAAGTGACGGCGAAAAACGTGAATTTTCGAAAATTCATAACTGACAAACTACTGGTGATAAAAATTCGAAAAAAATCAGCTGAAATACTCTAATCTGGGTGAACCTTAGAAAAAATCAACAGTAAAATAAAAAAGGGTCGGGGTCAGCGCGTGGAAAGCCCCATGTACAGTTTGTTCGAGTATATTCGGGTATATATGGGTTCTTCCAAGTATATCTGGGTACATACAAGTATATATGGGGAATTCCAGCCCAACTGGGACAGCTTTTGACCCTCACCCCTCTCGATTTTTTTCATTTTTTTTCTGATATTCGGTAGACTGAAAGGAGTGCTTGTGATTTATTTCAAATTTTTAACTCAATTCGTTTTCGATTTACATATTTTTGAAAATTCGCAATTCCCGATGATCGTCAAACGTTTAAACGCCTGTATCTCTGAATCTATCAGTCGGATTACAAAATGTGAGTATATGAAATTCATCGGAAAAAAGTGTACTTTTCGAAAAAAATATTTCTGGATAATTGTGCCTCGTCCTTCATAGTGAAATCTTCGTTTAAACATGAAAAATCGATTTTTCTCAAAGTATGACATAATTCAAAATTTTCAAAAAATTCTCAAAAATACTTCGAGGAAAGACAAAATTTTTGAGCTATGGCTGATCGTGGGCCTCGACTGCTTTCTATTTTTAACAGAATTTTAATTGAAATTTTAAATAAATTAATCAAAATTCTATTGAAAATTGAAAAAAAAAAAAAATTCAATCAATCTGAATTCTGTTGAAAATTGATTTCTTAATTTTTTCTCAATTTTCAACAGAATTTCAAAATAAATTTTAAATTGAATCAATTAAAATTCTATCAAAAATTTGAGAAAAAATTCAAAATAATCGATTAAAATTCTGTTAAAAAATAGAAAGCAGCCGAGGCCCACAATCAGCTATAGCTCAAAAATTTTGTCTTTTCTCGAAGTATTTTTGAGAATTTTTTCAAAATTTTGAATTATGTCATACTTTGAGAAAAATCGATTTTTCATGTTTAAACGAAGATTTCACTATGACGGACGAGACACAATTATCCAGAAATATTTTTTTCGAAAAGTACACTTCTTTCCGATGAATTTGATATACTCACATTTTGTAATCCGACTGATAGATTCAGAGATACAGGCGTTTAAACGTTTGACGATCATCGGGAATTGCGAATTTTCAAAAATATGTAAATCGAAAACGAATTGAGATAAAAATTTGAAATAAATCACAAGCACTCCTTTCAGTCTACCGAATATCAGAAAAAAAAATGAAAAAAATCGAGAGGGGTGAGGGTCAAAAGCTGTCCCAGTTGGGCTGGAATTCCCCATATACAGGTTGTTCGAGTATATTCGGGTATATATGAGTGCCTCCAAGGGTACATACAAGTATATATACAGGTTGTTCGAGTATATTCGGGTATATATGAGTTCCTCCAAGGGTACATACGAGTATATGGGGTATTCCAAAAAATTTTGAACGGTCATTTGCCCCTACCCCCATCGATTTTCGAATGAATTTTTCTCGTGGTAACCCTAGACTCAAGAATCATTGCTGAATTATTTCAGAATTTTTCGATTTTTTTCTCAGAAGTTACGATTTTTTGAAAATCGCGACTCTCGGCAACAGCCCGTTTTTCATTAAATTCTAGTCGGCAACCAAGTTATCCTACAAAAAAATGACCAATACAAAAATGGCCAGTTTTTTGACGGACTTTGAAATGAAAATATTTTCAGATTTCTCCAGATACCGGAAGTGGCCAAATTCGAAGAAAAAAACTCAAAATCGTGAATTGCAAAAAGTCGCCGGAATCGATTTTTTTGAAATTTATATCAAAAATTCTACATTGAAAGACGGAATTTTTAAGACCCTGCCGAAGTTGGGCCGAGCACGGGTTCAGGAGATATGGCCATTTTAGAAAACTCAAAATCGTGAATTGCAAAAAGGCGCCGTAATCGATTTTTTTGAAATTTATACCAAAAATTTTACATTGAAAGACGGAATTTTCAAGACCCTGTCGAAGTTGGGCGGAGCACGGGTTCAGGAGATATGGCCATTTTAATCTCACGAAAATTCACATTCCAAAACTGGCGCCATGATGGATTTTGATAATTTTTCTTCCGGCACACTTTCGGAGTAATTGCGAACACTTTTCGACTGAAGAAACAGTGGGCCTCACGACCGTTCTATTTTTTTTTCATTATTGAGAACTTTGTTTTAATTAGTTTTTAAACTCGAAGTGTTCGATTCAAATTTCGTTGAAACTGGCATTTCTATCTCGCGAAAATTCACATTCAGGCTTATTATGATTCGATATTCAGGCCTGTTCGTTGGTCGTACCCTTATCTACATTTTCTACACTCGTGTAGAAAATCTGATTCCTATTCGGTCTATTTCTACACTAATGTGAATTACTACGAAAATGTGCCGGTAGAAAAATTATCAAAATCCATCATGGCGCCAGTTTTGAAATGTGAATTTTCGTGAGATTAAAATGACCATATCTCCTGAACCCGTGCTCGGCCCAACTTCGGCAGGGTCTTAAAAATTCCGTCTTTCAATGTAGAATTTTTGGTATAAATTAAAAAAAAATCGATTACGGCGCCTTTTTGCAATTCACGATTTTGAGTTTTCTAAAATGGCCATATCTCCTGAACCCGTGCTCGGCCCAACTTCGGCAGGGTCTTAAAAATTCCGTCTTTCAATGTAGAATTTTTGGTATAAATTTCAGAAAAATCGATTACGGCGACTTTTTGCAATTCACGATTTTGAGTTTTTTTCTTCGAATTTGGCCACTTCCGGTATCTGGAGAAATCTGAAAATATTTTCATTTCAAAGTCCGTCAAAAAACTGGCCATTTTTGTATTGGTCATTTCTTCGTAGGATAACTTGGTTGCCGGCTAGAACTCAATGAAAAACGGGCTGTTGCCGAGAGTCGCGATTTTCAAAAAATCGTAACTTCTGAGAAAAAAATCGAAAAATTCTGAAATAATTCAGCAATGATTCTTGGGTCTAGGGTTACCACGAGAAAAATTCATTCGAAAATCGATGGGGGTAGGGGTAAATGACCGTTCAAAATTTTTTGGAATACCCCATATACAGGTTATTCGAGTATATTCGGGTATATACTGTAACATATCAGCCGAACACAAGCGCGACTGACCGGCGACCAGCGCTACGCGCACACTGGCCACCAGACCCACCAGCCAGAATCACGGGATTGGAGCGCGTCAGGACCGACAACTGATTGGCTCGGGCCAGAACACCCGAAAACACAAAGACCGCGTACTTTCAACGCACCGTCAGCAGTCGTTGCATAGCGCACGGTCTGACTCAAAGAAAAGCAAAGGAGCAGAAGTCGCAAAGCGCGCGCCTTCCCCCTACCACGTTATTCAGTTCATAAATTTGTAAAGCGGCGATCCGCCTAGGGTCGTGCGGCTTAATTTAGCTTCAGATTCGAATCCAAAAATTAGCATCCTGTACCAAAGCGGTCCGGATAGCAAAGAAAATTTATAAGTCTTCAAATATTTAGTGAAGCGAAACTAGAATCCACATTTAATTATCGGCAAAGTGCCATAGATTAAAGATAACCTAAAATCCAGAATTCGTCGTAGCAAAGCGCTTGATGGATGTAAAACAAATAATATTCGCCACAGAGGTCAAATCAAACAGAGTCTAGTCATTAGCAACACAGCCGTTACAGTTTAAAATTCGTAATCTTCTAATTTAGAATTAATTGATAGGTTATAATTTAATCTTACTTTCGTACAATTAACTTTCTCTTTAAGTTTTTGTTTATTTCTTTTGTATCGAAATAACCGATTCATTAAAAGGTTATTCTTTGGTAAAATTGATTTCGTTATCTGGTTCTTTATCGCATCATATTCGTTTGTGTTGTTAAAATTCCAATTTCCAAAGTCAGTCCTGACGCTCTATGCGCCCGGATCTGAAAAGCTCACTACCTTACACCATAACCTAAAAGGCAGTCCTAACGCTTTATACGTTCGGATCTGCGACTCCATCAGAAGGCAGTCCTGACGCTTTATACGTCCGGATCTGCGATTCCTTTTTTAGGCAGTCCTGACGTTCTATACGCCCGGATCTGCGCTTCCTTTCTAAAAGGCAGCTCTGGTGTTCTATGCACCCGAGTCTGTGATTTTCCTCCTCGACTAATTGCAGTCCTGACGTTCTATACGCCCGGATCTGCTAAGGTCACCTACACGGATTCTTTCCTTAATTGATTTCAGACGCAGTTTATTTTTATTTAAAAAATCAACACCTTAAAAACTACCTTTCTATCTAAGAACAAAAAACCCTCAACTGACGACCAGTTCCACGACCTAAAGGTCAAGAACTGACCCAAACGTTGCAATACACCCTTCCTCCAAGTATATCTGGGTCCATTATACTAGTACGTACCGGGTTCTTCGAGTGTATTCCGGTATACAAGGTGAGTTTTCTCCGGGGTTCTGAGAGGGTGTGGCTTGAATTGGGTGAAATTCCGCCTTCTTCTATTCATACTTGTTATTATCGGAATATTATGATTGTTTACTGGGCTCTAACGCAGACTTGTTTTGTGAATCGATGCAGAAGGTGGTCAGTTCGAAAACCTAATGTGATACTACCCGAATGAATCAATATTATTGAGGCTTATTGTGAGTGTCATTGCTTTCCTCACACTATCATCATAATACATTATGCGATCAGACTGTTTGTTGTCTTGATCTAGATTGCCGGAAATAATAGGTAGATTTGGGAATAGAGGTATCTCTACATGAATGGAGAATATTTTCTTGACAATAACAGGTATGCATAGAAGAAGGCGGAGCTTCAACCAATTCAGGCCATACCGTCTCAGAACCCCGGAGAAAACTCACTCTATATATGGGTTCTCCCAAGTATATCTAGGTACATACGAGCATATACGGGTATATATGAGTTCATCCAAGTGTATACTTGATATATCAGGTGTATATAGGGTAGTCGAGTATATCCAAGTATGAATGATTTTCTGCAAGTATATTCCGGTATGCATAATTGGCGCTCCGGATTATGTCCAGGTACATACAAGTATAAATGGGTTATTCAAATATTGTACCTACCGGAATATACTTGAATAATTCATCTCTGGCTCGCAATACGCACTCGCCTTCGGCTCGTACTTGCTCGCCTGCGACTCGTACTGCAAACACTACACTCGGGCGGAAAAGACACCCTTTTCGCCCTGGGTGCATAATATACGAGGTATTTCTTGCAATAAGACTGTATCATAAGAAAAAAGATGGGCGAAAAACGCGAATTATCGTATTTTTTTGGGTTCAAGTCAATCGGGGTTATTCAGTCAACATAGCACATTTTTAGAAAAATTCATGGACACTTTGGGACACTTATAGAGTGCGAAGAATTGAGCGGGAAAGTGGTAAAACATTTTTTTGCTCAGCTATAAGACAATATTCATTTGAAAAACGCGAATTATCGTGTTTTTTTGGGTTTAAGTCAATAGGGATTATTCAGTCAACATAGCACATTTTCAGCAAAATTTGTAGGTACTTTGGGACACTTTGAGAGTAAAACAAATTGAGCGAGAAAGTGGTACAACTTCAACAAAACTAACTACAACGTAATCAAAACAAGTGAAAAAAATGAAAAATTCGAAAATCGGTTGTAACTTTCGAAGTCAACATACGATTTTGATCCGCCAATGTTGAGAGGTCCCTTGGGCCATAATGAGCCCAATGAGGTGGGCGGTAAAATGGTACGACTGCTAGCAGCGAAGAAAGTAGTTTTTTTTTAAATTTGAACATCGTTGCACCCATCACGTGTACCTAGTGTTATTTTTTCCTGCAACTATCTTTCAAGGTGTACAATGTGTATTTTCAAAAAAGTGGTTCATCCACGGAAACATGAAGAAATAATTTTTGACTCCATCAATATTGCATATGTAACGTTGTAATCATGGTAGGAAAATCACCCCTGGTGACTTCTATCCACATGATTTTTTTCAAATTTTATAGTAACTATTGACTTGAAATAAAAAATAATATTTATTTTTTCGATAAAAACTTGGATGGCGATTATCTCGGATACGAAGTGAGTACCTAATATTTCACGTGCATGTATAACTCGACTAAAGCTGTCGATCGAGTACACAAATTTAGAAATCGGTGACTAAGGCTGATTTGCTATACAAACCCGGAAAGGCCCTTTCAGATTTTTGTAAGTTATTCTGAATGTTATTACAGTATACGCGTCACTGATGCAGAGAAGCCACACATACTGCCATACTAGAGTCAAAACCAAATACAACGTGCAAAATATCTTTGTTATAGACAACAATTACGCTAGAGTCTTTGGAACCGTATTTAAAGAAGTTATGGGATATCCATGCCATGTTCTTTTTCTTTTCCGTTCTGGACCAGGCTCATACGTGCCGGGGAAGTAGCCTGATCCATGGCATCTCATGGTCGTTCTTCCGGTACAGTCCCGCCAAACGTGAGTTCCCCAGGAAATTTTCAATACATCTTGACGGAATAAAAATCTTTAAGAAAATCAAGCATGTAGAAGATCCTGATAGATCAGTTTTGCATAGTAATGTTTACAAAGCTTATTAACAAATCGATGGAAAAAACATTGTTCAGGAGATCACCCAGCCACCCAACTTTTTTTAGATGAAAATAATTTAATTATTTTTCTGAATTTGTGAAATGTTTTTCAAATGTAGTTAAAATCTCAAAATTGTGGTTTCATTCGTGCATTCTGTCTGAAGGAAAACGGTTCAAAACTATTCGACGAAAATTCGAGAAAATTTTTACGCATTCAGAAAAATTAAATCATTTTCATCTTAAAAAAATAGTTTGTTGCCCAAATGTTTTTGGACACTAATTCGTGATTAACTTCTTCTGGATTTCGTTATGCAAATTCAATCTTTTCAGGATCTTCTGCATGCCCGATGCTTTTCAGATTATTTATTTATCGAGAAGTATTCAAAATTGTCTCTAAAACTTAAGCTTCGCGGGACTGTACCGAAAGCAGTACCACCTTAACCGCTGGATGAAGCCATGGTCATCAGTGCCAAAAATGTCTGACATATGGTTCTATATACGTATTCTATTCTATCTGACTTTCTCCTGAGAATAATATCTTTTCGATAAGTAGCCTATTTTCACGTGCAAATCGTTGGGCATGCTTGTTGGTATAACGATTAAGTGGACATTTTGTAGACAGACGATGGAACGTTCGGGTTTCCATAGCTGCTTGTACTGTTGATGGTCCATACAAACTTTCATAATTGCCTTACCTGCAGTTTTACGAACTTTTGTCTTATTGTGAAGTGAGGAAATGAGTTTTTATATGGTGTGTACGGTGATTGCGTGGTAGTGGATGATGTTCATATTTCGAAATTTTCCGCAACAAATTTTCTACGGAAATACTATAAACAACATATTTTTCATGTATACGTATGGGGCATTCCATGCCAAGCATACTCTACTGCAAAACTGAAATTTTCGATTCAGCTAAATCTTGGCCATCTCCTTACATTCTACGGACGAAAGTTCCCTCATTTTTTTCAAATTTGTCCGTCAAACCGTTCATGAAATACGAATTTCAGAAAATTTTGATAGCCTTTTCGGAATGTTCATAACTTTTACAAAAATCCATCGATTCGAATGTTTCTGTTCTTCGGACTGTGTGTTTTTGGTTATAGTATTTGGGAATGGAGTGCAATAAAGAATGGAAAGCTTTCTTACTGAAGTGTTCGTTATTCTCAGATTAAAAGCTTTTCTTCAAACTTGAGTGTATCAATCGATTTCTTTTTTTCATTCTCAAAAATACAACTGTCTATTCTACAATTTTTGAGGCTGCTCTTATCGTGTGCAAACGATTCGTTCTATTTTTTGGAGAATTTTTTAACTTGATACAATCTATTTTTCATTTTTTATTTTTATTTTCATTTGGAACTTCGGATACTACTCAATTCTTCAGTAAACACCTAAAGTCTTGTATAATTACTGATTAAATATATTCATAGTCAAAGATTATTGATCAAGGTATTCAGACATTTGAGAATGGTGAATCAGTATCCGGAACTTTTTTATCCTTCACTTTTTTCAACGCCATCTTCGTCGGTGTTCGAATATTTTACACAAACAATCATTGGAGCTTGAAATTACTCTCATTCTTGAAGATCCAGCTGGATATTCGTCCGGGATCACGCAATGGAATTTGCGAGTTCCTGCTTTTGTATTAAATATGAAAATCTTGTTGCCGGTATCTCGATAATGATTGTTGAGGTCGCATGATTTCCAACGAAAGTCTGAGTTTATACGAGGAGCAGCCAGACAGGAGAACGACGAACCGAGGGAAGAGATTCAGTGAAGGGGATAGCACCTCAAAGGGCATCTCCGTCTCACCCATATTTACGAGTCGACGCGGAAATGTGTGAACTTCGTCGATCGGGCCAGTGGTCGAGACAAGTTCTACTGGTCACAAGTCCTATTTCATCCACTTATACTGTCGGGGCAAAAAGGTTAGAGCCCTGAGTTTCAGTGGTCATAACTTCTGAAGAAGGAATGATAAAGCATAAAATCAAAAACGATCGTAGGGCGCGGAGTTTTCTGCGTGTATTGATCATACACAGATTTTGCTGCGAAAATCGTGATAAGCGTATATGATCTCCGACGGGTCAAAAAACGTCATTTTCTGGGGTTCCATTGCCGTTCGTCAACTCCGCCTCGTCACCGTTCGTCCAAAAAGAGTGTTAAAAATCTGAAAAAAATCAGAAGTATTCCCCGAACATGCACAAACATAATGGGGTTTTGCATTTTCGAAAATGTTGAAAGGCCTGGATGCCAGGTGCAAAAAAAGCCAATCGTGCGATTTGGAGAACGGCTCCATACCGGTGGATCTGAGATAGCTCAAAATTTTTTAATATACACTATTTGATTCCGTAATCAATTTCCAATTCGCAATACTGAACTTGCAGATATCGACGTCGACAATTTTCCTAATATGCACTGGGCGATCTGCGACTCAGTCGCGATATTCGTCGCTGCATTTTCCCCCCTTCGGTCCCGCTACCGACTCAATTGTTGCTTACAATCCATAGTATGCATATGCGTATACTTATGTATAATGTATATGTGTGTCTGCACGTTAATAATTATTGCTGAACAAAACCAATCTGTCTGCGAGCAACAATTGAGTCGGCAGCGGGGCCGAAGGGCAGAAAATCGGCGACGAATATCGCGACTCAGGCGCTCGTCGCCCAGTGCATATTAAGAAAATTGTCGACGTCGATATCTGCAAGTTCAGTATTGCGAATTGGAAATTGATTACGGAATCGAATGGTGTATATTACAACAAAAATTTTGAGCTATAGTCTAGTCAATCTAGACTTTGACCCTCAAATAATTCAGCGGTGGATGAAAAATATACCAATCGACGCAGAAACTTGCCCAGAACAACATATCAAAATGTTTATTAACGAAATTCCCGTGGTCATAGTCAAATTAATTTAAAACTATCAATAAATCGCGAGTCCCTGACTAAATCGCTCGGGGTTTCGTTCCAACTCATCAAAAAAAAGAAAAAAAAATAGCAGCGCGTAGAGGAGATCATTCCACACAAATTCAAAGCGGGAACCCGTGTTCCACGATCAGCTGTGATTTAGCGACGCCTCCCGCTGGCGCGCGCAGGCCGGTGGTAGACGCGCGGATGCGCAGCGAATTCAAACTCACGCTACGTGCTATTCTTCAATAAATATGATTTTCATCACATTTTCGCTATGTATGTGTTTATTCATCGTACGAATCATGGCAGTGTTTTGATATATCTGATAAAATGACATGGTAATGAGGTTATTAGGGGAAATTACTCACTACATCGAATAAATCATTATAAAATTTGGTGTATTATCAAAATTTATCAGTTAAACAAATAAAATATATTCATTCAACTCAAAATCAATTTTTTTTCATTTGTTTGAAAGATAAATTTTGATAATATACCAAATTTTGTAATGATTTAGTCGATGTAGTGAGTAATTTCACTTAATAACCTCATTACCATGTCATTTTATCAGATATATCAAAACACTGCCATGATTTGTATGATAAATAAACACATACATAGCGAAAATTGACTGCTAATGGATGAAAATCATATTTATTGAAGAATAGCACGTAGCGTGAGTTTGAATTCGCTACGCATCCGCGCGTCTACCATCGGGCTGCGCGCGTTAGCGGGAGGCGTCGCTAGATCACAGCTGATCGTTTGGCGATGTTTGGGCCAGAAAAAGTTCAATACTTTTTAACGCGAAAACGGCTGATCGTGGAACATGGGTTCCCGCATCGAATTTGTGTGGAATGATCTCCTCTACACGCTGCTATTTTTTTTTCTTTTTTTTGATGAGTTGGAATGAAACCCCGAGCGATTTAGGCACGGACTCGCGATTTATTGATAGTTTTTAATTAATTTAACTATGACCCCGGGAATTTCGTGAATAAACATTTTGATATGTTATTCTGGACAAGTTTCTGCGTCGATTGGTATATTTTTCATCCACCGCTGAATTATTTGAGGGTAGGCCTATTTTTCGAGCTAGATTGACTAGACTACTATCTCAGATCCACCGTTACGGAGCCGTTCTCCAAATCGCACGATTGGCTTTTTTTGCATCTGGCATCCAGGCCTTTCAACATTTTCGAGAATTCGAAACCCCATTATGTTTGTGCATGTTCGGGGAATACTTCCGATTTTCTTCAGATTTTCAGGCTCACTAGTAGTGGAAAGTGTTGTACCTTGGGACACTTTTTTGATATTCTGTCATAAAACAAAAATTTGAGAATATTTTGACTTGTAATTCATATCATTTTGAAGAACAACCTTGATTTTTATGACAAAACCTACGGGAATTTATTCTTTTGTTGAAAGTCATTTTTTTGTAGTGAATTTTTGAAAAAATTTTGTAATTTGCATCAAGGTACAACACCATTGTGGACCTTGGAACATACCTTGAACCGCTATCCGTGCGGTGAAATTTACCGAAGACGGTTATTTGTAAGTTCAGCGAATGATTATCATTCCGGATTATAAATTGTATGAGATCGGGAGGGGTTATGGGGATAAAAATAGATTTTTTGTTGTTTTTCAGCCGCTAGTGCTTTAATAACAGCTTCTGAATCAAGGCGAATTCTTTTTCTGCCTGTTTTGCTTCGTGGCATGATGATTCATTGTGTAAAGGACGAAAAAAAAACTAATTGTTTATAAGAGTAGTGTTCCAAGGTACACGATGCTTATGTGTCCCTCGGTATAAGAGAGTAAACATATTTCTACAAGCGAAGTGTGCATATTTAAAGGTCATGTTCATATCCAACGTATATTTCACGATACACGGTGATTTTTTTCAATCGCCCCAGGCGAATATCTCGAAAACTAGAGGAGATAGAAGAAAAAGTTTCATACAAAACTTGAAGGGTTTCGAGGGGGAAAGAACATGGTGCGGTCATATTTTTTGTAGGTGGAGGCGCTGAGCTGCGCTGAAGGTCACCTTGGTTTTTTTTAAATGTAATAGTATATTTTTTTTCAAGAATCTGAAAGAGCATCAAATTCCGCGTCAAAAACACCCCAACACATATGTATATGGGGGGTTCTCGCTCATCCGGGACACTTTTCTGCGCGTAGGTCACCGATTTTGGTGCCACGCGAGATTTTGGATCGGACCCAACCCCCAACCACAAATCTAGAGCTATTTGCCTCATTATCAAGTGGTTCAAAAGTTATTCGATTTTCAAAATATTAAAAAATCGGTTTCCGAACGCACCGAACGATCTTTAGGCGTACGTATCTTCGGTTTGAGTGGTCCGAAAAATATTTTCAAATAGTGATTCAGAATCGCAAAACTTCCACCTTTTATGCTGTGAGCTCAGAAATTTTCGGAAAACATTTTTTGCCCATGAATTTTCCAAAAAAATTTTGATTTTCAGTTTTCGAAACGAAGGTAATAATTTTTTTCAATGAAAATTTAACTGAAGGTAGTTCTCTGAATACCGAAGAATCCGTGAAATTTGTGGGAGGGCGTTCGGCCTACTTTTTTTTTTCCTGATTTTTTTGAATATTTTTTTAGAATATTTTGTTAGAATTTTTTTCTTCGATTCGTAAATTTTTTCTTTGGCTCAGTTTTTAGTTTCTCTCACTCTTACAGCTTGGTGTGACAGCGCTAAAAAAAGTTCGACGTACCTCATTGAACATTTTGGATTAATCGAAAAACTGGAAATATGAAAAACAAATTGCTTGCTGTCGGATCAAGCTGTAAGAGTGGAAGGAACTAGAAACTCGGCAAAAGAAAAAATTTACGAATCAAAAAAAAAAAAAAAATTCAATTGAGAAAAATTCTAATAAAATATTCAAAAAAATCAGGAAAAAAAAAATTTGTCTCGGGCGCCTTCGGCGAGCTTGACTCCGACTCGTGCACCATCATCTTACCCGAGCTAAAAATTGCCCCCCCCCCCCCCCCCTTGTACACCGTGCTTTTTTCAACAAGTGCGGGTACAGGCCCTTTTTCGAGCATTCAGAGCTAAAGAAGGAAGAAACTGAATCATTTTCTTAATCTGGAAAATTTTTTTAATTTTCAAAATTTTTAAAATTATTAAAATTTTTTAAATTTTTTAAATTTATGAAAATTTTTGAAAAATTTTCACCCGAATGGACCCAAAGAAACGGATCCATTACCTCCCTAGGGAGGTAATATTCATTCCCTCCCTAGGGGGGTAATGGCCATTCCCTCCCTAGGGCGGTAATATTCATTCCCTCCCTAGGGAGGTAATGTTCATTCCCTCCCTAGGGCGGTAATGGATCCATTCCCTCCCTAGGGAGGTAATGTAGTCCATGCTAGAAACGCGTAACTTCCCATCCACTTTACATGCGAGAAAAAGAGCCTATTTCATGCACGTGTTGAAAAAAATAAAATACTCCAGCAACAGCAAGTGTTACACAATAAAACTCGGCAATCCAGTGCAGCCTAATGTGTATAGAACGAACGAATCCTTCATTAAGATGACTTGGAAATCGCATTCTTAATCTGCTTCTGGTACTTAAACGCCACGAGACTGACTGCGTGCATAATATACCTATACCTAGCGTTTGACAGTCTTCCAGCTGAAATCGAGTAGCGAAATCTGTCAACAGCTACCCCCCTCTACTAATTTCCTTGAACTATAAAAGAACCGACTGCTTCGTGTCCGGAAGAAAAGCACGACAAAACGCGTCAAACATGCTTGTGTAATTGGTGAAAGGATTATATTATCCTCATTGGATCATATTTTTTACGTACAAACAGAAGTCTGAAAACTAAAGAAAATACAGTGATACGAACAAACAACTCTGCATTTTTGCAATTGGTGTTACGTTTTGAGTAATGTTTTTGATTAATTACAATTTGTTGGTTCATTTAGTATTGAGTATGACCTTAGTCAATACTTCTGGCGAATCTTGAATAACCAACTTCTTGTATCGACGTAAAACTCTGTCGTTTTGTTTATCCCGTAGGTTCTTTTCCAGTCCCCACTATGAGCAGGGGAAATAATTGAAGAGTCTTTGCGTTGTTATTTTCGTAACATTAACCATAATTCATTTAGCACAAGTGATTGATTTTAATTTTACATGAATTGTTTATAACGTAGTTAGTCACTGTTGCACAATATTGGAAATTAGAAGTGAGAAGTTAATGGGAGGTTTCCATTAACTATTAAATTATCACGAAACACTTTTGAATTTTCGAGAAATTGAGTTGAATACCTGGATATTAGAACGATTCAAATTTGTCTGAAAGTGAGAGATGAAGTGAAGTAATTTGAAGGGATGAAGATCTCTTCTCCCGGCTTCGCGAGGGAGAATCAGTCTTCGATTTTTAGCGGGAACGCGTGTTTTTCCCCATTGGAAAAAAAGGTCATTTCCGTCATATGCTAAAACTATGGTTGGTTGGAAAAATCTACACGCGAGACGATTGGGTCTAAGGACCCAAGCATCAAGACGTTGTAAGGGAGGGAAAAATTGCGCGCTAGTTATCTGTCTTCTTCTAGATAGAGCAGTTCTTCTTTCTCTGATTCTAAATGTTTGGTTACGACTTTTCGAGGGTTCAAGATTTATGGTTTCCTCAATAAAAGTTGTTTACTTTAAGCTAAAGATTTCCTAAATTTTCGTTCTTGAGAATTGCCAGATGTGGTCGTGAGGAACTATTGGAATTATTTGAAATAAGAGATATGTGCTTCTAATAAGGATAAATGAAACAATTATGTATGCAATTATAATGATAATGACGTTAACATGACTCCAGTGGTAATTGCACATTGATAGCTGATGTTACTGACTGGATGGATGATAGGACGTAACATTGGTATGACCGCGGACTTGTTCAGATGTTCAAAGACTCGTCATTCCGTAACCGAAAGTGGTAGAATCTTCGAAAGTTCATCATTGTAAGGGAATACCTACCCCCCCCCCCCCCCCCCCTCTGCCAGATTTCATTCGACTTCTGGAAAATTCCGTTTCGGAGATTTGTTGGACGGCAAAATTCGAAACTCCAAAGGGTTATAGCTTGTGTTTTGTCAATGTAAAAAATCTGTATGCCGTATTAGGATTAACAGAAAGTCATGCGGTCTCAATTGAATGGAAAATAAATACTCTACATTTTCATTTTTCTGAACTTCACCCCAATTTTGGAATCAGCGACTCCACATACCTTCGCAAACCAAGTTTCAAGAAAATGCATCGTTCGATTCAGTTGTTATAGATTTTTGACCGCAAGAATCGATTTTCTCTCACTGTGTAGCGGCGGAAACAAGTTTTTCGATGAAGCAGAATGCTCATTGGTGGTAATCATCACTGAAGAAAAAGTCACTTTTAATGGAAATTGAATCTCAAAGATTTCAATCGAGGCTGTGAGTGGCAACCAGATCAGAATATTTTCCAGCTTCTGCTCGATAATTCCATGAGGTTTATCATAGAGGTTGTGAAATATGATCGTATCCGGAACAGATATTTTCTGGCGGCCTGGCGGAAGGGGCGCAAATTCATTCCATTTATCGTATCAATATCGATTGTAAAAGCATCCCCCCTCCGTATCCATAGCAGTATTATTGTACCTAGAATAATTATATACCGGATGATTCTCTGTAGCATAATATCTGCGTCCTCTTCGTTTAACTAATTTATTTTTCTGATTTATCATCACAATTGCGTACACGAAGTGCGGTGGCCGTTTGCGCCGGATATGCAGCAGACTGAGCTGAAGATAACGTGAAGGTCAGAAACTCGGCTTTTTCTTCGAAAGAATAAATTAGAAAAAGGAAGAAATTAATAAATGAGAAAAAGAAACAAACAGGAAAGTGTAAAAAAAAAATACTCCGCGTAACCGCAACCTTGACGTTGGTGCGGAGGCTTCAGTCCGATGCTGCTTTGAACATGCGGCAATCTTTCGGGCGAACCAATGCGGTCTAATTCCGTCAGTCGATTCGTGTATTACTCAATTTGCTTTCAATGCTGATCAGTAGTGGTTGCAAGTGACCTTCGGCCTCCAAGTACCCTTAGTCGAGTACCAGAATTAACATGTGCACATGATTACGTTAGTCTTCGGGAAACCGGTGCCCCGAGGGGTATCCACACATTTTCAACCCGCGGGCCGCTCCGCCACAATTCCACGTTGTGGAGCCCTCATCTTCATACCTGTTGACGTGAGGTGAAGAAAGTCAAAATGTTTTTGATACAAAATTTTGTGCTCTATTCGATTCCAATGTCGAAAAAATAGCAATCCATTTAAAAAAATCAAGTTGACCTTGATTTCACCTTGATAGGGTGACTTGAAAAAAAATCAATGGCGCCAAGTTCTTTCCCCCTCAATATCATGCAACTTTTGTATGAAACTTTTTTTCGTATCTCCTGTCGTACCGTAGGCGTTGTGAGTTTCAAGATTCAATGAAGTGTACTCAGAAAATAGGAGATTTACAATATAACAAATTATTCCTTTATTGTACTTCGCACGAAATACCTTGATATCGTAGCTTACAACGACCTCTGACCGTCTGCAGCCTACAGTGAACTGGTTGCTTTCGGCACTCACGCGTGCATCAGAGAAATGCTGACCCATGCAGTAATATATCTGCATGCGATAAAGCGTTGAACAGAACAGTCCCGAGCGACTACAAAGGTGGCTCTTGTCCGTCATTACAAAATTGCATGTTGTTATAATTATCATATCAGTTTATGCATGACACTCCTTTCGTTTCCACGAAAACGGCCTGAGGAGATTAAAATGAATCACCCTGTATGTGTATAACTGAAGCTCTGCAACTGATCTTGCTTCTGATTCATGTTCTGGACGATTCTGCGAGAAGACCTGGAAGCACCTCTTTTGATAACTAATTCATTTTTTCGAAAAACTTTATGCTGGTGCAAAAGCTTCTCCAAGGTAGCCCAATTGTGGGATTGGAAACACCAGAGATTGAATCAGTACCGTTTCCTTTTGTTTCACACAGATTAATCTTCTTATATGTCAAGGATGTATTTCCTTTTATAAAATGTGGTAAAATATTAGGCCACATCCGCAGCAGACAGAACTGCAGATAACACTAAGGTCAGAACCTTGACGTATCGTCAAGTGCAAGCGTCCATATGCTTGTACGGCAGGCTCCACTGACCACGCTTATCAAATAGTTGATAAACTTTGCGGAAGTTGCGAGAAGTTTCCTGCTCCGTTTGGTAATGCACGTCCTATAGTTGAACATAAGACCGGTAGCCTGCAACCGAAACATCTTCAAGTCGTTATTATTTCACTGCAGAGAAAGAATTTGATTCAGCAAAATGAGAATTATTGTGACCAGCCTGAGTTAGAGAGAGATGGATAGATATTTATTGAGAATGCCCATGGCAATATTGGGCATCAGTAGATATACATAAAAAAAAAAAAAATTTCTCGGCTACCTTTAAAAATCAAAGATATCGCTGAAATAAAGGTTTCCGTGAAAGGATTCGATTTTTTGAATTTTTTTAGGGGGCGCACGGGACTTTCAAAAGTGCCATTTTTAGTGTTAAATTTACGTTATCGTTGATCAACGGAAACAGATTCATCCGAAAATTCTGCATTTTGTATATAAGATGTCCAGGTATCTACTCTTTTAAATCCATGTTCACGGACCACTACCGATTGTTTCGTTTCTTCGAAAAAAAAAATTTTTAATCAATATTTTCACTATTTTTCAAGTAATTATCGTGGAATTTTGATTCTTCTCCTTCTAAAACGTTTTTGTATTTTTCCATCGTTTTTTTCTTGTAAAATTTTCCATCAGTATTGTGACAGGAAATTAAAATATAGCCTCGACTCAACGCTCATTAGACTCCTCGAGCGCTCCCCTAATTATAAGATTTGTTATTTGACGATGAATGTTGTGTTCCAATAATAATTACTCGAAAAATACGGGAAATATTGATTTACAAATTTTTTTTCGAAGATATGAAACAATTGGTAGTGGTTCGTGAATATGGATTTGAAAGAGTAGATACCTGGGCACCTTATATAAAGAAATCAGAATTTTCGGATGAATCTGTTTCCGTTAATCAGCGATAACGTAAATTTGATGCTAAAAATAGCACTTTTGAACGTCCCACGCGCCCCCTGAAAAAATTCAAAAATTCGAATCCTTGCACGGAGACCTTCATTTCAGTGATATCTTTGATTTTTGAGGGTAGCCAAGAAAATTTTTTTTTTTCGATCCGCCCTAATATACATACATACATGATCCACACATTTAGTGAAAGAGAGTAGGACAAGGTATAGTTGCTTCACTCAAGGTGCCACGGGAGTCTCTTCGGATAACAACGGTTATCCGCATTGTTGTCCAATTGTTATCTGTTGAGACTCCCGTGACGCCTTAACTCAACATTAAGAGTTTCGAGGAGACGACCAGACCTCAAGATCACAGATCTGGCCTTAACTTTGCGAGATAATTTCTTGTACCTAAATATGAAGCATGTAACATATAACTCTCCAGAATCGTCCTTCATTCCCTTGGCGAGCCCCGATTGATAGTAATATCCAGCGCAGATGAATGTTTGATGCAGGTGACAATAACTCTGTTCTCCGTCATCGAATTGAGTCTTCTCAGGCTAGAATCTTATAGTCATTATTGTCGAATCATGATCATTATACTAGTTTCAGGCAGTTCCACCAGCTTTTAAGCTTCCGACGAGCCTATCATATTCCATTCAATTTGAATGATCGCTTCTACCGGACAAAAATCAACTTTCAATTCTGTTATTTCATTTTCTTCGAACAGATTGAGGTACGGGGTGAAATCGCATGGATTGAGGCATAACACAAGAATATACGGGTGAATTCGACTAGATCTACGTACACGAAAGTATATATGAGTGAATTCGAGAAAATTGAGGTATGCAAGTATATGTATGGGTAAATTCAAGTTTATGCTGTTCAAGTATATTCATCAAGGAAAAGAAAAGTGTTAGGTAATCCGAAACTATAGGTTGAAAGGAGTATATGCCCATCAAGTAAAGTCTTCCACAAATTACTGTCCTACAAATAAATCGCTGCAACAAAAGATGAGTTCATGATGGACACGGAACCATTACGTATAAAAATAAAATCAACTTGGAGGAAGAATTTGACCACAGCTCATAGTATTCCGAGCAATGACACATTAGTTTGTAACGTGATGAAAAGTATCGTGAGAAGAACTATTTCTTCTATTGATCTGAACCAGAAAACAAAAATATCTTCCGATTACTGACATGTATGTAGGTGGAGTTGGATGAACCTATAAAATTCTAATAGTACATTAAAGTTCGAGTACGGAAAGGCTTTTTTGACGAAACGAGAGGTTTACGGCCTGAGCCGAAGGCGAGGTCTGTAACGAGTTTCGTCAAAAAGTCTTTACGTACGAGCAACGATCAATATTTTGCATCACAAAAGCCGAGAAATCGCGACGAAGTCGCGATTTTGAGGTTAGAGTTGTAAAATATATTTTAGTACTAAAGTACGAAATTAGAAATTAGGTAGGCTTTTTAATCGACTGTTCAAATTTTCGACCATTTTCTCGACAATTTTTACCGCAAAAAAGTAATTCATTTACGCGATATCCTTGGAGATTTAGGTACATCCTTCCGATGATGTTATTGTATAGATGGAAACCATTCATTTCCGTCAAATCGATGGCTCACTCTTCGAGCTACACCGGAGCAGTTTTTGAAAATGCAATTTCGAGATAATCGCGCTTGAAGTTTCAATACGATAAAACTATTATTAGTGACTTACTGATCAGTCAGCGATCCCAGACGCGTATAATGAGAGGTATTGTGAAAAAAGGTATAAAGGTGAGGTTATTGTGAAGGTGTTCTGAAACAAAGGTTGCTCCACCCCAAGAGCTTCAGGTACCTGCCTCGCCAGTTCACGGTATGCGGTCCCGGTGATCTCAAATGTGTGCGATAACTCCGTGAATATTTGATGATGCGATTCCTTTATTTTTTTCTAGTACACTTTGAATATAACATACTTCTGAAATGTATGAAATAAAGCGATTTTTCGAAAATTGTGAATTGAACTCTCCCCTTAAGAATTATAATCGTGAAATAAGCTAGATTTCAGGTTGTAATTTACAAGTAAATGATGTCAAATCGTGGGATAATAAATGTAGGTACACTTGTTTAAAAATTGAATAAAAATATTGCGGATCAGGATCGAATGGAGTCGACCCATTGAATAATTATTGTCAGCTATGGGAATTGATCACAAATTACAGCAGCGTCATGAACCTCAATGTCGGCGAAAGGAAGATAAGTCGTGAATTTTGACCACTGAGTCAGCGTGGGGGAAGGGGCGCGACCTATCAGAGGTTTTAGAACCCAGCTTTCCGATTAGATGGATAAAGTGGTTCTGTGAAAGCCCTGCTAATATAAAAGTGACCAATTAAAGGAACTTACAAGAAGACGCGCTTTCCCCACTCTTGGTTCTTGATTATATAAACGCGACAAGTTTTTTTCCTTATCTTCAGTTCAGTCTCATCTAGTTTCGCAACACATCATTGGGTTCTGGAACCCACCCTTTGTAATTTCCAGTAAAAATATAACCACAGTTTTCTAAAACTTCAAAAAAGTTCCAACACAAACTTATTTCGTTTTGCTACTGACATACAATGCTAAAAATCTGTCGAAACTTGATCTATTTACTCGCGAGTTCTACGTAGTGCGACGAATGATTGCGCTGTACGTTTCAAGTCTCGCGGAATCCGTGAACCTCAACCTGAAACGAATATTCATTCTAACTTGCGTCTGAAATCCATTTCCAACATCTTATAATTTTTTTGGAACTCGAAAATTTATCTTATGATTTTTTAAACTATGGCTGAGATATATGACTGAAAGTAGCATCAACATTAAATGAAGTGAACCTTTTACCAAAAACTTTCTTGAATCATGTGTTTGAACCTCACAACTACAGCTAACAAAATGAATATCGTAATCCATGTGATATAAAATTTCGAGAAAGTAGTTGCTACCTCAGTCACAAATAGAAGAAATGAAAAATGAAGGTCAATAGATGGTGGGAGATGTGCACTTAGATTCTATGATCGAAAGACGTGGCGTGTTGCATTGATAATTCCGTCAAATCCAGGCAGGGGCAGGACAAGACACCCTATTCCAATTTCGCTTCAGCACCACCCGCTCACTGTACTGCGGTGACGATATTTGAAAACGCAATCCATTTTTATAGCTACCAAATCGGACTAGAATCATTGGTGTTTCAGAATCTTTAGGGGCGTATTCCAGCTTCAGCATCGTATAGAGTACTGGGTGAGAAAAAACTTTTTATTGATAAATATATATGTTTCGTCAAGGGGTCCTTGGATAATGTTCCGCGACGATTTTTTCGTACTTGTGTAGATTAGAGTTTTTCTGCCCGCCGAGGTATACCTTAATTTGCAAAAAACATGGGACGAAATGGGTCAGCGAAAAATTGGATAGTATCCACTCGTACCATGGCTGGGGAATCGCTCTTTGAAGATCCTCACCACCATGAATATATCAAATGAGCTTGAACTTGATTCGACTTGCACTTTTCTGAACAAATGAAATAAGCACCTGAAAATACCCGAAACGCCATAAGGTATAAACGAAAGTGGAGTTTGACAAATGTGAATGTGGAAGGCTCTATAGCTCACGCTGTATGAATAGTGCTTTGCAAATATAATCACCGTAGTGCAGTTCACGTATATGGTTTTCGAAAATTATAATGATGGGACAGTCCATATCAACTCAGCCAGCCCATACTTTTTGTTTTCACTCAAAAATTATTAAGCATGTGCATTGAATTTAAACGATTCGAACACGAGCATTTTTATTTTGACTTGCGCTTTTCGAGAGAAAATATGCTGTCGTCAGACAGAAGTTCATTGACTACTTTCGGAAGTAATCTTTCGATTTTTTTGTTGTTTCACCAGACGGGATTCAACAGACTATTTTTTTCTGATAGAGGGGGGCATTACGCAGCTTCATATAATTTTCTCAAGGTGAAATAGAGCATCAGTGAAGAGGTAAAAATAATGTATTGTCGGTTTCTGTTCGGAAGTAATCTTTCGATTTTTTTGTTGTTTCACCAGACGGGATTCAACAGACTATTTTTTTCTGATAGAGGGGGGCATTACGCAGCTTCATATAATTTTCTCAAGGTGAAATAGAGCATCAGTGAAGAGGTAAAAATAATGTATTGTCGGTTTCTGTTTATTTTTGGCTTATTTCATGGGTGGACAGGGATAGTTCAAAATATTAGGTACACATAATCTCCGAAACTGTGAAGTTTCATAGCGATGGAAAATTATTACAGAATTTTAAAAAGTCATCTTTTGTGTTATACAAATTCTGTCATCAAAGAAAGCAAAAATTTTTGTTTTCGATTCTTTCTCAACACTATAAAATTTTACAACTTCGGAAATGATTTGCCATATTGTAAACTGTTCCCCTCCATTCGTTCAAACGCCAGAAAGCAAGAGAAATAATCAATAAATCATTTCAACCTCTTCACTGATGCTCTCTTCCATCTTGGAAAAATCATATGAAGTTGCGTATTCCCCCCCCCCCCCCCCCCCCCCCCCTCATCAGAAAATAAATAGTGGGTTGAATCCCGTCTGGTCCTTTGGTAAAAAAACCGAAGAAAAATCGAAAAATTACTCCCAAAAGTAGTCATTGAGCGTCTTTCGGATATCAGCATATTTTTTCTTGAAAAGTACAAGTCAAAATGAAAATGTTCATGTTTGAATCGTTTGAATCGAACCAGTGGTTGAAGAGTTGTGATTTTGATAAGATTGAAACTTGGTTAATGATTATTTCGAGAAGTAACAACAGGGGGGGGGGGGGGGGGCTGAAATTTTACCGAAATGGCATGGATACATTGATGTTTGAAGTGCACATACCGAACAATTATTCAGGGACAAGAAAAAAAATACGGGGTGGCTAAGTTGACATCGACCCCTTAGTCCAATAACATGATACCCGAGAATAAGCTTGGAAAACATGCTACCCGAAAATCTGCTCGAAAAACATACTACCCGAGAATAAGCTTTGAAAAGATCCTACCCGAAAATATGCTCGAAAAACATCCTACCCGCGAATAAGTTTCAAGAACATACTATCTCACGTCTGAAATTTTTTCGAGCAAAATTAGGTTGGTAACATTGCTGCACGCATAAAGAGGAACGAATAGATGTTTCAATAATATCGCACTATCATGTATAATTTATACATTCCACAATTAAACTGTATTCTTATTCAAGTCGGTGAAGAACCAGTGATTTTATAACAAAATGCGTATGTACTACGATACTTCGATACATAAGATTGTCATATTTTTCACCATTTTTTAAATAAGCATGACACAACAAAAATCAAACATGCGTAATCGAATATGTCGACAAATGTTGGCAAATTATCGATAATAGTTTGACTGTATGAATACTTCTTACACTCGCTCTATGTGAATATTATTTCGCTGTGACTAATAAATTTCTGTGTAGAAATTGAAATACGTGCAGTAATTTTACCAACCTAATTTTGCTCGAAACAATTTCAGACGTGAGATAGTATGTTCTTGAAACGTATTCTCGGGTGGGATGTTTTTCGAGCATATTCTCGGGAAGGATCTTTTCCAAGCTTGTACCGGTATATAGGACCTGGACTTTTGCAAAATGATTTTTTTTCTCGTGAACTACAAGTAAAGAAAACCTACCTTCGTTTCCTAGTTTATCGATAAGTTACTCCATTTGGACGGCAGATCTTTTTGAAATTACCCGCTTTTCGGTTTTTTGGATATTTCATGCTCCAATAACTCGAAACCTCTTGACTTGGACATCAGAATATCAAAAATGTGAAATTTGCGCTCGTCGGAAAATCCGTAGTTGATTCAGGATTTTATTAGGAGTCAAAGGAGGTAAAAGGGCAATCATGAAATTCAGAAAATAATCTGGAATGACAATACTAATAAACAAAAATTTTGACATTTCATCTGCTAAGGTTTTTTTGGCGCGTCTGGACACTAAATTTTGTCTTTTTCCACATTAAAATGGCTGTAACTCCTGAACGAGACGAGTCATCATCATCGCCAAGGTCTTGAAATGTTTTTCGATCTCTGAAGCATTTTCGACATTTTTTTTCGAAAAAATCGAGGATGGCGTTGTTTCGAAAAACCGATTTCTGATGTTTATAAAAAACGAGTTTTGAGCGGCAAACATTTTCGAAGAAAATCTTTTTTAAAGAGAACAATCAAATACCAAGAAATTTTGTATTTGAAGTTTTCCAATGCAAGTGCGGGGTTTCGACTTATCGGAGCACGAAATATCCAAAAAACCGAAAAGCTGGTAATTTCAAAAAAATCTGCTGTCTAGACGCAGTGACTTATCGACAACCCAGGAAACAGGGGTGGGTTTTCTTCAGTTGTAGTTCACAAGAAAAAATAATCAGTCACTTTGAAAAAGTCGAGGTCCGCGGGCGTGTCGAGTTGAGGTGGAATACCCCGTATATATCTTTTTGTCTGGGTCTGGGGTAGAACGGGATGAAATATCATCGTTGTTCTGTTAGACGCAAAATACTCAGCTTCAGTCTTTTCAACGCAATCCCGCTTGTTCGGAAGTATAAACCTTGACATCTGGTGAAATTATCCATGGAATAAAAATTTTCTTTACATTGTCCTCAATGTTATTACAGCTGGTCGAATGTTAGGGATACCATTCTACCACGCCTTTTCCTCTACATTCTATATCATCTGAGTTCACGTAGAGGAAGACACCTTATTCGGAAAGTCCAAGTACAATTGTGAAAAAAATACAAAGATCATATTTTTCATAATAAAAAAGCCACACAAGCTACAGGCACAGCATGGAAAAGAGCAGGAACCCGGAGCTCCAACATCAGGTTGCTGAAAAAGCGGACGTGAGTAGTAGTTGCTGTATTATTATATAAAGGGGTTAAAAAGAAAGAGTACTCAAGGTCCGTGGACTTCGAGTTCTGAAGTATTCAGGAGAATAGTACTTGCACATTTTATTCGTATCTAGTCGTTATGTTCATTGATTGTGTACCGTTCTCGAGAGATATTTTCGAATGGAGGCAAAATGGGTGCCCCAAATTCTCATGAAGCGTGAAAGATTAGTTGAACGAGTTAAACTCTCTTCCGCTTCTTAACGTCATATTCGGTAAGCGATAACATTCAAATTTTAGTAAACAATTGGTTCGATCTTTTGATTATTTATCATGACTAGCTCACAATAGCGCGCTTCGCGCGCTTCTTGAGATAGCTTTCATCACTCTAACCTCAAAATCGTAACTTCTTCGCGATTTATCGGCACTTGTGAGGAAAAATTAAAATCGTTGTACTCATACGTAGAGGCTTTTTGACGAACCTTCTTACAGCACCAGCCGAAACTTACTTTATATCTGTGCTACTACTTCGATACAGGTTCACACTCCGTCAGAAAAAATATTGCTAATCAAGAGTTGAAAAAGAGGCAGAATATTCATATATGCTGTGACGGAGGAAAGCTCCTAGGCTCCGTACCCTACGGCGTTTCTCTAGTTTTTAACAAAGAATCCAAAATAACAAAATTAGGGTTGTTGGGCGCCAGACGTATGAAAACGTCATTTGATAATAAAATCAATAGATCTACAAAATATCAATCACAGAATTAACGACGGATGCGCTCGGCTCACGTAGACCAATCTATTAACGATAGAGGGGATGGTTCACCGTGGTTTTAGGAATAACCCTGGTAGAAAGTTTTCCAGTATTCTGTCTAGATCTGGCTGGATCTTTTAGACTAAAATCGAGATCTATGTAGGAAAACTGTCTAGGTACCGGGACAGAAATGTAACGCTTGGCCATTCCGGATCCTATCTAGCCGCGCTATCTAACAATCACTATACAGTTCTGGATTGTATGTATTCAGTTTTGAGTAGTACCATCGTGGCTTACTAAATTTTGGGTGATTTATGATTTAATATTCAATTTTATTTTTCTATTATTCCTATATTATACACTGGCTCCTTGCTGGACTTTCTAGAACTATTTTCATTCGCAGTATTGTCAATCACGGCACGCTGAATTCTGGAAGAATTATTGGCACCCTGGTTTGCCTTTTGGACATCAGTGTTGTAGTTACTGTCCGTAGTTGAAATTTCTTGAGCTTTAACAACACAATTATTCATGAAAAATATTCTAACCGCCATTACTATCGCTGTCACACAGGCTGTCTACGCGCCGCCTCAGGTGCAAATCTTTTTCATGACTCTAACCTCAAAATCGGGACTATGTCGCGATTTTGAGGTTAGAGGGATGAAAAATAAATACCTTCACTTGTACATCCGTAGAGGCTTTTCAACGAAACTCGTTACACGTACCGTTTCACATAAACTTCTCGATCCGTCAGAAAAACCTATTCGTACTCGTGCTGAAATAGTACATTTCAGTACAACTATATACGGAAAGGCTTTAACGAGGTTCGCCAAAAAGTCTTAACATATAAGTAACGATCATGATTTTTCATCACGAAAGCCGATGAATCGCGACGAAGTTGCGATTTTGAGGTTAGGGTGTTGGAATATACTATTCCTGTGTTCAACCGTTATTTTATTGAGGATCTTATTGACTTTGTGCTTGGAACAGTGTTTTCTCACACGATTCTTGCCCGCGGAGTTCATAACAGCAGAATGTGCACGGATCAGAGATTGTTATTGCAACTGAAAAATTGTGAGCAAACGCACAAGTTCACGCAGGAACTACGACTGATGAACGCTAGTACAATATGGGATTGCGCGAAAATTTCAGGTTATCTAGATTCACTGGGCAGCCCTAGATAGGCCGATGTCGATTTTATTTTTCTTAGGTTATCTAGGCACACTAGATGGAACCTACACAGAACTACCCAGTGGAACGGATACTGACATGAAAATGACAAGGTATCTAGGTTTACTGGGCAGTTCTGGATCGCCCTATGTTGCAGTCTAGCAGATCTAGATAACTTTCTACCAGGGAACATGACCAGATTTCTAGATTTTCACATTTTCTGTTGATTCGATAATTTCTCAAAGAATCAATAACAAATAGTCGTCGGAGACGGCAGCAAATATTTCAATACATCAGAAAATTATAACTCGATACAATAGAAATTTTCGGGTTCACAAAAATCATTTATCAAAATTCTCAACTAGTAATCAAACAATATTCTGACTGAATGCTCCTGAGCGAAACGGTACGAGACTAAAGAATATAATATAACGACTAATAATGAGGATCAGAAAATACTATCAATTACCAAAAATAGTCCATAATCACAATATCAAAAATAATACAGAATAATTTTGTGTATTCCCGGCTACAATTACGTTTGCAATACTCCAAAAAACATCAGACAGGTCAGATTTATCAATAATCAAAATACAAATCATCAAATATCTCAACAAATATATCGAAAATCTATCAAATCAAAAATAGCAACTACCAACGCGGCTGATCACGAATTAATTTATCAAACAAACATAATCAATAAACTGATCGGTACGATATTTACTACCACTCAATACAAATAATCCAAAACATAAGCGAGACGAGACCTATCATGGCCCAACGTCCGCGAAATCTACAAAACTCAGCAAATGTACACGATACGATAATTATCAAAAATCCATCAAATAATCAATTAATTAATTCGTAAGCTCACAATAAATCAGATAGGCTTACCTTACGAACAATGATCTGGCTTCATAGCACTAATTGAAAATAATACTGAGAATCTACTACTGGGAAAACTATAAATTTGATAGATATTAGAAAGAATAGGGAGGGATCTCAAGGCAGTACGAGAATCTGTTGAAGCGTGTAGCTTGGTCGGTGGTCGAACGTAGAAGAGATCGGGATTCGCGTTGTCTTCGACGAGCTCGGTAGTTTTGCAATGTGGTGTTCCCTTTGTATTGGTCCTACGCCTAATTGCTTGAGCCATATTTTGGGCGGTCCTAGGCGATTTGACGCATAACGGACTAGGGCGCGCGAGTTCTTCGAATTCGAATGCGCATCTCGGCGTTTGCGACGTTGGAGATCGGGTTTTTGGTTTATCCCGTGTTCGTCTGTTTCTTACTCCCTGAGAGTCGATGACTAAGAGGTGCACTTCAATCGTCACTGGAGGTATGCCTAATTAAAGGATTTGGCGGAAGTACGATGACCCTGTTCCGGATCCTCACCGTATCTTCCCCATGGACGTCGTGGAAGGTCACTCGAACCTCCTCACACGAGTTAGCTGCGGAAGGTCATCTTCCTCCTCACACAGAATAGTCGTCGAAGGTCACTCAAACCTCCTCACACGAGGTTGCAGCTCTTTCGTCGATACGATTTTCAGGAGGGTAGATGTTGTTCCTCTGGTCCAGCTCCTGCCTGATAAGTCGTCGATACAGGAGACTTAGATTAGCTACTCGATTCACTCAGCCCTTTTCTCTATAATCGCGGCATCCATTTCGGGACGAAAACGTGGATTTTGCGCCGGACGTCCTCGGCAAATGGGAGGCTGTCTCAGGCTACTAGCTTCGCATAGCCCTTTTCACTATCGCTGGGTAGCATCCGTAGTTTTGACCGTGATCCTCGATCTCTGGGTGTTTCCCTCGGTAGTTGACGATCTCATCGGTCGTCGTGGTACATTTTACACGGAAAATATAAAATATAACATTAGAGAGACGAAACCTAACCTTGTCTGACTTTGTCTTTTGCTCTTTTGGAGTATCCCGCCGATCAAGCCGCTTGCGCTTTTGGGTCTTTTGGACCCCTGTGACGTGCGTCTAAAACACAACGTCACGATGCATAAAAAAAACGAGCTAAGACTATGAATTGTATGTACCGCGAACATACTTTTCATTGAAATCAATTCAGCCGTTCACAGATTATTATGCGCTTTGAATCGCGACGGCCACCTGTTAAATTTTACCGGCAAAACAGCACAGCTTCGATCGGCGTGATAAAATCAATTTAGCTGTTCGAAATCTTGAACATTCTATCGCCTCTCCAAAGTTTTGCGATTAACAGCACGATGAAAACGATTCAGCCATTTAAAATCTTGACTTATCGTTCGCCTATATTCGAAGTTTCGCGGTACAGATTATCGGCGCGAAGTTCAGCAGTTGAATCCGCCCGCGTGTTCAAAAATAGCTTCAAACAGCGCGAAGTCAGCCGACAGATGTTTTTCCGACTCAGCTCAGATCCGCCGGTTGTCGGCGCCGGCCAACCAGCATCGCGGACAGACGGTGACGGAAGTGCGAGATCGTCAGCGATGAGGGATATATGCGAGATCATGAGCGGAAATGCGAGATCATGAGCGGAAATGCGAGATTAATCGTGACAACCGATCTTTTTGTATTGGATCCTTTCATCGTCAATGAGCTATAGGGCTCAATGAATTCATCGAATCAGTATATCAATCGAATTATTCGAAGAACAGATTTTATCAATGTTTATGGGCGTGTCTCGGATTCATTACGAACCTTGAATTTTATTTTTCTATACTACTTTCCGAAGTGATCTTTTTAAGCGCGATGATCAATGAATTCAAGGCCCTATTGATATGATTGTTTTGTAAGTATGAAACAAAATAGTCAGTATCCTCAGTATTCTCTGAATCATTAGAATTCATAACGTAATTTGCATTACCAATCTTTTTCTAAAAATTGAAATTTATCGCTTATTGATAGGAATTTCCGAAAGAAACTCGATGAAATTTGTGTCGGATAGTTGATATCTCAACTCGGAAACAAGGTTTAATTTTTTCCACGACTTCAGCCGCGGGAGAGGGCCCGGGCCTCTTCATGACTAAGACCATATTGATTGTTGTTATAGGAAGAAACAGCAACGAGCGTCAGACCGCAACGAGTAGCTCAGGATTTCAATCAAATCAGGCAAGAATGTTTAGCTATGAAAAAATTGTTCGAAGACCCAGAATTTCCGGCACAAGATTCTTCGCTATATTATTCAGTGAGGCCGGATAAAGCTGTCGAATGGAAACGCCCAAGGGTGAGGAAGTGTTTGATATTCCCATTAGAAACATGATATTTCTGCAAATAATAATCCATAACCCACCATAAAAATCGAAAAGTCTAAAGGTATAGAATGGTACGTACCATTTTTTCCCCCGCTGGTTTTCATGATATTAACATTTGGAAATTTCATACATTCATTCAGTGAAATGTACTTATCTACAGGAGATAACCAGTGATCCGAAGCTCTTTGTTGAGGGATTCTCACGGTTCGATTTGACTCAGGGTGACCTCTCGGATTGTTGGTTCATCGCGGCTGTTGCCAATCTCGCGATGCACCCCAAATTATTCCTTCAAGTTGTACCAGAGGATCAAAGCTTCGAAGAAAACTACGCTGGGATATTCCATTTCAGGTGAATCTCGACATTGGATACCTACCCCATTTTCTCTAGGTTATTTTTTGAAATAGAGGCAAACAACTGTAAAGAATTATTTGACATAAGGCTGACACTTTCCATCATCGCAACGGTGTTCTGTACTCAGATTTTGGCAGTACGGGAAATGGGTGGACGTGGTGATAGATGATCGTTTACCGACAAATGAGGGAAAATTGATGTATCTGGGTTCACCCGAGAGTAGTGAATTTTGGGGTGCCTTGATCGAAAAAGCTTACGCCAAACTCCACGGCTCCTATGAAGCTCTGGTCGATGGCATGGTTTACGAAGCATTGGAAGATTTCACAGGCGGGATAGCCGAAATATACGACATGAACGCGCTACCACCGAACTTATTTAACATGTTGCTCAAAGCTGGCGAAAGAAATTCGCTTATGGGATGCCTTACGGAGGTAATTACTCAAAAAATGGAACTTACAAATATTAATGACTTCTAACCAATAAAAATGTATCACGATAATTTTGCAGCAAGGCTTGAACGCACGAGAATCCGAAACTCCTCAAGGTTTGCTCAGATGGCATTGCTACAGTATTACACAGGTCAAATACCTTGCTAAGAAATGCCCGAGTCGAAAGCGAAGAGTTCTTCTACTGAGGTTGAGAAACCCATGGGGTAATGCGCAAGAATGGAATGGAAAGTGGAGCGACAAGTAAATTATACAATCGAAATACACATTTCAAAAATTATCGAACAAGCTGTGTCTACTGATTGATCTCGTTGGCTAGTTTTGAATATTCATATTAATTCATAATTCATATCGCAGGTCCAATGCAACATGGTCGTCAGTACCAGTATGGGACACTTTGATATTCTCAACAAAAAAAGGGTCATGTTAGGTTTTACTACATGTATTTGAGCAAAAAACGTGAAGATATCTTCCCAACCGTTAGAATTTCAAAATTACTCAGCTGAAAACAGAACATTCTAAGTCATGGCACGTATACGGCTTTTCAGACCCAGCTGTAAAAAGGAGAATTATCACTCAAAATAATCCCAGCAGGTCGTGAGCGAAATGATTCCGCTTATCGTCGTTTCTTAAGATGAAAGTTTGAAAATTGTCATAAAACGAGAAAAAATTACTGATTCGACACTTACAACGCAGAAAGTCGTAAGTACAGGTATTACGACAGTACAGATGGTACTACGACTTTCTGTTTATAGGTTGAGCAAGCATTCAACAAATTCATTCGATCATATCGTATTGACGGCAGTATGGAATAACGTGCCATCTCAAATTGTGCCAGAAGAATACGTCCTATCTCAGATTGTGCTAGAAGAACGTGCTATCTCAAATTGTGGAAGAAGAACGTGCTATCTCGAATAGAGACGATATTTTCATTGATATACGGCACTGCAATTTCGAGTACCTGAAGTATTTGAAGCACTCTTTTGCTATAGAATGATGAATCGCTCCAATTATTTTATCATTCATTTGGTTCTCCTGATAAAGAAACAAAAGATTTGAGATAAGTTTAAATGAAAAGAAAATTTGACTGTTCAAACTTATCTTGAATTTTCCGTTCCTGTAATACAGGAGTGTAATGAATGGAAAAATAATTGGAACGATGGAGCAATCCAGTAGAAAACAATGATTTGTATACTCCGGGCACCCCAAATTTCATTGCTGTATCAACGAAAACATCGTTCCAGATCGAGATAGTACATTCTTTTGCCACAATCTGAGGTAGCACGTTCTTCTGGCACAATTTCAGATAGCACGTGCTTCCATACTGCCGTCGGTATGCACGACATTTTCGTGAATAAATAACGCAGAAGTTCTGTCCGGCGTAGTATTACCAGAAAAAAAATTGCTCGATAAAAAGTTCAAAATGCAAACGGTAATATCAGCCTAACATTTCACGAACAAAATGAAACTTAGTAGGAGACATTGATCGTGTATTAAGCGGATACGCCCATTGCGCACGTGTTTCTGTTTATTTAATGAAGACTTGAAAGCAAAAGTTATCGTATCCGCCAGGATACGATCTTCTGCTTTGAAATTTTGAAACTCCTTTAGAGTTAGGTATTCATAGGTTTCCATCATTATTCAAGCGAATGACGCAGTACAAAAAATGATACGACTTCACGCTACCGAAATCAGTGTTTTTGTGCTTGTGAACAAAGTTGTCGAATTTGCAATTGAAATATAATTCCATCAAATTTTCAACCCATTACATTACAAATGGGTCCAATTACATATTACGAATCAGATGGATAATGAAACTATTTTACGACGTATGCCAGTGGACAAGCAATATGGTATTCCATAATTGACATCAAGTTCTATAATTTTGCTTAGTCAGTGTAGTCTCAATACCTATAAAATGGATATCAAACAATGATTACAGATCGCCCGAATGGGATTGCATTTCTGATAGCGACAGAGAAGAGATCGGTTTGAAGTTCGATTCCGACGGTGAATTTTGGATGACTTTCCAAGATTTCAAGCGTCACTTCATGGCAATTGACTTTTGTCATTTGACCCCAGACTCTTTGATGGACCCTAGCCCCGGTAAAAAGAAATGGGAACTGAGTGCAGTTGAGGGAGAATGGGTACGTGGAGTATCAGCTGGCGGATGCTACAATTTTCTAGGTATGTATGCACGCTGTTTGTTTAGGACAACGACATTTTATGGTTCAAGAGGATCCTAAAAAAACTTGAGAACTCATCGAGTGTGCCGCCATTTGTTTTCACATAAACTTCTATACATTTTCAGAAACGTTCTGGCAAAATCCACAGTATCGTTTAACCTTGGAATACCCAGATGAGGGTGATGACAAATGCACAGTGATTGTTTCGTTGGTGCAAAAGAATCGGAGGGCCCAAAAGTGGAAGGGTATCAATAAGCTCCACATTGGATTTGGCATTTATCATGTGGGTTCTTGGATGTAAAAAGATTTCAAGAAATCCGCGGTATACTATTAAGAAAATAAATGGAATGAAGTTTTATCTTTTCTGACAGCTGCGAAATCCGAATACATTACCGGAGCCGTTGGATGAAGATTTTTTTACCAATAATCCCGACGACTACGTAGGTGGAACTCCGATGTTTCTAACCAACCGCGGAGCCAACTGCCGGTTTAAGTTTTCACCTGGAGTTTATTGCATCATTCCAAGTACTTTCGAGGCTGAAGACGAAGGAGAATTTCTGTTGAGAGTTTTTTCCGACAGTAGAAATACTAACATGAGGTGGGTTGGAAGAATTCAAAATTATAATTACGCTGATTCATGTAGAAAGAAAACTGCTGATATGAATAATGTTTTGCAATATTCTTCATAGTGAAGTCGACTCTCGGAATTGTATATCTAAAGGTATGTACCTATAGGGTGTAACGAAATTCACGGACCATCTTCACACGGTCGGATTCCTTGTTGAAAATGAGAAATAGGTATTCTTTACAAAAACTTCCTCTGATCCCTTGTTTAGACACTGAGACTACTGTCGGCGCAAAAAGGTTTGGCCCCTCAATTCGAGTGATCATAACTTCTAGAAAAAAAATGATATAGCAAAAAATCAAAAACTGTCGTGAAGCGCCGAGTTTTCTGCGTCTAATGATTATTCATAAATTTCGATCGAAAAATCACGTGAGCTGTTATGATCTCCGAAGGGTTGGGAAACGTAGTTTTCACGGGGTCTATCAGTGTACGTTAACTTCAACTCGTCACCGTTTGTCTGAAAAGAATATTGAAAATCTGCAAAAATTCAGAAAGATTCCCGAACCATTGACGAACATAACTGCGCTTTTGAATTTGGAAAATGTTCAAAAACCTGCACACCAGGTGAAAAAAAGTCCGATGATGTGATTCGGCGAACGGCTTGGCACAGGCGAATCTGAGCTAGCTCAAAATTTTCGTTGAAACATACACTATTTGATTCCGTAATTAGTTTCTGGCTCACAATACTAATCTTGCTGTAATTGGCGTCGATAGTTTTTCTGAATGGCGAGGGGCTCCGTGTGCCTGAGTCGCGATATTCGTCGCTGTATTTCCCCTCGTCCCTCCCGCCTGCCGACAGAATTGTTACTCGCGGTTCTCATACACACATATAGTATACCGAAGACGCAATTGTTTTTCGCCGTCCGTGTACACACGTACATAGTAAAACAAGGACCGCTAGCAACAATTGCGTCGGCCGGCGGGAGGGACGAGGGGAAATACAGCGACGAATATCGCGACTCAGGCACACGGAGCCCCTCGCTATTTAGAAAAACTATCGACATCGATTACAGCAAGATTAGTATTGTGAGCCGGAAACTAGTTACGGAATCAAATAGTATATGCTTCAACAAAAATTTTGAGCTAGCTCACATTCGCCTGTGCCAAGCCGTTGGCCCAATCACATCATCGGACGTTTTTCCACCTGGTGTCCAGGTTTTTGAACATTTTCGAAATTCAAAAGCGCAGTTATGTTCGTCGATGGTTCGGGAATCTTTCTGAATTTTTGCAAATTTTTAGTGCTCTTTTCAGACAAACGGTGACGAGTTGAAGTCAACTTACACTGAAAGACTCCGTGAAAACTACGCTTTTCAACCCTAAGAAGATCATAGCAGCTCACGTGATTTTTCAATCGAAATTTCGGAATAATCATTAGACGCAGAAAACTCGGCGCTTTACGACAGTCTTTGATTCTATGCCAAATCATTTTTTTTCTAGAAGTTATGATCACTTGAATTGAGGGGCCAAACCTTTTTGCGCCGACAGTAGTGCGTTCTTATCGGCTCCAGCGTCTAGACTGAGCGTCGGAGGAAATTTTTGTAGAAAAAAAAAACGATTCTATATTTTTAATAGGGAATTCGACCATGTAGAGATGATCTGCGAATTTTATTACACCATAGACATTAGGGTGGCCCGAAAAAATCGGATCTCACGAATTTTCGTTTTCAACCGTTGAATTTGTGGATCTTGATCTTGCAATACACCTTCGTTGACTGAAGAATTTAAAGACTGCTAACCCTGGGTAGTTTGGTGTCCCGAGCAAATGGACTTGGTTACCGGCCGAAATAACATTGTGGTATATCTATATTATGTGCACACTATAGATACAGTGCAACGTTATTTTGTCGGTAAAGTTGCAGACCGTTCGTATCCCCGAGCCCACTTGGGCCCACTTTACTTGGACACGAAACCCCATAAGGCTAGCCGTCTTCAAGGGCGGGGTAAAATATAAAAAAAAATTTTTTCCATTTTTTTTTTAATTTTTTAAATGAATGCATAATATCTCAAGAATATTGTGTTCAAATTTCAAGACGATCGGAGTAAAATTGACGAAGTTTTGAGTATTTGAGCGTCTATTGCTCCATGCCGGGTTTTATACTTGGGCGGCAGCTGCGCGACGCGCTACTGTATTTTTCGATCCCGAATAACATTCTGGAATTATTATTATGCAAAATTAATCTTTTGAGTACCTTTAATATGCATGAATTTTCTCAGATTTTTATGCAATCGAGAAGTGTTCTCAAACTTATGTGCAATGAGCGCTAAGTGACCAAACTCTTCTGCAGCGTTTTTCAAACCGTTTTTCTGAGACTTGTCATATTTGAAGTCCGTGTACACGATAACTCAAAATCTACTGGATCAATCGCTTTGAAATTTTGCACAGTACTTCTTCACATAATTCACCAGGTATTGTCGAGGGCTTTTTTATTTTTTTTTGATAATTACTATTTTTTCAACAACAAATTAGTTTGGTCGGGTGTTTGGCTCCCAAGTGCTACAAAAAATCGAAAAATCGAAAAAAAATAAAATCCTCCCGTCATTACCTCGAAAAACATGTCCTTTCACAAATGCATTTTGATTTTTTTGTTTCACATGATGATGTTGCGAGTTATGGTGTACACCGCAAACCAACTTTTTTCCGAGGCGCCTCCGGGGTTTAATTTTCACTCGCTCAATTTTGAATATTTTGCAATGCAAATTTAGGAGAATGTTGTTCGAATGTTACTTTATTATATGTAAATTTTTCAATAAACGAACACTATCCGTTACGCAAAAAAAAAAATCTTAAAAACATGCTTTTTTTTCGCCGAATTAACTTTACCCCGCCCTTAAATTCTTCAGTCAACGACACCTTGCAAAAAGAAATCGTCGGAAAGAATTTTCACCAGGCGCTAATCGATATTTATCGACAAACCTAAACATCGATTGAGCGATCTCTTACAATTGGGATGGTTTGTCTGCGCTCTCCTTTTGCATGGTGCATTGTGAGGGGTACATCTTTACGTTGAGTGTTTCTTTCTTTTTTTTTCAATCTATATTTAGACCTAAAGTAATTACATGAATTTCTTTTGTAACTTGCGTAATTTACATTATTGCCATAAATGACATTAGGTTGAGGTTTAGATTTGTGTTTTGATTCACGTCCGTTCACTAAGATGATTAAATTTGCTTGTTACCTTCATTAATTGATTGCAATCGTTTGTTGCAGAAAAAGCAAGACGCAAGTTGGCATCAGCGATGCAGACGGCAGGGTATGTGACATTTATGGATATACGTATAATTAGCTGGGCTGGGTGTTTAAATTGTACCATCATACCATCGTAGAGAATGAAACTAAAAATTATATCGAAGTCTCGGCCTTAGACGGACTCTCCCCTTGTTCAAGAGTCGTCAGCAAAAAAAAAAAAGCGGGGCTAGGGTTTTTCAATGAATTCAAATTATCGGTCATTGGGTGTCAGGTATCTTGTAGAGATACCCCAGGAAGGATAAAAATAATTGAAACTGAGGAAATATTATTCGAAATAATATGTATTAGGATTGATTACTCGGTAGCTCAGGGAGAGGGGAATGGGAGGTCGCTCGATCTGTCCGCGGCCTCTTTATGAACACGCTGGTATTTCAAGATTGGGTAGACAGAATATTATTATTTGGTTTCAATATTTGGTTCACAATCAGAGTTATTAGACCACACTGGTCATCGAAATATAGTTCACAATAGTATTAAGCGTACGTACAGCAAAGTATAGTGACATAACAGGATAAAATAGGACTTCTAGGAGACATGTTGATGAGGAGGGTCGATAGAATAATCGATAGGATAGGGTCGATAAATAAGGTCGAGGTATAAAACGGAAATGAGATGAGTCGGTAAGGTAGAAGGATCCACTAGGAAATAGTTCGAGGGATTCACAAGATTCACTACTACCGCAAGGAACCTTTCGCAGTGGTAAGCTGGAAATTTTCTGCTAAAGATTCCTTGCGTCTACACTTCCATCGCAGAACCTTCATACTTTTTTTCAATACACATACTAACACTAACTAACTTTTGCTGGAAGCGATTTTTCATCAGATTTTTCTGAGTCATTTTACAAATAAAAAAATTAGTTTTATCTAAATTTCACCAAAGTCCCTTTGAGTTTTAGGTAGGGCTGTGCGATTAATCGATTGATCGGAAATGTCAATAAATCGTTTTTTCGATTAATCGATTAATCGTTTTTTCGATTATTCGTTTTTTCGATTAATCGATTAATCGACGTTTTCGATTGATCATTTTTCCGATTAATCGATTATTCGACATTTTCGATTAATCGTTTTTTCGATTAATCGATGAATCGACGTTATCAATTAATCGTTTTTTCGATTAATCGATTAATCGACGTTTGCGATTGATTGTTTTTTCGATTAATCGATTACTCGACATTTTTTATTGATCGTTTTTCCGATTAATCGATTGACCGAAAAAACGATTGATCGAAAATGCCAATTAATCGATTAATCGATTAATCGAATAAACGATTAATCGACATCTTCGATAAATCGATTAATCGCACAGCCCTAGTTTCAGGCCTACACGTGAGCGGATCCATGTCATTTCACTCGAAAAAAAAAACACTCAAATCCCGGATCTTTGCGCCCTTCGAGGAATCTTAAGTACTATGAAAAAAAAAATTGAAGCTGACGGATTTCGAAAAATTTTCACAAATGGCGGAGTTACAGGTGTTTGAATTTTTTTGCACTGCTTAGTTTGAAAATTCGTATCTCCGAAACCATTGATCGCAGCCGAATGATCTTGGACTCATTTTATTCACAAAAAAAAGAGCTACTGTTGAAAAAATATGTTTGAGAAAAAAATTAATTTCTTCAAGTTTTTTTCGTCATTTTTTTCCGAGATTCGGCCGCCATTTCCATAGGGCGCAGTAAATTTCACGGAAACCATTTTTTTTAGATAGCTGGATGCTTCCCCTTTAAATTCATAAAAAAAAACTTATGAAGACCATACTAGGTCCGGAGAAAAAAATTAAAATGTCCGGCCGTGCCGTTCCACGGTGGCGCTGCTCCGGCAGGCTCGCTGTTTCACGTAGACGATGAAATTCAGCCAATGTTTCGCTATTTTCCAGGGCTATCCTCTCTTGGAAAATAGTGATTCAACTACTTTAGACTCCCAGAATATGTCTACTGGTTATTTTCGCTTGGAATTATACCTGTTCCGAAAATTTCAGCAGGGTTATTGTTCGTTGAACAATCATGTGCTGCAATTAACGTTCTGGTTCCATTGCAATAGGTTGCTGCAATACATATAATGACTGTAGCTCTTTTGTAATTCTCTCGTAACTCTGCAGAGAAGAGCTAGTAGCCATGCTCCGTGGAATGGAAATTATCGATTTCTGCAAAATTTTTGTGACTCTGAAAACTGCCATTGTTTTGAGTGAAATCGCGCTCGATAACGCTTAGTTAGACATGCAAGTTGAATATTCATTCTTAACTTTTACAAGATGAAAATTTTCTGATGCGGAAAGTAATTTCGTTTTGATAAATTCATCAGAAATTGGAATGACTGCATGTAATTTCAGAGTGCCACGAACCATCAAAGCTTCATCGAATCGATTTTGTAAAATAGCTTCTTTTGCTGTATGTTTTGCAGCAGGCAAAAGATATGCTCCTGAAATGAGAGCATGCCCAAATATACAAATCCAGCGGTGTTTGAATAGAATCTGAATGGCCAATCAATTGTAAACTTGCCAGACCGTTCCATCTACCCCATCACATGGCCCTTTGCCATGTGATGTAGCCAAAAAAATACCACTCAGCTTGACATCCAAATGCTTCAAAATGATGCGTTACGTTAATGAAATTCTTTTTATTCTTATACCGAAAAGCTGCTTCTTCTGAGAAAAACTTTTTTTCATAGGAATTAAACCTTGAAACTTCTCTTTCATAAGGTGAATCAATTTTTTTCGGAATACATTAACCGCGATCGTATTATGTTTCAGACACTTTGAAATTATTACAAAACTAAAATGGTTCAACTCTCCCTCGCTGTGACTTCTATAATAAACTACGATTGGACGGATAGTCGCCGGATTATTACTTTAGCTGAACCCTTGAGTGGAATTTAGTAAAACAAACGCATCATTGTCAGCAAAATTGCACACGACTAGAAATTCACCAACTTTCACGGTTCCTTTCATCTCCTGCCAATAACTGCTTTGCTGCTTTGCAATGAAATCATGTGCTGGAAATTAATAACCGTGCTGGAATTTTCGGAACAGGTATAATTCTGAGCGGAAGTAACCAGTAGACATATTCTGGGAGTCTAAAGTAGTTGAATCACCATTTTCCAAGAGAGGATAGCCCTGGAAAATAGCGAAACATTGAATGAAATTCAACGTCTACGTGAAACAGCGAGCGAATACTTTGTATGGTTTTCATAAATTTTTATCACGAATTTGAAGGGCAAGGATCCAGCTATCCAAAAAAAATTGTCTCCATGAAATTTACCGCGCCCTTTGGAAATGGCGGCCGAATTTTGGAGAAAAATGACGAAAGAAACTTGAAGAAATTTATTTTTTTCTCAAACATATTTTTTGAACGGTAGCTTCTTCTTTTGTCAATAAAATCACTCTGAGATCATTCGGCTGAAATCAATGGTTTCGAAGATATGCGTTTTCAAACTAAGCAGTGCAAAAAATTCAAACACCCGTAACTCCGACATTATTGAAAAATTTTCGAAATCCGTGAACTTCAATTTTTTTTTTCCATAGTACTAAAGATTCCTCGAAGGACGCAAATATCCGGTTATGGAGTGTTTTTTTTTTTTTTTTTTTAGTGAAATGACATGGATCCGCTCCTATGCCCCGCGAGGGGTTTACAAAAAGAGACTGAAATTCGAATATTACCCCACGAATCAAAAATAAACCGAAACAATCCTCTTAAAGGTGGGACACTGGCTACGGCTTACCGACTAGAGGTTAGGCTTAGATAATGACCCAGAGAATGGAATCTGGCCTCGTGGCCGCAAACAGAGAAAAAATGGCTAACCACCACCACCGGATCAAAATCAGAGTTAAGTTCAATAAATCAGCGCTTACCGCTCTTCAGCCACCTCCAAAAAACTACCACGCTCCGGATGTCCGTGAGCGTCGTCAGATCGAACCCAAAAGTCGCACCAAACACACCCGCGCAGGGTAACTTAACAAAATGCAAACTCAATAACAAAGGCCCTAGACAGGGGAAGGACAACTTGCGCTAGTCGCAGACCATCGCAGAGTGGCTTATTCAAAATCGCCGCGCTCAGGTGCGCTTCTTTATTTAAAATACGCCAACGGTTGATGGCGTTCATGCGCCGGACATCGAACATACAAAATACGTACATCAAATAAAACTCATGAGTAACATGTTAACGTACGAACTCTCTTGAACTTCTACTTTCTATTTTATAGACTTCCTTGTCTTTCTTTCACTTCGTTTTAATCTTTCATATTCTCTTGTACTTCCTTCGTTCTACTTTCTGTCGAGTCTCTCTCGGGTTCTTTCTTCGGGGTCTGCCCGAATACTACTACTCTCGACTTTCGACTTTCGACTCTCGATGACGTGGCTGTCTACCAACGACCATCCGCTCATCACGCCATTTTGATTCAAATACGTGCCCAGATTCAAACTCAACTTTCGATCTTTAACAGTAAGTGAATATAAATTCCATGACATCAAACGATATTTTTGAGGGAATAGCCCGCAGTGTCAGCAAACTCACGAAAGTGGGTTAACCGTAGCACGTTCAGATTAAGACGATCAGGGAAGCGATTGCGTAACTGTTAGCGATATCGTTAACTCTAACAACTCTCGCTAACTTGTCGCCTTAGCGGCGGATTCAGCGCGGGACGGTCTCTGATTGGCTGCGCCGTCACTAATCAACAAGCCCCGGTGAGTAAGCGAGAGTTGGGAAAGTTAAAGATATCGCTAAGAGATACGCAATCGCTTTCCAAATTATGTAACACCTGTTTTTGTTTATTTTTGCTTCTTGAAATCCGATTTACAGGATCAAATTTATGTTCAGATTAATTACGAGTCTTAATCTTGAGTCGACAAACGCTAAACTCTTCAAGTTTTAAATTATTCCACCTACTATATTTTGGATGAAACACCCAAACTAGATTAGATGCAGCTCTGGTCAGGTCTGCTCATCTCTGTGCTGCACTGGATTTGGTGAAACTTGCGCCGTGTCAGTTGAGCTGCCAGATAGCGAGCGCGAGTCCGTTACAGGTGGTAAATTTCTATCTTAACCGGCGCTGAAGCTCAGGGTACGCAGCCTTGGCAGCTTGAAACACTGTCCAAGTTTGTACTTAGTAATGCAGCTGAGATAGCCTGGCGAAACTTTCCGAGTCTGTGAATCCATGTATCGTACAGGCTCATGCAATCTTCTTAGAAAAAGCTCATTTCCTTGAAAGCATCCACCAACCTATCTTTTTGAGTGAAGATATCCACAATAACTTCGGTGTTTCCTTCCTTTCTAATCTGGGAAACAGCTGGAAAGTTACAGTATAGACATACTTTATACGCAACGTTACGGAATGGGGGGATTCGTTTGTGCGAGAGTGAGTACGTATGGCGGGGAAGGCGCTCAAGCGTGCGGTTATGCGATCTACAGTTACGCAGGTGCAACTGCATTCTCAATTCATCTCTTCGTGACATCGTATACTGTTCATACATACACGGCTTATACATACTTTTATACTGTGACGGAGAGAAGCTCCGAACTCTATATCCTACGGCGTTTTTCTCTATTTCGACCCAATTATTCAAAATAGCGACAATTAGCTATTTCAACATCAAGTATTCGGGCGCGAGACGTTCAGAACGTCGTTTATTGATGAATCAATAAAATATAAATTGAAGAGATTCACGACAAATTCGCTCGGCTAACGCAGACTAATCATTTTAAGGATAGAGCGGATAGTTCACCATGTTTTTTGGAATAACCAGATTTACACTTTTTCACATAATCATGTTTAATCAATTATTTTCCGAAGAATCAATAGCAATAGGCAAGTTCGATACATGAAATGCGTGACGTCAATTCAAAGAAATGTGATTCTACACAATCACAAAGAACAGTTACTAATACAAAACTATCATCAAATCAAGGAAATATTCAACAAGAAGGTATTTGGTCCACAAGAATGATATTATCGGATTCTCAATTACCAATCAAAACAATATTCCGACCGAACGCTCCTGAGGGAAACGGTACGAGGCTAAATAAATATAATATCCACTAATAACGAGAGTTGGAAAATATTATCATTTACAAAAATCAGCCATAATAATAATATCAGAGGTATGAGCAAGCATACGAATAATATGCCCGTTTTTCTCCGATTAAAACTACGTTCGCAATACGCCAATAAACATTAAATCGGTGAGGATTCATCAATCAGCGAATATAAATCATTAAATATAGCAAAAATCTATTAAATCGTGAATAGCAACTACCAACCACAAATAGAGAACTTGCATGATTTTTTTTTTCTACGGATAGATTAGTACTTGAAAAGAACAGTCCAGTTTTTTCAGAATTTTTCGTTCACAATTCGATTCGTGATAATTAATTGAAAATCAAGTCAGATTTCAAACTCAAGTCACATGACAGTGACGTCACAGCACCCGTCCGCAGTAGCGCCCAATGCCTAAAGCCCCCACCATACCGAGCGAATCTAATCCCACCCGAGCGCCAACGGGTGTTGTTACGTCACAAATGGCCGTCCGCTCAGAAAGAGCGCGTAAAATTTAACACCTTTTATAGCTAATAATTTAAGGATTTACTTGTTTATTTCGAAAAGTATGAGTTGTACGCCGTTTGATAGGTATCTGACTATGAAAATATGAAAAGAAATCGTGAAAACCGTTTACATGCAAGTTCTCTATTACGAATTAATCCATTAAACAAATACACAGTGTAATTTTTCGCGGCGTATGCACATTATTGACATTACTAGTACCTAGATAGTGAGTGAGCCCGGCTCACCTACACTATACGGTATAGACTTCGTCTATTTGAACCATTTTTGTTGTATTGGTTATATTTAGGCGGATATAACCAATACAGTCCAACAGAAGGTGGACCTCCATTGCCGTGATGTTATTATTTCAAGATGGAAGACTTGAAATTTTTCGACGAGAAAAATTATCAGGCGCCCGGGATTCGAACCCGGGTCTACTGGCTGCCAATTCGGGGATTAAACAAATACTAAAGCCCAAACAGCCTAAAAGCCTAAAAGCCTAAAAAGCCTAAACAAATACAGCGGACCTCGCTTAACTACTTGACGCGTAACTTCCCGGCTGGGCGATCTAGCTTCGTATGAGCTACGAATGCTCGAAACATGGTTTCCCCACTCCGACGTATAGTTGTCAGCCACCGTGATATTTTTGTACTTATTCAAGTAAGTCCGCACGATACTCATGCTGTGCGATTGGCCGGTGGGCGGAGTCTCGAGCGCGGTGACTGGTGGAAAGGGGGCCCCAGGTATCTGCCTAGTTTCAGGAATTTTTCACTCCTACAGCTCCGGGGAGAGAAAGTTGGGCGTGGTCTACTGTATAATCGATAAACTGATCGGTACGGTACTTATTACCACTCGATACAAGTATCCGGGATAACGCGAGACAAGAATTCATCGCCCGCCGTCCGTAAACGTTACGGAACGGAACGAAAAACGGACGCACGCGCAATAACTACATCAAAAAATGATTCTCAGCTTTCATAGGCTTTCATACTTTTTGATGTAGCTATCGCGCGTGCGCCCGTATTTCATTCCGTTCCGTAACGCTTACGTCTTTCATTGTGGAATAGCCATAATAACTCAGCAAGTGCCGTACACGATACCATAATTCTCAAAATCCATCAAATAACCAATCAATTACTTCGTGATCTTACAATAAATGGGATAGGTTTAACTTACAAACAATAATCTATAGTTAGATGTAGAACAGAGAATGTATTACTGGGAAACTACAAATCGGATGGGCAATAGTAAAAAGGCAGGGGAGAGTTTCAAGTCCGAGTGCATCCTGAATGCAACGTTGTAATACATATATGTACCTAGGTTTCTACAGGGTGTATGATCTCAAGTGTCGAAAATTACAATCAGACAAATCGACGCAAAGCCGCATTCCGTCATCCAATGAACAACTGGCAGAATTTTGCTCGTACACCAAGCACCATGTCTTTCATTTCCTCGGATATAAAATTCTTATAATTATCGATTAGCTGAAATGACGCAGCTTTCCGTCGATCCGTCGCATTTTCATTCTCGACACTTGAGATTATACACCCTACAATCAAATCGTGTACAGCCCATTGATATGAATTGAAAAATGTACACTCAGCTCAGAGGTCTCAGGCCTACAACCCGCCCCCCCCCCCCCCCCCCCCCCCCCCTCCCCCCAATTTATATTCCTATATTATTGTCATTCTCGAACGATTTTCTTGGCCATCATGGACTGACTGATAAATTTTGTGACACACATCCTCCAATGACATGTGAATTACTCAAATTTCAAGGAGTACGGTACAACGGACATGGATACTGTGAACAATGGTACTGGGAAAGACATGAACGTCAGCAACTACGATACCAAGGATCTAGACACTAAGCATCACGGTGTTGACGTGGATGCGGATACCAAAAAGAAGGATGCCGTGAAGAATGTTAGCACCATGAACTACAATGACGAGTATTCGAACGCCGCGAATAATGGTGATGAGGCAGACGTGGATACAAAGAACCGTGATGCCGAAGAGGATGTGAATACCACGAGATACGATACTGCAGAGGACTTGAACACCGGCAAATACGATAGTGAGGGCTCGGATACCCACAGCCACGGTAGCCAGGAGGGCGTGGACATCTACAATGACAACGCCGAGGACGACCTGAACACCAATGACTACGATGACGGAGACCTAAACACCAAGAACTACGATAGCAAGGGGGATGTAGATACCGAGAACTACGCTACCGAGGAGGACCTGGATAATACGACCCACGCTGCTGAAGAGGACATGAACGCCGACAACTATCATGATAAGGGTTCAGACACCCAGAGCCGCGGTAGCCAGGAGGACGTGAACCTCAACAATTACAACGCCGAGGATGCCCTGAACACCAACAACTACGATGACGAAGACTTGAACACCAAAAACTCCAGTATCGAGGGGGATGTCAACATAAAAAACTACCATGCAAAGGAGCAAGTGGCTACCGAGAACTACGGTGCCGAAAAGGACCTTGATACCAGAAAGACCTACAGTGATACGGATTTGCACGCCCAGAATCACGCTTCCGAGAAGATGGACGTGTATACGAAAAACCACGGTGCTGAGAAGAGCATAGACACCGGAAACTCCAGTATAACTAAAGACAACCTACGCTCTACAAACTACGCTGCTGAAGAGGACATGAACACTTACAATCGTGATGCGGTGGGTTGGGACAACCAGAGCCACGGTACCCAAAAGAGCGTGGAGCTCAACAATTACAGTTCTGCGGATGACCTGGACAGAAACAACTACGATGACGAAGACCTGAATACCGAGAACTGCGGTGCCACAGAGGATGTGGATACTACCATGCCAAGGTGGATGTGAACACGGGAAACTACGATTCCGAGGGGGGAATGGATACCGAGAACTACAGCGCCGTAAAGTTGGATACCGAACACGACTGTCCGGAAGTGAACGTGGGCACCCGTAACTATAAGTTTGTAGCGGACTCGGGTATGAAAAATTAACACAGCGCAAATTAAAATCAATATGTACTGCAAATTTAACCTTTGTTGTGCACCCGGGGTATTAAACACCCCAGCGTATTTTCGAACGAGATTTTCGAATACTTATATTGTGAATTGGGACGTGTGCTACCAGCTATTTATATTTTGGGCATTTCTCTTCAAGATACGTTACATATCGTTCGTTTGGCATTGGAGCAAAGCATATAAGTTTCGGAAATCTGGGATGTCTAACACCCCGTGTGCATAGTACAGTAATGTTCATCAATGCATGCTCTGTGGCTAACTTCTTTTTTCCGAGTTTTGTTTCCTTCCTACTCGTTCGTCATGTGCCTATGGCGCGCGGAGCAGTTGACAGAAGAAGCTTGACGAACGATTTCTGCAATTTCCCGCCGCTGTCATCCGCTAACCCCGAATTTCGCGAAATAACGAGTGATTTCGGCCGCAAATTACGTTGACGGTCAATCTACGATTCGATGGATGTCAAATATTATATTTATTCTTTTGCTAAATTTGAGGTTGGCGGATGAGAGCGGCGAGAATCTAAAGTCAGAGCATGCATCGATGAACGTGTACATGTAGTTTGTGTAGAAAATATGATGTGATCTTTGCGCATTTCTCTTGCCCATTCGCGTATCAATATTGTAGGTGTGCATGTATGAACGGCCAATTTTTTCCCCATCTACAGGGTGTCCCAGAACTAGATGCGTGAAATGATAGAGGTAATAGAGGGGGTCGAGCTGAGTAAATGAACCTGAAGAACATGTGGTCTCTGAAGTCACGTTCGAGAGATAAAAAATCGTGCGAACCGCCAGCTCGAAGGCAACTGAGTACACACTAAACAGTGATCATCACTCTTATCCTCGTTCTTGTGTTTACCGAAAATGCAATACCAGGGGGTACGTTCGTCATGCACGCTTTTTTCGCTTATAGCGCTAACACGGTATAGTGTCCGTCACTGAAATTATACCGTGTTAGCGCTATAAGCGAAAAAAGCGTGCATGACGAACGCTCCCAAGGTGTTTATGTTTGAAAGTCCTAAATGCCAAGCGTTACGTTCCAGATCAGCAGTCGAGCATTCGTATCAACAATACGGATAACCACTGGCCCGTGTATACTCGATTGCCCACAATCCAGCGCGGTGTTTGACGCAATTTTTTAGGGGGTTTCTAAGTCCCGAGCTAAATTAAAAAAAAAAAACATGAAATGAAAAAACAAGTAAATACAAAATAAATAATACCGTAAAAAAAAGAAACATAGATACCATACTAAAGTTGGCAATTTCAGCTTCAATTTAATAAAAAAAATTGTCATTATAGCACTTTCAAAATTGTAGCCATTGCAACCACTGAAGTACTAGTCGGCGTGTTCATCTGTTTCACATCTGCGACCACAATTACTTCGGAACGGTTTATCCGATCGGTTTGAAATTTTCACTGTAGTTTCATCTCATCATGGACTCTGCTTCTATGCGACGGATTTTTTATACGTCGTTTCGTTTTCAAAATACAGGTAAAAACGTTATTTGAAATTAAGAAAACGGCCTTTTTTTTTAGTAAACATTCATAACTCCGCCAAATTTCAATTTATCGAAATTCACTCGCATAGAAGCTTGGAGGGTACCTTAACCGCCAAAATCACCCCAAGTTTTTTATTTTTGGATACTCCGTTCGGCCGAGATCGTGGTCGCAGATTGTAGCACAGCTTTTCGCCAACCAGTGCTCCAGTGGCTGCAAGGGCCACAATGTTATAGCCACAATGACTTTTTTTGTTTCAAATTAAAGCTGAAAAGATACACTTCAAAACCGTATTTTATATATTCGTGTCAATACCTGTTCCTCAATCCTATACCGTTATAAAAAGTGTCAACGTTTTTTGGAGTTCGAGACTTAGATACCCCCTTAACTGGTCGTATCTCGCGAACGTGTCTCCGTGGACCACCTGTTCTTTGGGTTAACTTACTCAGCTCGACACCCCCTCTATTACCCCTATCATTTTACGCATTTAGTTCTGGGACACCCTGTATACTGAAACGATATTTAGTTTATAAGTCATAATTGTGAAAAAAGACAGATTTTAATTTCATGTACCAAAATATAAAGACAGCAAACCAATAAAAATAACTTCGAAGAAGTTTGTTTGAATAGACTTTATGCACCGTTTCACGTTTGTAGACGCAGCAGCGCCAAGCGGTCGGGGTGTACAAGCGGTAGCTCACGCGTTGTCCAAAATTGGTGGGGACTTTGCCTATAAAAGGAATAGCGTCCGAGGAACGGCACTTCTAGACTTTGAGACACTCGAGTTCGTCAGTTGTCAAAAAAAATATGAACTCGCAAAGGGTTATAAATTTGAAACCAAGATTGAAAAGTAAGCAACCCAGATAGCACACGTGACAAAATGCAGTCTTCAAGACGGTATTACACGGACATCCTAGGGACGTTTTATCCAAATTCCAAATAACGTCTTGAAGACGATTCTCATTAGACGTCATCTACATAAGATTGGAGATGGCTTCAAGACATCAATGAGATATGGTATAAAGCCAACTATTCAACGACTTCAAGACCGCTACAAGACACATTAACGACGTCCTGCCATTATACCTGTATTCATGCGAAATGTTTGCAAAATGAGTGATTTTCAACAACTTTACGACGTACTTCAGATGAATCGAAATCATGTGTCCCGCACTCTCCCATAATGTACATACATACATGATACAATCGCGTGCGACATATACTCTAACCGGGATCAGTGCGGATGCTGTATCGCTGGGGTTTTAAGATAAGTTATTGACTGAATAAAGGTTGATATTTACCACCAATGTTCATATTCACATTAAACGTATTAATATCACCTAGCTGAACCAATTTTGATAAAATTATAACTATGGTTGTACAGCTTTGTTGCAGTAGAATACATAACCTCAAAAAGGTATATTCGGTCAAATGCAGAACCACATGAGCTGAATGTATGTAATATTGAAAATGGATTTATATTAATTTTTGGCAAATCTCGAACCTGCGAAGTCCCTCGGATGTCACTATAATGCGCCCTAATTGCGATCTAGTATTTGAACGTATTCATACAAAACGTTCGCCAACAATCAAAACGCGGGAATAAAATTGAAGTCATCTTCAGGTGGTGCTAAGGATGTCTTTCTGCGCAAATAGCAGCTGTACGTATAATGGCATGGCTCTGCATGGCAGCGTGTAGACTCATAATACTCACGCAAAATTAGTGTGAATAGTATACGAATGCAATTAGATATTTTCTACCAGGAGAAAATTGTTTAGGATTCATTCCCATACTTTGTATAGCAATCTTGGGACATACTTGCACCATGATAATCGGTCCTGTAAATATTCATACAATTACCATAAATTATAGTAGTCGCGTATGCATACGTATAGGACCGATCACCATACTGCAAGTATGTCCCAAAATTGCTATACGAAGTATGGGAACATGATATTTTGCTATAAAATTGTTGCCGTGAATTAGATATCCTTCAGACGTCTCATACTCACCCTGAATTCGAAAATTAGACGTCTTATATGCGACAATTAGTTCCTGCAGTCACGAGGCTAATCCAAATCTTTGTTTGAAGACGTCTTCTGAACGAACATTAGCTGTGTATTTCATTCCAGTTATTTCTACGTAAGACATTCGAACCGAAAACTGACTACCTTAAGACTCCGATAAGTTGACGCTACATGGGACATAAGACGTCTATAAAATGTTTCTTGGGGTGTCTTCCCGATTCTTCTAGAGACGTCCCGCAAATAATTTCTGCGGGTCTGTCTGTCTGAATAATGTCTTTTAGACAACTGTGTGCTATCTGGGAAACTTCCACGAATGATAATTTGCAATAGCAAATATTCGTAAACCTCATTCAATAAACCTAAATAAAAGATTATCCTACCAAAACTCCTGAACAATCGATTCTGACAGAATCAATAATTCTGTACAAAAGATTATTATCATTTCCGTATTACACATCCACTCCGACGAGACCAACTCCGAGGACACGAGTGTAATAAAACACCTAAATCCTAAAGATCGCTCAAAGCCGACGAGTTCAATACTCCGAGGTATTATTCGATATTCCTATCAAATTGATATAATTCAACACTGACGGATCGTAAGATTCTGAGGTCACGGTTATATCAATTCATCAAATATTCTCAATCACATGTGCAACACCGACGAGTCAAAGTACTCTGAGGTCGCGGCGTGTGTAACTCCTATAACAACAATAATTCTGTACCAACGAGCCTTAAAGTCCACGGTTATGATTATTGTATTTATAACGTATTAATAAGTCTCTATAAGTATAAGAAAATTGGTAAGCAAAATTGTACAGGGTGAAAAGAAATTATGTGTCGCGGCTTCACCAGATGAATCGCCAGCTCGAGATCAGTGGAGCGCCCCAACAATATATCCCCGCAAAATCCATCTTGACCTTGTTGAGATTTATTGGAAATTTTTATTATGGGCTTAAGAAAATCTTCTCATCAAGAGGGAAAAAAGTGTCAATGGGACCATAGGTCAAAAATGGATCCTTCACTGCGTAAAAAAATCATACAGTTGAAAAAAATGCGGAAGTAAAGTTCATTTCCGACCTATGGTTCCTCAGAGAATTTTGTATCTACTGACAATCGGAATTTCCTAAGCCCACCAAAAATTTTGACCTTGAGTTTGAGGATCAAGGTCAATTTTGCGGGGGCATGTTATTGGGGCGCTCCACCGATCTCGAGTTGGAGAATCATCCGACAAACCAGCGACACATAATTTCATTCCACCCTTTACAAGCCTAACGGTTGAAAAACCTGCAGGTTCGTCGATTTGTCCATTATGTTACTCCATATTATTATTCAAAATTTTATAAATCTAGTCAAACGTGTACGTAGTCCCAGAGCTAACCTCAGAATTTAGTGAAGAAATTTACTTATCGAGAAGGTTAAGTTTTCAACAAGAAATTTTGTTAAATAATCAAAGTAGCGATTTCTATGACACAAAAAAATCCAAACAGGATTCAAAGATATTCACTTTCATAGAAAATAAGACCGAACAGGGATCAGTCATGAAAGAAATTCTGTTACAATACAGTAGACTCTTCGTATATTGCCGCACCACGCAAGCGGGGACTCCGTCACACATACTTTCACGCACACAAATTGCGCTCCCCCACCACGACGCGGTTGCGCACGCTGCTGCCGGCTAGCACCGCCGTGCCACTAGCCTCAGAATGAAAACAAGCGCGTGGAGAGGGCTCTCCAGTTATAGTCTAATCAATGTAGCTCGAAAAAGAGGCCTACCCTCAAATAATTCAGCCGCGCATGAAAAATATACCAATCGACGTAGAAACTTGCCCAGAATAACATATCAAAATGTTTATTCACGAAATTCCCGGGGTCATAGTTGGATTAATTAGAAACTATCAATGAATCGCGAGTGCGTGACTAAATCGCTCAGGGTTTCGTTCCAACTCATCAAAAAAGAGAAGAAAAAATAGCGACTTGTAGAGGAGATCATTCCACACGAATTCGAAGCGGGAACCCATGTTCCACGATCAGCCGTTTTCGCGTTAAAAATTATTGAACTTTTTCTGGCCCAAACATCGCCAAACGATCAGCTGTGATCTAGCAACGCCTCCCGCTAACGCGCGCAGCCTGGTGGCAGGCGCGCGAATGCGCAGCGAATTCAAACTCACGCTACGTGCTATTCGTCATTAAATATGATTTTCATCCATTAGCAGTCCATTTTTGCTATGTATGTGTTTATTTATCATACAATTCATTGCGGTTTTCCAATATATCTGATTAAATGACGAGGTAATGAGGTTATTAGATAAAAAGAATTTGTGTGGAATGATCTCCTCTACAAGCTGCTATTTTTTCTTCTCTTTTTTGATGAGTTGGAACGAAACCCCGAGCGATTTAGTCACGGACTCGCGATTTATTGATAGTTTTAAATTAATTTAACTATGACCCCGGGAATTTCGTGAATGAACATTTTGATATGTTATTCTGGGAAAGTTTCTGCGTCGATTGGTATATTTTTCATGAGCGGCTGAATTATTTGAGGGTCAAAGTCTAGATTGATTAGACTAATAAGCAGATAATTCGGCTGACCACGTTGAGCCAGACTGTATAACTTCCCGCGTAAGAAGCTTATAGATGCTCCTCCAAACTGTCAACTGATGAACTGCTGAATCGATTAACTCTAAAATATATTGAGATTCGCGTCGAAAGTAATTCAGCCCATTGAGATCAAGAGTCAGGTGAATATACGAGCGAATATTTTTTTTCCTTCCCAGCTTCTAGAATTTCGTGGTTTTGGAATACTAGGAGTCTGATTTACCTGTAAAAAAATCATTATGTGAAAATTCAGAAAAATAACGAAATTACAGCCAACTGAGGGTCGTATACACTTGTAAATGAATTATCTTTGAACGTCTGATGTGTACCAAAAAATGTTTCCAGGTACTTCAGTTTTATTTCAGTAGTTCAATATTCTTCTAAAGCCCAATCAGGTGGTAATTGGGATTTATAAGCCATCGCCTCTTGATGTATGAGACACAGCGAAGACAAAACCACGTATCGTAAGGAACAAACTGAATCGCTGCCAGGATCTAAGATTTTTTGGTCTGTAATAATCCAGGAAGCAAATTTTCATAGTGCTGATAAGGAACTTTCTAAAAATTAGTTTTTTGGACCATTAGAGAGCCACAAATTCAGGTAGCGGTCCATCCGCATCTCTGCGTAGAGTACTTTTCTCTTTGCTGCGTCTCACATTGAGAGGCGACGGCTTGTAAATCCAACTTGCACCTGATTCATTGGGTCTCACAAGAATAATAAACTTCTGCAATCAAACAAGTTAGCATAAAAAAACGTCACAGTAATGTGACAGTATCGAAAATCATCACCAGTATAAAAGTTTAAAAGACAATTGCTGAAAAATTACTATTCGGACCGGTTGTCGTAAAGAATCAAAACCATCGTTGGACCGATCTTTGGAATTTTGACCCTTAATTATTCATCAGATATGCCTCTACGGAATGAAGGTATAGAACTTTTTGATAAACCCATTTTTATCCGAGTTATTAGAAAAATAAGCCACAAAAATTGAAAAATTCGAAAAAAAATGGAAATAATTAAATAACTCTAATAATTTTTGTAATATCAAGAAGTTTTCTGTTCATTCTATAGAAGCATCTCTGATGGAGAGTTGAGGACCGAAAAATTCAAGATCTGTCCAACGCTGGTTCCGATTCTTGACGACAACTGAGTGATTCTGTATATTCCTATCTTCAGCGCAACCGCCATCAGACTCAAAGTGATACATAATGTAAAATATGGATAATAAAGGTCAAACCCTACTCGAACGAGATGATTTTTATCAATTCGGTCAGTGTTCAAAACTTGCAGATGAAAAAACAAATTATCCTCGAGAATTCCAACCCATTTAAAGGTGTGTCTACCCCTTTAAGATTACTTATCCACGTTGTTAACCCCATAAAGTGCGAAACTGAAAAACGAGGTCATCGCAATACAGCATCTTCAGTGATGGACTTCTTCGAAAATCAGACAATTCGTTCAAGATGAATATTCGGTAAGTTGATATTGTAGTCTCGAAATGGCATAATATTGATCTAGATTTTCCAACAAGCGAGTGGAAGTTTCGACAACTTTGTGTCGGAGTGGTGGATTCATCATACTCTATGTTTCGCTAGTTATTAATTTATTAGTTTAAAATACAATTCGTGTGACTAAAAGCGGAAGGTCGTGAGCGCCAGAAAAAATTTTTCAGCAATTATGCCCGAAAGATTTTATATTACATGAAAAAGATTTTGCCACTGAAAATTTCGAAATTTTGTTTTGGCGCTCACGACCTTCTGCTTTTAGTCAGGCGACATGAACTATCACACCTTGAAGGGTGTATTCCGGAGGTGGAGAGCGTTCGTGATTTTTTCTAGCATTTCGACGATCAGGAAAAAAATATTCCAGTCATGAAATTTCACTGAAATTCCACCGTTCAGATAATATGAAGAATCATAAGATTTCACCCCCAGTTAAGGGTGTGTTCCGGAGTTCAGAGAGCGTTCGTGATTTTTTCTAACATTTCGACAATTGGGAAGAAAAAACCGCGGTCATAAAATTTTACTGAATACCTCGCTGAATACCCACCGTTCGAAAATTATGAAGAATTCAAAGATTTCACCCCCGCTAGGGGTGTGCTCCGGAGGTAAGAAAGTGTTCGTGATTTTTCTTAGTATTTCTACGGTCGGGAAGAATAAACCGCGGTCATAAAATTTGAGTGAATGTCCGGGGTTGGGATTATAAAAAATAATAATACTTTTCAACCCCCGTTGGGGGTGTGTTCCGGAGGTCGTAGAGTGTTCGTGATTTTTTCTAGCATTTCTAAGACCGAGAAAAGAATATTCCGAACTTAAAATTTTGGGGAATGTCCTAGGTTCAGATTATCAAAAATAATAATACTTTTCAACCCCCGTTGGGGGTGTGTTCCGGAGGTCGTAGGGAGCTCGTGATTTTTATATCATTTCTAAGACCGTACTCGGATATTTTGGAATATTCGGATTGGAATATTCTTTACTAAGAATATTCAGATCATAAAATTTTGGGGAATGTCCTAGGTTTAGATGATAAAAAATAATAATAGATTTCAACCCCTGTTGGGGGTGTGTTCCGAAGGTCGTAGGGTGTTCGCGATTTTTTATATCATTTCTAAGACCGAGAAAAGAATATTCCAATCATAAAATTTTGGGGAATGTCCTAGGTTTAGATTATCAAAAATAATAATAGTTTTCAACCCCCGTTGGGGGTGTGTTCCGGAGGTCGTAGGGTGTTCGTGATTTTTTATATCATTTCTAAGACCGAGAAAAGAATATTCCGATCATAAAATTTTGGGGAATGTCCTAGGTTCAGATTATCAGAAATAATAATACTTTTCAACCCCCGTTGGGGGTGTGTTCCGGAGGTCGTAGGGAGTTCGTGATTTTTTTATATCATTTCTCAGACCGAGAAAAGAATATTCCAATCATAAAATTTTGGGGAATATACTAGGTTTGGATGATAGAAGAATTTTGAGACTTCACCCCTCTCTAAGGGTGCCGTGATACGGGGGAAAATGAATTTTTCCGAGTTATTTATGGTTTTTCATACATTTTGAATCGAGTAGAATCATTTTCAATCATCGGAAAATTTTTTTATTCTTGCCGAATTTCGTTGCGTTCCAACGATGCAAACTTCAATGACATAGTAGATTGAGGTATATGCAATTGTGTCTAGGCGATCTCATTTATTTATAATATGCGTAAAATTTATTGATCTAAAAACTTGAAACACTGCACGAGTGACGCATTTTTTTAAATACCTCATCATGGCTTCATATTGATTTCATACTTTTTTTTAGATATTTTGCTTTTTCGTGAGTTATAATCACATTTGAACTGAAGTCAAAAGTAGGGAGGGGCATGGTCAGGATTTGCGGGTACATACATACATGTATATGCCCACATATATATGGGGGGTTCTCGCTCATCCGGGACACTTTTCTGCGCGTAGGTCACCGATTTTGGTGCCACGCGAGATTTTGGATCGGACCCAACCCCCAACTACAAATCTAGAGCTATTCGCCTCATTATAAAGTGGTTCAAAAGTTATTCAATTTTCAAAATACTGAAAAATCGGTTTCCGAACGCACCAAACGATCTTTAGGCATACGTATCTTCGGTTTGGGTGGTCCGAAAAATATTTTCAAATAGTGATTCAGAATCGGAAAACTTCCATCTTTCATGCTGTGAGCTCAGAAATTTTCGGAAAAAATTTTTCACCCATGAATTTTCCAAAAAAATTTTGATTTTCAGTTTTCGAAACGAAGGTAATAATTTTTTTCAATGAAAATTTAACGAAAGGTAGTTCTCTGAATACCAAAGAATCCCTGCAATTTGTGGGAGGGCGTTCGGCTTAGTTTTTTTTTCCTGATTTTTTTGAATATTTTTTTGGAATTTTTTTCAATTGAATTTTTTTTTTCGATTCGTAAATTTTTTCTTTTGCCGAGTTTTTAGTTCCTTTCACTCTTACAGCTTGATCTGACAGCAAACAATTTGTTTTTCATATTTCCAGTTTTTCGATTAATCCAAAATGTTCAATGAGGTATGTCGAACTTTTTTTTAGCGCTGTCAGATCAAGCTGTAAGAGTGAAAGAAACTAAAAACTGAGCCAAAGAAAAAATTTACGAATCGAAAAAAAAAATTTAATCGAAAAAAAATCCAAAAAAATATTCAAAAAAATCATGAAAAAAAAACTAGGCCGAACGCCCTCTCACAAATTTCAGAGATTCTTTGGTATTCAGAGAACTACCTTCGGTTAAATTTTCATCGAAAAAAATTATTACCTTCGTTTCGAAAACTGGAAATCAAAATTTTTTTGGAAAATTTATGGGCGAAAAATTTTTTCCGAAAATTTCGGAGCTCACAACATGAAAGATGGAAGTTTTGCGATTCTGAATCACTATTTGAAAATATTTTTCTGACCACCCAAACCGAAGATACGTACGCCTAAAGATCGTTCGGTGCGTTCGGAAACCGATTTTTTAGTATTTTGAAAATCGAATAACTTTTGAACCACTTGATAATGAGGCGAATAGCTCTAGATTTGCGGTTGGGGGTTGGGTCCGATCCAAAATCTCGCGTGGCACCAAAATCGATGACCTACGCGCAGAAAAGTGTCCCGGATGAGCGAGAACACCCCATATGCAGGTCGGTCAACTACACGCTACGCACAGGAGACCAACGAATAGGAGCGAGAACGCTGTAACAATGCCGTTGAAGCAGTATCGGCCGGTCCTTTTCTACGTTTTCGAATATCTGCTTGATTGCTTGCGCCGGGCTAGACGGAAACAACCGGAGAAATCGGCGTTTTTTCGATTGAATTTTGTACATCAGAGGCCCAGTTTTTCAGTTATAATTAATTAAATACTAGCCAATTAACGGCAAGTCATGAATAGATGCGCGTTGGTGTGTGGCGCGCTTGGCTGTGTGCGTGTCTCCCATCGCCACACACCGATGCGCGTCTTTTTATAATATATGCGCCGTTCATTGGCTACACGGAGAGACTTTTCATAGAAAAGTTTCTTAAAATCCTGGCCAGAATTTACTATATTTTGCTTACAAATCACGGATACATCTGCATTTTATTAAGGAGAGGTACCTGAGTAGAATTTTCAAAAAATCGATTTTTTTTTTTGCATTTTCTTGTAGTTTGTAGTTCATAGAATATTGTGTATAAATTTCATGTAGAAATTCGCAGAATTGACGAAGTTATGGGTTATTCTGCGAAAGGCGGCGGAACGGCGAGCGCGCGGTCGCGGTCGGTTGGATCTGCAGTTGTCGCGCTGGGGCCTTTTGTTATAGCGAGCAGGTATACAAGGGTAGGATAACTCCGAAGGGCCTGGAGCTGTTTCGGAGCGTCAGTCTATCGTTTATCTTTCAGAAGTGAACAGTATTTTCTATTGCAACGTTAGTGAAATTGAGAAAAAATGAATCGCAACAAATCTCGGAGTTAAAATAGCAAGAACGGATAGAGCGACGTTCAAGATCCGTAAAGACGCTCTGCCGAAAAAAAACGTCCGTTGAATCGGCATGAATGCGAAAAAGATGAGAGTACAGTGAGTGCTTCTGCCAAAAAACTTCGGCGATCAATCGATTTAGAACCGAGTATCAAACACGATATCGAATACGTTTTGCTGAATTTTGTGACTGTTTTTTCGTTTATCACTGAACACATGAAATGTAAAGACTGCGGACAGACAATTACCATCACGAAAACCTCCACTCGTGGCCTTGGTTTCAAAATAAAAATAGTATGTCAATCCTGTGAGCCCCGAAGTGTATCCTCTTGCCCATATATTTCAAACGCGTACGAAATAAATACGAGATTTATCTTCGCTATGCGGATGATTGGAATTGGTCTGAGAGGTATGCAAAGATTTTGTGGGCTGATGGATTTAGCACAACCAGTTGTACAATGCACGTATGACGTAATTGTGAAGAATATTTTAACAGCGTCAGAATCAGTACGTGAGATGATTTGTATCTCGAGTGTGCAAGAAGAGAAAGAAAGGACGGCTGAAGCAACAGAACGGCCCAATGAAGGATTGACCCAGTGCCGGATTTAGGCATTAGGCTGAGTAGGCGGCAGCCTATGGGCCCCCACCACTTGAGGCCCCCACCAACTTGAACTTATGGGGGATTTTGAGAAAAAAGAGGTCATAGACCATGGTATTTGGAGTTTGACGGAGGCTTTTTTTCCCTACGTACTTTCGTCTATCGAACACATCCCACGCAGGATTTTCGAAGATCATTCAGTCGGGACAGCCCGTCCAAGTTTTTTATAAAATGAGATTCGGGACAAATTTTCAGCTTGAAGGAGTGAGATCGTTAGAAAAAACTCCGCGAACAAAAACTGCTAGTCTTTTAATGTACTTGCGAAAAGAAAATACGGCAATATCGCGCAGAGTCACGCGGGGATAAAATAACCATCATATTTTCATCCCCTTGAAATTAACCATTTTTTATCTCAATAAATCGAATGTACAACGATTTCTCGAATAATAACGGCCTTTTGAGCCTGATCCGAACGTGGTCCGATGCGATCCTCGATTTTTTTTACATGATTCTCATTCCAGATTTATTCATTTTTCGTTGGTGTTTTCGTATAATTCAGCTGGTAACCAATAAAAGAGCTTCGATGTTGATGAAAATAACTGGGCTTTATTAACACCGAAGCTTTTCGATTTGTTACCAGCTGAATTATACGAAAACACCAACGAAAAATGAATAAATCTGAAATGTGAATCATGTAAAAAAAATCAAGGATCGGATCGGACCGAGTTCGGATCAGGCTGGTGAACACATCCTCGAAAAATTGATGAATCTGAACGAAATTGATCTAATAGAGATCCAAGATCGGATCGGACCATGTTCGGATTAGGCTCAAGAGTTGCGTGGTTATTCGAGCAATCGTTATACATTCGAGTTATTAAACGGAAAAATTGCACATTTTCAGGAGACAAAAGTAGAGTGGTTATTTTCTCCCCGCGTGATTTTGCAATATTGCCGTATTTTCTGTTCGAAAGTATAAGTAAAAAGACTAGCAGTTTTCATTCTTCAAATTTTTTTACGGATTCTCAATCCTTCTGCATAACAAATTGCCTGAATTAATCATTTCATGAAAAACATTGACTGGTTGTCCAAAAAATCCTGCGAGGGTTGTGTTCGATAGATAAAAGTACGCAGGGAAAAAAGATGCAGTCAAATTCCAAATAACATGGTCTACGAGCTGTCGTTTTTTTTTTTTTTTTTTTTCTGTCAATCCCCCTTATACGTATTGACTGACCGATCAAGTATTGAAAATTAAAGAGAAAAAATTTTCGAAGGTTGACAAAATGTTATGGCGCAAACACGCAGGCATTACAAATATTTCGAACTTTCAGCTGGAAACAACCTTATTTCGAAGCTTTTTCAATTGGGCCTTTACCACCTTTCCGCCTACAGGCCCCCACACACTTAAATCCGGCGCTGGGTTGACCGTGTTTGGCGATGGGACATGGCGGAAACGGGGTTTCAATTCGTTGGTCGGTGTATTAAGTGTCATTGGTCATTACACTGGCAAAGTACTTGATATAAACGTCAAATGCAAATTTTGCCAGGCATGTGCAAATTGGCAAAACAAGAAAAATACTAGTGAGTATGAGACGTGGGTACAGGATCATGCTGACCAATGTCAAGTAAACCATGTTTACTTGACATTGGTCATTTCTTTACCCAATTTTCAAACGCGATTATCTCGAAACATAGTTTTCAGAGTCGGTTCCAGAAATATCTCGAAAACGGCTTGTCCGATTTTGTTCAAATTTGGAGACAATATTCCTCGATAGTTTTTCTCGTACTTCTCGTAGGATTTTTTTTTTTTTTATTGAACCATTGCTTTTTTATGCAATCGAAACCGTCGGAAATTGCGAACGAAAAACGAAGGTTAAATTCAAACGGTCGCAATTCCGTCAAAAATGAAAATTTCGAAAAAATCCTACGAGAAGTACTCCTTTGTATATTATATTTCAAAAATCCATTGCGTTTTCATGTTTCAGATCAACCGACTGCCCGGAATCCCTGGCACCGCAAACGGTGTCAACGAACGACGCGTCTGACGCTGACCACAACCACGGCTCTCCCAGTCAACCAATTTATTTGAAAAAAATCCTTTAACATAGCTAAATGTACATATTTTCCAAAAAAACAAACCCGGATCCGATCGAAACATTAGTTTTTGAGATAAAAATTCCCGAAGTTTACCTATTTTTCTCGCCGTTTACTCAGGTACCTCCCCTTAAGAATTACTAACCTGTGTAATAAACTCCAAAATGACTAGTTTTGATAGGAATAAACCCGAACAGGCCTGAGGTATTTCCCGAAAGTGTTGTCAATTTTACCAGCGCAGATAGTAACTGGTAATACGTCACGTATACTCGAAATGTAGAGCAACACTTCCAAGTCAGTATGGTAAAATTGTGACTACCGCATCAAAAAAATTACTATACTGACTTGGAGAATATGGGATTACTGCGAATACTGAAAAATCATCCGAGCCGAAAAGCAGTTTACAAGCATGCCACATACCATATTTTTTGCGGGATTTGTATGAAAAAGCACAAAATTCAGAACAACCATGTGAATTTAGCAGACGAGACGGACCAAAGTTACATATATAATATGCAACTGTATCTAATCCGGAGAAAGATTCTTCCTCTTGATAAAGTTATCAAGAGCGTACAGACTCCGGATTGATTGAAAAAAACTTGAAAGAAATTGATTCTGTGAGAATCAGGTAAAAATTCCCTCAGCACGGGTTTGAACCGGGACCTCCGCATCTGTACTGCGGCGCCTTGTCCAATTAGACCACCGAGGGACTGAAGGAATCTTTACTCAATTCTCACTTTGTATTGTGTTGACATATTCATAGTCTCAATGTCAGTGTTTGTATGTGATGACTCTATCGTCCGTTGACTTACTATACAACCACAAACACAAAATTCAGAAGTTTGTAGCTTAGCGCGCATGCGTCGATCAAAACTGCCATGAAAAGACTTTATACGGCAGTTTAGAGATGCGCACTTCGAACTGCGCATCAAAACTGCCTTTTAAAGTCTTTTTTACGGCATTGGTATGAAAAAGTGGCTTTTTGGAGGCTGTTTTCAGTCGGTAAAGTGGCACTTTATGCAGCTGATCTCAGAACTGCCATGAAAAGACTTTATAAGGCAGTTTTGATGCGCAGTTCGAAGTGCGCATCTCTAAACTGCCGTATAAAGTCTTTTTATGGCAGTTTTGATCGACGCATGCGCGGTAGTTCTAACCTACAAACTTCTGAATTTTGTGCTTTTTCATACAAATACCGCAAAAAATATGGTATGTCGCATGCTCGTAAACTGCTTTTCGGCTCGGATGATTTTTCAGTATTCGCCGTCGGCTCGCCTTCGGCTCGCCTTTGGCTCATACTGAAAATGTCATCCTCGCCTAAAAACAGTTTGTTTACGAGCATGCCACATAATATACTATTCATGGCAGTTCTGAGAGCGGCTGCATAAAGTGCCACTTTACCGACCGAAAATAGTCTCCAAAAAGCCACTTTTTCATACCAATGCCGTAAAATAGTAGTTTATGTGGCATGCTCGTGAACAAACTGTTTTTAGCCGAAAAGCAGTTTACGAGCATGCCACATACAGTATTTTTTACGGTATTTGTATGAAAAAGCACAAAATTCATAGGTTTGTAGGTTAGAATTACTGCGCATGCGTCAGTCAAAACTGCCGTACAAAGACTTTATACGGCAATTTTGAGATGCGCACTGCGAACTGCGCATAAAAACTGCAATCCCTACTAAAAAAGGATAGGTAACATACTACATGAAATAAAGTACCTGATGAATCACATGATGAATAACCTGAAGTTATGACTGAATTCATCATGAAATCCATAAGTAGATAATTCAGGACGTAATTTATCATAAATCGATGGATTGTGACTGAAAGAAAAATTTACAGATATCGCGTCTACGCAACTATTGCACTCATTGAAAAAGCTATACCAATTTCGCTGAAATATTTTCACCTCATAATCACGCGACTATCTATAATGGTAATTATTTTTTTATTCATTTATATTCTTTTGACGAGCACTACTCATCACCATTCGGTTTTTATATTCTGATAATAATATTACAATAACACCGATAACATACTGACAATAAGTTTAATCATTCTAATAACTCCAACAACTACCAGCCCTCGGTTTTGTAGGCTATTGCAATTTTTTGAGTTGCAGATTCACCAGCATCGTCACTGGTCGATTATTCATCGTCTGTTGGTTTCACATACGTGGAATATAACATATATATTTTTTTCTCTTTTCCTTTTGGGATGCGATTAAATTTCTTGTACGCCACATTCTCCACCAACAAATCCAACGATATACCTATCACTCCGAGTTATTTTGAATCCTCTGCAATGCCAAATCAAAATACGATGCATGTATGTTGGTATAAGGATTTATTTCCAACCACTTACTGATAGGTTTTTCGGTCCACTTATCTTCGCTATCGGTACATCAATATATCACACTTGGTAGACCTTGCGAATTATATTTTCGCGTTCAAGACTGCCGGTGTGATTATGCCATCTATGACTTTTGTTGCGGATAACATGCAGCCCTTAAATCGTTTCTCGTGGATCGGCGATGTTGAATCGTTCGAGTGCGTCGTGAAAAACTTGAGGTCCAGCTGAAAATTTCATGTCTGTAATGATTCGTTCAATGAACTCGGTCATTAGGCGTTTGCTCGGTTCGTGCCACCAGTGATCAACAGTGGGCGACAACAAACTCACTCGATGTATAATCCACGCTTTCAAGATTCAATATTGTTGCCCGTCATTTGCCGTTTGGTAGCCTGAAATGTCCATTGATTAATTCCCATCCGTATTCCGTATCTCATCCGTGATCGTTCTCTTCAATATACGCGTTTTCGGCGATGTATACGAACTCGTTCTGCCGTATTCAGTGGTGGTGGTTTGTCATTGAGATTACTTTCCGCCATAACCGATTTCGTCTGGCATTTTCTTCTTTTCTACGTTCGTTCCTCTCATCCATCGGTGTTGGCATATTCCCATCTCATTTCTTTCTATCACACACTTTACCCTTTTTCCTTCAACCGATCTATGTTAACCTTTTATATCTGTCACATACAGCGCCTAAGCGTGTGCGGCCCGCCACACCGCGTCTTTCATTACCTTCCATCGTTCATCCATTGTTTGCTATTCATCTTTTATTTCGCATCACGCAATTTCGTTACATCTGAAATAATACAGCCCCCATACAACATCTTAAACTACCGAAAATAAAATCATTTTCTATGATGAAACAAAAGTCGCTGCTTCAAGATTCGAACCCGGGACCCCCAATTCTGTAAGCTCTGACCTTACCGAGGCGCTAGAGTTTATTTCTCGGGAGGAATAGATATCTCACGTTCATATCAAGTGATAACTGCCGATATGGACTTGGAATGAAATGAAGGTTATGAATAAGATCGGTGACCTCAAAATAATTCATTACTGAATCAGAAAGGAGCTTTGATAACCCATATTCATAACCCTCATTTTATTCCAAGTTAATGTCAACAGTAACTCAATGTAAACGTAAAATATCACTCACCCTGAGGTCATGGAGTTCAAATCTCGCAGCAAAGTCGATTTTTTTCCAGATCATAATTCATCGACTCATAATAAATTCTACAATGAATTACCTGATATATAACATGATGAATTCAATCATAACTTTAGGTGACTTATCATATGATTCATCAGGTACTTTTTCATGTAATATGTTACCTATCCTTTTTCAGTAGGGATATCAAGTCTTTTCCCTCACACCTGTTCGGAAAAGGGCTCTTTTCGTACCTGTATGGCGGGCGCAAAGTGACCCTTTACCGCCTGGAGGCAAGAAAGTCTCATAAGTGAGCGGTAGAGCGGGCGGTAAAGTACTTCACCGCCCGCTCTACTTTACCGCCTGCTCTACCAGTTACTTTACCGCCCGCTCTCATTATTTCCCTGTTCCTCACAGGTGTAAGGAAAAATATCGTGTGTAACTCGGGCGGATAGGCGATTCCTCACTCGTACGCAGTTCGCAGCACTCGTCTCGGCTCGCGGGATTCGCCCTCGTAGGACGGTGTTCGCAGCACTCGCCTTCGGCTCGTGCTGCAAACCTCACCCTCCTACTCGTGCGAATGCCGCGCTTGCCTACGACTCGTGCTGCGAATTCCGTACTCGCGGGCGGGAATCGCCTACTTTCCGCCCAAGATACACAATATACTATTTACGGCAGTTCCGAGACCAGCTGTATGAAGTGCCACTTTAGCGACCGAAAACAGCCTCCGAAAAGCTTCTTTTTCATACCAATGCCGTCAAAATGAAATTAACTGTCTCGGCTAAAAAGGATTATAATCTACCTTCTCTTCTTTGTCTTAAGGGCGTTGACTAGCTGGAAAGCGCGGGCTACTCCGCTTCGAATAATAAACGAATAAATTACGAGTCATGTAGAATTGAATGAGGAATCCAAAAATATTTTTGTCATAATTTTGAAAATGCTCAGTTTTGAGGGAAAAATTATCGATGGCTCATAATAATTCGAATTTTTTATTTTTTCTCGAGTTAATATTTTTTGTACGAGAGCTTGTTCGATCTTTCGGCTTTCGAGTTCGGTGTGGATCGTTTCTGCATATCAAGCGTAACTGGCGATATTAATTTTCAAAATTGAGTGCAAATTCATTCTGCACAAATATTCACTGCTATAACGTTCAAAAAAAAAAAAAAATATTTCGGACAAACACCGAGATGCCTCCCGACATTTTTATGTATATTTCACTTACAACAATATCAATCGATTGACAAAAATACGAGGTTCCCTAGAATACGTCAATCTCTTATGCATTCGATGAAGAATTTCATATATGAGGGTTTCTTCGTCAAACGGGCCACCCGTTTAATCCGAGGTCTCCGAAAATTCTGTAAAAGTTTCTACACGTTACTGGGGATGAGAAAACATTTTGGCAATTTTTTCAGATTTTTTGGTCATTGCATTCAAAAAATCATTTTTTTGAATCATTTCCACGTAGCGTGAGAAATAAACGCCGGAGCGAAAAATTGTTGAGATGAAATTTTTATGTTTTTTTCTCAGCTTTTCGGTAAAATTGGAAGAAAAAAAATTCCGTCTCATTTGAACCCCTTTTTCCCGAAAAACGTTTGGAAATGTGCTTTTTCCAAATTTGGACAGTTTTTTTTTTCTTGAAAAAAATGTCGAAGAAGGGTATTCATGAGAGAGTTATGGAAAAAAAAATTTGGAGTGGAGACTTTGATACTCTCCCAGAAAAAAATTATTGAATAGATTTTATTCAATTCCGCAAATTCATAACATCAATGTAATAATTTTTTTCTGACAGAGCATTGAAGTCTCCACTCCAAATTTTTTTTCCATAACTCTCTCATGAATACCCTTCTTCGACATTTTTTTCAAGAAAAAAAAAACTGTCCAAATTTGGAAAAAGCACATTTCCAAACGTTTTTTGGGGAAAAGGGGGTTCAAATGGGTCGGAATTTTTCTTCCTCCAATTTTACCGAAAAGCTGAGAAAAAAACATAAATTTCATCCCAACAATTTTTCGCTCCGGCGCGTATTTCTCACGCTACGTGAAAATGATTCAAAAAAATGATTTTTTGAATGCAATGTTCAAAAAATCTGAAAAAATTCCCAAAATTTTTTCTCATCCCCAATAACGTGTAGAAACTTTTACAGAATTTTCTGATACCTCGGAATAAACGGGTGGCCCGTTTGACGAAGAAACCCTCATATATTGATACGGACGTAGGTTGTTATCAATTTAACTGAAACGATTGTAACGTGGCGTTTGGAACACCAACATTCCAAGCGCATTTCGGGAATCTGGCTGACGCGTATCTGAAGGAATCTGCGGGAAACCAACCAACCAAAAAGATTAGGCAGGAAAATAGGGTTAGAATTAATGCTTTTTCGTATTTTGTATTTTGTATCCCGACGCACAACAACCAAGGAACACCACGACGAAGCTACGACGATTCTGATGACTCCCGAATTGGTCCTACTCACGATGTCAGCCCGCAAGGAAACGAAAAGTCATGTATGTCACGTGGTGCCTGAAAGACGACACCCTGGCTAGTGACTGAAACCACCTACGCTACTCGTCTCGAACCTCCCGACTGAAACTTGGATGCCACGTAGCAGGCGTACAGGGCTACGCAGACAGCGACACAGCCTCCCGTACGTGACTCATCGGCCAGGAGCCGAACCAACCTCGATCATCTACCGTCCAGGTCATTGTTATCGCCGCCGAGTTATCTCCCGATATCCCGGTGCAGACGTTCCTGACCAACAGATGCCATTGCGAGTCGAAGCGCAATGCCCAACGCAATGCTCGACGCCGGAGACGGATAAGTTGCGGTGATGCTACCGGACTTCAGCTGAGAGACTTCGGATGGAAGAATCTTCTACCGAGGTGCGCCTGAAGGCAGGCAATAGATCTGGCAGTACCAAGGGAAGGAGGAGACGAGGGGAACCAACGCGTGACGTCACGAAACGACCACCGAGGGGTAACACACGTCGCAAGAAGCACCGGTCAAGGTGCGCGGCGGGTCGTTAATATTCAAATATTTACGACGATTAGGCACGACCTACTTACGCGGTGGGAGACAAATAGGCCAATCGGGACGATCTGGATCATCGTACGCTACCCCGGATCGTCAAGACGGATCGATGCCTCGTCCTCTCTACGTTCGACCGTCATCCAAGGAGCATGTCAGCCAGCGTCCAGCCTAAATTCATTCTGTAATAGCTTTGTAAAAATCAGTCGAGTCTTCCGTTTTTTTTTGTAACTTCACTTTCGTTTACATCTTTGTTCTGAATTTTTTCCGTACTCTCCCGTTTCTTAGTTAGCTTCCGTGAAGTCAATCAGTGAAGAAAGTAAGAAGATAAATAAAAGAAAATAAAATCAGTGAGGAGTACGGCAGGAGAAAAATTAAGGTAAGGTCTTGAACCTTTTGTAAAGTTACGACGTCGTTTTGTAGAATATTGTATTACGTATTAGTCCCGAATCTGCGTGGATCACGGATCTCGCTACTTTGAGGTGCGGTATGCCGTAGCAGATTCGCGTGATCTCCAGTTCGTTTGTTCGGTATAGTTCGGTTAGTTAAAACAACCTCGTGGCTAGAGAAACGTAGCGTATGATTTTGCTTTAGTAGAAATTTGGTAAAGAAAATCAATCCTAGATTGGTTAATTTGATATTTGCTTGAGTCCTGTAAGGTAATTCTGTAGTATTAGAAATTAGTATTGGTTGGTTATCCCTGCAGATTAAGTTCGGAAGTAGAGTAGACGCGGACGACATTTTGTAGTTTGGAAAATTATAGTTTAGCTCCCGTTACGGTTTCGTACCGTTCGGTATATTTAGTAATTCGTAAAGAAGTCGTCCCGCGTTTTGTAGAATTAAGTCTGATATGATTAAGAATAAGATCTAGTTTCGTAGATTCGTTTAGTATTCGGAAAAACATCTCGTCAACTCTCAGACTCTCGTTAACTCGAACTCTACCGTAGTGATGTGCAAGATTTGCTATTGTGGAAATTCAGGTAACATCGCCTTGTGATGCTCGAGTCATTAGTTTGATTTGATTTGTATAACTTTCGTCAGCACACACTACCGCGTTCTGTAAAATCTCTCGTCAACATAATGTTCGTTTTGAGTAATATTGAGAAAAATACTGTTATGAAATCTGAAAATTGAGAATTATGAATTGAAGAATATACGAAATCTAAGATTGAATCGATCGATTTTACTATCCTGGTGAATCCCGCCACTCTACCATTCCTGTTTGTGTTCCTGAGCCTAGTCAGCCATCCGCCGAGTCCTCAGATATATGAAATTTGTTAATTAAGGTGATGCAAATGCATCTGGCGCCCAACTCTATTGTGTATTAGATTCAGTAAAATACGAGGACTGCGCCGAAGTGTCGATCGTGGGTAAATGAATATAATTTTTTTCACACATGCACCGGAAGACCGATTTAGTAACCTGTTTTCGGGGAGTAAACTGCGGTTTTACCGACCGACAAGTCTTTACTACCGCTGTGTACCGCTCTACCAGGAGTTAAATTCTTTATTTCTCGTTTTTACTCCCAGTGTGACGTAGTCGGTACCGTAGGATAGTCACATTGCCTTCGAAACCGCGACATCGGACGGCAAAAATAGGCAACGGAATCGCTAGCGGCCGACGAACATAACCTAAAATATCGGGTACTATCGTGTTGATCAACGTTCCTTCGGTAGTTCGGTGTACACAAAAAACAATTGAACGAAAACGATCAAAATGATCACGAGTGATGACTCAGACGGTGGTGCAGACGAACAATTCATACCACCGCATATTAAGGAAACTGCAAAACGTGTCATTGATAACGCGCTACCTGAAAAATCTAAAGGCAAATACCTATATGCTTACGAGAAATTTTTGGCCTGGCAAGAAAAACAGGGTACAACGTCATTTTCGGAATCTGTGCTGATAGCGTATTTTGAGGAGTTGTCACGGAAAATGAAACCATCATCTCTGTGGGCTATACACTCGATGTTGAAAACTACGATCGATAATAAAAAAAGCATCGATATCACCAAGTATACGCAGCTACACTGTTTTCTGAAGAGGCAAGGAGTTGGATTCCAGAGCAAGAAATCGAAAGTTCTGACTTCCGAACAAGTCCAACAATTTCTGCATGATGCTCCGGACGCTCAATATCTAGCGATAAAGGTAAAAAATATTAACGGTACAAACTGCACCGACAAATATCAATGAAATATGAGGCTATATTTTCTGTGTCATTTCCAGGTTGCTTTGATCATTGGAATTTATGGCGCCTGCAGAGGAGGAGAACTCTGCGGGTTGACTATGAAAAACGTGATCGACAAGGAATCTGTACTGCACGTCACCCTGCCTAACACGAAAACCCATTTGCCAAGGAGCTTTGTGATTGACGGAGAATATTACGTCATTGTAAAGAAGTATATGGCCTTGCGACCGCAAAATCCCTCAACCGATCGATTCTTTATAAAATATAATGCCGGCAAGTGCTACCAACAACCGATTGGGAAAAACAAACTGAGTTCTATGCCAGCTGAAATTGCTGGGTATCTGAAGTTGCCGGAGGCCAAAAGTTATACTGGTCATAGTTTTCGGCGTACATCCGCAACAATACTTGCGGACGCCGGTGCTGACATGATCGCAATAAAACGACATGGTGGCTGGAAGTCAGACCGCGTTGCCGAAGGGTATATTGATGATTCCATCAACAACAAGAGAAAGAGATCGAATCAACTTACAGACTTTATAAACTCTAAACCAGCGGCTACGAATGTTCCTCAGGCCAAGATTTTATCACCAACGAAAATGAAGAACAAAGTGTCAGAAAACATTGAATCCTTATTGAATTCAAATCACTTTGTCTCTGTGGAGGGCAAAGAAAACGTTGACGTGCGTACTGGAAATTCGACGACCCAAATCCATTACCATTTTAATATTGGATCTATCGAGTCATTCACATTCCAGGGAAAGAAAAATTAGATTTTCAGAAATTACAATATCCTGTACTACAAGTTCCTATGATAGTCTTAAAAATCTTTCTGAGATACACAGCTGTGATAAAGTTAAGTAATGGAACCAAAAAGCGACGAAAAACTCGAAAAGATATGGTATAAGATGGATAGCGCGGATGGCGCGAGTCATGCATGTAGATCATAGGATACTTTTACGATGAAGAAAAGACTGTATTATCTATATTCTCATTATTATTAATACTATGAAAAAAAAAACTATTGTATTATCATTATAATATGAACAAAATCAGTAAAGAAAAAAGATGACTATAATATTCTAATAACAAAAGATATTTCTATAATTAATATAATATTCTGTGATTTAATAATAAAAGTTTCTAATAAAGTTGAGAGTATATTGTGTTTTTTTTTTTGTTCAGTTCAACATCATAACGCATTCTTTGTTTTTTCCGATAAAATTTTTATTTCTGTTTCGAGTCGGGGGGGCTTCGCCCCCCCGAACCTCCCACCAGGGCTCCGCCCCTGGACCCCGCCGGGGCTCCGCCCCGGACCCCGCTGCCACGCACAGTGGGACGTCAAAAGTCGGCTTTTACACTACTTTGATGAGGTTATGGCCAGACTGCCACACAGCTCGATTTGATAATTTGTCCCTAATTTCATATTCCTTTTCGCTACACGTGAAATCGGTCTTTCCGTGCATGTGTAAAAAAAAATATCGTGTGAACCACGGGAGCAATGTTTTCGCTACCTCGGTGTAGTTTGCTGCCCTCGCGTTCGGGGAGACGCGGCGAGCCTTCGGCTCGCCGCCTCTCCCCTCCGCTCGGGCAACAAACTACACGCTCGGTAGCGAAAACAGCCTTTGCTCCCTTGGTGCACAATATACTATTACGATCACACGATATACACTAAAAGTCTAAATTTCTATGCAATGCAATCGCGTGACTCGGATCAGTCCAATAGCCGCTATTCATAGTCATTTCAATAGTCGTTTCAATAGTGGGGCCGTCTTGAGTCAGCTCAACACACGACCCGATTGGTCGAGAGCTTTTTTCAATACAGTCCTCAAGAGTAAAACATAACTATTTACGAATACCGGCTAAGCCTAGTCTTACGTCAGTTTGAATTTAAAATTGTTACCAGTAGCTGTTAGCAAATTAATGATAAAACAACGGGAATATCATCAATCTCCCAGGTCTCACCACGTGGAGGTCGCTACGAAACTGAGACCCACCCTGAACCCGTGCCAACCTTCCAACCATTTTCGGGTTTGCACTAAACAAATGTGAAATCATAACAAATAATAGAAAATTATAAAAATAGAGCAAACTCTTTTGAGGTATATGATAAAGATAATCAATGGGTGATTTCAAAGAGAGACATTTATATAAAAATTAGCTTAGAATCATTCGATTCGGAGAATAGGAGTAAAAATTGAATAAACGCTTGAGAAATTGCAAGTTTTTTGAAAGTACTACGGCATGAATGCAGATTATATAAAGTTATTTAAAAAAATAGGCTATACAGTTTATGTACTGTAACGACAATTTTCACTACTTAAAGCATTGCCGCCACTTTGTGACGACAATAAACAAAGATAAGGTGCGAGGACAACTATTGTCGAAACCCTACGTCCTTCCAGGTTAATTATTCGATTAATGTTCAATAAAAGATGTTCGCGGGATTTGTTTGGGCGCCAGACGTAACTAAACTTACGTCAGTCAAAGATAATTTCACAAATAACTAAACTCTACTCAATAAACTCAATCAAATATAATAATCGACTTGAACATGAAAATTTACATCGTCCTTCCAGGTTAATTATTCGATTAATGTTCAATAAAAGATGTTCGCGGGATTTGTTTGGGCGCCAGACGTAACTAAACTTACGTCAGTCAAAGATAATTTCACAAATAACTAAACTCTACTCAATAAACTCAATCAAATATAATAATCGACTTGAACATGAAAATTTACATCGAATAACCTATAGGAACGACGGCCTTGAAGCACGGCTAAGTCAGCTAAAATAAGGTATAGGGTAGAGTGCGTGGATTCACCTTTCACAGGTATTTATTAAGCGTGGAATAATTGGGATAAAAGTTCGGACACCAGATTTAATCCTTCTTTGGAACCGAGGTTCCGTATATTGCACTCTTTTTTTATTACAAAAATATGTGCGAGCAGTAAATTAAAGAAACATCAATAAGATATCAAGCAGCGGAGAGAAGCAGATGACGATTCATAATTAGCGAGCTGTACAGGATCAGTTTTTCAAATCAAAATACGCGAGAAATACATTACTCTAAGCAAGCAAATAATATAATTTCCTAGCGGTATCGAAATACCGAGCAATAACACACGAGGTGACCTAGCTAGGCGTGCTGTATAGGTGAGCAATATTATACAAAAGAAGCTATAGTCGAAGTTAAACGTATCACTGGGCGATACGATACCCGAATAAAACAAAAGAATTCAAAGCAACGCTTAGCGGTAAAGAAATTATTCGCAAATACCTAGCGATGAAGAAATTCGCAGGGAAGCTAATTTATCGATCAAGGAGTTCAAATAATGCTTTTCAGAACGAATGAATTACGAATTTATCAATTATTACGAAAGATCAATATCAAAAATTACAGAGAAGGAATCTAATTTATCAAATGACTCGACTTTACTTAACTAACTTAACCTAATGCAACTACGTTCAGCCTACCTACTAGATACGGATGGAATAGTAACACACCATGTTCGCAGATAATAATTGGTAAAATATTCAAACAAGTTAATAATAAAAAGCAAAGCAAATCTACAGAAATCAAACACAAGAAATAGATCATCAGACAAAATCAAGCATTATACTCTAAGACATGCGGAAAATTGACTCGACTATAAGATCGGATAAAATTACAGATCAGAAACAAATTATTAAACCATTAATCAGTCACGAAATCTCTCTGCTGGATTTGTTCTAACGCGAGACTCATCACGTGGCTCATTGGCTCACGCTACACAAAATGTCCAACTAACTCCTCCAGAAATTTTTCGAGGCTTTACAAATATTCAGAACAAGCGACCTTACCTTAGCAAATAAATCGGCTACATCACTTCAAGCACAGTTAACTAACTAAAGCGGAAAGAAACTTAGCGAAAAGCAAGCGACTAATTTACAAATAGCATAACTAGACTTAGATAAGGTGGTAAGCGATAACGGTGGTGAGGAGAGACACGTCTTCGTCGGAGAGCTGCTGAACGTAGAAGGAAGAGCGGGATGATCGTCTTGGGTGGCTTGACCCTGGTCCTCGGCTAGGGGGTAAGGTGGGGAACCAATGACGTTTGACACCTTCGATGATTGGCCAAATTTCAAATTGCGATCGGGAAATCCTTTCGTCGCGACGACTCGTCAGCCATCGTGACGTCAAAATCGGTCCGAGTTCTTCCTTATCGAGCGGAAAGGAGGGTTGCCTGCTTCTCAGTCGCCCGAGAGAGGCGTTACTCTGGATCTTCGCGGTCCGGTATCGTCCGTGCGTCAACCGGGCGGATTCAAATACTGCGGCGGCAGAGTCACCTGAACTCGACCTCGCTGCAGCTCTCCAGGTCGATCTGGATGCCCCTTTCCCGGATCTGCATCCGTCGTCGGCCTAGAGACGATGCGGAACGTTGTCTCCGTTCTGTGTCGCACGATTCTCGTCCTTCCGATAACGAATCTATTTTACGTCCTGGCGCTGTAAAACGTCGGTATTAACGCCGGAACAATAGTTAGTGTAGTCGGTTCGGTGTCGGGAATTCATTCTTCGCTGTACCGATAAACCTCGGAGCGGGAGACATGTGGTATTTTTGATGTACCGTCCTATACGCCGCTTCCTTAGTATCCGAGCGACAGGCGAAGTGGTCATCAGGCGGGAAATCGTTTGCTGATTCTATACGCCGCTCCTCCAACTCTCATCCAGAGTAAGCATCCTCCCCTCTTCTGCTTGGGTGCTATCCCCGGCACTGGATAAGGCACAATTCCTGGACTGCACACCCATAGGATCAGGGTGGCGGTACTCGAACAAACGTCTACAATAGCAATTCCTTCAGCGATAACTTCCTGTCATTGGTTCCTTCTCCAGCCTTGATGATCTCGAAGTCGTCTCGAAGTCGTCTCGAAGTCATCTTGTCATCGGACGTATTCTCTCCGTTTTACCGTACCGGTACCATGTCATGATAAAATCAAAAGAGCGTTAATTACTATCTAATTTTCCTATTTTGGTGTGTCACTATCCATCCGTGGTGTTTCGTCTAAAGACGCGCCTCCGCACCTGTTTCCGCCTACTTTTCTCTAGATAATCTGAATTTACTGAATTTACTGGGACGTTGCAAAATGCAACGTCACAGTACATATATACACAATATTTACAGCAGTATCAAACTGACGAAGGTATTCCTGGAATAAACATTTGAATAAACAGTGAACAGGGATGGGATTCTGTAACTCTCCGCTTACTCCGCTAACTCCGCAAAGTCCGCTAACTCCGCTAACTCAGCGGAGACCGTTGGTTGGCTAAGAAGCCAACGGTCCATCCAATCAGAGACCGCTTCGGATTTCGGTGGTGCCTATTTCTTATCGCTTATTTCTCATTACCTTTTTCCTATAGTCCTATTTCCTGTAGCCCACAGTCCAATATTTTGATTCATTTATTCGTTTTCTTTCCATCTTTTTATCTCCTCACTTCATTCGTGTGAAATTCATGCATATGTATCAAGTGACAGGAGCTCTTTCGTTTGTTTATTTGTTGCAATTAGCGGCCGGACAAAGCCCACGGCACCACCGTACAGGGTACCACCGTACACAGCGCCACCGTATAGGCACCACCGAGGCCCGAAGCGGTCTCTGATTGGGCGGTCGGTTAGCTTCTTAGCCAACCAACGGTCTCCGCTGAGTTAGCGGAGTTAGCGGACTTTGCGGAGTCATCCCTGATAATAATAACTATGTGACTAGCGAATTTTTGGCATAGTAAAGCATATAACTAACTAAATATAAATTACAGAAATATTGCACAAACGATATAACAAAGGAAGGTATATACAGCATACAGGGAATTTCTGAGGAAAGTAGCCATCCTTACTATAGGCAACCCAAAAGACGACCCCAGATTGAGTCTACGCCTTTGGCTGCTACAAAACTGGAATGGGGGATCCGTGAGAGTGGACTAGCAGACGGCTCTCTGTCAAACGTCGCGGTTAAAAGTCAGGTTAGGAAGACAATAACATCGGCACCGATATTAGAGAATGAAATGTAAACCGACAAGTGAGTGAGTTGTGAGTTGATTTCGCGAACGCGAATCGGATAATTATCCGTGAAAAAATTACCGTCAAGTAAACAGTTGATTCGGGATATCAACTTCGTGTTGCCAAAAAGCAGCTCATTTGTGTATTTGGTAAATTGACTTCGGTAAATAAATTTGAGCAGGTAGGTGAACGAACATTTATTTACAAAATAATTGGAAACGGGCAAGTACTCGTTCACCGTCGTATCGTTGATTATTTTGCAGAGTTTAGATTTGAGGCAAGCTTCGTTGCGAGGCAGTCTTCGATGCGAGGGAGGCTTTGAGACGAGGCAGGCTCCGAGGCGAGCCAGGATCAAATACGAGGCAGGCTTCGATGCGAGGGAGGCTTTGAGACGAGGCAGGCTCCGAGGCGAGCCAGGATCAAATACGAGGCAGGCTTCGATGCGAGGGAGGCTTTGGGACGAGGCAGGCTCCGAGGCGAGCCAGGATTGAATACGAGGCAGGCTTCGTTGCAAGCCAGGCTTCGATGCGAGACAGGCTCGGAGGTGAGCCAGGATCGAATACGAGGCAGGCTTCGATGCGAGGGAGGCTTTGGGACGAGGCAGGCTCTGAGGTGAGCCAGGATTGAATACGAGGCAGGCTTCGTTGCAAGCCAGGCTTCGATGTGAGGCAGGCTCCGAGGCGAGCCAGGATCAAATACGAGGCAGGCTTCGTTGCAAGCCAGGCTTCGATGCGAGCCAAGCTTTGAGGCGAGGCCTGCCTCGCAACGAAGCCTGCCTCGTATTTGATCCTGGCTCACCTCCGAGCCTGCCTCGTCTCAAAGCCTCCCTTGCATCGAAGACTGCCTCGCAACGAAGCCTGCATCAAATCTAAACTCTGCAAAATAATCAACGATATGACGGTGAACGAGTACTTGCCCGTTTCTAATTATTTTGTGAATAAATGTTCGTTCACCTACCTGCTCAAATTTATTTACCGAAGTCAATTTACCAAATACACAAATGAGCTGCTTCTTGACAACACGAAGTTGATATTCCGGATCAACTGTTTACTTGACGGTAATTTTTTCACAGATAATTATCCGATTCGCGTTCGCGAAATCAACTCACAACTCACTCACTTGTCGGTTTACATTTCATTCTCTAATATCGGTGCCGACGTTATTGTCTTCCTAACCTGACTTTTAACCGCGACGTTTGACAGAGAGCCGTCTGCTGGTCCACTCTCACGGATCCCCCATTCCAGTTTTGTAGCAGCCAAAGGCGTAGACTCAATCTGGGGTCGTCTTTTGGGTTGCCTATAGTAAGGATGGCTACTTTCCTCAGAAATTTCCTGTATATTTACATCACAGTCTCCTATCGTCCGTCGGTCGTGAATTTACTTTTTTTGTCGCCTGGCGTTCTGGGCTTCGATGATTTGAGGGGGTTCGCGGATCGGAAGTTGTCGGGCGCGTCTGGAATCTACGATCGCGGGTAACAAGCAAAAGTGAAAGAAGTCGGCCAATTTATTCTTCATTTTTTCCGTCCAAAATTTATCGTCACGCTTTATTTTGTCGGAAATTAAACCTTTCGGTGTCCAAACTACGGAATAGCACTACTTCCTATTCGTAATGTGTAGAAGACCTTGGATCTGATACATGTAATTATGGGAAGGATCTAATTTAGCATTTTTGCCGCAAATTTTCATGAATTTAATTTTCTTTGACTCTATGCCCTCCATTGGAGTCAATTCTTTCGCCAATGCTGGGCACTTGACCTCTACGACCGCGTCTTTACCTACCAGCCCGTCCGGGGACGCCGCAAGGAAGGGTAACGCCTTGTCCACCACTAGACCACTATTGTCAACGGTAACAGATAGTTCAGCAGCGAATTGGCTAATCGCTATAGGCTCTTTTTCCGTGCCCCACCTTGTATTAGGTTTCCCATGAAAATCGCTGTAGTGGATACGTTCTACTAATTTGGCACAAGGTGTTTTTGGCCTCCGCTTGCGAATTTCACCAAACAGTGAGGCAGTCAATCGCTTTCTTCTCTGTTCGTACCATGCGGTTGACAATCTCTGCCCCATTGTTTGTTGCGCGATTTCCGACAGGTCCTCCGAATACAAGGCCTGCACGAATTTGAGCTGAGCAGCCGCTAATTCTTCCGCCGTCATATCTGGTTGCCGTGGGCAGGCAGCATCTGGGCCATAGTCGGCGTCAGCGACCTGGACTGCAAACTTCTTACTACTTTTAAAACCTTTTTTCCTATTCTTTATCGACCCCGTCCTACGTTCGCAAAAGTCTTTAGTGAACTTACCCTCCCTTCCTGTCAATTTTTCCTGCAATAATCTATGAAATTGTCCACCGGAGTTCATTCTCACTACCGCAGAATCGCATCGAGCTCCATATGATTCGCGGAGGGCAAAGTTGACTCTTTTGCCGCCTATAGCCTTAGCCACGTGCGAGTTGTACAACTCGGCAGCGTTGTTATCCACGTCCCATATGAGGCTTGATGCATGCTCAATGAGTCGATGCATTGCCGACTGAATCTCTTGGAAGACACCAGTCAATTTCATATCCTCGACCAGGTTCACTTCTCCTGGTTTGGGGTTACCATCACAGAAGTAACCCCTCTCCGCACACGATCCATGTTCTCCGAAAACATGGTTTGGACCATTTTTAATATCTTTGCGCAAATCCTCGACTCGAACGTATAGTGGCTGATCGACTTGCGCTTTTCTATGACGAATCGCAGAAGTTACGGCATAACGTAGTCGTTTCAAGTTTTTGCGCAAATTATTACGCAGTATCAGGGTACCAACCTTACGGTTCGTACTCAGATCCTGCAGTCGAGTTCCATAGACCCGGAGAACATGGTTGCGGCACTCGATCTTTTTGACTAGCGCTTCCGGTCCATACGGAAGTGCATCGATGAGTTTCCGGTGAACACTACTATCCCCATCCCCAATTAATTTATCGTACTTGATACCGTGCATTTCTACGCTACACTTGAAACCCTCAACTATTATATCTGACTCCATCGCGGTACTAGAACCTGTCCAATTTTTGGCACACTTATGCTCTCATATCTCGGTATCACCCCGCTTCCTATCACACATCGAACAATATTCATTTCTCACCCCAATGAATGATACTTTTTTAGTTCTGAACCCCACTATTACTGCTACCCCGGAAAGTGAATCATATTTAGTCCTATACGATATTTTTGCCCAGGACCCATCCGCGACAACCGCTATGCAAGGGTACCCGTCCTCGTCAACGGCACCCGCCTCACGAGCCAACCTAGCTTCTTCCCTGCCTGCCTCAATCATTTGTTCACGTGAAATTTCGTGATATGAATCGCTAACTATTTTGTGATATTTTTTCCAAGTCTCTCTGGCCATGCATGGCATATCTATCGACGCACTAATTTCCGCGAGTTGAGAAAAACCACCACCTGTGGACACTATACCGGACACTAGAGCTGCATTGACGCTTGAGGAGCCTGAACGAGATTTCTCTGAAGTTATTGATTTTACTAAGTTACACGCACTACATTTGAAGGCGATGGTTGTAACGAATCCAGTCCGGCTTTCGGATATAGGACGCATGTCTACAAAAGAACAATCAAAAGGGTGGTGACGACCGATTTCAACAAGACTATGCAAAAAATGTCCGATATCTACAATCCTCCTCCCAGTTAACTCCAATGGAGGACTTGGTTCGGCCTTGGCTTCACCGAATATAAGTTTATATGACTCAATGTCTTCTACAACATTACTTTCGGTTGCGGGCTGGATACTCACGAATCCCTCGATGTTTGGTTCCTTCGTCTCAGTATCGTTTCCTGGAGCAAGTACGGGAGATTGGGGCATTGTCTCCGAGCAAAACAAATCGGTATCATGAAATTCGTCGGGAAGCACAGCCTCATTGAACGGAGTAACATCTTCTGTTACTACGTCCGCCGAACTTATTACTTCTCCAACGATTTCTTCCTCATTTTGTTGGCTCGCAGCAATCCTAGATACGTAGAGCAGTAACAGTACAGTATCCCGGAAATTGTAACAGCTCAAACACAGCACGAAATTGAAAACAAAACACAAAACTTCACTGCAAAAATATTCGACGAGTTGAAATGATCAAGACCCAGAAGACGATCGATTCGAAAATGTCAATTTTTGCCGAAAAAGATGAACGGCAAGATAGTACATTCCAATAAAATTATGGAATGCAAGGCGTGATTAGGAAATGATAGGTTGGAAATATTTTCATTGTATTTTTTTTCACAGATTTATCTTTTTGAAAAAAACACCGCTGACTTGTTTATTTTCTCTAACATCAATGATTTTCAGTGCGCACGCGATGTAATTGTAGAAAATGTGATTCTTTGGCTGTTTATCGGGATACAATTTCTATTATCTTTAATTTTGCACGAGGTTGTCAGATATGAATGCACTGGAATTACGTTGATTTCATCATACACCACAAAAGTATTCCTGTTCAATTCGCCTGATACGTCACGCCGTATTATTACTTTGTATGCAGAACTCTCGCTAAGCTACTCGTATAACCTATAAATCTAACGTAGCTCCTCGACTGACGATCAGTAATAAGAATATTTACCATAATTCTAAATATCGTATGCAAAGAACGTCTAAATATTTTTATACTCCTATTGTAACTGGGAATCTCTGCCCTTCCAAGCAGCGTCTTGTATAAACCTGTGCATACGACACGAATCGTAATACGATTTACCTCATCTTTTCCCGGTATTTAGCCAAGTACTGTGTGCCGGATGCCTTCTTCTTTGGCGCGGAGAGTTTTTTTCTGCACTTACCCATCGCGGTACTGAATAAACGATTCTATTATTGATAACGCACGGTGAAAAACCGCGAGAAAAAAAGAGCGCGAACTACACTGTAGACCCACGTGCGGGGAGGATTCGAAAGAGGGGAAAGTAGTGGGGGGACGTTTCTCTGCTCTCCTCGCCCATGCTCCGCATCGTCGCCGGCCCACTCCGCCGTGGCGCTAGCGAACGCCCGGCTTTAGTGCCAAAAATCTGCTGTTCAGTGCTTTGAGCTGGATATTCTCATTCCCGTATTTTTGAAGATAATACAGATTTTCTGGTCTCGTTTGACAGATAAAAGATAGATCTACGTCTGTAATTAAGCCGAATATTGAAAAAAAAAATCACCCTTTGCTGTGTCTCATCTCAAAGATAGCGTACTTTCGAGTACGATTTCCGCAAAATTGAAAATGAAATTAAAAATTCGGCTGAATTACAGACGTAGATCTATCTTTTATCTGTCAAATGAGACCAGAAAATCCTTATTATCTTCAAAAATACGGGAATGAGAATATCCCGCGTGAGCATCTGTTCGCGCGCGCCTGACGGGGCATAGTCAACGCCCTTAAGATATAATTTGCGGAATGCTTTTTTTATTTCATCCACTTGTAAGCCAAGACTTTTGCTGACACTGGTACTTGTTAAGACTTTAATGTTTCTACCGCACAAATATTGTTAATTGATTTGCACCACTGAAAAATTAATAATTTTAGATAATTTTCAGAAAAGTGTCCACAATGTTGTGCCGTTTGCAATTGATAATTTGAATCGGAACATTCTTTTTCAGATGAGATGTCAAAATTTCTGTGATATTGTTGCGATGACCAATTTTCGGCAATAAGTAATTGATAATACATGTTACGAACGAGCCGACTCGACGATTTCAAGATAGGTATGAGTTAGCGAATAAGTGGGACAGACTGCACGGATAGAAATCTTGCGTAACCAGCAACCAAAAACACCTGACCCAGGGCATTCTATCCCTGCCCCGACCGAATGGGTAAGGGATAAAAGCGATAAAACCCCCTTACTCATCAGTCAGTTTCAACGCGAGGTCAGGTGTACGCGCGCTCATCAAGGTGGGCCACGGATTGGACGCACCTTACGGCTGGAAGTTCTTAGGTAGAAGGACCGGAGGACAGGAACACTATACCACTGCTTACCGCTGGGAAACTCGTCGTACGGGTCATACGGATCCAACTTTTTCGGCTTCCTTGGCCGTAGGTCTGTAAAAAGTCCATCTGTCCGTGCAGTCTCTACCACCTGAACTGACTCATACCTGACCGACCTATCCTCCTCTAATCTCATATTACAATCCTTACCTCCTCGATCCTGTCATATTGTTATATGTGACAATCCTTACCTCCTCGATCCTGTCATATTGTTATATGTGGCATTACTAGTATAGGACATTATCTTAATTTTTAACTCTTCACATTGCTTCAATCTATCTACCGCATTTTGTTCATCCGTTGCATTCTATCGTTATATTTTTGTCTATAAACATTATATTCTATCTATCTATTACGTCTTGTTTATCCATTGTATTGTATTCATTGAATCTAACAATATATTATCATTTATCATTTGTCATCCTATAATATATGTACACCCCTCGTCCCAGCTTCCAGGTCCACCTTAGTGGTTTAAGCGAGCTAAGACCCCCCCATTCGCGGAGATCACCTAACCGCTCAGGTGACTCTCCGCACGTTGCGAGCGATTGACTGTCCGCAAATTCACGACAGTTCATTTGCACGTAACATACAGTAGACTCGAGTTCCCCTCCGCACCGACTCTCACACACACAAGCGCGCGCCTCCCACTGCGCCGGCGCACATGTGTTCTTCACAACAGTCGAAGGAGCCGTAGCTATCCCTACTATTTCGCGTACGGTGAGAGAAGAGTGGGGGGACTCTAGAATTCGCCGTTTCGGAGAATATCCCTCTCCTTTAGCCCTGTGAGCGGCAAATTATCGAGTCTCTACTGTACCCATACATTTACCAACAATATAATTGAAATTGGCATTAGGTCTCGTTATCAATACTCCTTTCTTATATTCTTTCGCTTCAATCAAATCAGTATCCTGGCTGGGGTTTGATGTTTCAAGATTTGCCATGCATGATGTATGTACACTTCCCTTAATTGATTCTGAGCCGGAAGTGTTCGTTCGCCAAACGATTTAGGTTGGTACTAGAGTTCCTAGAATACAGAGTTGAGTCAATCGCCGCCATTCTGTACCGAAGTAAAATTGCGGGAAGCTTTAAACTGATGTCAAAAAGTAGTATAACGTTGATCATTGTGAATAACTGGATTACGAGCTCTTTCATGACTGAATTTTTGATTTCGGCGGTTTGTTTTTGGAAATTCCGCGAAACATCGAACACGGTTTCACTAACGACGTTGTTGGTGGCATTGCGATATTTGAGGTTATGTTAACGCGTTACTTTAGGATCAAGGTCGAAAAGATAATGCGGGTTAAAGACTCTTGACATTCTCATAGAAACTTCGTGAAAAAGCTTTATTTCACGATAACCTGTATAAAACACTCTTGACCATGATGAAAATGATCGTTGATTAGATATTGAGGATGTTTATATTCAAATATTCGCCCGTCTCCGCCATTACGTGCCGAAGTTGAAGAGCCAATCAAAAGGAATCATCGATTGACTCAACTCTGTATTCTAGGAACTCTAGTTGGTACCAAATGTCGGCAGCGCCCCTACAGGCCAGCCGTGAAGCAAGTTCTAGCTGTCATCTGCGTAACCATAACACACGACGATGATACGTAGCCTCGAAATGCGAACGTGGAAGAAGCACAGACTTCCCTTAGTGCAATTATACACTTGCAGAATCAGTCTTCAAGTAAAACTTCAGATATTATTCTCGTTTTTCGCCGCCACGTACTTGAAATACAATGTTTTGCGGCTAATCTGCAGAATCATTTTCAAGTAACCTGACGTTTACTATCATTCCACTCCGCGTTCGCATTTCGAGGTTACGTCTCATCGTCGTGTGTTATGGTATGCCGATGACACGCCGATGACAGCTAGAACTTGCTTCACGGCTGGCCGGTAGGGGCGCTGCCGACATTTGGTACCAACCTAAATCGTTTCTCGAACGAACACTTCCGGCTCAGATTCAATTAAAGGAAGTGTACATACATACATGGTACAATTAATTTCTTTATTTTTTTCACCACCCACCCACTTACATAAACTTGTATACATTTTGGAACCTTAGATGTTTCTGTTATTATGTTAAGTTGAATTTCGAAATTTTCTTGAGTTTCTACAGTATGGACTGGTTCGGGGACTTCACTTATCAAATTCTCCAAATTTGACAGAAGTCCATCAGAGTTATCATTTTCGCAGTTGAAATTTTCAGAATGGTAACTTGTTATTTTATTTATGCTGGTGCTTTTGAAAGAAGAAATGAACGCATTTGGTGACGGTTTTATCGCTCCGAAGGTATGGCTTCTGATACAGCCGAAAAGATTCTCCAAAGCATCATGGTTAAAAACTCGTGGTGTTACAAACTTGTACCCCTTGCAGTTTGAACAGATGTTGGTGAATAAAAATGAGTCTGTGCAAAGTATCGGTCCAGTTCTTGACACATGGTGGTCGAATAAATCTTTTTTGCTTGTCGCAGTAATATCTCATACTTTCGAAAACTTTGATGGCTTTATACCAGTGTTCAATATGTTTCGTCGAAGACCTGACGGCACATCTCAGTTCTTTGCCTGGTGGCGCACTTGACTGATAGCCGTTGACACTGTCGAAGGTTTGGTCCATAAGTTGGCAAAGGTCTGCGGTGCCTATTTCCATGGTACTTGACGGGTCCCATAAAATAAACCTTTTCATTACAGCCGAACCAGATTGACTGAACACCTGTGCCGCATACGATACCTGTTACAAAAAATGATTGTGTGAAAATATCATCATAATTGAGCTATTTCGAAATAGTAAAAATTGTAGCAAATTATGATGACTTCAATAGACTGTATTCCACTGATTTTGACCCACAACCAATCAATTTCAATATTTTCCGGTAAACGTTCTAAACATATTCGACGATGAAAATTTCATTGTATCTTCGAAAAAAACTTATATTCATATGACATATTTCAAATATAATATCCAAAATAAGATACCTTCATTTTTTTGATTTCGTCAGGCAGGACATGTCGATCAGTAAATTTCACTAAAATCCTCATTTCACTATCTCCGGAATCCATTATATACAGATCAACAATATCTTGCCATTTTGCAGTCTTTGTCTCTCCATCCAGTTCAAAGTTTGAGTCCTTTGTTAAAAAATTATTGCGAATAGCTTTCAATCAATGAGGTGGATCGTCCAATGGAAAAATGTCATCATTTCCTAAATAAAAGCTTTTATGTTTCCCAGGTCTTGTTTTTAATAAAAATATTATGGCAGCTTGATTGCACGCTCCTTGGTCACAAACAGTGGCTATTGATTTAAACCCTGCATTTTGTACTGCTGCTACAACATAGACAATGGCTTTCCTCAATAATTGTGTCTTATTGCCAGTCCCGGTGAACATGTACGCAATTGGTTGCTTCCACTTTTTGAAGATACCTTTAGCCATAAAAACTAACGCATGAGTGGCAAATTTGGAATTCCGTGAACTATTTCCATAATCTTGGAAGCCTACAATTTTATCTAGTCTCCGACTGATAGACAGAGACTATCAGTCTGTCTTTGGCTCGATAGACACTTCGTCCCAAAGGATGTCAGATTTTTTATCTTTTCTGTTCATTGCCTGGCCAGTCTTTTTGAGTTTTCAAAAAAAGACGCGTTTATGCCTGGTTGTAAATCAACTTTTTGAAGCAAACTTCTCAAACTTTTCTCACCTGGCAAGGCTAATATTTTTCTTAACAACCTATAAGTTTGATCACTTTGCTTCATGAGGCTTGGAGCTAAAATGTTATCGTCTTGAGTGTATCTTCTCCCTTTGGTTTGTTTCTTTTGATTACGGAGTTGACTTTCAAAAAAAGAGAGAGAAGTATTGTTTAATTTTTCAGCTAAATATCTTAATGAACCATTTTTAAATGCACTTTCTGCCATATTTAGCCTATCTCTAAACGTGATGTTTTTTTTCTTCAATTTTGAAGATAATTTTTTAAACCGATTAGCTATTTGGTGTAGCCTTTTGGCTTTTGGTGTAAGGTGGTTGAATCGAGTGACACCAACATCACGTAAAGAAGACAGCCTTTGACGGTGCTTTGATTTTGGATTCGGTCGTTGTAGGTTGTGTGTTTGTGCCGTCAAGCTCACGTTGCCAGGGTTTTTGTCAACTGCAACAAGTGATCGTTGTTGTAATCTTTATTTAATTGCAAAATAATATATTCAATCGAGATATGCCAGGTAACTGGAATTTACTGAAAATAAGTTAATTATTTACAAATTAGGTTCTGTACAATGAATTCATAGGTTCTCGAAGCAAAATTCATACCGTGTGTTTTCGTGGATGCGCCCCATAGGGACGCCGGATTATAGGCAACCCAAAAGACAAGCGTCTGGTGTCGAGATTAAAACTGGCATGAACAATGCGAACTACGTAGATAGTTGTGGAAACTGAGCGCGGGAAATGATTACGACGCGCTGGAGGAGATGGAATCGCATTGGGGCAAGTCGGTCGCAGATTTTGAAGGTTATGCGCGGCTGTCAGATGAGATCAGATACGAACAGATGATACAAGTATCAGCCGACTGCGGATGACGTGAAGTGCGATTATTCAATAATGATAGCTAATCGAATAAAATTAGCAGCGTTGACTGAAGAATTCAAAGACGGCTATCCTTATGGGGTTTTGTGTGCCAGTCAAGTGGGCCCAAGTGGGCTCGGGGATACGAACGGTCTCCAACTTTACCGACAAAATAACGTTGCACTATATCTATAGTGTGCACATAATATAGATATACCACAATGTTATTTCAGTCGGTAACCAAGTCTATTTGCTCGGCACACCAAACTACCCAGGGTTAGCTGTCTTTAAATTCTTCAGTCAACGTTAGCAGTGATTGCCTGAATATTACCAGACCTTCAGAGGTTAGGATGCATTATGGACTAGTGCACTGATTTGTCACACGCGATTATGAATATTACCAGACCTTCGGAGGTTAGGATGCATTATGGACTATTGCACCGATTTGCCCCAATGCGATTCCATCTCCTCCAGCGCGTCGTAATCATTTCCTGCGCTCAGTTTCCACAACTATCTGCCTAGTTCGCATTGTTTATGCCAGTTTTAATCTCGACACCAGACGCTTGTCTTTTGGGTTGCCTATAATCCGGCGTCCCTATGGGGCGCATCCACGAAAACACACGGTATGTACAATTGTGGCTGCTGAAATTAATTGAAAATATTACAAATACATGATCATCATTATTACACCTAATGACATTTGAAAATGTTCATTAAGTTTATGTTCTTCCCATTGTGCACACAGGAGTTAATGATGTGAAATTCAATCATTACATACGATTCACAATTCACTATTTCCATATTACACAGAAATTCCACACCACATTGTGTAAAGAAGTTTCGCAAACTAGAGAATCCCCTACGTCGATTTATCTGTATGAAAATTTCGTCCAAAAATTTATAAGCAGAGATACAATTTGATAATTTTCATATGTGGAACATTATATGTAATACTTCTGATATGAATATTACATGATTTATGTGTCAAATAAACTCGTATCGTGCATTCATTGGTAGGAGCAACATCTTCGATCATTTGTACTCTTTCGTCCAGACCTGTTATGCATAATTATCACTGCGTTACTTTCCAGTTTTTTTTGTTTTTTTTGTTGAATATACTCCTTATACATATATCATGTATGCTCTGTCCAACGAGAGCTGGACATACGTCCCGTCTCTTACCCCGCCATGATCACCAAGGCGCTATCGCTATCGCACTCATTCAATGTTGTGTCGATCTCTCGTTGGACAGAGTTGCAACGTTTAGGTCAGTTCTGGACCTTTAGGTCATGGAACTGGCCTTCGGTTGAGGGTTTTTTTTTTTTTTTGTTCTAAAGAAATAGAAGGTGTTTTTAGGTTTTGAATATTTAAATAAATTGAACTGCGTCTTATATCAATCAGGGAAGAATCTGTGTAGGTGACTTTAGCAGATCCGGACAAATGTGTTGCCAGGACTGCAATCGGTCGAGGAGGAAATCACAGACTCGGGTGCATAGAACACCAGAGCTGCCTTTAGAAAGGAAGCGCCGATCCGGGCGTATAGAACCTCAGGACTGCCTCTAGAAGGAGTCGCAGATCCGGGCGTATAAAGCGTCAGGACTGCCTTTAGGTTATGGTGTTGGATAGTGATTTTTCAGATCTGGACGCATAGAGCGTCAGGACTGACTTTGGTAAAGGAAAATAATAAAGGAAATGAATATGATCAGATGAAGAACCAAAGAGAATGAATTAATAAAAGAATAACCTTTTAATGAAATGGTTATTCCGATACAAAAAAGAAACAAGAATAAAAGATGAATGTTTGGTTTACAAAAGAGGACTAAATTATAACCTACAATAAGGCTTTTAGAAATTAAGACTAAACTAAGAGTTTAAATTCTAACGGCTTGGCTTGGCTTTTGACTAGACTTTTATCTATTCGGTGACCTCTAGGTCTGAATTCGTTTATGTTATATCTATCCTGAATTTTTATTAAGACGATTGAGTCTGGATTTTAGGTTAAGTTGTATTTATGGCGCTTTGCTTATAAATCAAGTGTTAGATTCTATTTCGCTACGAGCAAGATTATTCGAAGACCTCGAAATTGAACGGTGCTTTCCAGGCTGCTCTGGCACTGGAAGCAAATTTTCTAACAATAAGTGATTATTTGACTCTAAATTAGGCTGTACGATCCAAGGCGGATCGCCGCTTTACAAAGATTTTGACGCTAATAACCGGGAAAGGAGTCAGTGCGCGCTTTGCGACATCTGCTCGCGAGCGGTGGTTTGACGTCCTTTTTATTCTACTCGACCACGGTCACGTGGCCGCATTCCTGTCCGTTCCCTCTTATGACGTCAGTCGTCACCTGTCTCGCTAGAGTGATAAGTGGTGCTGCTGATGTTCTGCGCATGCGCACCGCGAGATATGTCTCAGAGTATATGTGGGGTATTCCAAAAAATTTTGAACGGTCGTTTGCCCCTACCCCCATCGATTTTCGAATGAATTTTTCTCGTGGTAACCCTAGACTCAAGAATCATTGCTGAATTATTTCAGAATTTTTCGATTTTTTTCTCAGAAGTTACGATTTTTTGAAAATCGCGACTCTCGGCAACAGCCCGTTTTTCATTAAAAACTAGTCGGCAACCAAGTTACCCTACAAAAAAATGACCAATACAAAAATGGCCAGTTTTTTGACGGACTTTGAAATGAAAATATTTTCAGATTTCTCCAGATACCGGAAGTGGCCAAATTCGAAGAAAAAAACTCAAAATCGTGAATTGCAAAAAGTCGCCGGAATCGATTTTTTTGAAATTTATATCAAAAATTTTACATTGAAAGACGGAATTTTTAAGACCCTGCCGAAGTTGGGCCGAGCACGGGTTCAGGAGATATGGCCATTTTAGAAAACTCAAAATCGTGAATTGCAAAAAGGCGCCGTAATCGATTTTTTTGAAATTTATACCAAAAATTTTACATTGAAAGACGGAATTTTCAAGACCCTGTCGAAGTTGGGCGGAGCACGGGTTCAGGAGATATGGCCATTTTAATCTCACGAAAATTCACATTCCAAAACTGGCGCCATGATGGATTTTGATAATTTTTCTTCCGGCACACTTTCGGAGTAATTGCGAACACTTTTCGACTGAAGAAACAGTGGGCCTCACGACCGTTCTATTTTTTTTTCATTATTGAGAACTTTGTTTTAATTAGTTTTTAAACTCGAAGTGTTCGATTCAAATTTCGTTGAAACTGGCATTTCTATCTCGCGAAAATTCACATTCAGGCTTATTATGATTCGATATTCAGGCCTGTTCGTTGCTCGTACCCTTATCTACATTTTCTACACTCGTGTAGAAAATCTGATTCCTATTTGGTCTATTTCTACACTAATGTGAATTACTACGAAAATGTGCCGGTAGAAAAATTATCAAAATCCATCATGGCGCCAGTTTTGAAATGTGAATTTTCGTGAGATTAAAATGACCATATCTCCTGAACCCGTGCTCGGCCCAACTTTGACAGGGTCTTAAAAATTCCGTCTTTCAATGTAGAATTTTTGGTATAAATTTAAAAAAAATCGATTACGGCGCCTTTTTGCAATTCACGATTTTGAGTTTTCTAAAATGGCCATATCTCCTGAACCCGTGCTCGGCCCAACTTCGGCAGGGTCTTAAAAATTCCGTCTTTCAATGTAGAATTTTTGGTATAAATTAAAAAAAAATCGATTACGGCACCTTTTTGCAATTCACGATTTTGAGTTTTCTAAAATGGCCATATCTCCTGAACCCGTGCTCGGCCCAACTTCGGCAGGGTCTTAAAAATTCCGTCTTTCAATGTAGAATTTTTGGTATAAATTAAAAAAAAATAGATTACGGCACCTTTTTGCAATTCACGATTTTGAGTTTTCTAAAATGGCCATATCTCCTGAACCCGTGCTCGGCCCAACTTCGGCAGGGTCTTAAAAATTCCGTCTTTCAATGTAGAATTTTTGGTATAAATTAAAAAAAAATCGATTACGGCGCCTTTTTGCAATTCACGATTTTGAGTTTTCTAAAATGGCCATATCTCCTGAACCCGTGCTCGGCCCAACTTCGGCAGGGTCTTAAAAATTCCGTCTTTCAATGTAGAATTTTTGGTATAAATTTCAGAAAAATCGATTCCGGCGACTTTTTGCAATTCACGATTTTGAGTTTTTTTCTTCGAATTTGGCCACTTCCGGTATCTGGAGAAATCTGAAAATATTTTCATTTCAAAGTCCGTCAAAAAACTGGCCATTTTTGTATTGGTCATTTCTTCGTAGGATAACTTGGTTGCCGGCTAGAACTCAATGAAAAACGGGCTGTTGCCGAGAGTCGCGATTTTCAAAAAATCGTAACTTCTGAGAAAAAAATCGGAAAATTCTGAAATAATTCAGCAATGATTCTTGGGTCTAGGGTTACCACCAGAAAAATTCATTCGAAAATCGATGGGGGTAGGGGTAAATGACCGTTCAAAATTTTTTGGAATACCCCATGTATAATATCCTCATGATTATATTATCACACAGGGTGTCTAGCGCCGCCGGAATGAAATGGTTTTTCCGGTCGCCAGACACTGTTATGAATCAGTCTCGTGGTAAAGTAGGATCATCTGACCTAGTATATTTATCGTTGGTAAAACGCGTTTTTTTCAATTTCTCACTGTGTGGGATTCCATCATCGGGCTTGAAATGTGCACCACACATTATATATAAACTTTATATATGTGCTCGTCGGTGATTCTGTTGAATCGTGGGTGTTGGGCGCGTTCTTTCCATATTCGGAAGACGTCTTTTTGTTCTTTTATCGGAAACTTGTGTCGGACAGATGTTGTGTCCGTAAAGTTTAAAACGCAGCACTTCACTATTCTAGGCATTTTAAATATAAATACTTCTTTGGAATTCAGATTTAACTTCACACCATACACGGCGGTTCAAGAACAACACCGTGGTGAAGCAACAGGTTATAACTAGACAAACATGGTGGCCGCGTCCCCGGCGGCATTGTAAAATGGCCTGTGATTAGAGCGCCAAGAAACTTGCTGGGGTTGATGGCAGTACTAAAACAGGGAACCAGTCATGCTATACTAGATTCCAGGCCCTGAAAAACACCTGAAAGGTCTTCGTACAGCGTGTGGTCGACCACGCTGATCGTGAGTGACATAAATCGACCAACACACACTCAAATGGTGTACGTCGTAATGTTTGAGAAAGGTGGCATATTAATTCACATATAGATATACAGGGTGAATTCGTGTCGTCCGAACAGATCGAACCGCGTTCATAGGGTCGCGAGTCCAGAATCGGCCATTGTTTTCAAGAAACAGCCAATCAGGGATCAGAAAACCGTTGAAACAATTACCGTATTTGACGCGCGGCCGCCTCAACGCGGTTCGATCTGTTCGGACGGCACGAATTCACACTGTATATATTTCACATAGTTTAATGGAGAAGAATTAGATGCACGCGTCTGTACCCTGTCAAAGTCGCAGAACAAGAGAGCGAGTGATCTTAGTACAGTCAGCACTAGACAAAGCGAGAACTAGTGCCTCCTAGAGTCGGTATACAGGTATGTACATTACACTCCTTTCCTCTTATTCAAAAACACACTATCAGTACACATTTTTTAAATAATAGTACACGTAATTACAGGCTTCATTATAAGTTAAGTTTAACAGGTTTTCTCCTTATTCTAGTTGGATGACGTACTACTTCTGTCACTTTGTTTTGTATTTTATTTTCATGTCTTTTACCTACTTCTGGATCTAAATAAAATTCATTGTCATTTGATTCATTCGTATCGGGTTCCTTAATACTACCGTTGACGGAAGAATATAAAGACGGTCAGCCCTGGGTTATTTTGCGTGCTGAGTAAGTGGGCTTGAAGTGGGCTTGGGGACAATACAGCGACCAAATTTACCGACCGAAATCACATTGCAGTATATCTATATATTTGCACACTATAGATATACTGCAACGTTATTTCAGTCGGTAAAATCGCACGCTGTTTTGTCCCCAAGCCCACTTTAAGCCCACTTTCTCGGCACACATTTCCCCATAAGGCTGACCGTCTTTATAGCTGATTCGCAGAAAAAATCGAAATTCATGTCCTTATTGATTCCTGTGAAACCGCGGGATCGTAATAGTGACAGAGAGTTTTATTTTTTCATGAAAGTACTTCACTAGACGTAGCTAATTATTACACAAATTTATTTATTTAATTACAAATGGAAAATATATATTCAAGTAAATACCCCAAAAATCATTCCCTCATCGTGTCCCAACCAGGAAATTCAAATAGATTCATTAAATTAGCACGAATAGTTTCTTATAAACTGTTTGCTATCTCATTTTTTATTAATATATGATAGTACTAGCTAAACATAAACGTCTGTATAGTTTTAAAACGGCAAACGGAAAAAATACAGGATGTATTTTTAAAGGCATCCTTAAAAACCGTATCATTCCCTCACAGTTTTTTGGCAGTGGGATTGCAGGATAATTGAGAATGGTATCGAACGCGGACTTATTGTTTTTAGAAGTTGGCAACATCGATATTGAGAAGATACGCCGAACTAGACTTTGGATGATGAGATGCTTTTGTTTCAACTATTTTAAGAGGAAATTTTTCCAAATGGACACTTTTATCGTCATTCCCTCACACCGTGTTATAAACAGGGAAGCAGTGATTTATATACCATCGATCATATATGTCGCATCGCCGTGGCATTCGATATTTTAAAACCAGGCTGAGTTTTTAAACAACGCTCTCGATGCCCGGCCAATGTTTATGCAGCCTCAAGTGCGAGATGCCAAGGGATCGGACTGTTTAGTTGCAGATGTAATATAACGCCAAATGAGTGCGTCCTGGAAAGAACCTCCCCCGATGGTGGTGTGTGGTGCATAGACCACGAGTGGTTTGTGTCACGTAGAGGCCTAGGCTTTTTGAAGTGGAGACTCAGGGTGCTCCAGGCATTCTTTCTTGGTCAGCCAGTAAGACAAGACGTTAAATTGATTTTTAAAAAAAGGGCTCTACGTGATACACCCCACTAGCGTTGCTATCGGGTGCTTGATTGTTTAAATTCTGTCTTTTGTTTTAATCAAACACCCAATAAAAATATTTGTTGACCGTGTCACTGCGGTAGTCAGTGAAATAATTACTTGTTAATTACTTGTTTAACCAAACATCGGATACGTGCGTACGTTTGGGTGTTTAGATCCTGACAAACATATAGCGAGTTTTGCCCAAGTGTATTCTCGTATCTGACATCAGAAGTGGGATACAGAACGTTTAATCGACTGTGATTCTTGTGATTCTTGTGACAACCGTGTTGGTGAATAAGTTCGGAAATAACAATGGAAATAAACGGGGAAGAGAGTGTGAGTGTGGTGGCGATAGACGCTCAGAGTGCAAGTGTGGCAAAAGACGCTGAAAAGAATGTGACTGACCGTGAGTCAGGCAGTGTGAAATCCCGAAGTAGAAAAAGGAATCGATCCCCGACGACATCAGAATCCGAGTATGAATCTGATGATTCAATGAAACGAAGGGATAGACGTAGAAGACGTAAGTCGAGATTGGAGGAGGAGAATCTGCGTCTTTTGGCGTTGATCTCCAGACGTGAACGAGCCCCAATGGATCTCGTTCAATTTGATCCCAAAACCACGGACGCGACCGGCTGGGCAAAGATGGTCGACGAGTGGATTCGTCGTCATCGCTCTGATGATTGGGAAGTGGTCCAGCATTTAGCCAAAGCTTTCAAGGGCGAAGCGGCCGGATGGTTTACGAGTATGGACTCTTCGGGCAAAACCTGGGCTGAGATACGTGCTGAATTTTTGAGCGCGTATGCGAAAAACAAAAACGTTGCGTCGGAGCTTCACACAATTTGGGCGGAGGACGCTGAGTTTACATTGGAAAACTTCATGAAGAGAGGGAGAAAGCTGAAAGCGTGGCTGAACGAAAGGAGAACGGTGGATGAAGCTGCGGCTCAACTAGCAGGACTATCGTATTCGGCGCAAAACCGATTCGTTCGCAACATATTCGTGCGCGAATCACCGAAGAGTTTGCAAGAAGCAATGGCGTACCTCGATGGACGGACGACCGACTTCCATCGACCGCGTGCATCCTCCGGAGCCCCTGGTCCACATACTAAGACTTCGGCGCCGCGAGATGGTAAGTCGCACCGTTCGGACATCGAGTGCTTCAATTGCGGAAGAAGAGGGCACCGTAAGACCGAATGCCGATCAGCCCCGCGGTCACAAGGAGGCGGTCATTCACGGGACGGTAAGGGTCCGGACAACAGGGGTTCGGATTCGAAGAGGCCGGTGACCTGCTACAGCTGCAAAGAGGAAGGGCACATTGCCCCGAATTGCCCTAAGAAGAATGAGAAGGTAGTGAGGCTTTGTAATTTGACCTCCACAGAGAATACTGTAAAGCTGGCTGACGGTAAGGTGTTGACCTTTATTTTTGATTCTGGCTCAGACTGCTCTCTTGTAGCAGAGAGTTTGGCAGAAAGCTTACCAGGTAAGAGACAATCAGTCTCTACCCGATTCAGGGGTATTGGAAATGGATACGTAGATTGCTGCGAGCAGATCACTGTGTTGGCCGAGTTGAATGGCATCAATGTAGAAATTGATTTGTATGTGGTACCGGACGACAGTTTGTCCGCGAAGTTGATTTTGGGTAGAGAATTGTTGGCAAATGGTGTCTCAGTCACGTTGGACGGAACCATGGTTAAATTTGCGAAGATTGCAAAATTTGTTGGCATGTGTAATGCAGAGGAAGACATCAACGCTGTTGATTGTGATGCAATTGAGATGAGAGAACCACTGTTAGAGTTTTTGAAACTGTATGTGAAACATATGAGCGTTGAGGCTCCGAAGGTCCGAGTAACATCTGGTAGTTTTGAGATCAGGTTAAAGGACGAAAATAAGATCGTGCAGAGAAGGCCATACAAGCTAGGCATTGTAGAACGAGAGACTGTAAGAGGTTTGGTTGATAAAATGCTCCAGGCAGGAATCGTTCGGGAAAGTAGAAGCCCATTTTCTAGTCCAATCATCTTAGTGAAGAAAAAGGATGGATCGGATAGATTATGTGTAGACTTTCGGGAATTAAATTCGAACACGGTAGCAGATCGTTATCCGTTACCGCTGATTCAAGATCAGTTAGATCGGTTGTCCGGCGCGTACTATTTTTCGGCATTGGATATGACAGCTGGGTTCCATCAGATACCCGTTGAGGAGAATTCAATTGAGAAGCTCGCATTTATTACACCCGACGGACAATTTGAATATTTGACGATGCCTTTTGGGTTGATGAATGCACCTTCCGTTTACCAGAGAGCAATTAATAACGCGTTGGGAGAACTGAGGTATTCTTTTGCGATTGTTTATTTGGACGACGTTCTTATACCCGGTAGAACTGAGCAAGAGGCTTTAGACCGGTTGAAAATTGTGATGGCGAAACTGGCTGAGAATGGATTCTCGTTCAATTTGAAGAAATGTAAATTCTTGAAAACTGAAATTGATTACCTGGGGTACACTGTGTCGCATGGAGAGCTGAGGCCCAACCTTCGAAAAATCGAAGCCCTGGTGCAATCGCCCATCCCCCGAACACAGACCCAGGTAAGGCAATTGTTGGGGTTAGCTTCATATTTTCGTAGATTCATACCAAGATTTTCACAGATAGCAGCACCTCTGTACAAACTCACTGCAGGTAGTACAAAAACGATATCATGGACAGACGAACACACCGACGCTAGAGACGAGATCATTAGACGTTTGACATCAGAACCATTACTTCGGATTTTTGACCCTAATCTTCCAATCGAACTGCATACCGACGCTAGTGCCCTCGGGTATGGCGCTGTATTGCTTCAACGTGTTGATAAGGAGAAGCATCCGATCGTTTATTTCAGCAAACGTACCGTGGATGCTGAAACTCGCTACCATTCCTACGAACTTGAAACTCTTGCCGTTGTAAATGCAATAAAACACTTCAGACAATACTTAGTGGGACGTAAATTTCTAGTTGTGACAGATTGTAACTCCTTAAAAGCCGCGAGTCTTAAAAAAGATCTAACGCCACGAGTTTATCGGTGGTGGGCATTTTTGCAGTCGTTCGAATTCGAAATAGAATATCGCGCGGGTGAACGAATGAAACACGCGGATTTTCTCTCAAGAAATCCAGTTCGGGACAAAAATGTATTGAAGATAGTCAAAGACGACGCGAATAAAATAGTTGAATTAACTGACGACTGGTTCATTGTAGCTCAGCAAAAAGATGAAGAAATAAAAACGTTGTACCGCGAAGTACTGGACGGATCAGAGACAGCAAAGACATATTCGATAAAAGATAAAATCTTGATGCGGACGATAGAAAGGAAATCGAAACAAATAACACTCCCTGTAGTGCCGAGACTGATGGTATGGTCACTCATACACCACGTACACGCGAACATCTGCCATTTGGGCTGGGAAAAGACTTTGGACAAGTTTGTTGTATCTGGTTTACCTCCCAGTAGGGGGATATGGGTAGTTCCCGGAGGAAAGGAATAAAGGTCCTCACACTTAGTTACGAGCGTGGTATAACGGGTAACAGTTTGTGTATATTTATTTGAAAGAAATCGGGTGGGTGTTATACAAAGAAGTTGTTCCTGGCACTTGCCGTAGTTTCAGTCTAATTACAATCAGGGCTCGGCCCAGTACTAACGTAGCTTCGGCTACCGACTCCTTCAGACACACTGTCCGACTAACTGACTGACATTAATTCATCCTTCCCCTAGCCCAAATCCGGGCCTTATATTAACATGCATCAACTAGGTCAGAAGTATGCAATACGACTGCCTTGCTGATGCATGCGAATTCTCTACTATTGCGTGCTGTGGTGTAGGCCTTACGAAATTGGGGTGCTGGCTCAGCTATTGCCACAACATCCCTCCCCCTTTTGGAGAGTAGGCCTCCGGACTACTTTATTCGTTTACTTAGTAACCTTGCCTTACTTTTCTATTGTATAGTATCTTTACGACTATCCCTTATTTGCTAATTTCTCTTCTTATATCTATATCCCAAATATCCCATGTTTTTATTTGTTTATTATGTTTCTATTCCCTAGTGGTATACATTTTGTTCTATTAACTAACTTATTCCTCTAAAGTCTAGGTTGTGCCGGTAATCGACGTGTTCCTTTGGAATTTCACGACCGTCTCATTCGCTAGTGACGATCGTTTCCGCGGCTGCGGTGGCTCCGGTGTCGCTGTCTGTACCGTTGTCCTCCTACATCCTAGAATTATCCTATTCAACGGTGTACAGTAATGTTCATCGATGCATGCTTCGTGGCTAACTTCTTTTTTCCGAATTTTGTTCCGTTTCTACTCGTCTGTCATGTATCTATGGCGCGCGGAGCAGTTGATAGAAGCAGCTTGATAAACAATTGCTGCAATCTCCCGCCGCTGTCATCGAGTGCGTTCTTTTAGGCAGCGAGAATAGCAGCCGCGCGCTCTCATTGGTCATTTCCATTTTATTCTTTGATCCGATTGGATTAGCAGCGCAGATCTGCTGCAGTCACTGCATAAACGAATGCAGCCATTTGCTAACCTACCGTCGACTGCTTCTCCGGTCATGGGCACACAAAATATCAGTAGAAAGGAAGCAAAACTCGGAAAAAGGAAGTTAGCCACGGAGCATGCATCGATGAACATTACTGTACATCTATACAATACAAATCCTAAAATACATATTACTAATACCGCACTTATTGAATAAGTTGACGTCACGTATGGCCAGTGCCGTGCGTGGACGTGACTCTTTACATCTAGCTCTTTATGTAACTCTTGTAAGCTTTTGCCTAATGAATTTAGTTCGTCAGCGTCTCGCAGGACGCTTTTCAACACTACGCCATCACTTGATGTATTCGATTTTGGTATTGCCTTCCAATCGTTTTCATGTAAACTGAGATTGAACGTTGGAAGGTAACTAAAACTTCGCTCACTCTGATATTTTCGTAGTGTCTCTATTCGAAAATCTTTCGCAGTGACAGCGCATTTTCCGTTGAGAGCTAACGTGCCAGTGCCTATCAGTGTCTCTCGTTAGCACTTTATTCAATTTGGTTATTGCAATTGCCAAGCAAGACCTGTAATGTAATTCAGGCATCCTTACTACTTGACCTATTTTCTTTATTAACGCTAAGGGATTAAGGAAAATACTAGGACGGGATTGAGAAACATGTTTCTTTTCGTCTAGTCAATATTCCACGAACAGTTTCAACCGGTTGGCATGAGCCTTGGTCTCTTTCCGACCCTTTTTTATGGTGTAGTCGACATCCGAATTTTGTGACGTGATTTCGTACGGACCTATATATTTTGGCGTCAATTTCGCCGATCTTCCCCGTCTCACTGTCTCGTCGAGAAGAAGAACCTTATCGCCTGGCCGGAATTTGACTTTCTCTGTTTTTTTGTCGTAGTAGGCTTTCGACTTCTCCTTTGCCGCCTCAAGGTTCTCTTTCGCTTTGAGGTTGGCTGCCTTGAGCCTTTCGCGTAGCTCCTGGACGTAGTCGTCGTACGCGTAGGTGAGTCTTGGCGCTTGTTTTACCGAAGAAGGTATTTCTGCTGGGCGTCCGAAGACAAATTCGTACGGCGTAAACCTTGTTGCAGTGTGAGGGGTCGTATTGTATGTGAACATGGCATACGGCAACCATTGATCCTAGTTCGTTTGATCCTCATCGACGTAACTCTTCAAGTACTCTGCTAGTGTTCGATGTGAGCGTTCTAACGCGCCATCCGACTCCGGGTGGTACGCCGTTGTTTGAATCTCTTCTATTTTCAGCAACTTGCATATATTTTTAAAAACGCTGCTCAGAAAATTTGTCCCTTGGTCGGAGAGTATTACTTTGGGTGTTCCGTAATCGCATATGATACTTTTGACGAATTCCCTGGCTACTGTTGTCGCTTCCTGATCCATCAGCGGCATTGCTTCGCTGAATTTTGTCAGAGCATCCTGGAACGTCAGTACATATTTGTTTCCCTGTGGTGTGACCGGAAGTGGCCCCACGATGTCCACGGCGCATTTCTCGAAAGCCCGGCTCGGAGTGTCCGTGATTACCATCGGGGCTTTCGATTTTTTCTGCACTTTGTTTTTCTGGCATTTTTCGCACTTGCTTACGTACTCTTCTACGTCTCTGCGTAGCCCTGGCCAGTTATGCTCCAGCTTTATCCGTTCCATCATCCGCGTTAGTCCTTGATGCCCACCCATGGGTGCATCGTGGTATTCATACAAAACTCTTTTCTTTTCGTCTTCCGTGTAGTCTTGCTCCACGCCCTTGTGTTGTGTTTCATCCTCCAAGGCTTCTATATCCTCGGTAGGGGTGTGCTCTTGCGCGCATTCCTGTTGAGAACTGTAGATCCTGTAGATCCTGCTGAGTGCATCTGCATTTGTGTTCAATTTACCTGGCTTGTACACCACATCGTATTCGTGCTCTGCAAGTTTCAACCTCATTCTTAGAAGTCTCGATCCTGGGTCCTCGATCTTGAAAATCCATTTGAGTGGAAGGTGGTCCGTGATTACCGTAAAGTGTGTACCGTACACATATGGCCTGAACTGTTTTGTCCCAAAAACGATTGCCAACATTTCCCTCTCGGTTGTCGAGTAGTTTCTTTCAGCTTTATTCAGTGTTCGGCTAGCGTACGCTATCGGTAGGTCCTCGCCTATCGGTCCTTGCGAAAGAATCGCTCCAATCGCCTTGTCAGAGGCATCATGGTTATCAGGAATGGTTGGGTAAAGTCTGGGTACCTCAGTATGGGTGCAGAGGTCAACTTCATCTTCAGCGTCTCGAACGCGTCCTCCTCCACTGCTGTCCACTCGAACTTCGTACCTTTCTTCGTGAGTTGCGTAAGTGGCCGTGCTATACGCGAAAACCCTTCTATGAACCTACGGTAATACCCTGCTAGCCCTAGGAAAGATTGTACTTGTTTTACGGTCGCTGGGCTTTCAAAATTCTTAACATCCTTAATTTTAGCGGGATCTGGGAGGATTCCCTCGGACGTTATTACGTGCCCCAGGTAGCTCGTCTCTTTTCTCAGAAATTGACACTTGTCTGGTTGGAGGCTGAGCTTGCTCTCCTTCAGTCGTTCAAATACATCCACTAGCCTATCGTTGTGTTCCTTGAGTGTCGCTCCGTGGATCACGATGTCGTCTAAATAAACGTAACATTTAGATGCTTGCAACCCTGCTAAAACGGTGTTCATCAGACGTTGAAACGTCGCTGGTGCGTTTTTGAGTCCGAATGGCATTGAATTATACTCATAATGTCCATGCGCTGTTGAGAAGGCGGTTTTTTCTTTATCTCCTTCATCCATGGGAATTTGGTGAAATCCCGAGGCGAGGTCTAACGTGGTAAAATATTTTGCTTTTCCTAGCTGATCCAATATTTCTGTGATGTTGGGTAGAGGGTACGAATCTCCCACCGTTATCTCATTCAACTTTCTATAGTCCACGACTATTCTAAATTTTTGCCTTCCTTCTGCGTCGGTTTTTTTCGGTACGACTAGAAGCGGTGCGTTCCATTGACTGCGACTCGGCCGTATTATGTTGCTTTCAAGCATCGCTTCTATCTGCTTGTTTATTTCCTGTTTCTGTGATTCGGGTAAACGGTATGGACGAACCTTCACTGGTTTCCCGCCGTCCAACAGTTCTATCGTATGACTAACTACGTCGGTGACGCTTAGCCTATCCCCGGGTAAATAGAATATTTCGCTGTATTCCTCGCATATCCCGAATAATGAATTTATTTCCTCATCATTGAGGTGTTCTGTGCGTATGTTCTCTCGTAGCAGTTTCATCCGCTGGGTGCCGGTCTGCCCAGTCATCCAACCTATGTAGGTATCCTCTTCCTCGTTTGGCATACCGTCCTCCTGACATAGTTCTTCTAACTCTACGGTTGGGGTATCCAATGTCACTTCGTAGTCGTTGAGATTCATTATGTCGACCACGCATTTTTTGTCTGCTGGTGTAGTTAAGCAATTTCCTAAGTATACGCCGTCAGCAAGTTCTTTTTTCTCTACGATGCCAATGAACTTGCTGTTGGTGTTGACACTGACCTTCCTTACGGTCCGCGGTGCCAACTTGATTTCTCCTTTCCGTGCTGGACGCATCATCGGGATCCTTTGGCCGTACAGGAGGAATGTTCGTGCACCCCACCCGATTGCCGCGTCATGGTCCTCGATAAAGTCTATTCCAATGATTCCATCGGTATCCAAGCAAAAGTCATCCTTCACCACGAAAAAGGGGTGAGTCACTACCAAGTCCCCGACACGTATCGGTAGTGCCACCTTGCACAGTGCTTTGACGACTCCTTCCCCTATCCCGGTTAAGTTCGTCGTTTCCTCTATAACTGGCATATCGTCTTCCAGCACTCCGATTTTGATGATACTGGCTTCAGCTCCGGAATCCACCAGTAATGTCATTTTTTCTTTAATGATTCCGCTGGCCGCTAACTCGATTCTATTTCTGCTTTCCCTATTCGCGTTAGCGATATTCATGGATTTGTACGATCCTGCGTTTCGTGTTGATTGCGGTGATCCGTCCTGGCCCACATTCTTGCTGCCTATGTTTTGTGAACTACCCATATTGGTTTTCTGATTTTCGCTGAATCCGTTACCGTAACCGTTGCTGTTTCCTGAGCGTCTTTCGTCCCGTCGTGCTCTGTCCTTGCAGTCCTTGTATAAATGTCCACGACGCTTACAAAAATTACAAGTGACCTCGATTCGATTGACGGCCCTGTTCGGACCTGCTGACGGTAAAGGTTGACGATCTTTTGTTTGTTTACAATCACGCGCGATATGACCCGTCTGATTGCAGCGTAGGCACTTTATTGGTGTCGCGTTTCTATCGTAGTGACGCGTTGTTCGCTGACCGTAAATGGCACTTGTTCCTGCTTGCATTTTTTCCTCTTCTTCCGCATTCTTTATCGCGGCTGCTAAATCTGTATTATGATACGATTTGACTATCGTTTTTAAGTTACTATGCAATCCGTTCTCAAAAACTGCTAAACTTTGGTATCGCAGTAGATCCTCTACTCCCTTTCTTTCAGCTGCTATTTCTGTTCTAGCTCCGCACGCTCTGATTAGATCCATCATCAGGCGGGTGATCCTTTTTCCGTAATCGTGCGCGTTTTCACCTGACTTCTGTCTGCTTGAAAATAACTCTACCAGTAATGCTGGTGTCGAGCTTTTGACTCCGTATAATGCCAAGAGCTCGATTTTTAGCTTCTCAAACGAATCTATTGTCTTGTATCTAAGTTCCATGGCTGCCTCGCCCTGAATCTTGGTTTTCAGGACTAATTCTAGTACTTCCGGTTTCACGGCTGGATTCACTTTGTCCTTCGCATACTCAATTGTTTGCAGTAAATCGTCTACCTTACGTGGTTCGCTTCCATCGAACACGTTGATCATTTGACGAACTTCCTTCAATGTCAAATAGTCCACCATCTTGGCTACCGGTTGCTCTCTCGGCGGTCTGTTGTCTGTCAGTACTTCTGTGATTGTCAATGGGGGTACGGTGTCTGTCGATACTCTGGGTAATACTGGGGATGGACCGGGAAAAAAGGACGTGCTTGATTTAGGCTTTGGCGACGGGGTTGGTCCCTCTTGCTTATTTTTCTTGATAAATGCGCGTAATACTGCTCTAATCTCCTCTACAGTGTTTGTATCATCAACCGCTAATTTATACCTTTCGCACACTTGTAAAAGGAGGTCTTTCCGGATCTCCTGTATCCACCCAGTTTGTCCTTGAGCGACAAGCTCCTCTATTTTTTCCCAAGTAGCAGACATTTACCCTAACAAAATTTCTCCGCCAAGCTCAATGAGCCTGGGTTAACTAACTCCTCGGAAGGAGGCTTTCAAACCTGAATAAGGCCTATTACGTGAAATCCTAAAGTTCGCACGCTACTCGCTGGCAGTTAGGCTCTCAATAACAATATTTGCGGCTTAACAACTAATACTGCGAAGATTTTAAATTGACTCACACAAGGATGAATGTCTTCATTCCGCTGCTCTTGTTTTCGGCTGGGCTGTTGCTGACTTCCTGTCTCCTGTGGTTGGCTGTCCTTCCGCGTGCTGCTGCTGGGTTCTGCCCGGCTGCGAGTGCTGCTTCCATTGACGTATCTTCAGTGCGTTTGCAGCGGCTGCTTCCTTTGGCTCTTCACTTTTTTATTTATTCACCTTTTCTCTGGTCACAACGACTGCGTGTTGTGCCTTTTTCTTTAAAATATTCTGTCCCGATATTTTACACTACCCCGTAAGCTCCGGTATATCCGCTTAACCGCTGCCACCAATGTTGTATCTGGTTTACCTCCCAGTAGGGGGATATGGGTAGTTCCCGGAGGAAAGGAATAAAGGTCCTCACACTTAGTTACAAGGGTGGTATAACGGGTAACAGTTTGTGTATATTTATTTGAAAGAAATCGGGTGGGTGTTATACAAAGAAGTTGTTCCTGGCACTTGCCGTAGTTTCAGTCTAATTACAATCAGGGCTCGGCCCAGTACTAACGTAGCTTCGGCTACCGACTCCTTCAGACACACTGTCCGACTAACTGACTGACATTAATTCATCCTTCCCCTAGCCAAAATCCGGGCCTTATATTAACATGCATCAACTAGGTCAGAAGTATGCAATACGACTGCCTTGCTGATGCATGCGAATTCTCTACTATTGCGTGCTGTGGTGTAGGCCTTACGAAATTGGGGTGCTGGCTCAGCTATTGCTACAACAAGTTGTACGAACTGTATTGGTTTCCTCACATGTCGAAGCGAGTTAAGAAATTTGTAGAGAATTGTATCTTGTGCCAAACCTGTAAATCAGTATCAAGGCCGATGCAAGCACAGCTGCATCCTATAGACAAAGACGATACACCGTGGTATACGATTCACATAGACATATCAGGAAAGTTATCAGGTCCCTCCGACAAGAAAGAATACGTTTTCGTAATTATCGATGGGTTTACGAAATTTGTAACGTTGAATTGGATAAACCGTTTGGACACGGAAACAGCAATCAATCAGATAGAGAAACACTCGTTTACTTTTGGGGTTCCGAGAAGGATCATTTGTGACCAAGGTGCAGGGTTTACAAATGCGCGATTTAAGAAATTCTGTGAGGGAAAGAATATTATGATTCATCTGATAGCTTCGGGGACGCCGAGAGCGAACGGTCAAGTTGAGAGGGTCATGTCGACCATGAGAAATATGTTGTCAATAAGCAAGGCTCAGGGAAAGCAATGGCAGAACGAGTTAGGCAAAGTGCAGCTTGCGATAAATTCGACCGTTCAGAAAACGATAGGGAAAAGTCCCGCTGAGGTTTTATTTGGCACCAAAATAAATTCAATAGAGATTGAGCGTGTGAAGCATAATAGTGTCAAGACTGATAGTATTGATTTGAATGAGCTCAGGGCAGAGGCTGTAAGTAGCATAACAGCAGAAGCCGCAAAAGAAAAGGAAAGGTTCGATCGAAAAAACAAACCGGTTAAACCATTCAAAATTGGAGATTTTGTAATGGTTAGGAATAACGATAGAATAAAGACAAAGTTGGACGCGAAGTATCGTGGTCCTGTAGAAGTCGTTGCGGTGCTACCGAACGATAGGTATTTAGTCAAGAAAGTAGGCTCTGGAGTGAGAGGCCGAAATAGCATAAAGGTGTCTCATGATAAACTGATCGCAGCTCCAGGGGACGATGCGAGTCAGGATAGCTGTGTCGCAGCAAGTGACGATGGTGAGAATTATATCGCGTAGCGATTCATATGTGATTGGGTTTGATAAAAAGAAACTTTAGTGATACCAAAAATGTTGGTCATGAGCGCAAACATGGGCTTTTGCCGAGAGATTGTGCCCACTTGGGTTGGGACAAGAGTTTAGTTGATCAGACGCAGTCTGATTCTGTTGGTTTCCGAATTTTGTTGAGAATTCGCAGAGAACATGTGATTCTGGTTCAGCCGGATTTATGCGTAGAAATCCGAAGAGAGCATGAGACTCTGTCGATTGGTTTAGCCGGATTTATTTATAGAAATCCGAAGAGAGCATGGGACTCTGTTGGTAATCGTTGTTTCATTTAAGAGCGCGAGTTTGGCTCTCGAGGATGGACTTGATCACCCTCAATCCTCGAACCCAAAGCCTAGGTGTAACTCGAGAATGATTCAGCATGTCACAATAGTTAGAACATGTACGGATGCGAAAGGCATGCCTGCAGAGCTACTGTGAGTGAGACAATAGTTAGAACATGTATGGATGCAAAGGGGCATGCCTGCAGAGCTATTGTGAAGCCAATAGTTAGAACATGCATGGATGCAAAAAGGCATGCCTGCAGAGCTATTGAAGAGGCAATAGTTAGAACATGTATGGATGCAAAAAGGCATGCCTGCAGAGCTATTGAAGAGGCAATAGTTAGAACATGTATGGATGCACGAGGCATGCCTACAGAGCTATTGTGAGTGAAGAGGCAATAGTTAGAACATGTATGGATGCACGAGGCATGCCTACAGAGCTATTGTGAGTGTAGGGGCAATGGTTAGAAATTGTGAGGATGCGTAAGGAGGCATGCCCGCAGAGCCATTGGCGCCTTGGATACGTTTGAAGAATTTCGAATATTGTTAGATATGTTGGAACTTGTAGTGTGACTGCAAAGAGAATGGAAAATAAAATGATACACATGATTGCACACGTGATGTGGGGATAAGATGAGATTAGGCTCAAGTACGCTGGCAGACTTGGATGGTCAGGAAAGCCGAACGTGAACTAATGATAGTTCGTTGGATGTCTGTTTCTTTTGTTTCAGAAGTAAACTAGATGAATGGGTACTTGGCACTCGAGACGCGTGCTAGTCAGTATGGCCGTGTCGCATCACCGTGGCATTCGATATTTTAAAACCAGGCTGAGTTTTTAAACAACGCTCTCGATGCCCGGCCAATGTTTATGCAGCCTCAAGTGCGAGATGCCAAGGGATCGGACTGTTTAGTTGCAGATGTAATATAACGCCAAATGAGTGCGTCCTGGAAAGAACCTCCCCCGATGGTGGTGTGTGGTGCATAGACCACGAGTGGTTTGTGTCACGTAGAGGCCTAGGCTTTTTGAAGTGGAGACTCAGGGTGCTCCAGGCATTCTTCCTTGGTCAGCCAGTAAGACAAGACGTTAAATTGATTTTTTTAAAAAGGGCTCTACGTGATACACCCCACTAGCGTTGCTATCGGGTGCTTGATTGTTTAAATTCTGTCTTTTGTTTTAATCAAACACCCAATAAAAATATTTGTTGACCGTGTCACTGCGGTAGTCAGTGAAATAATTACTTGTTAATTACTTGTTTAACCAAACATCGGATACGTGCGTACGTTTGGGTGTTTAGATCCTGACAAACATATAGCGAGTTTTGCCCAAGTGTATTCTCGTATCTGACATATATTTGGATATGTTTCTAGTAGCAATGAAGTACTGTACAAGGGCATGGAAAAGTAAGGTCAGGTTTCCTACTTAGATGCAATAATGTTTCGTTTCGTCATTCCCTCACCGTCATTCCCTTACGAAAATTTCGGAGAGGGAATTATATTTCTACTATCGGGCCGTAAAATGTAGAGCCCTCTATTCAAATACCGATTTCTCCGCCGAAAAAAATCGTAGAGCATTGTGTAAAGAAGTTTCGCAAACTAGAGAATCCCCTACGTCGATTTATCTGTATGAAAATTTCGTCCAAAAATTTATAAGCAGAGATATAAATGAAAATAGGTTGAAAAACGTGGGATTCGCGTAGATTCTGCCATAGCTTAACTTCAAGTGGTCACCATTCAGTTGATACTGGGAATAAAATTGGATACAAAAATACCACATATCCGTCAGAGTCTAATAAGTACAAAGCTTTTTTCAGAATAAAAATGTTTTAAAAATTTCACCGACTACAAGCGATAATCGGCGATGAGGTTATCTCGGTTGCTGGTAACGTCAGCAGAAAAGGTGACGGTTCAAAATTGATGGTAAATGGACCACAACTCAGATCCGATGCTGGAAAATTGATCGCGATTACGGTTACGTAAAACATCAAACCAATTTTCAAATAATTTCCACATGCTATACGGGGTATTTCCCCTACGTGGGTGGGGCGCTCCGCCATCGCTGCAACAATTACAAACCGAGAATCGAAGACAACAGAATGTCTTGGCTCTTCCATATAAACTCGCATAGCGTATGCCATGCATCAATTCTCGGCTTGTAATTGTTGCAGCGATCGCGGGGCACCCCCACCCACGTAGGGGAAATACGTCGGATAGCATGTGGAAATTATTTCAAAATTGGTTTGATTTTCTACGTAACCGCACTCGCGATCAATTTTCCAGCAACGGATCCAAGTTATGGTCCATTTATCATCAATTTTGAACCGTCACCTTTTCTGCTGACGTTACCAGCAACCGAGATGACCTCATCGCCAATTATCGCTTGTAGTCGGTGAAATTTTCAAAATATTTTTAGTCTGAAAAAAGTTTTGTACTTATTAGACTCTGACGAATATGTGGTATTTTTTATCAAATTTTATCTCCAGTATCAACTGAATGGTGACCACTTGAAGTTAAGCTATGGCAGAATCTACGCGAATCCCACGTTTTTCAACCTATTTTCACTTATATTTCTGCTTATAAATTTTTGGACGAAATTTTCATACACATGAATCGACGTGAGGGATTCTCTGGTTTGCGAAACTTTTTCACACAATGCTCTACGATTTTTTTCGGCGGAGATATCGGTATTTGAATAGAGGGCTCTACATTTTACGGCCCGATAGTAGGTAAATATAGCAGAATTATAGTTGCTTGGCTTGAATCAGGGCGACATATTTAAAAAAAGTGACAAGAAATGAAAAATTAACGGTAACAGAAGCCAAATTGAAGCAAAAAGAGTACACAGTTGGAAAAAAATGTTCCAGGAGATCCACTATGATTTTTGTGTTAATTTTGACACTTTTTCTAATTGAAACGATCGTTGTTAGTTGAAATGATGTTTTTCAACTAACAAAACGTGTCAAAATTAACAAAAAAATTATAGTGGACCTCCTGGAACATTTTCCTTCCAACTGTTTATGACAAAAGGCAGCGAGAAACAGAAATTGTATTGAACCACCTCATTCCCTCTTAAACTCAAAAAAGTTGGGGACCACTGTAATGTGTTAGTCAATTAGGATATGTACTACCAAATTTACGAACAAAAATCGATAATAGTTGAAAAAAAATTTGGTCGAACTGATCAAGTCATTTTTCGATTTTTTCTGAGAACCAGCCATATATTCTTCCGTCAACGATACTACAATTTACAATTTCATGATTTTGAACTGGTCGTTTATCAACGCGTTGCGATATTTCGTCATTTGTCACGATCGGCATTGACTGAATTATTTTTTGCATAATCTCTTTTTCATTTAGTTTAGTTTTTGTGTCGTCAGTTTCAATATAACATTTCAATTGGTCAATGTGACGTTTCCAAATTAAATCGTTATCTGTTTTGACGTTATAAGTTACTAAACTATTTCTTTTATTAATAGTTGCCGGACGCCACGAATTTGATTGATAATCTTTAGCCATGACCAGATCATTAACCTTGAATTCAATTGTACGATTACCATGAAAATGACGTTTTTGATTATTTTGCTTATTTTCACTTCATTACGTAAAGTTGGTCTAATTAAATCTAAACGTATGCGAACAGGTCTATTAATTTGTAGCTCGGCTGGACTTATGCCTGTTGTTAAATGAGCTGAAGCTCTACAAGATAATAAATATTTGTCTAAGGCTTCGTCGGTGGCAAAACCAGATTTCAACAATACTTCATACTTGTTTTTGAAAGTCCGTACTGCATTTTCCGCTAATCCATTGGATGGATGATAAGGTGCGGTACGTATATTCTGTAACACGCTCTCCCGAGTCCTTGGTCGACTCGATTCGGCAGTGCTAGCAAAATGACGCTTCTTTCAACGTCCACGGGATGATCTTCTGAAAAGGAGTAGTTGGGCGCCAGGTCCGCTGGTCCGTTACGCGGACCACTCGTCGCGTTGACGCTAAGGGCAGTCGGGAAGTCGGGATATTAGGAAGCGTTGAGGGAGTGCCGGGGCTCAGGATAGTAGAGGGGAACGTGGAGGCGTAGATTGAAGACACGCGGGCGTTGGTTGAATCAATCGTATATTTCCAATCATCAGCAGGAATAGAATTATCAGAGAAAACACAGCGAATAATACGTAAGATTAGCCTCCGAGGGAAAAGGGGGTGGTTGACGCGTCACTCTCCGGCGGGGCTCCTAGAATAGAAATGTATAGAAGGCCAAGTTCCGTAGTTTGAGGTGGGGCAGAGTTTAGAGTTCCTAGAATACAGAGTTGAGTCAATCGCCGCCATCTTGGCCGCCATTCTGTGCCGAACTGAAATTGCGGGAAGTTTCAAAAAAATGTAATGAAGTCTTTCTTGACTAAATTTTTTATTTCAAATATTTTGTTTTTGAAAATTTTTCCCGAAAAAGTAAAAACTATATTATTATCTAACAGAGTCAACAAATATTATCGTTAGTAAATTATATCTATATAAAATATCTGTTTGTACTTACTATGTAAACACGTATAGTAAAGAATCAACTATTATTATACGTCTAATAATATCACATCTTTGAGCACGTATACAATACTTACTGTAGTATTACCTGCTAAGTCAACGAATAAATACGAAAAAACCTATAAAATATGAAAACGAGATATCAATACATGTCAATATGTTGCATGTGTATGTAGTATAAAACGTATGAATGTATCTCTCTATACCTATTTCTATGTTAAAACCATTAAGGGGGGACTTCGGTGAAATTTGGATAAAACTAATTTTTTTATTTGTAAAATGACTCAGAAAAATCTGATGAAAAATCGCTTCCAGCAAAAGTTAGTTAGTGTCAGTATGTGTATTGAAAAAAAGTATGAAGGTTCTGCGATGAAAGTGTATGCGCAAGGAATCTTTCGCAGTGGTACGCTGGAAATTTTCTGCGAAAGATTCCTTGCGCATACACTTTCATCGCAGAACCTTCATACTTTTTTTCAATACACATACTGACACTAACTAACTTTTGCTGGAAGCGATTTTTCATCAGATTTTTCGAAGTCATTCAACAAATAAAAAAATGAGTTTGATCCAAATTTCACTGAAGTCCCCCCTTAAGAAAATATAAATATATTATTATAAAAGAAAATTGTTCATTTAATAGAATCAAGTGCTGTCATATGTGAATCAGCACAGAAACATTATGAAAAGATATCACAAAAGCATAGCAGTTTCACTCACATCTATGTGACGTGTCAATGCATAGCCATTGTTTTACTGGCGTATACTTTGCTTACTTTACTTTTGCTCTTTGAGCTAAGTCTCATTCTAAATGCAATGAATCTGCGAATAATGCGTAATCGCAAGCTATGGCAGTTTGCAAATACATCCTCGATGGCCTCAAATTTCCTTAATGTTGTATCTGGTTTACCTCCCAGTAGGGGGATATGGGTAGTTCCCGGAGGAAAGGAATAAGATCCTCACACTTAGTTACGAGGGTGGTATAACGGGTAACAGTTTGTGTATATTTATTTGAAAGAAATCGGGTGGATGTTATACAAGGAAGTTGTTGCTGGCACTTGCCGTAGTTGAGTCTAAATTACAATCAGGGCTCGGCCCAGTACTAACGTAGCTTCGGCTACCGACTCTTTCAGACACACTGTCCGACTAACTGACTAACTCATTAATTCCTTCCCTAGCCCAAATCCGGGCCTTATATTAACATGCATCAACTAGGTCAGAAGTATGCAATACGACTGCCTTGCTGATGCATGCGAATTCTCTACTATTGCGTGCTGTGTTGTAGGCCTTACGAAATTGGGGTGCTGGCTCAGCTATTGCCACAACATTAAGAAGAACCTTTGACTATTGATTTTTTTGGTACATACATAGTCTACATAGGTACGAAATACTCGTTCCATCTTTAGAAAAAACGAAAAAGTTTGCGAGTTACAATAAAACAAGGTATTATCCTTGTAACTCCTCAACTTAGTCAGTCTCGCGTAATAATTTGGAGTTGGTTTAGTTGAACCTAAACTGCGCATACAGCAGGCACAAACTTTTCCTGTCTTCTTAATGCTATTAATGAGATAACCAACAGCGTAATAAAACGCGTTCATTTCAGTCTTTTTTAACTTGAGATCCTTAATTGGTAAAGTGACTTCGTACAAGGATGATCTAGGAAGTACATAGTTGGAATTAACATCGACAGGTGGGACTCTGAGAAGGTCTTCGCAAAAATCTCTGTCATCGTACTCATAATTAGTATCATTTATATTTTTCATGTATTGGGATACACAAATCAATCTCAAATTTTGTTTGAATTGTAGCGCATTTGGTACAGGATGTTTTGATCGTACGACTGAAAATAAGTTTTCTACACAATCTTGAGTACATTTTCCCGTTAGTAAATACGGCAACTGTCTTTCTTCCAGGAAATATTCAGACAGCCGTAAAATAGATAAAGTTGCGATACTTACTCCTGTTTGAATTGGTTTCCAGCATCTTTTTTCGCCGACTTGTAATGTTTCAAAGATCTCAATGATTTCCTTCAAATCTTCAGTAGCTTCGATATATTTATTCACGTCCACTCTACTCAATGCCATACTTGGATGACGAGACGTCATTAAAGCAAACCAGTGAGAAATTTTTTCTACAAACCATGCAGTTGTGTCAAATTCTTGTTTTTCATTGATGTCAGAAATAAGTTTCAAACTAGTACCCACACTGTGACTGAAGAAATTTTATGCTTTATTCACTCTCATTTTTGCAAAGTTTTTACTTGTATCTAAGTCTTCAGCATTTAGCTTGGGTGTCAACAAGAACTGTAAGTTGCTCTGCGATTTGATGACCTTGTCAAAATGTTGCATTCGTATACAATTTGAAGGTAGATTATTTTTAGTTTGTACGTTTTCAGATAAATAAATACATTTGTTATTGAACAAGGCGCATTTTAGATTTTTCAAAAGACGAGGGACGTCCGCTATAAAATATAGTTTTTACGGCATTGGTATGAAAAAGTGGCTTTTTGGAGGCTGTTTTCAGTCGGTAAAGTGGCACTTTATGCAGCTGATCTCAGAACTGCCATGAAAAGACTTTATAAGGCAGTTTTGATGCGCAGTTCGAAGTGCGCATCTCTAAACTGCCGTATAAAGTCTTTTTATGGCAGTTTTGATCGACGCATGCGCGGTAGTTCTAACCTACAAACTTCTGAATTTTGTGCTTTTTCATACAAATACCGCAAAAAATATGGTATGTCGCATGCTCGTAAACTGCTTTTCGGCTCGGATGATTTTTCAGTATTCGCCGTCGGCTCGCCTTCGGCTCGCCTTTGGCTCATACTGAAAATGTCATCCTCGCCTAAAAACAGTTTGTTTACGAGCATGCCACATAATATACTATTTCGCTCGTCATCAACAGGATGAGTCCCAGCTAACATGAAAACTAATGCTCCGTCGTAAAATATTCCTGCGTTGATACTAATTTCATCAAAAACCAGCACACATTCTTTTTCGTGTTCGTTCGTTACAGAAGTAAATTTCAACTCTAATAGCTTGAACATGTCGTCTTGAATACCGCTGTTGAAATGAATGTGTTCTATTCTTCGGGATAATGTTCTTAGTGCTGGTAGCGGTATATTTTGTGCAAGCAACTCTTGATATCCGGTATTTCCACACGAAAATTTGATTTTCAGAGCTTTCTTGACGGTATCGTCCGACCACTTGCTACATTTTTTCAAATTTCGTTCAAGCAGGTCTACTTGGTCTTTATTGAATACATTTTTAGGAGCAATACCGTGACTCTGTCTTAACTTTCGGTTTTCCATTCTTGCTGCTTTTAATCTTTTCATTAGAAGTTTTTTCACTCTTTCAGTTTTTTGCAACAATCTGTTACAGACGTGATGATTTTCAAAAGCCGGGCCAGTCGATGTTGATATGGATTGTTGATATCGATTTCTTACCAGGGTTGAATCGTTATTAGCTACAGTACTTTGCGAACTAGCTAATATTTCTTGAAGATGATGGTGAGAAGAACCAGATTCCGCAGAACCCTCACAATTTGTCATTACGCCGTTATTTGTTGTCTGAACCGTTCTACCTGGTAGTACCACTTCTCACCATCATCTTCAAGAAATATTAGCTCGTTCGTCTTTCTGTGTGAAATTGCCCGCTTCCAGTGTATTTGACTTCTCAGCTATTCCTGGTGCGGTAGAAACAGTTATCAGATGTTCGTCATGACCATTCGCTTTCTGTATTATGAGTTTATCTCGGCGTTTCACACCAGCGTGAGGTAATAATTTCGTGGGTAAAGCATTACATTTCAATTTGCGAGTGCCATCAACGCGGACTTTCTCCCACGATGTCTTGTCAAAATGTATCTGCAATTATATTTTCATTATATTTTCACCAATAAAAAATATCAACCGAATGCAGAAAGCTACTTTACGTGTTATGCACCTCGCACAATGCTGGAGTAGATGTAAGGCTGAGCTCGGGCCGGTTCACAGCAGCTATCCATAAAGCTCTCCGTTCAGGATCTTTTGGAAACCGAGCCATATAGAAACCTTTCTTGTTGGTGTTCGAACAGCCGAACGCCGCACACCCTGGCATTTCAATTTCCTGTAATTAACACATGCGATATTTATGGCGCATATTCAGAACTGGTGAGTTTGATAATAACACTCACTTTGTGTTTTCTACACGACTCACATCAATGCCGTTCTTGGTGGCACTACGATATTCGGGGTTATGTTGACGTGATTTTAGGATGAAGGTGGAAGAGATAATGCGAGTTGGAGACTCATAAAATTATCGTAAAAACTTCGTGAAAAAGAACCATTTTACAGTAATCTGTACAAAACGATATTTACAATGATAGTAATTATCATTAATTGGATATTCAGGATTTTGGAGATTCAAATATTAGCGCGTCGCCGCCATTTCGTGCCGAACTTCAACAGCCAATCAAAAGGAATCATCGATTGACTCAACTCTGTATTCTAGGAACTCTAGCAGAGTTTCATTGCAGACAGCGCCACTTACCTTGCGGTGTTTGATGGCAGTACTAAATTGCCCAACGCAGAAATTGGCGGCGCTGCAGTTAAATTTGAAATCAGAATTACTTATTTCTTTAAAAAAAAGTGTGAATAAAACAATGATTTCGATAATGTGTTCAATAGGTTTTTATTACAGTCTGTGATACTTATGGAAATTATTTATATACATTGATGGGATATGTTGTAATAGTAAAATACGATAAACGATGCTTAGACATTATATTAGTTAAGATTAGAGTGAACATACATGCTTGCGACTATACATTTATGTATAGAACGGTCCTTAAACATTATCTTATTCTACATAGTATATGCCTATTTTATGAATTCTGTGATTCAGTGTTACACAGTTGACAGGTAAAGAAATTCATAGGATATGCATTACATACATGTAAAGGGCAGCATGTATTTACCTGATAAAAATGTCTCTACTTCCTTTTTTTCGTCTTAAGATATAGATTGTGTGCTGCTTTTTTCATTTGATCTACTGGTAAGCCAGGATTATTACGGTTGGTATTGGTACTAGTTAAGAATTTTATGTTCCTCAGTTACGTTCACCGGTCCATATTACACATAAATTCCACACCAATGAATACCATCACTGTATCTTATTAATATACCTGGATCATTATTGTTTAGAGTTTCTTCTATTTCTTTGTCATCACATGAGATTTTTGGTTTTTTTGATGCTCGTCCGTCTGTCGTATCTGGACTTAGATCTTCGACCTTTCGTTTCACTGCAATTACACGATATGTTAATATAATTTTAGAATTTCGGGGTACGTTACATGAAATGAGTTGCTCGCGGTATCATATTACCTGGTTTCTCATTTGTATTGACTCTTGATGGAACTGCGTAATGATCGTTATGTATCATCAATCGGTCCTGTTCAGCACCATTGTCGATCATTTTTATAGTTTCGTCCAGACCTATAATACGAAATTATAACTGCACAAATGTTTCGTGACCAAATATTATCCTCTCACGTAGCAATAAAGATTGTTATAAATGGATCTGTTGAAAAAAATTGAATCATCTTACCAGGTATATTTATCGTGGGTAAAACGCGTTTTTTCAATTTTTTACTGTGTGGGACTTGATCTTCGGGCCTGAAATGCGCACCACACATCATGTACACTTTGTAAATGTGTTCGTCTGTGATTTTGTCGAATCTGGGATGCTGTGCACGCGCTTTCCATATTTCGAAAACGTCTTTTTCTTTTATTGGAAATCTGTGTCGGACGGATGTTGTGTCCGAACACTTCAGTACACAGCACTTCACTATTCTCGGCATTTTTTCATAATTTTGCTTGATCAGGAATTGAGGATAAGATTGTAAACACTGGACACATCTAGCATACACAAGCAACAGGTTATGACTGAACAAACATGGCGACGGCGTCCCCGACGGCATTGTAAGATGGCCTGCGATTGGAGCGCCAAAAAGCTTGGCGGGGTTGATGGCAGTACTAAAACAGGGAACCCGTCGTGTCATACTAGATTCCAGGCCCTGGCGGGGCTATCGACGAGTGTTGAGCGGTCAGCTGTGCTGGCGTGCTTACGCGCGGGAGCAAGCGAGAGCACGCGGGAGAGAGAGAGATAGCTCGTTAGAAAGCGGCGAGCGGCGGGTCGCGCACGCGGGGAGAGCGGGGTTAACGCTAGCTCGCACACCGTCAGGCGCGGTCGGAGTGGTGTTGGGGCGAGCACACCGATATTCTTTGACTCGTATGTGTACCGGATCGGCAGCTCACCGACCAGACGGGAGTGGGACGAGGGGAAGCTTCGGGCAGGGCAAGAGACGGGGAGAGCGGGGAGGCAAGCGGGTATGCACTACTTGCACGGAGTAGTAATATGGAGGGCCAGCTCCCCCGCGATTGACTGTCATTTTGGACCCCAATCCACGGCCAGCGATAGCAGTTCAGCGGTCTGCCGCTGGAGTGTCTCACGAGCGGTATGGCTATACTTTTGAATGGAAAGCTGAGCAATTTAATGGCGAATTCACGTGGCGTAACGTTAAATTATTTAAAAAAATTGATTTATCGTATTGGCGGTAGATTTAGAAAATTCCTGTATTCTTCAATACATCGCGGGTAATACTACAAAAGGTATAAAACCAAATCTAACATCCAGTGGGTATAAATAATGAATACGGCGCCGGCAGAACTCTTGTTGGCTCATCATCAGTCATATGATTCTTTCGCGAAGGTTTGTAGTAATCGCTATAACAGGTAAGTGTGTGTGAGGAAAAAATTATTGAAGAATATTCGAGTTGAAGTAATATTTTATTATTAATGCCGTTTCTCATACCAAATGCGCCTACTCTTTCAAACCCTTCTTTTTTTTTCTCCGGAAAAGTGCAATTTTGTGTTTCACTGGTGGCATAAGAAATACTGGCGCATGATGATATAAAATTCAAGATAATGCTACTTCGATCTATAATTGTAGGAAAAATTATCAACAATTCTATTTTTTGTTGGCAAAAATCTGGAACGTATACAGTATTAGTTGACACTCAAAAATCGGTAATGATTGTATATTTTCGCGCAAAAAATTAAACATAACACAGTGATATATTAGCGATCTGAGGTCCCATAACTTGGTATCCTATGAACGAATTACAGATTTACCAGCTGTAGCTTGGCATGTATACCTGATTCTGGGCTGTGAAGAAACACAGATTTTTTCCGTCAGCTTTGAGCTGCTGCGTATACCTTGGTTCGCCAGAACGGTTATAGGATGGAAATATGGAACGAAACATCAAACAATACAGCATTTTTGAAGCTCTAGCAAAGTTGTATATAATTGTCGCTACTAATTGTTACTGCGTTAATTGTCGTAATATTTACTGACAGTGCCATGAAACTATGTGTACATACATTATCACATATTCATATTATAAGTAAAACTAAGGAAATAAAGGTACACTTTTGCCAACAGTTTTATACAGCCACTTCCGTGGAAATATGGAAGTTAAGCATCTAGAAACATTCCAAATACACATTGACGTATTCTTATTTGCTTTGACGTACGCGAATAATGGAATAAACGCGATTCCATCGTAAAAAGTAATTCAAATGTGTCAAACGCGCGTATTATCGCATACATTATCCGAGAGATCTTATAGCCAAAGCGATGAGAGCGCGCTCTGCGGCTAAGAATTGAGTTACCATCTCTAGCCGCGGTTTGGAGTCAAACGCGCTAGCACAGCCGGCCCTCCATATTACTACTCCGTGCTACTTGTGAGCAGAAAGCAGAGCTTAAGGGTGTTGCAGGGCAGCGGCCATTTTTTGAATCGATCGCAGTGCCGTTGCGGTGTTAGTTTTCCGAACTACTCCACCAGGCACGAAATCGTGTCAAACATACATGGTATGAAGAGGGAGGGCCCCTTTCGCGAATATTGCGAATTTCTCCCAGTATATGCTATTAGTGAAACTGGTTATTGAATCTAAATTTTTGTATGTCTGTGAAAAAATTCTTAAAAAACTAGATAAATGAACAAACGAAATCGTTTCAATACACACACCTTGTTATTTACCGATTGATTATTGATTCACTTATCGAACGCAATTGAACTTATTTGTCACGTATAGAAAATACAATGTGATCGTGTTCTTCTGGGATGATTCCGAAAATCCTTTTACATTCTACCAGTTGCCGTGCCCGAAAACTGTAGTGAGCCAGAGAGCACGACCACAGATTTGACATTATACTCTGGCTTCATATATTTCGCACCGCAAATAAACGCCTAAACTGACAGTTGATTTGATGTTCGAGGACAAAAACAGATTGAGAAGATTTTTTTACAAACATTATTATCTTCATCGCAATCGATATATTACATACAGTACTCAACGGTATTATAAAAGTTCAATATTTCAGAATGAATGATTCAAATTTACCGCTAGAAAGTCAGGGGATCAAAAACGCTCTCCGATTGGTTTGAGCCACGGAGTCTGACGTCACAATGCCATATTACAGATGAAGGTGAAAGAAAAAGCGTGGCATCAACGTCAGGTTACGTAGGTTAGGCTAGTAAAGCGAGGTTAGGTACACCTTATAATGGCGCGCTAAAGAGACTGTTTCAAATGCTACAGGATTCGCCATCGATATTACATTATATATTTAGTAAATAGTACTTGAATAATCGTTTTGGACAATCCAAGGGAATCGTGGAATACCTATTTATGTTAGTCTATAAAGATGCCAATATTAGCGCCTACCCGAAATTATATTGCGTCTCGTTCTCAATATTACCATGTAGTTCCCCTTCGTCCCGCTAGATGTCAGAACCTTTAGCGAAACTAAAAAGGAAGGGGACTGCTAGCGCCAACAGCGCCCTTCCATCGTCATATCGCTTCGTTGTGCGCGAGTGTCCACACCTTATAGCAGAGACTGGTGTTAAGAAAAATGAAATAAAATAAAGTAAATGAGAAAAAACCAAAATATAGATAAAAATCTGAAGAAATAGTGATAAAGAGTGAAGAAAATAAGAAAAGTTCGCAGAAAAGTGGAGGATGTCGAAAAGAAAGATGGATATTGAAGAGATGCGTGCGAAGCTACGCAGGATGCAGGAGGAAATGGCGGCTTTGGCCCCTTTGCTTGATGAAGGAGATTCGACGGACAGCGATTCTGACGAATCCACATCTTCGTCTGTATTAGCTTTTCGGGCCCTAAATAGAGAGGGAAACAAAGAGGAGAACAAAGGTACATTCAGAATTCTTTTTTTTGCGTGGGCGAGTCCACAGCATTGAATGCCTAACCCTCTTCTCCCCCCCCCCCCCCCCCCCCCCCCCCAAACACGTGTTTCGCCTTGTCTGTTACAGAGTTGCTACAGCGTCGAAGGCGAGTAGAGAGTATCACCATTAGCCATCAGTGCATATACATATCTGTATAGACACAAAAAAAAAAAAAGATATATATTGTAACGTGTCAGCCGATCAGCAGGCTGCGCGACGCGAATATAGCTCGACTGAGCGGCAGCGGCAGCGAAGAGCGGGAGCCCTAGCACTACGTGATTGGGCCGGTGCAGGACGCGGCACGGGATTGGGCCGGGGCAAGATTGCCCACACGGACAAAAGTAGGCTAGAACCAGCAATCGGGAGCAGACGGAGCACAGCGCCCGCTGACTCAGCAACCACAACTAACCGTTAGAGCAGCTTTGCAGAGTGCAAGCTGACTCGCCCAATAAGCAAAAGAGCTGATTGTCGCCATACGCACACAGTCGCGCTTAACCTCCAAAATCAGAGCAGTCGATGCAAAATGCTAGCTGACTCTTTTCACCGTTATTAGCTTCACAAAAACCTTGGTACGCCGGCATTTCGTCTTGAGATGTTTAGGTGAATTTAGCGTCAATTTAAAGACTTAGAAAAATTTCATAGCCAAAGCGGCATGTAATATTTTGAACTTAGAAAAATTCGTACAACTCAACTTGGAAAACATCGGCAGTTCGCCTTGAACTGTTAGGTGAATTTAGCGTCAGTAGAATCACAATATAACCTTAAAAAATTTCGAGCAAAGCGCTCTTTAAACGATCACTAAAAATCACTCTCGATAAAATTTCAGAGTAGAAAAATATAAAGTATTGGCAATTCGCTTTTAAAGGAATTGACCTAAAAATTTCAGTCACACGTGGCTATCATCCAGAAAAAAAACCAAAACCCGAAAATTAGCAAGACAAAAACTTAGCTTTAACTTAGCTTTAGCTTCTTAGATCTAAACGCGAGATAAGAAATGATCATTTCGCCAAACCATTAAAATTAGAAATTAATGTTTTCTTTTGTTATAATTTAAGTTTATTTCTTTAATTTTTGTTAAACTCATTTTTGTTTGTTAAACATTTCGTAAATTAATTTTTGATTAAATTACCAGTTAAAATCACTTTGGTTCTTTATCTTTCAAAAATATCACTTAACCTTATTAGTTTCTATCTAAGATCACTTCTCATTCCAATATAACCCCAAACGCAGTACTAGCGGATAGACGCTCGGATCTGCTTCCTTTCCAAAATTACAGTACTGGCGGGTAGACGCTCGGATCTGCATCCTAGTCCAACACGCAGTACTGGTGTGCAGACACCCGGATCTGTTGAACCTATCCTATTAAATCGCAGTACTGGTGTGCAGACACCCGGATCTGTTGAACCTATCCTATTTAATCGCAGTACTGGTGTGCAGACACCCGGATCTGTCGAATCCATCCTATTAAATCGCAGTACTGGTGTGCAGACACCCGGATCTGTGATTTCCCTACTTTACTCAACCAAATTCTAGCCAGAGTTTCTAGACCTAGCGCAGTTCCACATAAAATTAATGAAAAATCTCTAAAAATCACCGGAAAACAGAACTTGAACTCGACAACTCAGTCAGATCCCGACGATCTCCCGATCTGGGAACTGCCAGAAAGTTGCATTTGGCGCCCGAACAGGGACTGCGCTTGATAAAATTTCTAATCATAGTCTTTGGGTAAAAGTAAAGTAAAATTCTAAGAAGGAAAAGATACCGAGTACTGCTTTCGAGTTGTTGATCTAGTCTTTCTTAATTCAAATAAAGGAAAATGGCAGATAAAGAACCAACTAACCTAAGTAACGATAAGCCTAACGATAAGGAGATAGGTGATAGGACTATTGGAGTAAACCGACGAGACACAGGTTTTGTAGAAAATGATTTTGATTATTCGGTGAACAGTAGCGTCTTGAGTCAAAATGAGAGTCCAAGACAGAATCTTAGAGACCCTATTGCGTTGTTAGCTGCAGCAGTTGAAGGTCTGAAAAAACAAAACGAAAGATTTGAAAAGAAAATTGATGATCGCTTTACGTCAATGGAACGAACTTTACACCAGTTTCAATTATCAAATATTGAAGAACAGGTTAAACTAGAACATAAAATTTCAAAAAAAGTTGATGAGCTTACCTCGGCAAATAAAAAGAAGATTGACCATCTGTCAACTCAGGTTCAGGCTGTTGTTGAGACAGTAGATTCAGATCTAACCAGTTTTCAAGAGCGAATCACTGCCGGAGAGAACTCGCTAAGAAGTGAACACACAGGTGATTTTGAGTTATTAAAAGCTAGGATTACCGAAAGTCACAGAATAAGTCAAGATAAAATCAAAGATATCGAACACCGTCATGAAAGTTTGAGGTTAGGTGTCGAAGCCGACATACGTCGACTGAGAAATAGACCAGTAGGACAAAATGGCGGCGATAGCCTTAGCATTATAGCAAAACAAATGAAAATTCCAACTTACGCAGGAAAGAACTGGGAAAAACCGGTTAACTTTATAAGAGAAATCGAAGAATACTTTGAATTTTTAGGGATTGATGGAGATACAGGACTTAGGTTATTAGGGCAGAGCCTTAGCAACGATGCCAAGGACTGGTGGATTGCTCGGCGCGATGTCATCAGCGGATGGGAAGATTTTAAGGTTAAGTTCTTGAATAGGTTCTGGGGAGAGGAAGTCCAGCGGGAGATTCGAAGGGACATTGAATTTGGTTTTTACGTACCAGAATCTAAACTGGCATGGTCCGAATATGCGAATAGGAAGTATGCAGCAGCCTCAGGTCTATCACCGCGTATGTCAGAACAGGAAATAGTGCGAAACTTGATTCGTCATTTCGACGAACACGTCGTAGCAGCCGCTCGATGTCGAAATATCCGAGACATTGATCACTTGTTAGCATTTTTAGATGAAATGCATGCTGGCGGTCGGTCCAACGCGGCGAGAGTTCAGCCTCTTTCTCAAAATTCCAATAGACACTTTGTAACAAACAATCGCAACTCGGATGACAGGTCGAAGCAAACGTCTTGGAGGAACAGTCATACGACTAACCAGACGCCTTCTAAAACTCCTCAAGTTCGCGACGAACAGAGAATCCCGGAAAATTTAGATAACCGTCGTAAATCTAGTCCTCCAGAAACAAATCGTTCTTGCAACTGGAGCCAGCCTAGAGTCAGCGCGATAAATTCTGAAGAGATCGTCGAAGACGAAATCGAAGAAGTTAGTCAGGAGTCGGAAAACTAGATGGCGCTGTGCAATCAATGCCGCCTTCCATACCGACACAGCGCACATATCAGATTTCAGCGGCAAACTTGGAGAATCAGATACCAAATGATCTATTTGAAGATCCTGGTAAATTTCTTTTGGAAGAGGTAGATAGGATAGAGAATCATAACCACCAATTTCCAGAAATGGTCTTTTATTTAGAAAATTGTAAAATCACGGCACTGGTCGACACGAGAAGTCAAGTGACCTGCATGTCAGAAGAATGGGTTTCCATTCATAAAGATCAACTAGTAGGGTGCGCTCGATTACCGGTCGTAAATTTCCAAATTGTAGGAATAACAAATAGTAAGCCAATACGAATAAAAGAACAAATTTTCGCGGAAGTAAAAATTGGAGAGGTTACCGATCAGATCTGTTTTTTACTGGTTCCAAAGCTTACGCACCAGGCGATAATAGGAGTCGACACTTTAAGGCGATGGAAAGCCGACCTAGATTTGAAAAATAACATGTTAATTCTACAAACTGATTTAAATTCTACAAGCATTGATATTAGTTCCTTGAGCCAAATGAAAGACATAGAAAAACCTGAACTTAGTATCTCACAAATTGAAACCGCAACAGAAACTTGGGATGAGAACCACAGCTATGAAATGCAATTTAATTTGACCGATGATGAGATTCGTGAAAAAATGTCTGAATGTCAAGGACCAACTGATGTAGAATTAGAGTTGTTGACAAAATTGATAAAAGATTATCGAGATGTTTTCTGTAGAATACCAGGTCGAGTACTTGGATACGAACACAAAATTAAAATCTACGAGGATAGACCATTCATAAAAAGATCTTACCCTATCCCAATTATGCACCGAGAAAAAGTAAAAGCAGAAATTGATAAAATGTTAAAACTGGGAATAATTGAACGATCCTACAGTGAATATGTGAACCCAGTAGTAGTTGTTGCTAAAAAGAATGGCGAGATTAGATTGGTTTTAGATGCAAGATTTATTAATAAACTAATTGTCCCAGACCATGACTGTGCACAATCAACTGAGGTCTTGTTTCAGAAGTGTGGTAAAGCAAAGTTAATGTCTAGCTTGGATCTCACCGCAAGTTTTTGGCAGGTTCCGTTACATGTTGATTCTCGAAAATACACAGCCTTCATGCACGAAGGAAAAACGTATCAGTTCACGGTCACTCCATATGGTTCGACAACAAGTTTAGCTAGCTTGATCAGAGCCTTGGATGTAATCTTGCGAGAGGCCGAAGGCTTCACGGTAAATTTTGTAGATGACATTCTATGTCTATCTGAATCAGTCGAGTCCCATTTGAGTAACTTAGAGTCTTTGTTTAAACTTTTTCAAAAATATAATTTGACAATCAACTTTGAAAAATCAAAGTTTTTCAGAAAAGAAATTGATTTCCTTGGTCATAGGATTACCCAAGAAGGGATAAAGCCACAACCAGATAAAATAGAAGCTATTAAAGACTTCCCTACACCCAAAAATATCAAGCAACTTAGAGGATTTCTTGGCTTAACTAATTATTACAGTAAATTTACACAATTGTACTCAGAGTCAACTTATCCACTATTAGCATTGACTAGAAAACATACAAAATGGAAATGGACACCAGAAATCGAGAGTAGCTTTAATAAAGTAAAGAAACTTTTTTGCGATACTATGATTATCCACCACCCTGACCCAAAGAAAGGTTATTTATTGCAGTGCGACGCAAGTAATTATGCGGTAGGCGCCGTACTTTATCAAAAATCAGAGGACGGTGAGGAAATGATCGTAGGATTTGCAAGTCGTACCATGAAGGGCGCAGAGTTAAACTATTTCACGTCAGAAAAAGAATTGTTAGCGATTGTATTCGCGTTAGAGAAGTTTCGCACCTTCATAGTCGGAGCCAAACTTACAATCAGAACGGATCATAAAGCGTTAACATTTCTTCTGACATGCAGGTTAATGAGTTCCAGGTTAGCTCGATGGGTGCTATTTATCCAGAATTATGATTTCACAATTGAATATGTCAAAGGGAGTGAAAACGTCGTCGCTGATGTTCTTAGCAGATTCCCACCTAAAAAAGACAAACAGAAGGAAGTCAGTACGACTAATGAACAAATGGCACCGTTAGCAAAACAAATTAGCGAAGAACTTGCAAATGGATTAAAATCGCTAGGGAAATTGCAAAAAGATGATCCTAAGCTTCGGATGCTATTTGAATCCGATGATCCAAACGATAAACGAAAAATTTCAATAGAAAAAGATATTCTATACCACCAGGAGCCAGGGGGCAAGCTTAGAGCGTACCTACCAGAGGCTATAGTAAAAAGAGTTGCTATTGAATGTCACGAAGTATACGGTCATATAGGAGCGAACAAATGCTACCAAGTATTACGCGAAGGGTTTTATTTTCCCAAATTTGCAAAATTGATTAGACAAGAACTCTCAAAGTGTGACCGATGCCAGCGTTGTAAAGTTCCGAACGCATACAGTTATGCCAGTATGCAAAATATAGTGCCTGAGGGTGTTGGAGACTTGCTGTCCATTGATTTTTTTGGTCCATTACCCGCGAGTAAAGGAAATTATAAATGGTTACTAGTCACCATTGATGCGTTCAGCAAGTTCGTTAGAATTTATCCACTGAAAACAGCGAACGCGCAATCCACCGTCAAGTGCATCTTTGATTACTATATACCAGAGCTAGGGAAACCACGCGAAATTCAGTTCGATCATGGAACGCAGTTTACTTCAAATCTTTGGTTAAATAAATTGAGACAAGAGGTAACTACCCCAATATTTTCATCAATAAGACATCCCCAGGGGAACATTGTAGAAAGAGTTAATCGCGAAATTGGACGTTTTTTTCGTACATTTCTCACTGATAAACATGTAGCATGGATTGATTGGGTATCGACGATTGAGTCGTGCATGAACGAAGTGTTCCACGATACAACTGAATTTGCACCTTGCGAGATACAATTAAATGAAAATCCAAAAAGGTTTTGGGACAAATGGTTGATAGAAAATCCATCCACTGTTGATTACGATGTAAAGCTTAAGCTAGTCAAAGAAAATATCATAAAAAAAGGGAAAATGAGAGCAAAAAGGTTCAATGAATCGCACAAGATGACTACATTTAAGTTAGGTGACCTAGTGTTGGTTAGGGCATTGAATGTGTCTGACACAATAAATAAGAAAATGGCTAAATTCTTTGCATTATACGAAGGACCTTATAGAATTAAAAGGCAAGTAGGTGAAGCTACGTACGTGTTAGAGCACCCAGACACTGGTGCAGAGAGAGGTCGGTTCCACATCAACATGTTTAAAGCCTACTGCTGTAACAATACATAAGGTATAGGTTAGTTAAAGGTCGTAATAACGAAAATTTAATCTTATGCGAAAACAATTCTTCAAACCACCGTGGGAATATTGGATGAGCTTCAAAAGGAAAGAAAAACTAAAAACCGAGGTTACCTCAGCTGTCAAAACCCGAGGAACTGTCAGTCATAAAGTCAAAGCGCAATCATGCAGAGACCAAAAGGTTACGGGTACACGAGTGTACAAGATAAAGAATCTCAGACTTACCGAGTCGCTGGAGAATTAAGAGTTGATCAAAATAACAACGATAAATTGATCCAGCCGACGAAGAACTTCATTAGAGGGAAGAAAAAGGCCAAGATGGGGGTTGGTATCCAAACCCTTGACGAGGCAGGACTCCTGGAGATGGCAAGATTCGTGGAGCGCCGCGAGAAGAAACGTCGCCTGGATGAAGAGCGTGCATCCAAGTCAGAACCAACTGCATCAGCCGCATCCACTGCATCGGAGAAGCAAGAGAGTGAAGAGCCAGCCATTCCATGGAAACTCATGAAAATCAGCTTGCCGGTTCGATCAGAAGCCGAAAAGAAAGCTCACTTACGGCAGCTAGAGATGCTGAGATTATTTGGCAGTGTTGATCTTCCGCCAGCTCTGAGAAGACCGGTCAGTCGAAGGAATGCACCATCATTCGCTGAACGGGTACCACGTGCACTATCACCGATCCGAATTGCACCACCGACGGAGGAGTTGCCGCGAGAATATCTGATCCCGGACTGGGTAAACGATCCACTCGGACTGATGGACGGAGCGAAGAATGAATCCCAGCGTTCAGCATCACCTCACTGACGAATTCAATCAACCGCACGATTCCGAATTCAAGCAAAGAATGCCAATCAAAATCGAGCCTTTGATTGAAAGGGGGCAATGTGACGTATTACGCCGAACGCCAACTACCGAGCCGAGTTCACGCGCTGCGCGCGCACCCTCAGAGAAAAGGACAAGCAGCTAGCGCCGACCACCTTCGGGGGGTATAAAAGCGAACGAAAAACGCCGCTCGTGAGCAGTCGATGCAAAATGCTCGCTGACTCTTTTCATCGTTATTAGCTTCAAAAACCCTTGGTACGCCGGCATTTCGTCTTGAGATGTTTAGGTGAATTTAGCTTCAATTTCTAACTTAGAAAAATTTCATAGCCAAAGCGGCATGTAAAATTTAAAAACTTAGAAAATTTCGTAGCATCAACCTTGGTAACATCGGCAGTTCGCCTTGAGCTGTTCGATGAATTTAGCTTCAGACAAATCAGAAAATAACCTCAAAATTTCGAGCAAAGCGCTCTTTAAATGTAAAATAAAATCGCTCTAGATAAAATATCAGAGATAGAGAAATATAAAATATCGGCAATTCGCTTTAAAAGGAATTGACCTTAAAAATTTCAGTCACACGTGGCTATCATCCAGAAAACAAAACCAAAACCCGAAAATAGCAAGACTAAAACTTAGCTTTAACTTAACTTTAGCTTCTTAGATTTAAACGCGAGATAAGAAATGATCATTTCGCCAAAACATTAAAATTAGAAATTAATATTTTCTTTTGTTATAATTTAAGTTTATCTCTTTAATTTTTGTTAAACTCATTTTTGTTTGTTAAACATTTCGTAAATTAATTTTTGATTAAATTACCAGTTAAAATCACTTTGGTTCTTTATCTTTCAAAAATATCACTTAACCTTATTAGTTTCTATCTAAGATCACTTCTCATTCCAATATAACCTCAAACGCAGTACTAGCGGATAGACGCTCGGATCTGCTTCCTTTCCAAAATTACAGTACTGGCGGATAGACGCTCGGATCTGTTTCCTTTTCCACTACGCAGTACTGGCGGGTAGACGCTCGGATCTGCATCCTAGTCCAACACGCAGTACTGGTGTGCAGACACCCGGATCTGTTGAACCTATCCTATTTAATCGCAGTACTGGTGTGCAGACACCCGGATCTGTTGAACCTATCCTATTTAATCGCAGTACTGGTGTGCAGACACCCGGATCTGTCGAATCCATCCTATTAAATCGCAGTACTGGTGTGCAGACACCCGGATCTGTGATTTCCCTACTTTACTCAACCAAATTCTAGCCAGAGTTTCTAGACCTAGCGCAGTTCCACATAAAATTAATGAAAAATCTCTAAATATCACCGGAAAACAGAACTTGAACTCGACAACTCTGTCAGATCCCGACGATCTCCCGATCTGGGAACTGCCAGAAAGTTGCAGTATATGAGTCTCTATGAGGTTTTTCATCCTCCGACAAAGCTTATAACCAATCTCATACGTCACAGATCTATTTATCGTCAACCGATGACCAAGGATATGAGTTTTTATTAGACTTTTTCGAATTCCACCGATCCCCTTCCAAAACTGACAAACATTCTCAAGTTCACCGAAAATAAAAAATATGAGCCTCTATGAGTCTCTATGAGGTTTTTCATCCTCCAACTAGCTAACCAATCTCAAACGTCATAGATCTGTTTATCGTCAACTGACGACCAAGGATATGAGTTTTTATCAGACTTTTTCGAATTCAACCGATCCCCTCCCAAAACTTACAAACATTCTACTCAGCAATGATGCGCGATTACAAAAAAGCAAATCATCCGGAGCATTAATCGAGACTTGCGATTGAACAGTTTTTTCTGCAATAATTATATCGCCGTACGATATGTTTAGTATAATTAGTTCTTCAGAAATAAAAAGTACGAGCCGCTATGTTTATGAGGCTCTATGAGGTTTTTCATCCTCCGACAAAGCTTATAACCAATCTTCAACGTCACAGATCTATTTATCGTCAACTGACGACCAAGGATATGAGTTTTTATCAGACTTTTTCGAACTCAACCGATCGGCTCCCAAAACTCACAAACATTCTACTTAGCAATGATGCGCGATTACAAAAAAGCAAATCATCCGGAACATTAATCGAGGCTTGCGATTGAACAGTTTTTCCGGCAATAATTATGTATCGCCGTACAATATGTTTACCATGATTAGTTCTCCAGAAATGAAAAGTACGAGCCTCTCCTCCGACGAAGCTTAGCAATCTCAAACGTCACAGATCTATTTATCGTCAATCGATGATCAAGGATACGAGTTTTAATCAGACTCTTTCAATTCCGACCAATCCCCTCCTAAACGTATATAGGGAATTCCACGCCAACCGGGACAGCTTTTGACCCGGACCCCTCTGAATTTTTTTCATATTCTTTTCTGATATTTGGTGGACTGAAAGGAGTGCTTGTGATTTTTTTTCAAATTTTAATCTGGATTCGTTTTCGATTTACATATTTTTGAAAATTCGCAATTCCCGACGATCGTCAAACGTTTAAATGCCTGTATCTCTGAATCTATCAGTCGGATTACAAAATATACCATATGAAATTCTTCGGATAAAAGTGTACTTTGAAAAAAAAAATATTTTGGAATAATTGTACCTCGTCCTTCATAGTAAAATCTTCGTTTTAACATGAAAAATCGATTTTTCTCAAAGTATGACATAATTCAAAATTTTCAAAAAATTCACAAAAATACTTTGAGACAAGACAAAAATTTTGAGCTATGGCTGATTGTGGGCCTCGGCTGCTTTCTATTTTTAACAGAATTTCAATCGATCATTTTGAATTTTTTTTCAAATTTTTTATAGAATTTTAATTGATTCAATTATAAATTGATTTTGAAATTCTGTTGAAAATTGAGAAAAAAAAATGAAGAAATTATTTTTCAACAGAAGTTTGATTGATTTAATTCAATTTGTTTTTCAATTTTCAATAGAATTTTAAATATTCCAATTCAAATTTCGATTAAAATTCTGGTAAAAATAGAAAGCAATTGAGGCCCACGATCAGCCATAGATCAAAATTTTTGGCTTTTCTCGAAGTATTTTTGAGAATTTTTTGAAAATTCTGAATTATGTCGCATACTTTGAGAAAAATCGATTTTACATGTTAAACGAAGATTTCACTATGAAGGACGAGGCACAATTATCCCAACACATTTTTTTTTTCAAAGTACACTTTTTTCCGAAGAATCTCGTATGGTCATATTTTGTAATCCGACTGATAGATTCAGAGATACAGGCATTTAAACGTTTGACGATCGTCGGGAATTGCGAATTTTCAAAAATATGTAAATCGAAAACGAATTCGGATAAAAATTTGAAAAAAATCACAAGCACTCCTTTCAGTCCACCGAATATCAGAAAAAAATATGAAGAAAATTGAGAGGGGTCAGGGTCAAAAGCTGTCCCGGTTGGCGTGGAATTCCCCTGCATATGCTTTCAAACAGATAAGGATGTGATTCGTAATTAATACAAGATTCATAATCCCTGAAAATTTTTGACTTGAAAGATTGCAAAATTATCAGTGAATAAGTCGTGGAAAAAATCAGTACTACTATTTGAGCATAAACCAAAATACGCATGAAATAAATACCATTATTTTGTGGATCAAACAGAAATCAACCATTTGCTTAAAAAACAATCGAAATAGTACATTTCAGTACGACCACGGAAAGGCTTTTTTGGCGAAACGAGAGGTTTACGGCCCGAGCCGAAGGTGAGGGCTGTAACGAGGTCCGTCAAAAAACCTTTACGTACGAGTCACGGTCATTATTTTTCATCACGAGAGCCGATTAATCGCGACGAAGTTGCGATTTTGAGATTAGAATGATGAAAATAATATTTCGAGTTCAGTTTGTGTTTTTATTCCGTAAATAGTGGTTAACGGTGCAGACGTTTGTTGATGAAAATATTACAATCAAACGGCTGCTGTAGGTTTTATGAAGACCTTCAAAAAATGAGCCTAAGTCAGATTTATTTATTACAAAATCCGTATAACTCGAAGTAAAACGTAGTGTGATTTCATTTACATACTGAAACCAAAAAAATTATCGTATCACTCAACACCGTCCGTGAATTATACGTCATTCATGCACGTATTTTTTGTCTTTTTTCATGTAGCTTCTTTCATATTCAGTTCGATTTGAGGCCGAAAGACTGTGGGCGGCGATGCTTGTAAATAAAGGCGGTATCCTTTGAGGCCGTGCGAAAGCTGGTGTGTTGCGGCCGCTGTGTACAGGGTGGTCCATTGTAATCGCCTCAGGCGAATATCTCGGAAAATGAAAAAGAAACAAACAAAGGTTTGATATACAACTTGAAGGGTTTTAAGGGGGAAAGATGATGATGACATGTGTTGACTTGTGGATTCTGCCACTCCCGAGATTTTGCTAGTACAGTGGACTCTCGATAAGTGGCGTCTCGCTAAGTGGCATCATGAACGCCTTCCCCGGCACACGGATTCACTCACACATTTACTCGCGTTCCCCCACCGTGCTCCCGCTGTGCGCGCGACTACCGCTTTCTAACCCCCACACCTCTACAACTGTCTCTCCTCCGGCACTGTTTCCATGCGCGCGTTGGTCAGTGGTGGGAGCTCATCATAAGTGGCATTTTCCGAGAAGTTTTCGCCCCTACAGCCCCGCGGAAGTGCCACTTATCAAGAGCCCACTGTAATTTCGTATTTCAGACAGGGAACACATATTTATTAGTATACATATTGAGTTTTTTCAAGAATTTTTCAAAATGTTTGAATCGGACTCAAATTTGAAGAAAGTGTGATTGAAATTTTGAAACCGCATTTTCACAACGTTGCGCTTCGTTTGGAATGAAGCCGATATTTTTAAACGAAAGTACGAAAAAAATCCTTGAAAATACATGAATATACCGATTTTTTCACTCCCGTTCCGCTGTGACAGAATTATTCAAATACAAAAAACGTGGAAAATCGCCGATTCCGAAAATGACGCGTAGCTTTGTCAAAATTTTGAGTTTTGACGTTGAAAACTGTTAAGAACATGTTTTTTTGGACCTTCTGGAGATACCACAAAATTTTCGGGGAATTCAAAAAAACCAACTGAAAAATTGTCCTGCCTGACGTGGAATACCCTATATGTATACTGCATCGTCTATACCATCATCAGGAGACGGTAGAAGACGTAAAATAGGTTAATTAGGTTATTTCTATATTATTGTTGTTTTTAGTAAAGAACTATTAACAATTAGAGATAAAGAATAGTACCGATCATCATATGATTGTTGTATCAATAACTACTCGTGAAAGGGAATACATAGACAGAGATTATAATCGGTATTATGAACATAATAAATAATCCGATTCGGAAGAAAATATAACGCATAATTGAACAACGTCTATAATCGCCATTAGTAGGATTTTCACAAGGTTTTTATAAAAGAGGATTTTTTCATATATTCCTACAGAGTTCAGTGCGAGTCTGCTGTCAGGCCCAATAACAAGCCGTGCGGCGGCGCGCACCTTCAGTTGCGCAGCCGGGGAGAGCTGAAGAGTCAATTGGTCGCCGGCTACCGTCGAGAGTGCCTCGATCAAGCGTTTCAGTGTTAAGTATCGCTACCATCAAATGTATACCTACGTGGAAATACTAAATACTAGCTGATTTGAAACAGTGCATATCAGTGCGATCCAGAAATTTAAGGCAGATCAACCGCGGAAAATTTTCTACATTACGGTAGGTGATACGATGCAACGAGGAATTGTGGTTTTTACGAAAGGCAGGTTTAAAATAATTTATATATGCCCTTCACAGCACGCTGCATATCATATACACTTTCGGTCAATCGGTTACTTCAATAACTTCAATAATAATCACATGAAGCTGAAACTAGCAGCCAGAATTAGCAGCCAAACAATTCTTAGTCAATGAAAATGAGGCAGCAAAATTTGAAAAAAATTTATTTTTGCTGTGTTCCATAAAAAGTGAATGAATTTTACCAAAAAAGTCATAAATCGGTATTGCACCATCCTATTTTGAAGATGATTGGCTCGTTTGGCTGCTAACTCTGGCTGCTAGCTTCAGCTTCATAATAATCAGAGTATTTTATGAATATGGATATACATGAATGGACGGATAGATTTATATTCACCTTAACGACGAACAAGATTCTACAGAGGCCAATACATTCTTTCAAGTATTTCATTACATTTCTCTTCTCAAATAAATTATTGAAGACTTTATGTCTTCAATACTTCAAGTACGTTATGGATAGAAAAAATATTGTCGCTGCTTCTAGGATTAATATACTCGCCAAGAGTCACCCAGACTCGCCAGTACTCACCGACTCACGAAAATATTCGTCACTTACTCGTTTCTTACTACCCCGTACTTTCATTTCAAAAGCTTACTCAGCATACAATTTGAGATTGAAGATTTATCACTTCATACTGATAAAATCTCATGCAGGTTTATTTTGATTGAATATACTCTCATAGACTTTTCTTTTTGTTTATACCATAAAACTGCATCGAAGTTTTGATTCTGATCAACTCTGGTAAAGATATTGTAAGTATTACCTCATGAATTCTTGTAAGTATACAAAACTCATACTTTCTCATAAGCCCTCCTATGAGAAAAATTTTCTGTTTCTCATACATTTTGGTGGAATCAGGAATTCTCATTGAAAAAAAGTGGGTTTCTTTGAGATTCTATGATGTCATTCCAGCGGGGTGGAGAGAAAGGAGAGGAAGAAGAGGAGGAAGAGGAGAAAAAGGACAAAGAGGAAGCCAAAAAGGACGAGGAGAAGAAAAAGGAGGATGATGAGGTGAAGGAAAGCGCAGAAGACGTAGAAGCTGACAGTGCAAGCGCGAGTGACGAGGATGGTGATAGTGAGGAAAATGATCGGAGAAATTAGGAAAGAGACTTGACATATACTCACAGTGTATACGTCCATACCCACAACTTTTTAGTTTGAGATTAACAAGTTAATTATCTACTGAGATTTTGATTAAAAACATTTTCGCAAAAAAATTATTCTACATATTCTATTCAATCATATTTATCTGCGACGTCCAGATCCCAAACTACGTTGAAAATGTGATTGGAAAAACCATAACCTGGCACATGTATGATGAGTATACAACAAACAAACATACGTTCATGTATCTCGTGCCTCAATAGGTGCATTGACTTCCATGAGCAGCAATTTCACAAAGCGCGCACCTCAATCCAAACTTCCGTTTAGAATTGAAAGCTTGTTATTCGTGCTTACTAATATTATTGGTATCACCTTATTCAGGATATTAAATTTTCAGTACCAAAATCCGTGTAAAATACCTCACAGCATATCAGAGACGACCGCTAATGGAATCCGCGGCTTCGTCGACGAAACTCATACAGTCTGAAAAGTATTCAGTAACGAAATCTGCGTAAAACGTCGTAATTCATTAAAGATGAAATACCTCATACGATATCATAGACGATCGCTACTAGAATCCGAGGCTTCGTCGAGGTAACTCATACAGTCTGATAAATATCCAGTACCGAAATCCGCGTAAAACGTCGTAATTCATTGAAGATGAAATACCTCATACGATATCGTAGACGATCGCTACTAGAATTCGAGGCTTCGTCGAGGAAACTCATACAGTCTGATAAATATCCAGTGCCGAAATCCGCGTGAATCGTCGTAAATCATTAAAGATGAGATATCTCATACGATATCATACACGATCGCTACTAGAATCCGCGGCTTCGTCGAGGAAACTCATACAGTCTGATAAATATCCAGTACCGAAATCCGCGTGAATCGTCGTAATTCACCAAAAATGAAAAACCTCATACGATATCATAGACGATTGCTACTAGAATCCGAGGCTTCGTCGAGGAACCTCATACAGTCTGATAAATATCCAGTACCGAAATCCGCGTGAAACGTCGTAATTTACCAAAAATGAAATACCTCATACGATATCATAGACGATCGCTACTAGAATCCGAGGCTTCGTCGAGGAAACTCATACAGTCTGATAAATATCCAGTACCGAAATCCGCGTAAAACGTCGTAATTCATTAAATATAAAATACCTCATACGATATCATAGAAGGAATTGTAACAGCAAGTAGTTGTTCGTGGAGGCAATTGCTCACATAGTCTCTTGAAACTCACATAGTAGATGTGTTTGTTAAAAGAACTCATAAACTCTGATAGCACGGTCCTCATAATCATTCTCATAAAATCTGCGAAATCGTGAGTGTGTCTCATAAATTCTGGTGGAGAAACGTCGATTCACGGGTCAACTAACCGTTCCTGATACACTCTCATAGAGTTTTCATAGAATTCTGTCATATGAATTCCAGTCAATGATTATCAGTATTTATGAGGATTTTCAGTGACACATCCACATCGTTTTCTCATACATTTTTCATCCAATTTTTTCTTTTGATGAGATTTTATGATTCTTTTTCAGCAGGGATCCTTCTACGATAGTTTTTACCGGAGATATTCCTTCAACAACTAACAGCCTCACACAACGTCGCGCGCCGCCCCACCACCGCGCCGCGTCGCCATCCCGCGTCGCCGCACCGCTGGATCGCGACGCCACGCATTTACCTCAATTCAGCAATTAATTATGTGCGTGAGTATCAACTTCTGTTTCATGAGAAAAATATTTATTACATTTCGCCGCTGCATATCCATTCCTATTTCATATCCCCCCAGAAGTGATTCAAATGTCGCGCGCAAGATTTGCCGAAACGTGGCGGCGCGTTGGCAAGACTCTGTTTTTCTAGGGTCTCTAATGCCACGCAGCGCTACTAGCGCTGCCCATATTTATTATCGTGAACTAATATAATAAAGCGCGTATATTTAATTGAGCGTAATTCGATTCATTTCCATGGTGTTGACTGATTCGCTGCTGCTATTTGATGAAAATATCAGTAATGGGGCTTTCTTCGTCAATTTCACACTATCAAAATTTGACTTTTCTTCAAGTGCGACCACACCGAAAATTTGTAATCCTCTTCTTCTTCTTGATCCATTTATTTAGGGCGTATACCATTTGTAATCCTGGACCGTTATACCTATCAGAATCATCCTTGAACTCTTCGAAAACATTCGTTCCTGTCGGGTGAAAAATTTGTCGCTACTTTTGGTCGAAAATACGATTTCACCTCAAAAATCGTCCTTGATCTGTGATTTCAATCGGACATTGTCGAAATTTTTGTCGTAGCTTCATGTCAAAAAAATAATGATAATATTAATTGATACATTATTTTTCTTCTATGTAATTTTTTCAGATTCTGAAATTCTTGTTTTCTCTCAGGTTCTATCATTCACCTGACTCTTATACAGCTTGATTCGACAACAAGAAATTTTTTTCCGCACTTCCAGTTTTTCGGTTGATCCAAAATTTTCAATGGGGTATGTCGAACTTTCTTTTATAGCGCTGTCACATCAAGCTGCAAGAGCGAGAAGAATCAGAAACTGAGTGAAAACCAAAATTTGCAGATCGAATAATAAAATTCGAGCAAATAAAAATTATTTTAAAACATTGAAAAAAATCATGCAAAAAGAAACGAAGCCGAATACCCTCCTGAAATTTGCAGTAAAGGTTTTATCGAAAAACATTACGACCCATATTTTCAGGACCGCACAAACCGAAGATACCTGCAAATCGTATATGAACCTGTAAAGTTGAAAATCTTTCGATCGAGTCGTTCTCCAGATCACTGCGCCACTTTCTTTAATCGATTGCAAAGTTACGGCCGATCCACTCGGTCGATCTCAATCAGCCATAGCAATTTTTTATCGTCAGGACTCAAGCTCTAATATCCTGTCAAGATTCCAATTTGCAGAAGAATGAGAAAGAATAAGAATAAGAACAAGAAGAATAAGAATCAGAATTGGTATCGTTCTTTTAAGAATTCTATTTTCAATACCACATTTATATATAACCGACTTCTATTTTGGTTTCGAAGGTCAGAATCAACAACTCCTTAATGACGTTTCGGCCCATGAAAAGGGCCCTCTTCAGAACTATAAATTTATTTTCAAATAACACACTTAGTCTATATTTCGAGATAAACGAGCAGAATATGGAATTAGATACCGATATGGTATCCGCAGATACTCTGGATCCAATAATACGTAAGTAATATGTATATCTATGTAATTCTACAAGATAATTAGATTAAACAATATAAGTTCGGCTTCTAACCAAGTTCACAAACGGGAGGGGAATTCCATTCCAAGAACAATGATATTTCATTGACACAGTGTGGAATGTCATTGTGAGAATGCACTGACAATCAGTGGTTCATATGGTGTATAAGTTCACTATTGTAGTATGATTATTCATGAATTTATGTGCAAAAATCGTCAAAACCGCCATGATCTCCGAACGCGCTTTGAAATCGTCGATTTTTTGGAGTCCATTGCCGTACGTTATAGATTCAACTCGTCACCGTTCGTCTAGAAGACGTGTCGCAAATCTGAAAATATTAGGAAGATTCCCTGAAAATCAACGAACACGTTGTTAAAAAAATGTTGATGAAGCCGATGAAGCGATTCGAGAAAGCGCTTGGTACAGGCGATCCTGAGATAGCTCAAAATGTTCTTTAAAATATGTATTATGTGATCGCGTATTCAGTTTTTGGTTCACCATACTGAGTTTGCAGCAATCGAGGTCGACAATTTTTGAAATCAGCGATGGTCAACGTGTGCCCTGGCCGCGATGTCCGTGGCTGTATCTTCCCCTCTTTGCCCCCGCCGCCAACGCAATTGTTGTTCACAAACTCCAGTATGCGGCCAAACAAAACGAATTTGTCTCCGATCGGAACGAATTATATTTCGTCGTCTCGTCGTCAAGATCAACAATGGTAGTAACGCTTTTACTGATTGGTCCCACAGAATTCGTTCCAAAGATACAAAGTTAAGCCTTTAATCCTTCTTATTACCCTCTCCCTTTACCCCCTCACCGGGCGACACCAGTGTGACGATTGTCATTACGTTTTCCTATGCGGCCCCGATCGGTTCGTTCGTAGTTAAATAGGAAAAGTGAGTGTTCATCAGTAAAGTGAACATGGGATCGTCAGAAGATGGTCGAAAAAGGAAGAAGCGGCGTCGCTCACAACGTCGAGAAAAAAGTTTGAATCGGATCACGGTGTAGGAATAATAGGTGGTCCGACTACCCTCTCTCCGCAATGCTAAGGCTTGTGATTATTTTAGCATAATTCGGTGCACATCCACCAGACGGCTACGGGTCTGCAGGACCATATTGTAAACAAGAATGGCGGCACACAGAGTTGAAATCCGAGAAGGTTAATTCTGATTCCTCATCAGACGAGCGTGCCAAATTTATCAAAATATGTGAAGGATGATACCTTAAGTGAATCAAAAGTAACAACACCCCAAAAAGTAATCAACGAGGTGAAAAATCATAAATAGCAAATGTTAGAATACTTAAATAAGTCAAGAGGTTCAATAGACTCCATTCATATTCAGGGGCTAGTGGAGATGCGCTATCACCTCGAAAACGCGGAGAGCCAAAACTTCTACTCCACTTGACCGATCGGAATGAAACTTTGGAAATCCATGCATTGTTTTGGTAGAAAGTGGAGCGATGTTTCATTTTTCAAAAATGACGACATTGTTTTTATAGATTCGTTATCGACTACATAATTTTCTTGATTATTCAGGGCTGCATTGAATAGATCTTTCTCATGCGTATGATGCCACTCGGCGTTGGAAAAACACACGTTTAGAGTCCAAGTTCATCAGATTTGATGCAGAAATGACTGAATGGGAGCTTATCTGGTTTTGGATTACTAAAAACATCGACATCCCGCTATCTACCATGCTGTACAGCTCTGCATTACCATGAGAGATGAGAACTGCGTCGGAGTTTTCAAGCGACTCCAATAGCCCCTAAATATACGGATATAAAACAGCGTAAAACAGGTTTGATAATTTCCGTCCATCCCACATCCTTCGCAACCACGGTGATGATAGATGCAACAAATTTTTTCCATATTTTACGGGTCGTACAATCATTTACATTCTTCTTTCCCGGAGAAATGTGAGTTTTCGTGTCGCCATCATTGTTTACAATGGTCCTGCAGACTCGTAGCCGCCTGGCGGAAATGCACCGAATTATGCTAAAATAATCACAGCAGCCAAGCCGCAGTCGGACCACCCATTATTCTTACACCGTGGATCGGAAATGCGCTTTTGGTTATTCTAGAAGTACGAAAAATCAACACAGAAGAAGCAGTCATTAAGCTGGATACAAGTAAAATAATACCACCACTCAACGATGCAGGCAAAACCCTGACAGACCTACATCATTACCTATCCGTGACAAGACGAACGATAATCTTGCCAGTAGTAAACCCGTTCGTGAAAAAAACTATCAACGATAACAATTAAGTTGATACTTTGCTATTCGGGAAAGAATTTTCCGAAGCCATGAAGACAGTAGAAGCTGTAGAGAAAGCTGCCAAAACGATATCTAAATCATCAGGCCAAAAATCAAGACCGGCATACGCGAGTACTTCTGGAGGGAGGACATATCCACCAACATCCAAAACGTCTACCTCGTTACCTTTAAACTCGGGGGGCCCCTCGAAGAAGACTCGCACATTCAAAAACGTCTGAGTGGGGGGCCAGAACAGATCGCATTCCAATCGCCAGTCACATCATCGCTATACATAAGCAAAATTACATGTAGATTACTACTATTTCTGCCTGACAAGGGGACCACCAAACCTGTGGCAAACGGATTTCAACCATTCTTAGATGTTTTGTCGAGGGACCCACTCTGAGTACCAGACTAACGGCATTTGATACAACGGTGCCTGGTTTCCGAGAAAAACAGGCGTAAAGTTTTACGCGTACTTTGTGTAGCCGTAACGTTCGTCGTCTGTCGAGCCAGCACGCGTAGCGCAGTCGGCTAGGTTGACGGTTCACGAGCGGGAGGTCCGGGTTCGGTCCCTGCCCGTATCAAATTTTTTTTTTGCTTTTTGTTTTTCCTTCCAGTTATTGCAATCGTACAAAATATTAACACATTAAATCGAACAAACGAAATTATCCGATAATACTAATTACTTGTGCGCTCATTATTTCATAGTACATCACAGTTCGAGTACGGAAAGGCTTTTTTGACGAAACGTTCACGGCCCGAGCCGAAGGCGAGAGCTGTAACGAGTTTCGTCAAAAAGTCTTTACTCACGAGCAACGATCATTATTTTTCATCACAAAAGCCGAGAAATCGCGACGAAGTTGCGATTTCGAGGTTAGAGTGATGAAAATATCACAAATGACAAGCACATCTCTCATGGTGAAAAGTTTATTTTTTGTAATCTTATCATTACATGATTAATCACTCGTTGTCAGTGTCAGGATTGGACACACTGGTATAGCGACCGTCACTCCAATATTTGAAGCTTTGACTACCAACGAAATACTACGACTCTTGCGACAAGTTTTGAGTATTTCCCTCGTTCCATGAATATTTTACCATGAGCGATGTCCTCGTAATTTATGATATTAAAATAATGAGCGCACAAGTAATTAGTATTATCGGATAATTTCGTTTGTTCGATTTAATGTGTTAATATTTTGTACGATGGCAATAACTGAAAGGTAAAACAATAAAAAAAAAAAAAAAAAATTTGATACGGGTATGGACCGAACCCAGACCTCCCGCTCGTGAACCGTCAACCTAGCCGACTGCGCTATGCGCGCTGGCTCGACGGACGACGAACGTTACGGCTACCCAAGGTACGCGTAAAACTATCGGCCTGTTTTTCTCGGAAACCAGGCATCGTTGTATCAAATGCCTTTAGTCTGGTACTCAGGGTGGGTCCCTCAACAAAATATCTGAGAATGGTCGAAATCCGTTTGTCACAGGTTTGGTGGTCCCCTTGTAAGCTCCTCGCCTCGGATCGGTACGGCGATGGGGATCCCGGCGGCGTCAGTGGCTCGTGCGGGATCGTTTCAAAGAACCATCCCAAGTCGAGCAGCGCACAAGCCCCCGTTGTTGTCTGGTACGGGTGTGTGCCGGCCCGTGGTGCCGGAAACCCGCCAACCTTCTCGAGTCCGGGTTGCTGCCCCAGCTGATGTGGGGCTAAGTGAAGAACCCAGTACTCTATAGTTGTTTGGCGAGCGTATTCTCTGGCTTGCGCCAAAGACAACTTCTCTTTGTCGGATAGCGGGGACGGAGAGGTGGATGGGTCTGGAGATGTAGAACTCATATGTGTAGTCTACTTCTTTTATTGCTTTTCTTGTTGTACAGTTTTTCCTACTCAGCGATGTGTGGCTTGAAGCGTTCGTGAAGGAAGTGAGGAAGTGAGGACTAGGCGGCGCAGCGCCTCCTTCTTAAGTAGCCGGCGCGGACCATGGAGAGAGCGCCTGCTGTGCACCCTCCGATTGGTCCGCGCCAGGCACCTGCGCGCTACTATACTAAGTTTCGTGCGTTGTGCGTCGATCAAACGTCAGTCGGCTCGTGGCCGTGCCTCGAGCGGCATGCATGCGTGTATCAGGCGTACTGAAGAGTACAACAGCGCATATAATATTGAAAATGTCTTCGACCTTCGGGACAAGACATACAGGCATTTTGGTACTCAAAACTTCAAAAGCTTTCAGTCTTTGATTGCTCCGTTCGATATGAACTCTAGCTCTAGCAATCAAACGACTTGAAATTGCTTCCGACTTGGAAAGCTGCTTTTTACTTCTGAGAAACGAAGGCATGATAAGTTTAATGGCATGTTTTTTGCATACATCGTCAACAGTAAATCCTCTATCAGCCATGATTGCATCCTTTTTTTTTCATTTCCTTTATTATTTCACTCTGCTCGAAAATCGCATTGTCAGAAGCACGTCCACCGTAAGGTTTACTGACGAACGGAATCAATCCACCTGGTGTTACACCAGTCAAGAACTTCACGGTGTAGGTGCTTTTGTAGTGAGAATAAGTTACAATCTGGCAACATAAACTTTTCGATCGTTGAATCGGGATCTCGGTACAATCAATAATAACTCTAACGTCTTCAAATCCAGTAAAGCATTGCGGTATATTCTTCAGGACGTTAGCTTTTGTTGGCCAGAAAATTGCAGGTTTCAAACAAATGTTCAAAATGTCTAACATTTCAAATATCCTGTCCTTACAAGGTTCAGGCGTACAGCGATGAAACAGAAAAGCCAACAAGCTATAAGACATATTTTGCTTTAGTCTCATGAAAGGCATTGCAATGGCTTCTTGTAAACTGAGCTTTGTGTATGAATCCTATGGCTTTACGATTCTGACTAATCTTTCAATTCTATTGAGTATCTGAAAACTTTGGATACCGGTGAGTGTATTCAATTCGCTATCGCAACTTATCAAAGCCGAATATTTTGAAGTGATATAATCACTTTGAACTTGTACTCCTACGTCTACTAATTTCTTTACATGATTGCTCGTAACACTCTCATGCTGAATCGATTCAGCAAAGAGTTCTGCTATCGATTCATTCTCCTCCGTAGCTAAGGAATCTGTATCCTGTAATTCAATAACTTCCACTTGTGCTTCTTTGACGCCGACTGTCTCGGAGGAGTGCTCAGAAGCATTACTGGTTCCCTCAGACGTATCACTAGGCACGTCGGTTTTATTTTGTGTCCTTTTAACTAGTGATCGGTTGCGAACCCTTTCCTCTCGAACATTTGCAATAGCCTCTCTCTTCGATTTTAAATTGGGATCTTCATTTATTGATCCAACAGGCAGGTTGAGTGATGGAACGCATGATTATTCTAGGTGACATACTTTATTTCCCCCTTGAACATAAAAATTGCATTTCACTTAGCGGTATGTACATTGTAATTATTTATTCCAATCATTTATTCAAAGGATAGAGGTTCTGTGTCACTTACTTGATGGTATCAAATCGCGTATAAAATGCAGTGAGCATACCCTCATTGATAGAGTCACTTTTCTTCCAATTTTTAGAGCCCTAATCCATGCTGCTCGTCTATCAATTTCTTCTTCGTTGCCAAATTTTTTCGTGATTCGTACACTTTGTTTCTCCGAAGGAAAATGAAAGAATCGCATATCGTTATCACGGCACGCTTTGCTTGTGCAATTATAGACACAGCAGTATATTTTACTTTTGTTTTTCCGTGAAGGAAATTCCATTTTTTAATGAGATTGATAAGTAATTTCACGTGTATAATACCGGTTCCCGTGTTTTTTCTTCGCCCTATTCATCTCGTATAGAGCCAGTACAGAGCCCGAAGGAGATGAATGGGGTGAAGAAACGAACAATTGAAAGAAAAATATGGATTAAAAAAAACAAAAAATTGAAAAAAAAATTTGACAAGTAATATAATTCTCGATAATAATAAGCGTCCTCAATTACATTCCTTTGAAGGAAAATAGGTTTCCGGAGTTGAACCGAATAAAGGTTAGGTGACTTCATGACGTAGCGTAATAAAAACGAGATTTTCAGATAGAACCCATCTGAAACCCATAATTCCCATTCAGGGGAATAAACTTGAAAGAATTAGACGTTTTCTAAGAATTTATCAAAATTTTTAAATCGGGCCGAAATTTGAAAAATGTGTGATTGAAATTTTCAACCGCATTTTCACGATGTTGCGCTTCGTTTGGAATAAAGCCGATATTTTTGAACGACAGTACGGAAAAAATCCTTGAGAATACATGTATCCACCGATTTTTCACTCCCGTTCCACTGCGACAGAATTATTTAAAAACAAAAAACGTGGAAAATCGCCGATTCCGAAAATAAAGCGTAGTTTTGTGAAATTTTGAGTTTTGACGTTGAAAACTGTTCAAAACATGTTTTTTGGACCTTCTGAAGACACCAAAAAATTGTCATGAAATTCAAAAAATACAACTGAAAAAGTGGCCCGCCTGACGTGGAATGCCCCATATCTATCTGTCATCGATTTCAGCTATGTCTTCCAGCTCTTCCACAAATTCTATCTTCATTTTCGAGGTCCCAGGTGTGTTGTTATTCTGGACCGCGAACTTTTTTCGGCATGAAAATTTTCTACCGGTTGTGTACTTAAATAGCGGTTTTCGTCAGACGCCAATTTTTTTTTTTGCAAATCTTCGTCGATTTCCTCCCACATTACTTTTTTCGTGCAGTATATGTATAAGTGTTAGTTCGTATATCGTTTGTTATTTGCTTAGCGAGATATTTGGATGGCGCTTGAATAAACAGTGATTAATTAATTGTTTTTCCAGACGTGTTTCAATTTGTTTATTTAGCTTTTTATATACATATATATGTATACAATATGTGTGTGTATTGTAACGTGTCAGCCGATCACCAGCCTGAGTCGATTGCGCGGCGCGCGCATCACACTACTGAGCGGCCGCGGCAGCGAAAAGTGCGATAGCGCGGGATGTCTAACACGACATGATTGGGCCGGGGCAAGGTTGCCCAAACGCATAAAAACCGCAGAATAGTGAATATCAGATCTCGGGAGCAGTCGAAGCATAGCGCTCGCTGACTCAAAAACAAATCACAATCTGACATCAACAGTCTGGCAAAGAGCTCACTGACTCCCAATTTCTTAGCTTTGCGATCTAGTCGTAGTCATAGGCACACGGTCATGTAGAATTACGAATCATCCAGCAGTCGATGCCAAGCGCACGCTGACTCTTTTCATCGTTATTAGCTTCAAAAACTCTTGGTACGCCGGCATTTCGTCTTGAAATGTTTGGTTAATTTAGCTTCAATTTCTAACTTAGGAAAATTTCATAGCCGAAGCGGCATGTAAAATTGAAAGCTTAGAAAAATTCATAGCTTCAATAAAATAAAATCGCTCTAGATAAAATTTCAGAGACAGATAAATTTAACGCAATATTGGCAATTCGCAGTAAACGGAATTGACCTTTAATTTCAGAGTCATGCACCATGGTTCATTAGGTGAAACGATCTGGGGTTCAGGTAATCGTTGAGGCGCCGTAGATTGAAAATCTGCCGCATTTTTCCATCCTGTTTCGGGATCAGAAATAACTGGGACAGAAAACCTGAATGTTCTGCCGAAATCTCTACAACCTGTTGATCGATCAAGCTCTCTACCTCTATTGACATGGCATCCGAAACCTTCGTTGAATACTTCCTTACGAGATCGGCAGAGAATGGGATTGAGGGAGGTTTTTTTACAAAGGGAATTGAGTAGCCTTTTATAGCCTTTAAAACAATTGGGGGAGCACCTAGCTCCTGCCAGCGACCCAAAACCTCCTTCAGCTGCCCTGCCGTAAAGAGGCAGTCAAAAACTCCGCTCCTTACCTCGACGGCCTGGCTTATCAGTTCTTTTTGAATGATTATTACGACTTTCCCGGCGGTTCTTTGACACGGAACCAGACGAATAGGAGGGAGGAGCCGAGCGTGTTTGCCAAGAAGGGCCTCTAGATTTAGAAGATTCTGACTTAAACGGTAATTTATTTTGATTTGGACGGTTCCCTTGGCGAGGGGTAAAAGACTTGGGTCCGGATCTACCTGATCGTGACGGGAAAACATGGAAAAATCCCCCCTGTTTTTTGAGAAATTCTGAAAGTTTATTCTCGTCAAAAAGGTGCGTGGCTGAAGGGGGAATTTGGTTTAATTTTATTGACTGAAAGTCAGATTTGGCTTTAAAGGACTGTCGCCTTAACTCAATAGCCTAGCTGCTCTATGTGCACACACAAATTGCAGAAGATCGTCCGAATGAGATTTGAAGGTAGATTTGGAGTCGTGTAGAACTAATGCAATATCCTCTGCCATTGCTGGATGTTTAGCTGTCAAGTTCTTTAAGGCTTCTGCGAGAGCTTTTCTCTGATTTAAGAGACCGTGGCAAATTGTACCCAAGACATCATCCAGTTTAACCAGCAAGCCAGACGCAAAGGATTTGACGGCTAAATTACCCAGCTGCAGGCTATTAACCTTGAGAGCTCCGAAAACTGGCGTTGCCTGCAAGCGTTTCTGCACCTCCTTGGACCTAATCTTATTCCAAGAATCTAACCCGAATCGTTGACAAGCAAAACCTTCCGATTTAATAACCGGAGTCGGTTCTGGAACTAATGGTTCCGCCTCTTTAACTTCCGGCAAAAAGTCAAGATCTTGAGGATCAGTAACGTCTAAAACCGGTGCTTGCCCGGTTTGGGAGCTCTCAACATCCGATCCATTATAAAAATCACCCTCCTCGTCTGCTGAAGATTCTCTCGCCGACGAGGTTGTACCCGTCCAGGCATTCAGACGAGCACACGCCGTAGCGAACATCGACTCCATTCGATTCTCAAGAATGTCTAATCTATCCAGTTTTATTTTCTTTCCGGGCTTCCCTTCAGTAGGATGTTTTCGGCGCTTCCCGTGAGAGTCTGACAAGACTTCATCCGAATCAGACTCAAGAGACGACTCGCCCAATTGATCCGAAGCCTCGAGCCTCGTAATCATTAGAACCTTCAAGCCTTCGACCGCCTGATTGAATATCTCAGTTTGTGCTGCAGACCCCCTAACTTTGTTGGCAACAGCCGGGGGGGCCTACAATTGAGCCCCTGCAGAAGGCCCACTCCAGCATCGACACCTTGATGTCTCGAAAAGTCTTTTCCGATAGATGTCTCGCTTCCGGGAGGAAGGCTTTAATTAACCCAACGGTAGGAAGGGCAAACCTTATTTTGTTGAGGACTAGAGGATCCATAGGGTCTCCCAGCAACTGCTCTTTAGACGACTGGGACACCTTCCGTTCTGTCCACCCTTCCGGTAAATGCTCCTGGGCTAACAGCTTCAACCTCTCCAGAACTTCGTTTTCTCTCTCGTTCTCCGCTGATTCGTCGAGCAGATCGCCATTTTTAATGAACTTGTCCGGGAGGGCCATCTAGAGGACCAAGGAAGGACAAGGGTGGGATAAGGCAGGAAAGGAAGGGGGAATTAGGACTGAATGATCGATTCCGACAGTACGGAAACAACCTAATCGCAAGCTTTATTAGGGAACTAATGCCTATGCTGACTCAACACCTAGGAAGGATTCAACCATGAACCAACCATGTTCACCCAAACTCCGAAGGAGAGAATAAAAGAGGGGTCCTAGCCGCCAGGGCATAGAAGCGTTGATAAAACAAGGCTACAGGCCGGAAACAACCTGATCGGTTGCGGCTGGAGAGCCGAGCGGCTGCGGCTGTGACTGATGAGCCGCATGGCTGCGGCTAACGAGCCGCACGGCTACTGCTGAAAAGCCGGTAGCCGCGGGATATGCTAACGCGTCGGAAATTCCGAACGCCTGCGAGATCGAAAACCCACGCGACTCGCCTCACGTAGCTTCCTAAAACATAACAAGGCCGGAATTAACCAACTTACCTTCTACTTGGAACCTCCACTCGGAACCAGGAAAGGTGAATGAACAATCCGAACGCTACACAGCGTCAAATATCGTAAAAATACTGCGCACATACGACAGCACTGTTCACTGATTCAGTATTAACAGCGTACTGAGGAAAGAGCGGACTAGAGTTCCTAGAATACAGAGTTGAGTGAATCGCCGCCATTCTGTGCCGAAGGGAAATTGCGGGAAGTTTCAAAAAAATGTAATGAAGTCGTTCTTGACTAAATTTTTTATTTCAAATATTTTGTTTTTGAAAATTTTTCCCGAAAAAGTAAAAACTGTATTATCATCTAACAGAGTCAACAAATATTATCATTAGTAAATTATATCTATGTCGGAGAACAGGCCGTATTCCATCAATTCTTCAATGGAGAGATTCAGGTTATTCATTGAAAGTAAACTTATTGCGAGTAAGGTTATACATGGAATTGGGTGTTACGCGATTAACGCCGAACGTAGTCACGATCTCGGGATCGAGGAGCGATCGAGGAGCGATTGAGGAGCAGTGGCGTAGCTATCATAGGGCAAAGTGGTGCAGCGCACCAGGGCCCCCAAGCTCTAGGGGCCCTTCAAGCGCGGCGAGCCTCGAAGCTTTTTTTATTGCTTGTGCTCGCGATACACGATAGACCTTTCCATGAAATTTATCAATCAGCATATGTATGTGAAGATGATAGACAGAGAGTCCGAATTTCCGAATCAATCCCGATTTCCACCCAACCACCTATGAATGTTTCCCTCATTGTCAGTTGAATCGGCTCGCGGCTCGGGTATATGTTTCCAACTCCGTTTGACTTTAGAAGCGGGAGAGGTTTTTAGCGGAGCCCAGCGCTCGCTCGAGCCTCGCTAGGCGGCGTGGCTACGTCAGGGTCCACTCGGCCACCATGAGATAGCACGAGCTTATAACGTTCACTTTGCGATTTTAAGCAGGTCACGTACTGGGACAATACATCTTCAAAATTTGATAAATTTAACTGAATAACTTAGGTATATGCTCATCGGGATCCAGGACCAGGGTAGTCTTTGACAAGCAGTCTGTTAACAAGAGCGTTGACTGAAGATTCTAAAGACAGTCAGCCTTACGGGGAAATGTGTGCTGAGAAAGTGGGCTTGAAGTGGGCTTGGGGACGAAACAGCGTGCGATTTCACCTACTGAAATAACGTTGCAGTATATCTATACTGTGCGAATATATAGATATACTGCAATGTAATTTCAGTCGGTAAATTTGCACGCTGTTTCGTCCCCAAGCCCACTTCAAGCCCACTTGCTCGTCACGCAAAATAACCCAGGGCTGACCGTCTTTATATTCTTCCGTCAACGACAAGAGTAAGATTTCGGCGCTTTGCGGGCGCCCGAACTCCGTGCTCTGGCCGCTGGGTGGCGACTGGCGCAAAGAGCTCAAACCCTTCTCACAAACGGGATGCACTCCCGATGCATGTATTAATTTGAATGAGACACGTAAAACTTGACTGAGTCGAGTTTCCAACATTTTTGAAATTAGAAATACAAGATCATGGATAAAAAAAAGGAACGTAGCGGTGCTTCAAAGCGAAAACAACGGCAGGAAAGAGAAGAAAGTAAAAAAATTTGCCTAAGCTGGACAATTTTTTTACGAAATCTGTTACAGCCACAGTTCCTTCTCAGTCAGAAATTTCTGTCAGAAGTGATTCGTCTAGTGACAGTGTGATCACTGCAGTATCGATTACTGAATCTGCTCGAAAGCCCAAGGTCGATGCTTCCATGCAAGTCTCGGTAGAGGAACCATCGATCACTACATCTTCTAAACATGATGGAATTTCCAATGATTTAGGAAACTACATAAACAAGAAATTAAGCGATAAAGAAAAACGCCTAATTCTTGAGATGGGACCATAAAACCTGCAGGGCCTTTTCCGAAAGACCGCTACCAGGACAATAGGAGCTTTTCAGAATCATATTATGTTTCTACGTCGAAATACGGATCAGTTGATCGGTTTTGGATGTGCTATTCAGTCATACTGGATGCTGCTGATTGTCAACCCTGTTGGTTGTTTGCTTTGCAAAGAAATGTATGGTGTACAGGCATTCGGGACTGGAGGCATTTGTCAGATAGAGTTAAACTACATAGTTTCTCGAGTAGTCATACGGAGGCATGTGCTGTGTACGAAACGTGGCAAAAAAGTACGACCATTGACAACGAAGTTGAAGATCAAATTCGCAAAGAAGCATCATTTTGGAGACTTGTTCTTCGAAGATTATTTGACATCATCATCACTCTTGCAAAGAGTTCTTTGGCTTTGCGAGGACATCGAGAGGATTTAAGTCAGGAAGGAAGCCACGGTAATTTTCTTTCAATTGTAAAGCTTGTTGCCAGATATGATCACGTCTTGCGTCAAGTTTTGGATATGCCTAAAGGTAATAATTGATTTTCTAATGTAATTGATATATTTTCATATTCGAAGCTAGAAAAAAATGTTTCTTTTATTTTCAGGATCAACAAGATATCTGAGCGCCACTATTCAAAATGAAATGATTGAGTGTTTAGGCACCAAACTTGAACATCATCTGTTGGAACAAATTAGAGCGTCACCGTTTTTTGCCATCATCATGGACACCACACAGGACATATCGAAGATGGATCAGCTAAGCATTATTATAAGATATGCAGTAATATGCAGATTAGAAAATGGACAGCCAGTCAATATCGAGATACGAGAGGTTTTCTTAGGTTTCCATGCAGTCCCCAAGCATAGCGCGGCAGATTTAGTCGATCAAGTGACTACATTATTTTTCGACAAACGTCTTGATTTAAAAAAATGTGTGGCCCAAGGTTATGATGGGGCCAGTGTAATGAGTGGTGCGTATAATGGCGTACAGAAGCGAGTTAAAGACATTCAGCCAAACGCCGAGTATATACATTGCGCCGCTCATAACTTAAATTTGGTGATAAACGATGCTGTTCGTGGTTCTGTGGAAATACAGAATTTTTTTGCAATGATGCAGGACCTGTACAACTTCTTTGGAAACAGTATTAAGCGCTGGGATCTTTTATCGAAATTCACTGGTGAATCAGAAATCACATTGAAAAAATTAAATCCGACAAGGTGGTCCAGCAGAGTTAACACGATATCTGCAGTTAAACTTTGTTTTTTTGATATTATCAAAGCCCTGTCCGAAATAATACTAAAGAGCCCCAGTAAAGACGAACGTAGTGAAGCCGGAATTATAAAATCGAAAATGTTGAATTTTGAATTTGTGTTTCTTCGCGAATTTATGCACCGTGTATTGAACGACGCATCAATTATGTTTCCAAAATGTTACAAAAATGTGATATCGATTCATACGAGGCAAGTAGGGCTTTGGACGAAACTAAATAGAAATTGATAACGTACAGAAATGACTTCGACTCATTCAAATGCAAGGCCAGTGAAACTGCAAAAAAGTACGACATTGATCCCGATTTTCAAGTGAAACGGCAAAGAAAAACTAAAAAGCATTTTGATTAATTGGCTTCTGATCACCGATTCCAAAACAGGGAAGAAATCTTTAAAATTACTATTTTCAAAAATATAATAATAATCACTCAGTTAGATACGCGTTTCCGTGGCATGAGTGCAGTCTGTGAAACGTTCGATTTTCTAATTCCAAAAAGTTTACACGCTATGGATGAAGCAACTGTACTGAAAAAATGTGATCAGTTTCAGACTAAATATTCCGATATAATAGGACCCAATTTTTCGCTTCAATTTCTCAACATTTATCATCTGGTCCTACCTGAATTGACCGAGGCATGGTCAGTGAGCCAATTATGTAAGGAAATTATAACGAAATTTGGAGTGCTCGAATGTGACCTTACGGACGTATATACAGCAATGCTATTATTTCACACTATTCCAGTCACTCCTGCGGCAGCTGAAAGATCTTTCAGTAAACTAAAGATTATAAAAAATTATTTGAGAAACAGTGTGGGACAAGATCGACTCCGACATTTATCATTGATTGCAATTGAAAACAAGGCGGCATCCAACTTGGAGTTGAGTGACGTGATCGACGAATTTGCAAGAATTAAAGCGCGTAAGAGACAGCGTTGCCGGACCGAAATTTCGATTAGTACTAACCAAGACTACAAAACGTACTAGATTGGAGGCCTTTCGTACTATATGGCTAATACCGTCTATTACCGACCGAGAGCCGAGAGTTGAAGTATTTCAGTCGACAGTTTGAGGAAAAGGTTTTGGAAATGGATTAAGTTTCAGTAAAAAATACTAAGCAAATGAGTCGCGCCAAACAGTTTCTAGTTTTTTGTATTCTATATTCATATTTTTGTTTATTTATTTAGCTTATTTATGACTGATATAGTGAATATAATAAATCATCGAAGTCATTCCGACTGTATCTAACTAATCTATATATATATATATATATACTCTATTATAAGTCTTTCTATCTCTATGTATATACATATAAATATATACTCTCCATATATTTTACTCTTTGATATGCACGTATCTTAAGTTCAAGTTTTTGGCTTCTTTGCTATCAATGTCGCCGACGGTTTCCAGCTGAAACACGTCGACTTATCCAACAATTCCTTTGAATGAAGAATGGCCTCACACGTATCAACTTCGAGTCGATTTCTCACTTTAGTCTTCATCAAAGGAAGTTGGGAAAACGTTCTTTCTGCAGCGGCTGAAGAATGAGGTAGCGATAAGATAGCTCTGATCAATTTTGTGAGATGAGGAAACATCATTTCATCCAAACCATTTTTCAACGAGGTAACCTTCATCCAGAACGTTACGAAATCTAAATGCTCAAATTGTTTGATTTCGTCTACGTTCGGGACGAGTCGCCATTCGGAGTCAAGCTCCTCACAGTTCTTCTCGCTGAAAAGTGTGGGAAAATTGTTGACTGTGGCAACAGCGATGCTCGGGACTGTGCCGTCCACGACAGTTTCTGGCGAAAAGAGTTCGACGTACGTCAGCATCGGGTCATTGAATTGGAATCTGTTTTGGATTTGTACGCATAGTTCAATATAAAAATCCAATGCCCGAGTTTAAAAATTGTGAAGCTCTCCCGCCTCAATATTTCCCTTAGAGATCAAGAGCTCGGCCTTGGCTCCAAAATACATTTTCTCGAGCGGTAAGAAGTTCCGCGGATTCTTCACGGTAATCTGCTGGAGTGGGGTTTTTTCGAAATGCGATCTCTGCATGAAATTTTGCAGAATCGATTTGAAAAGCGCGGACACCGACTTATTCAATGATTGAATTTTCGGTTTTTCGCTTTGAAACTCGAGATTCAGCTTGTTCACACAGTCCAGTGTGTATGACATAAAGCTGAAGTACAATTTGTAGACGGGGTTCTTCAAGCAGGTCAGTATCGTTTCTGTCGAATGCAGATTATCGCTGAAAACTGCGTTCGTAAAGAAGAGTGTCAATGCTTCCCAATGCAACAGAATCCGGTCAACAGCAGCCTACAATATATTTATCATGTCAGTTTTAATGTATGTCATAGAAAATTAGCCGAATAGTTTTGTATTATTCGTGATGGGGGTAAAGCTTACCTGAAGAGAGAGCCATCTCGTCTGACTCGGTCGGAGCATTTTATGCGGTTTCAAATCGACGAAAACTTGATACTCGGCTAACTACTCGGTTCTCTTGCTGCTGTTTGAGAAGTGATTGTAAATACTTCGTGCGAAGTCCTCGATCGATTTTGGCAATTTATTTGCGGCAGCCGAGGCACATAAATGGAATGAGTGGCACACACATCCGAGGACAAATATGTGAGGTAACACTACACGAAATCGTGCCTGTACTCCGCTTATCTAGCCCATCATTACTGACGCATTGTCGGCAGCGAATCCAATCATGTTTTCCATACGGATCCCAACTTCGTTCAAACAATTCAAGACCGTTTGATATATGGCCTCGGCAGTCGCCGATTCAACTTTTGAGAGCCCGAGAAATTTATCCACGACCCTCATTTTTCCAACGTCGAAAAACCTTATAATTATTGCCAATGATTTCTGTGTGCCAACATCGGTGGTTTCGTCAATTATCAATGAATAGACATTATCTTTTACCCGACGGCACAGATCCTCTTTCGCTTCTAATGCAAGACAATCTTTAGTGATCGATGTTGCTTTCGTTCGAGAGCACTTGATATTTTTAGCAATTTTCGAGTCGGGACAAATGCTTTGAACAAGAGACGGAAGATGCTCCATCAACAGAAACGGCAAATTATGTTCGTGTAAGAACATGACCAACTTCAACTCCGCATTTTTTGATTCGACTTGAAGGTTATTATTTTGTGCCGCCTTTTGTAGCAGGGTCCCGAGCTTGGGCGTACTCTCGATATCCTTCAGTTTGCTGATATGCAGCTTCGTTTCTGCATGGCGCTTAATATGCGCGGATGAACCCTCCAATTCTTTATTGCACGCAGAGCATCGTGGTTTACCATTCTCTGATTGAACCAGCCATTTCCCAAATGTTTTTCGCCATTCCTCTCTAAATTTCTGTTTGTAAATTTTTTTTTCTTTTTGATATGCTGTCCTTGTCCATCGCCAGATTCAGAAATTTCAGAATCACTCGGAACGTGGGACGTCTCCCTTGATCGTTTTTGGACAGCGGTATCCATTTTGAATTTCCCGCACGTGTCGTCTGAACACGTAGCGGTGTAACTCGCAACCTGTAACCGTATAATTTCTGGATTCCCCATTCTGCTAGCATGTACAGTAGTATTCAGATATGCCTGCCCACTTCCGGCTAACTTGTTGACTGCGCACCAACCGATTTACGGTCTGAATCGGTCTCTGCGCAGAAAACTGGACAACTTGGTGGGCAGGCATATCTGAATAGTACCGTACATACAACATTTCTCGTGGTTTATTGGACTGTTTTTTTCATTTCAGAAAATATTAAAATATATTTACGTTTCCGTATCAACAGAAAATATATTCGATACATTTAAAAATAGAATATATTAACCGTTGGATGTAAAAAAGGTAAAATAGAATTGTAGAATACCTCGAGAAAATGAACGGTTAATACGCTGTAACTCAATATTTAATCTAATAGAGGTTGTATCCTATGGCACTCGGTTCATATAATGAATAATGACGTTATGATGACGTACTGTGAATGGCGATATTGCAGCGAAAAACAGCTAGACGAACTGACCAACAGAAGAGCAGACAACCAGACGACCGTTGGTTGTTGGACTCGAAAGAAACCCATCCATTGGCTCATGCTTCATGCCTTATGCCTGTAGCATGTAGTTCCTGACTATACAGGTCAGATGGCGCAAGGCGCGATCAACATATGCGGTTACAGTTCGGAGTTTCACGTCAAGTATGGTTTTCGTGTATTGGGTTGGGCCAGGGATCGAAATAAAGAAAAAAAAAAAAAAATCTGTTTCGTACGGCTGAAATGTCGAAAACGTACTAGATTTGCCCGCGTCGTACTAGCGTACTAGATTTTTCGAATTAGTACTAGATCTAGTACAATAGTACTAACATTGGCAACGCTGGTAAGAGATTGTGAATGGGACTGAAAATTTGGATAACAATTTTTGTTATTTTAACTGTTGATCTCATCTGTACAATAAAGATTTTATGTTCTCGTCTACATTGTTGTTGATCTTTTATTATAGTAGCTGACTTATCCAGCTGGGAATACGCCACTGCATCCTTATTTATCCCTTTGACGTTCGTTGTTTCTAACGTCAATCAAAGTTTAAACTCAGGAGGGGGCCCATTTTTTTGTTCTGCACCAGGGCCTCTGACCACCTAGCTACGCCACTGTTGAGGAGCGTGTGTCGATAAACAGGATAGGTGGCGATTGTTTTGAGCTGTGATAAGAGAGGCACTCTTGATCTGTCCACCGAGCAGTTCGGTCGTAGTCCCGAGATTGTGAATTCGTTAGCAATACCATTGTGGAAAAGAGTCACCATAGTACCAATATGCCGGGCGAATTGAGCTTGGCTCCGACATCTATATAAAATATCTGTTCGTACCACTGAGCTCTAGTAATACTGGAACGCGCGCCAACGTTTCTGACGCGAGCCGAGAGAGATAGCGAGTTGATGTAGTTTTGTCCTTGTCCGTACAGTCCCGTTCAAAAAGTTATTCGAAGCGAACGAAATATGACAGTGTCCACAACCCGCCGTATTCTTGACAGATGATTCAACTTTTTGCAGATGCTATATTATGGTTCGAAGTGCGCATGCGTGACGTAATAAGACAGAGACACAACTACATCAAGTCGCTATCTCTCTCGGCGTGTCGCTTCTCTGTGGAGGAACCATGAAGACTAGAACCAAGGGAGCGATTCCATAAGAAGCGATAGAGGTGACAGAGGTGATAAAATAGATAGATCTATCTATTCATCCCCAGTAAATAGATAGATCTATCTATTTTATCACCTTTATCACCTCTGTCACCTCTATCACCTCTTATGGAATCGCTCCCCAGGAGACCGAACTACGCTTTCTGAGACGTCCCATAAAGCGGCGCATGCCTTAAGTTCCAATTTCTACCACCGTGACGCTGATGCAGTTATGTGGCCCGAAAAGTGACTGTTGTACAAGATAACCCTACTTCATCTCAAGTAGGATGAAGATTGGAGGATCATGAATAAATGAATGAAATAAATCATTAATCATTTCTGACAGCAATCCTTACAGAATCGGCTTATTACTTATTGAAAATATTTGTATTTATTGTTACTGACGTCTAAACTGACACTCACGCAACATGTTTGAACATATTTTTCGAGTCTCGTGTATGAATGAAGTAAAATGTTGACTATGTGAAAATCACGAAGATTAGGTTAAAATGATAAAATAATGATTCAAACGTCGTGATTTGACACTTGTTGACTTCGCTGTTTGCAATTTAATGCGAGCTCATGAGGCCACATAACGACGTCAGCACAGCGGTGGCAAAAATTGAAACTAACGCCAAGCGCCGCTTTTGGGGACGCGTTGAGAGTGTAAATAGCGAGGAGTTCGGTCTCCTGGTTCTAATCTTCATTTGAGGAACATAGCGGGCGCGCGTTCCAGTATTATTAGAGTTCAGTGGTTCGTACTTACTATGTTAACACGTGCGATATTTATGGCGCATATTCAAAACTGGTAATAGTTTGATAATAACACTCACTTTGTGTTTTCTACACGACTTCTTCTTGATCCGTTTATTGAAGGCTTATACCCAAAATTCTACACGACTAGTAAAATCATTTAACGTCTCTAAACGTTGAACACGGCTTCGCATCATGCCGTTCTTGGTGGCACTACGATATTTGAGGTTATGTTGACATTATTCATCGCAAGAAGGTGGAAATGATAATGCGACTTGAAGACTCACGAAATTATCGTAAAAACTTTGTGAAAAAGCACCATTTTACAGTAATCTGTACAAAACTATGTTTACAATGATAGTAATTATCGTTAATTGGATATTTAGGATTTTCGTTGACTGAAGAATTTAAAGACGGCTAGCCTTATGGGGTTTCGTGTCCAAGTAAAGTGGGCCCAAGTGGGCTCGGGGATACGAACGGTCTCCAACTTTACCGACAAAATAACGTTGCACTGTATCTATAGTGTGCACATAATACAGATATACCACAATGTTATTTCGGTCGGTAACCAAGTCCATTTGCTCGGGACACCAAACTACCCAGGGTTAGCAGTCTTTAAATTCTTCAGTCAACGTACATACCTAGGTATGTCACCAAAGGTTATCAAAAGTAAAAAGAAAAAGGGCCCACTTTGTCGTGCTAGCGCGATTCCCATGAATTTCAATACTTTCCGGCAGTATTCTTCAGCAGCGTTGACTGAAGAATTTAAAGACGGCTAACCCTGGGTAGTTTGGTGTGCAGAGCGAATGGACTTGGTTACCGACCGAAATAACATTGTGGTATATCTATATTATGTGCACACTATAGATATAGTGCAATGTTATTTTGTCGGTAAAGTTGGAGACCGTTCGTATCCCCGAGCCCACTTGGGCCCACTTTGCTGGCACACAAAACCCCATAAGGATAGCCGTCTTTAGATTCTTCAGTCAACGTCAGCAGTATTATTGGGTTATAGTGTTATACAGATTAATTGGTGGCTCCGTCGAGTGACAGCTCATTTCCGATTCCTCTATACTGTATTGATGGAATATGTTGACAATAATTGCTTAAAAATCATCAAACAATCGCATCGTATCAGTTTTGGATTGCTTTGCTCTACTTGTAATTGCTTCCTTTCCGCTCTCGGAAGAATCCGCAACATAACCTCCGTGGAGTGACGGCTCGTTCCAGATTTCCCTCTACTGTATCGCTGAAATTTACGATAAATGCTGAAAAGTCATCGAATATCTGCTTCTAAATTGCTCTTGTATTAGCTCTACGTTTTGCTCCGCGATAATTTTTCGACAGACTGTATAGATGTGATCGATAAACATGAACGGGAGACATGACTAATTCGGAAGCGATTGCAGTTGTAGATTATAGGTATCTGCTATTTGTATGAACCCTTACTATGCGACAATTTATTTGCTAAATGATAAAGTATCAATTTCTCTGGAATCGAAGACCTTCTGGCTATTAAAGATGATTCAGGAGCTATTATTTCGTAGATCAGTCATCGTCGAAATCTTATCCTCAATCTACTGTCAATCGGCCTGCACCCGGCTATTCACATTACCCCAACGCTGTTTCCGCTGTTTTCTGGGAAAGTATCGCGGGGCAATTCAGAACGAGGGTAAAACAATTAAAAACTTCCAAGGATCGACTGACCGATGATTACTCCGGCCTACGATATTGATGTTTTTTGCAGACTATACTGAAATTGGACATCAGCGCCCATTGAAAGGAGGTTATAGTCGTCTCTCTATCGTTAATGATCTTTTGATCGTGAACATGAAAGGGTAGAACAATTGAAAACAAATCAGGAGCAATTTCCTGATAACCATTTCAATGTTCGATATCAATTTTTTTCTCATACTGGGGAGATTCGAAATCAGCGCCCACCGAATGGAGGTCAGATTCGGCTCGCTCGCGTTGATGGTCTTTTTCTTAAAAACTAATAGGGAGCAATTAGAAATAAAGGTGGAGCAATTGAAAAATGACGAGGAGCAATTATCCGATGACCATTCCAGCCTCCGACATCAATTTTTTCCAAAGAGCAGGTGAATTCGAATTCGGCGCCCACCGAAAGGAGGTTAGGGTCGGCTTGCTCGCGTTAATTGTTTTTTCCTTAAAAATTAAGAGGGAGCAATTTGAAATGAAGGTGGAGCAATTAAGGGGCTATTGGAGTCGCTTGAAAACTCCGACGCAGTTCTCATCTCTCATGGTAATGCAGAGCTGTATAGCATGGTAGATAGTGGGATGTCAATGTTTTTAGTAATCCAAAACCAGATTAGCTCCCTGTTCCACCCCAGGGACCCTGTGACCCCAGGGACAGGGTCATTTCTGCATCAAATCTGATGAACTTGGACTCTAAACGTGTGTTTTTCCAACGCCGAGTGGCAGCATACGCATGAGAAAGATCTATTCAGTGCAGCTCTAAATAATCAAAAAAATTATGTAGTCGATAACGAATCTATAAAAAATTTGTCGTTATTTTTGAAAAATGAAACATCGCTGCACTTTCTGCCAAAACAATGCATGGCTTTCCAAAGTTTCATTCCGATCGGTCAAGTGGAGTAGAAGTTTTGGCTCTCCACACTGATATGTATACTAACTGGATGGAGGATCGGCGTTTCGCGTTGGTTCCCAATTGAACCGTTGACTGAAGAATTTAAAGACTGCTAACCCTGGGTAGTTTGGTGTCCCGAGCAGATGGACTTGGTTACCGACCCAAATAACATTGTGGTATATCTACAGGGAATTTCTGAGGAAAGTAGCCATCCTTACTATAGGCAACCCACAAGACGACCCCAGATTGAGTCTACGCCTTTGGCTGCTACAAAACTGGAATGGGGGATCCGTGAGAGTGGACTAGCAGACGGCTCTCTGTCAAACCTCGCGGTTGAAAGTCAGGTTAAGAAGACAATAACATCGGCACCGATATTAGAGAATGAAATGTAAACCGACAAGTGAGTGAGTTGTGAGTTGATTTCGCGAACGCGAATCGGATAATTATCTGTGAAAAAATTACCGTCAAGTAAACAGTTGATTCGGGATATCAACTTCGTGTTGTCAAGAAGCAGCTCATTTGTGTATTTGGTAAATTGACTTCGGTAAATAAATTTGAGCAGGTAGGTGAACGAACATTTATTTACAAAATAATTGGAAACGTGCAAGTACTCGTTCACCGTCGTATCGTTGATTATTTTGCAGAGTTCAGATTTGATGCAGGCTTCGTTGCGAGGCAGGCTTCGATGCGAGGCAGGCTTTGAGGCGAGGCAGGATTGAATACGAGGCAGGCTTCGTTGCAAGCCGGGCTTCGATGCGAGGCAGGCTCCGAGGCGAGCCAGGATCAAATACGAGGCAGGCTTCGATGCAAGGGAGGCTTTGGGACGAGGCAGGCTCCGAGGCGAGCCAGGATCAAATCGAGGCAGGCTTCGTTGGGAGGCAGGCTTCGATGCGAGGCAAGCTTTGAGGCGAGGCCTGCCTCGCAACGAAGCCTGCCTCGTATTCGATCCTGCCTCGCCTCGAAGCTTGCCTCGCCTCAAAGCCTGCCTCGCATCGAAGCCTGCCTCCCAACGAAGCCTGCATCAAATCTAAACTCTGCAAAATAATCAACGATACGACGGTGAACGACTACTTGCCCGTTTCTAATTATTTTGTAAATAAATGTTCGTTCACCTACCTGCTCAAATTTATTTACCGAAGTCAATTTACCAAACACACAAATGAGCTGCTTCTTGACAACACGGAGTTGATATCCCGAATCAACTGTTTACTTGACGGTAATTTTTTCACAGATAATTATCCGATTCGCGTTCGCGAAATCAACTCACAACTCACTCACTTGTCGGTTTACATTTCATTCTCTGATATCGGTGCCGATGTTATTGTCTTCCTAACCTGACTTTTAACCGCGACGTTTGACAGAGAGCCGTCTGCTAGTCCACTCTCACGGATCCCCCATTTCAGTTTTGTAGCAGCCAAAGGCGTAGACTCAATCTGGGGTCGTCTTTTGGGTTGCCTATAGTAAGGATGGCTACTTCCCTCAGAAATTCTCTGGATTTTTAGAGAGATGAAAATTATAGAGCATTACAAGGCGAAAATAAAAATTTTGGTTAAAATACAAACTATAGCCTGATTTGTACGTTATTCTGGGATGTGAAAAATCTTGGGATGTCTTTGCCGTCAGCTTTGAGCTGCTTGGTTTACTTGATATTACCGGAACGGCAGGTTGGAACGAAACAATACGGCATTTTCGAAAGTCGACTCACTAATTGTTGCTAATAAAATCTTATTATTCGCTAAGGGTGCAATGAAATAAGGATAGGGATTGTTGAACAAATGAGTGACAAAAACAACAAGATTCAATTGTTTATTTCAGTTATTTTATGTACAGAAATATTCAAAACGTAAGGTAGCCCCGACGAAATTTCACCTGCATATTTGACAGTAGTTTTACAGCCACTGCTTCGGGAATCCGGAAATTAAACCTTTGAAAACGTTTAAACGTCATATCAGCATGCTCTCATTTCTTTCACCCAACATAAATAATACCATTCATACGATTCCATGGGTCGTTGACTGAAGAATTCAAAGACAGCTAACCCTGGGTAGTTTGGTGTGCCGAGCAAATGACTTGGTTACCGACTGGAATAACATTGTGGTATATCTATATTATGTGCACACTATAGATATACTGCAACGTTATTTTGACGGTAAAGTTGGAGATCGTTTGTATCCCCGAGCCCACTTGGGCCCACTTGACTGGCACACAAAACCCCATAAGGATAGCCGTCTTTAAATTCTTCAGTCAACGCATGGGTTGAAATAGTTCAAATGTGTCAATCGCGCCTTAGCAGCTATGTATAATTCATAAATCTGATCGCGACACCGACGCGAGCGCTGTCTGCGGCCAGGCCTTCAACTATTTTCGACCGGCACTGGTTTTGGAGAACGATGTAGTAATAAACCCGGTGGGAGCACTCGGCGTTTGAGCTGACGCCCGCAGCGGGACAGAAAAACAGTTCCGCAAACCGCCGCTTGGGCGTGCTCCCGGTCCATCTGGTCCTATCGAGACCTAACTGCGGTAATCTTTAAATGGAATTTACGAGAAATCCGAATGCATGCTTTGTCAATCAATCTTTGAAAAACATGGAAAATTGATGAATGAATGAATAAAATATTTGTCTTGTTTTAACTTATTACCCAGGCTTCAGTTGATATAGCTCTTATACATAATATGAGGGTTTCTTCGTCGAACGGGCCACCCATTTAATTCAATGTCTCCAAAAAGTCCGTAAAAATTTCTACACGTTATTGGGGATGAGAAAAAATTTTGGGAATTATTTTAGATTTTGTTTGTTGACGTTTCTAAAATTACTTCATTCAATCATTTTCATGTAGCGTGATAAATAAGCGCACTAGAGAAAAATTGTTGAGACTAAATTTATGTCTTTGTCTCAGATTTTCGAAAGAATTAAAAAAATCAAAATTCCGACCTATTTGAACCCTCTTTTTCCGAAAAAACGTTTGGAAATGTGCTTTTTCCAAATGTGGACAGTTTTTTTTTTTCTCGAAAAAAATTTCGAAGAAGGGTATTTATGACGGCGTTTTGGAAAAAAAATTTGGAGTGGAGACTTGAATGCTCTCCCAGAAAAAAAATTATTGAATAAATGTTATGCAATTCCGAAAATTCATAAGATCTATTTAATGATTTTTTTTCTGGGAGAGCATTCCAGTCCCCACTCCAAATTTTTTTTTCCAAAACGCTGTTATAAATACCCTTCTTTGACATTTTTTTCAAGAAAGAAAAACTGTTCAAATTTGGAAAAAGCACATTTCCAAACTTTTTTTTGAAAAAAGAGGGTTCGAATAGGTCGGAATTTTGATTTTTTAAATTCTGCCGAAGAGCTGAGAAAAAGACATACGAATTTCATCACAACCATTCTTCTCTCCTGCGCTTAAACGAAACATGGCCAAACTGGCGAAATTTTAAAAGGAACATTTTGAAGTTATCAGCTCCCATTTGTACATACACTGGACCATGATACTATTGAAAAGTTTCAATACTTCATTTACGAATTATTTATGCCAATTTTTATCTACCATTTAATGTATAAGGATACACAACTGGCAAATTTGAAAATGATGATATATCTGGCTTCAGTCGTTGACTGAAGATTCTAAAGACCGTCAGCCTTACGGGGAAATGTGTGCTGAGAAAGTGGGCTTGAAGTGGGCTTGGGGACGAAACAGCGTGCGATTTTACCTACTGAAATAACGTTGCAGTATATCTATACTGTGCGAATATATAGATATACTGCAATGTAATTTCGGTCGGTAAATTTGCACGCTGTTTCGTCCCCAAGCCCACTTCAAGCCCACTTGCTCGTCACGCAAAATAACCCAGGGCTGACCGTCTTTATATTCTTCCGTCAACGCTTCAGTAAATGTAGTTCTTATACATAGATCAGGAAGTGATTTCATAAGTTGTCTTCATTTTCACTTTCTCGGAAAAGATATGACGAAAGAATGAAGTCATTTTCAACAGTCTAATTTATCCAATTTCACCGCAAACCGTCGTCCTTTTGCCGTATCAACACATGTGATTACGTTAAAGACCGGCCCAGGTGCGACACCAGCGCCAACTGTGCCTGAAGATTCGAACTAACCAACTGGCACAGAAGCAGGCTTCACTTTTTCGCGGCTGTGGCACGCGAGTGCTCCCACCGGGTTTATTACTACATCGTTGTTTGGAGTCAAGCCACGAGCGCAGCTGGCCCTCCATATTATTCCTCCGTGAGGCAAAGTTGTGCCGATTTGAACGCCATGTTGCTTTTAGTACATTTGTCAATTTCAATATGGCGGCCCCCATAATCGACTTCGCCGCGTATGATTGTGGGGTTATGATACAGCTCCGAAGGAGCAAGTAGGTAGTGTCAATCGTGATCACTGTGGCTCGAAAAAAGTGTGTTTCAGTGGTGAATAAAGAACAGTATACAAAGCACGCGGCATGGTGCTGATCTGTAAATATTGCGGTAAAAAAGGTGGGGTGGAAGGTAGAACACTGCACAAGTAAGTATTATATATACTCATAGATTTATTATATATATTATTTATTTATTATATATATTTCATAGATTTCCTTTGAAAGATCCAAAGACCCTCCAAGAATGGTTGGAGGAGATCAATTTTGGATCCACTTTCACCCCCACGAATAGCAGTAGGCTCTGCTCAAATCATTTCAAACCTGAATGCTTCGAAAAAAAAGACACTAGAGTTGTGTTACGACCATGAAGTATTCCCACATTGTTCGGTGAATGCAAGTCCGTTTGTGCCTATTGCAATGCGAGCAAAGCAAAAGATGCACACCTTTCGTTTAGGAGGTGAGCAAAATTTCAATCATCACTTTGCAAATTGTATCTGTAAAAAAAATTAACATGACAACAATGCAACATGTCCAGATTTCTTCAATATAAGAAATTCACTGATTTTGAATACTATGCCATCGTAATGGGTACTGTTTTCCTTTGTATTAGATTTCCACTGGAAAATCCACAATTGCTTGAGAAATGGACCAATGCATTGAATTTACCAAACTTTGTTCCAACAAAGGCAAGTGTACTCTGCAGCAATCATTTTGAAAAAAAATTGCTTTTACTCTGTGGGCAATACTGGCTACTTTCGCTTGAAAAGTCATGCGGTTCCGTCGATATTAATAAAATCAGAAGGTATGGGCTCAAAGATATTATTAGGCATATTTTATGTACATACAACAATTTTATAATGATAACGCACTTGATTTCAACAACTAAGAGCAATATGTCTTGAACCACTGACGACGATTTTTTCATACACAGCGTACACCCCCACACCCAATTGAAGCGTCCTTCTAGCCCACTGGAACCATTACCTGCTGCGAAACATCAAAGACTTAGCGATAGCCAGAGTCCAGTAAGTGTGGTACAAGAAAATACCAGCGTCATGGAGCAGGCTATCAACTCTACTTCGGTACCGGAAATCCTGACAACTCCGAAATCGAAAGACACGCCACAAAAACCAAATACTGGCACACGAAAAAAATTGTTTCAGCATGACCATTCATATATAACATCGCCGAAAAGCTTGAGGCGTAACCTCATTTCTACATAGAAAAAAGTGAGGCTGCTGCAGTCACAAAATAAAGTTCAAAAACAAAACATCGGTCGGTCGAGAAGGAGGATTCGCACCATGAAGGACTTGGTGAGTGAATTGCGCAGAAATAAGTCAATCCCTGAGTCAGGTCTTGCATGTTTGGATGCTATTGCTGATGCAGATGTTTCGCAACTTGTCGAAAGATTTATAAGAAACAAACGGAATGTTGGGAATCAAACGCGAATAGTTAAAAAAAGACCATGGAAATCACAGCGTAGAGATAGTGGGTTAGGTATCACCAGAGACAATTATCCTCCAGCTCTTCGTTCCTTTGCAATGACCTTGCACTTCTACTCCCCGAAAGCGTATGGGTTTGTGAGACGGAAATTCTGTCAAGCTCTACCAGACCCACGAACCTTGAGATCGTGGTATTCTTCAATCAGTGGTGAACCTGGTTTTACCGCAGAGAGCTTTGATGCACTAAAGTCGAAAGTAGATGAAGCAAAGAAAAATGACAAAGAAGTTCTGTGTAGTTTGATGCTTGATGAGATTTCTATTAGGAAGGGGCTAAGAAATGTTTCTGCAGGCATTGTTAGAGGTTACGTCGATATTGGTAACGGAGCAGAATCAGGTGATACCTCACCTCTCGCAAAAGATGCTTTAGTTTTAATGGTGGTGTCCCTTGATGGATCGTGGAAAGTACCCATCGGATATTTGTTGATTAATGGCATTGACTCTGCCACTAATGCAGGCCGTTTACTTGACGGCATGATACGGCTGCATGATATTGGTGTTAAGGTTGTTTCCGTAACGTTAGATGGTCCGCCGCAACATTTCGCAACCATGCGAGCACTGGGTGCCAATTTTAGTATGGAAGATTCCTTGCCTTTCTTTCCACATCCTCCAACGCAAGAGAATGTACATGTGATCAGTGCCGTTTCTAGCCGGGGTTCAACGGGTGCATCGCACCCGGGCGGCCGCTCCCAGGTGCGGCCGCAGCACCGATTTTTTATTCATTTTTTTCTTGCTTGACGAAAGAGACAAATCTTCCCACGATGGGTGGCACGATCGGTTGGACGAATTGCATCTCGTGAGGCACTAGGAAACCGCTCTGTAGTGCTACAGACTTACCACACAACTACAAAGCGATTTCAGAGTCGCTCGCGAGATGCAAAGTTATACATCCAAGCCATTGAAATGATTACGTTCAATGTAGATATGATTATAAGTACAATAAATAATAATACAAACCTCCGGATATATCATACAGGGTTGCCCTAGGTAACTTCGGATTTTAGATCGGGAACACACACCTATTTTGGATATGAGCAGCTAATAGCGAGATCAAAGACTGATTTTGTCAGATATGGAGAGCAAAAAGAATTGCGATTTCATTTTTATTTCATTTTTCAATTTTTTTTCAATTTTTCATTTTTTGTTTTTGATTCAAATTTTTCTTCTTGTTTCCGAGTCCGCTATTGGCTTGATCGACAGGAAATGGAAAAATTGAAACAAAAACCAAATGAAAATTTGAATGAAGAAATTGAATATATAATATAAAAGAGACAAATAAATTTTTTTAAATGAAAAATTCGATTTTTTTTTTTCTCTGCGTATTTGAATTCGTCTTTGATCTCGCTAATAAGATTCCACGATATCCAAATGTGTGTTCCCTATCTGAAATCCGTAATTACTAGTAAAATCTCGGGAGTGGCAAAACCCACAAGTCAACACACATTATCATCATCTTTCCCCCTCGAAACCCTTCAAGTTTCGTAGCAAACTTTTTTTGTGTCTTTTTTATTTTTGGAGGTATTCGCCAGGGGCGAATTGAATGGACCACCCTGTATTCATGTATAATTCAAAATTTTCTTTTAAAAATACAAGTATGAAATGAGGGGGAGGGGGGGGGGGGGGGGGGGCGGCGATAAATCCCGCTGAACCCGGGCGGCTATCTCCGTAGAAACGGCACTGCATGTGATATTCGACGCATGTCATATGCTCAAATTGGTACGCAATTGTTTCGGTGATTATAAAGTCCTCAAAGACGGTGACGGCAACTCGATAGAATGGAGATTCATAGCAGAGTTAGCAAAGATACAACAACGCGAAGGCCTACGGGCTGGAAACAAGCTCAAAATGGCACATTTACATTATCATAAAATGAAAATGAAAGTTTATTTAGCAGCGCAGACTTTAAGCAGCAGCGTAGCGGACGCGATAGAATTTTGTAGTCAGAAACTTCAATTGAAGAATTTCCGCGGTAGTGAGGCTACGGTTCGTTTTATCCGTTGTATCGACCAATTATTCGATTTTCTGAATTCTAGAAATCCTTTCAGAAAAGGATTCAAAGCTCCTTTGCGGTGATCAAATGAGATGTTTTGGCGCCCAACAATCTTTAACAACATAGATTATCTGAAGAAGATTACCGATTTAGAGAACAATCTGATAACAAAAAGCAGGAGATATGTACCTTTCGTAGGTTTCATTTCTTCGATACTATCTATTGTTGAAATCTTCGATAGTTACGTCAAACCGGAAAATTCTCAGTTGAAGTACCTCTTGACCTATAAATTTAGCCAAGATCATCTTGAGCTATTTTTCTGCGCGATTAGGAGTTGTGGCGGATGGTGTCCGAACCCAACGTCTGCTCAATTTATATCAGCGTACAAAAGACTCTTAATTCGTCATGAGGTTAGGGCTGTAAATGGTAACGCTACTGCTCAGGATTCCACAACAATTTTATCTGTACCCTCCACTCGCTCTTTGAAAATGGACTGTTACGATCCAGGTGTTTATGATACTATGGCAAATATCAGGGTAGCCAAAAAATATGGATTGGATGACGATGATGATGTTTGTCGTCAAAATGACGAATTCCTTTCAGAGTTCCTGAATTTTAAGAATAGGCTTCCCGAAACTCTGTCAGGTTTTTCTAAATCTTGTGTAGCGAACATCAGTGGATGGGTAGTAAAAAAATTGGTTGACGAGAGAAAACCCATTGTTAAATGTGAAATATGTCGCAATGCTCTCTTCCATAGATCTCAGATCAGAGCTGAATTCGAAGACAATGGTCTGGTAGAAGCTAAAACTCGGGGTGGATTAATATTTCCCAGTAAATCTGTGGTGAAAATTTGTCTTCACACAGAACTTTTGTTGAGGCACGCATTGAATAAAATACATTGCATGGTTCCTGATGAAAACAATTTTCCTGCTGTTTTATGCTCGAAAGTTATGACCGACCTATTACAAACGCCATGCACTCTTTTTCCAACGCTGAATGAGCACTTGTATGATGATGCGGTAGGGGATTGTAACCACATATGAGGGTTTCTTCGTCAAACGGGCCACCCGTTTAATCCGAGGTCTCCGAAAATTCTGTAAAAGTTTCTACACGTTATTGGGGATGAGAAAAAATTTTGGGAATTTTTTCAGATTTTTTGGTCATTGCATTCAAAAAATCATTTTTTTAAATCATTTCCACGTAGCGTGAGAAATAAGCACCGGAGCGAAAAATTGTTAAGATGAAATTTATATGTTTTTTTCTCAGCTGTTCGGTAAAATTGGGAGAAAAAAAATTCCGACCCATTTGAACCCCGTTTCCCCCCAAAAACGTTTGGAAATGTGCTTTTTCCAAATTTGGACAGTTTTTTTTTTCTCGAAAAAAATGTCGAAGAAGGGTATACATGAGAGAGTTGTGGAAAAAAAAATTTGGAGTGGAGACTTCAATGCTCTCCCAGAAAAAAATTATTGAATTGATTTTATTCAATTCCGCAGATTCATAACATCCGTGTAATAATTTTTTTCTGGGAGAGTATTGAAGTCTCCACTCCAAATTTTTTTTTCCATAACTCTCTCATGAATACCCTTCTTCGACATTTTTTTCAAGAAAAAAAAAACTGTCCAAATTTGTAAAAAGCACATTTCCAAACGTTTTTTGGGGAAAAGGGGGTTCAAATGGGTCGGAATTTTTTTTCTTCCAATTTTACCGAAAAGCTGAGAAAAAAACATATAAATTTCATCTTAACAATTTTTCGCTCCGGCGCTTATTTCTCAGGCTACGTGAAAATGATTCAAAAAAATGATTTTTTGAATGCAATGACCAAAAAATCTGAAAAAATTCCCAAAATTTTTTCTCATCCCCAATAACGTGTAGAAACTTTCACAGAATTATCGGAGACCTCGGATTAAACGGGTGGCCCGTTTGACGAAGAAACCCTCATATATTTATTAACAAAGCATGTGTGTATAAATTATACAAAGTGGAGGCTGTTTGCGGCAACCAAGTTGGCCTCTGAGGCTGCCATTGGTGATAAAGTTAGACACCACCTAACACGTCAAATTATATGGCGGAATCAATAATACAGGTCTTATGCCGTGTATTTTAATTTTTTATGCATGAGAAAACTTATTATTTATTTATGTTTGCATGAATCGTTGTAATAACGAGTTCAGTTTACAAAGAGCGCTAGTCCAGTGTTATACTAATCTGAAGTTTTATCTTTTTTATGTTCCTTTGACTGATTGTGATAATAAGTAATGTTTCAAAGCATGTGCTAGTCCACTGTCGTAGTAATGTAAGATTTTATTCCTCTTTGCTCGCGGTTTTCAACTGACTGTGTTAATAGGTTTTAACGGAAGTGCTAGTCCATACTGTTCAATAATATTTCATATATTGTATGTAATGTTGACGACTCATACATTTCATTTCACTGGTTGTCATGATATAAGTGTTAACGTTTTAGGGAGACTGTGGGGTTTTCTGAATTGTTGCGTGTATTTTCATATATATATATTTATTAATCACATAGGGAATGCCATACATAGAAGTTTCTCACTCGGATCGCTGTTTACATTCGCACTTTCGGACTCTAACGCTCGATATAACGATCTACCCAATGAATTTGGGTTTGGGTAACAAAACGGGTTGATATAATTGCAACTGCATAATTGTATCATATGTGAATTAATTATTTATACACCTTCGTGTATTTGAATATACAATTTTTTCTAACCTATACCTACTTTAATATGTCATTCCTTGTGTCTGTGATCCGAATTTACTTATTCTAGATGATATTTGCATATTTCTATACGTGTCATAAATATATTTTATGCATTTGGAAAAAGTTTCGTTAGTTGGTGATGCTGTTTTCGTTGCTTCGACGAATTCTCAATATAATTAATCTTCGGTCGTAAATTGCTAGTATTCATTTTTAGTCATTAATATATTCTCAATAAATCTTCGATGAAAATGCTATTTCAACTCCATTCTAACCTTGAAATGAATATTTCTTGATAATAAGCTCTTATTTTTAAATAACTTCTACCGTTTCCCGCACATCTATTAGCGGCATCATTTGAATATCCCGCTAAATTTGACAAATGTACTACAAGCAACATGGCCGCATCACCTCTTCAATCCGGCACAAAATTTCGACACGGGATACCCTATCCAGTGTATAATAGAGATCAGTGCCCCGAGCCCACTTGGGCCCACTTTACTTGGACACGAAACCCCATAAGGCTAGCCGTCTTTAAATTCTTCAGTCAACGATTGAACGGAGAAAAGACGCCATCTTTGAAGCCCAAAAGTGTGGGAATTCAATTTCGCTGTTAGCCGTTATCAACCGCAAACATTTTCGAGTAATTTTTTACGCACAATGAATACGTGTGAGCTCTGACTTTATGAGAACGAGTATATAAACATCGAAAACAATTCTTTTTAAGGTGGTGCCTCAGTCGATTTGGCGCCGCCCTCCCTCCCCCTCCCCTGTTGTTGATTGTCAAGTGTGGACATGGCTCACTATTTCGACTGATGCCTACGGTTCACTGACACAAATATGATAGGGCATGCGCCGTGTAATATGAAATACCGAACATATGAATGGGAAAATATGTTGATTTTAGGCAACGATGAAGTCCCAATTTGTATTCTCGTAAAGCTTTGACAACTAGCGATTTCGAGAATAGCGCGAGGCCATTATTATTTCTCTTAGTTCGTCATTCTCCGCGAGACGGAGCTCAGCTCGCGAAACTCACGTCGTGATTGGTGGCGATAAATAAGTTCAGTTTATCGCCACCAACTGCGACGTGAACGCTCGCTGAATGAACGCAGCCTCGCAGACAGTGACGGGATGACGGAATTAAAGATGGCAACGCGCGACTCTCAAAATCGCTAGTGTCAACGTTTTGCGAGAATACAAATTGAGACTTCATCGTTGCCTAAAATCAACATATTTTCGCATACATATGTTCGGCATTTCATATTACACGGCGCATGCCCTATCATATTTGTGTCAGTGAAGCGTAGGCTTTGATAATAGTCGCAATAGTGAGCCATGTCCACACTTGACAATCAACAACAGGGGAGGGGGAGGGAGGGCGGGGCCAAATCGACTGAGGCACCACCTTAAGGCACGAAACTCTACCGAGTCTCTCGATATTGTGGGAAGCAATGGGAATGTGCATTATTTATACCTGACTCGAACTAGAAAACACTCAAAAAAGAGTTTCCACGAGTAGGCTGCGTATAATTCTTAATTTTTCTTCATAGAGAAAAAAAAAAAAAAATTATATAGTCACAGGAGGCCGGGAAAGAACAATTATTTTCCATCATTCTAACCTCAAAATCGCAACTTGGTCGCAATTTCTCGGCTTTCGTGATGAAAAATATCGATCGTTATAGGTACTCATATACGAGAAGGCATTTCGGCGAATCTCGGATCTCAATATTTTCTCATTTCAAATTAAAATCACTTGGCCAGAACTTCGATATTGGGTCGTAGAAAAATGATACTAATGAAACATTTCTTCAAACTAAATTGCATGGATATTATTATTGGCACGTAGCATGGTATTTTTCATTCGATAATTTTAGAAATTTGTATTAATGTACGACAATGGAAAAATTGACTCAGTCCATTAATACAAAGTCCCAATTCAATTATCTATACTATGTATTCTGATCGCAGTACGCATACTGCAGTTTGAGGACGATTGACCGCAGTGCATGAAGACAGAGATGTTCTATTTTTTCTTCGCGGCACGAATCATTACTCGCATCGAATAATGCATATTACTCGCATCGAATAATGTTTAGATACGAACTGACGAATTCTTCAATCAATCCCAGACAGCACAAGGTTGGCTAAAAGATATCCAAAAGGTGACGGATTTTCCGGAAAGTCATCTTTCACCGAAAGCATAAAGCTGACGAAAAGGTGACGAAAGGACGTCGTATGTCCCGCTTTTTGACGTCCTATAGCCATGGCTAAAAGACGTCTTCTAGCCATGGCCTCAAGATATCTTTTAGCTGCGACTGAAAGATGACAAAATTTTGACATCCTATCGCTATCTCTCTACGGTTGTACTTTTTTCTACGGGGTATTGCTTCAATAAGTGTAGCCAACCAGAATTTAAATCAACTGAGTCAAGTCTCTATTGTACCAACTTTTCACAAAAATATTTATGATAAACATATACATAGGTTATACAATACTTAACGAGAGATAATAATATAGTTCTAAAAAAGCTAACTTAAATCAAAACATAAAATCATAATTTTTGGTATAATTCTTAAAAAACTGAAAAAAGAAACGGTTTCATATTTTATCAAAATAACCAAGACCAATACATTATTAATTGAGGTGTAGGAGGGGTCTTCAAATAATCAAACAGACTTAAGCGAGAGTTTAAATGGATATATGTATTGTATTTTAGTGGCCGTTACATTATCATTTAGTTTAACTACTGTAAGGACGCCTTTCCCTTTTCGCGGTACGTTACTTGACTGCCCGCTTCAAAATAAAAAGCGCTCGCCCAGGTGGCGCTGCGCTAGCGCCTAACAAGTTGTTCTGCCTAACTTGTAGGCTATCTTATCTTACAGTTTCGGCCGTCCTGACAGTCAGTCCGACCTCGGACTTAACCTACAAATCACAACACACACATTTTTTTTGGTGTCTCTAGGAACATAGGAGTAATACAGGTTACAGTTCTCACTTATGACTAGGACTAAGGTAAGTTTTGGGTAAGTATAAAATTTCTCTTATTTATTATTTCATTCATTCATAATTAGACCATTTTGTTTGTATTATTAGAGGTAGTGAGTAAAATTAATTTTCGGCTTGTTCGATAACCTCGTCAGCACGCCAAGGTTTCATATTAGCTGGTTCCCAGACGCCTTTGTATGGTCTCTGACTAGCTTGGAAATTTTCGACGTCTTTAATTACATATCTAGCGTTTCTCAGCTCTTTTTCTATTTCATATGGACCTTTAAACTGGGGAATAAGCTTCTTCGGAGCTCCCGGAGTGCTTTCGAAGTTTCGAATCATGACATAGTCGCCTACTTTATACTTGTGTGGTTCTTTATGCTTCTTATCATAATAGGACTTGTTGTATTCTTGCGACTTAATAATATTTTTTTCAGCCTTTGACCTAATCTCTTCGAGATTCCTATCTTCATTTACTGATTCACTTTTTAGGTGATCTACTACTGCATCGATGGCCGTGCCTCTTTGGATTATGCCAAAAAGCAGTTGACTAGGGGTTTGGCCAGTGGATTTATGCTGAGTGTTGTTTATCGCAAACTCTACTTCCGGGAGTACTTTGTACCAGTACTTCCCTGATGCGTTGTCGGACATCTTACTCAACATGCAGCCTAGTACCCTATTGGTACGTTCTACTTGGCCATTAGCCTTCGGAGAGCCAGTGGCTATTTTAATATGTTTTATATTATTCTCTTGCAGGAATTCATCAAACTCTTTTGAGGTGAAGCTAGTGCCTCGGTCTGACACAATGGTGAGTGGTCTACTATAATTTCTAAAATGTTCTCTTAATGCTATGATAACCTCGCTGGTCGCTGTCGACTTAGTGGCGTATAGTTTCGTGAACTTAGTAAACGCATCGATGACGACTAATATATGTTGTTTGATTGCACGTTGCTTATCAATAGGCCCGTAGTGATCTATATGGTAGGTTAGGAATGGGGTTTTCCCTTTCGGTATACTATTCAAATAGCCTTCGGACTTCCCTGAATGTGGAGAAAATGCAATGCATTTAAGGCAGTTTGCTATATGTAACTTTACTTTGTCGCGTAGGCCAGGAAACCAATAGTTCTGTAATATCGTGTCACACGTTTTTTCCACGCCTACGTGGCCCATTTCATTATGATATCTCCAGATCACATGATGTTCCATGTCTTGCGGTACATAGAATAACAGGTTATCATTTCTCTTACGATAAACTAAACTATTACGCATTTCGTATAATTTATCTTCAGTGGTTTCAAGTTTCAACGCGATTTCTTTGACTTTTGGATCACGAGCCTGACTAAGGGCTAAGTTTAGCTCTAGGGAATTATCCTCTATTACCATAACATTGCTAGCTCTACTGAACGCGTCGACGTGTTTCATTTTTTCGCCGGCTCTGTGTTCGAGATGCTGATCGTAATCCTGTAACTCCAAGGCCCATCTAGCAATTCTTGGGTTAACATCTTTCTTCGCTAAAGTTAGAGTAAGGGAATTGCAATCTGTGATAATTTTGAACTTTAATCCTTGTAGGTAGACCCGGAAACGTCTCAAGGCATAAATAACTGCAAGCGTTTCCAGCTCGAAACTGTGATATCTACTTTCAATATCGGTGGTGCGCTTTGAAAAATAAAACACTGGGTGAAACTTTTTATCGGTTTTCTTTTGGAGCAGCACAGCACCGTAGCCTATCTTACTGGCATCACAGTGGAGCTCTGTTTCGTCGTTTGGACTGTATATAGCCAAGACTGGGGCTTCTATCAACTTATTCTTTAACGTTTCAAAAGTTTGCAATTCATCTTCCTCAAACTTGAAAGCTGCGTCTTTTCTCAGCAGGTCGTACAAAGGTTTTGCTAATACTGAGAAATTCTCGATAAATTTACGAAAATAGGAGCATAGTCCTAGAAACTCGTGAACCTGCCTTGTATTCTGGGGAATTGGAAAAGTTTTTACTGCTTCGATTCCTTTATCAGTGGGTCTTATTCCGCAGGATGAAATAAGATACCCTAAATACTCGATTTCTGTGTACAGAAATTTGCATTTATCTACGCGTAACTCCAATTTATTTTCGACCAACAGTTCGAACACCTTCTTCAATACCGTTGCATGCTGCTCTATTGTCTCAGTTGCAACTAAGAAATCGTCCATGTAAGCTACCAAGTTACCTGAACTAATCGGTTCCTGCAATACTGTGTTTACGAATCGTTGAAACTTAGAGGGTGCTGTTTTTAACCCAAAAGGCATTTTTTGGTATTCGTACTGACCTAGGGGTGTGACGAAAGCAGTATATTGAATCGAATCTTTAGCCACGTTTATATGATGGAATCCGTCCTTAAGATCGAGCAAACTAAAGTATTTCTTGTTACGTAAGGCATCGATGTGATCCTCAATAAGTGGCAGAGGATAATTATCTCGCAAAATCAGTTTATTCAGAACTCTGTAATCTACACAGAGTCTTAGCTCGCCATTCTTTTTCTTGACCAAAACTATCGGGGAAGCATAAGGTGATTCACTCGGTCTGATTATACCTTTTGACAACAAACGATCTAGTATTACTTTCAGTTGCTCTTTTTCAAAATGGGAGAGCCTTCGGGGTGCAAAGTTGAACGGTTTGTCATCGGACAATGTTAACGATAGTTCGGCATTGACCTTAGGTACATCCGGGCGTTCTGGTTGTATATAGCTTGTTTCGAAAAGCTCGATAATTGCTTTCTGTACTGATCGATCAACCTGTGGATTCACATCTAAGGATGGGGGCTTGTCTACGTCTAGCTCTATATTCATAATTTCTTTAACTACTTCTGCCTCGCTCTGTAATATGTCTGTTAATTTGAGATTAAATTCTTTCAGCACGTCTCTACCTAGAATTACTGCGTTACTCATCGTGGTGTCAGGCACCACATGTAAGGTTAGTTGGTCATGAACTACTTCGTCCATACAGATGTTTACTTTTATCAGACCCTTAATAACTAGCGTACTGTTATTTATGCCACTAAACTTATTGCTTGGCTTTTCAGAAGTATTTATCGCTTTACTTGGGACAAAACATTCTTTGATCAGACTTATGGGGCTCCCAGTGTCAAGCAAGGTATCTAATTTCAAGTTGCATGACATACTAGGACTAACGATTTCATAATTTAGTAATCTAAAAAAATCTTCGTTTGCAGATTCATCGTTGATGTTGCCAACCTGATCCTTTTTGTTTTTCGGACAGTCCTGGATGTGATGCCCAATCTCCTGACACTTGTAGCAGGACCCTGGTTCTCTCTTGGGCTTCTTACATTCAGCTGCCATGTGGCCGGTCCTATTACAGTTGTAGCATCGTATGACTCCTCGAGCGGACTCGTCCTTGGCTTTGGCCGCCGCCGTTTTTGTTTCTGTATCTCTACTATCCAATTTCTTTGTTTCAGCTGACCTTGTTTCCAGATTAGCGCTTGCCTTGATATCATGTTTTGGCTGCGCTTTAGGCTCTACACGTAGAGTGACCTTCCGGAGAGATTCCAACAACAGGGCTGGTGTCGTGAATCCTTGTATTCTCGCTTGGTTGCGTATGGCTAAATCTGGTATGCCATCCACCAGATAGTCCACTATCTCGTCTTCATCAACGGGAACGTTGTTCCCTAATATAACTTTTTCATGAAAGTAGTCACTAAAGGTTTCTGTCTGTCTCCACGTCCTATCCTCAAATTTCTTCCGTAGCGCTAAGCGGGTAGGACGATGATTAAACATCGTTCCAAACTCCCTGAGTAGTTCTTCGGCGTCCATGCTTATGTGCTCCGCCTTCGAATGGAACCACTGCAGTGCCTTACCCTTCAGTTTTGCGCTTATCAGGAGTCTCGTCTGGTTCTCGTCCAGCCTATATATTGTGCGGAGTTGTCTGATCTGTAACTCCCACTTCCTGAAGCTATCATCGCTGCCGTCGAATTCACATATTAAATCGCTCAAACTCTTGACGCTAAAGGTGCGTCCTGTTTCAGGTTCCGCTTGGAGGGGTCTTGGAGCTTGGCGTAAGAGATCGTTCTCTCTTCTGGTGAGCTCTAACTCGCGAGCCATAAGGTCGCGTTCTCTACGTAGGAGTTCGAGCTCTCTTAATTGTTGCGTAGCGTTATCATTTTGTGGGGGTGGATGCTGAACTTCATCGCCTTGGGTGGTGGGGTTCAGTGTGGCATCCGTCATCCAGCGACCAGTTGGGTCGGCTTCGTTCAGACGCTTGATGAGGTCCGGCTTAGAACCTACGGTCGCCAGTCCTAACTGCCGTAGGACTTCTTTTAGCGTTGGGACGGTGAAACTGCTTGGATCCATCGTTGTTGTTGTTTCGAACACGTAACGTTTAAAAATTGTTCCGTACGAAATTATGCGTCCCGACACGTCACGAACACACAGCAAAGTCTAATAGCACACAGCAAAGTCCGCACACAGCGAGTCTGAAACTAGATTCTAAAGACGTGTAAAGCAAGAAATGAAGTGCACACAGCGTAAAGACATAAATTGGCAGTCTAATAAAAAGGCGTACGCAGCGGAAAAGGATTTCTGTCCTTTTTTTATGGCACAAAGCCCGAATTTTTGAGAAAAAAGTAAAAAATGGTTGCCCTGACGCCACGCTCGCGAAACGTGGTGTTGGGTTATTTTTTTCTCACGCACTCATATCCACAGTTTTTGGGCACATCCCACTTCTGAGATTGTAGGAGGGGTCTTCAAATAATCAAACAGACTTAAGCGAGAGTTTAAATGGATATATGTATTGTATTTTAGTGGCCGTTACATTATCATTTAGTTTAACTACTGTAAGGACGCCTTTCCCTTTTCGCGGTACGTTACTTGACTGCCCGCTTCAAAATAAAAAGCGCTCGCCCAGGTGGCGCTGCGCTAGCGCCTAACAAGTTGTTCTGCCTAACTTGTAGGCTATCTTATCTTACAGAGGTTAATAGAAATATAATTCCAGTTGTAAGGAAAAGTGCATTTCCCTACCTGGTTATGAGATACGAATTTGATGTGCCAATTAACATTCTTTTTGCATATACATATTGAGATATGGGAAATCTAGACCTAATAAAAAAAAATAAAAAAGACATTACACAAAATGTGCGCTTGGAACTTCTGTAACGATGTATGTTTAAAATGTATAGATAGTATTCTGACATTAGAATGCACGATTATAAGAAACAAAAGTCATTCTTAAGTCTGGCGTCCCAATTTTGAGTGGTATCGATACCGGTCTCCAGCTCGGCGTGTAGGACCGTTCCTGAAAAATGAAAACAATTCATGCTTTCATAAATGTATTCAATTTTTCCCAACAATATTCTGAAGTCAATCTCAAAATGACGTCGACCTACCAATAATAATGTTAGCAAATGTCGTGTCTTTGATGCCCTCTGTTCCTCGTTGCCCATCCCATGTTAATTTCGTTCCGACTAAGTTGGTCAATGTTGTTACCAGGGCATTAGTTACGTGATCTTCGCCTGATTTACCGCCAATTTTTCGAATTTTTTTTTGCTAATAAAAATACATAATTGTTATGGACTGTTACATTCACTATGAAACTTGGAATAATTAAAAATTACAAATTGTTTCCGTAGTTCTCGGTCTTCTTGTAACTCAGATGAAAATTTTCTGAAGTCTCTGACCGAGTTTAGTGGAAATACTGGCAGCTGATCATTTGCATCTTCGATCACATCTTGGCATCTTTCCTCGTCAAGTATCAACAAAATGCTATCCAGTTTCCGCTCTATGCGTCCTAGCTGTCTTGTGAGTACCGAATCGCCTATAAAAAGTAACATATATGTACAATTATACATATCTCATCTGAAGAGAAATCATTAAGTTCAACATTCCAAAATAAAAATATATCTTTCTCACCCATACGGTCATCTGATGGTTCGTTGTTTGCAGCATTGTCTGGTATATTTTCGTTTCTTTCTTGCGGGGCCAAATTTCCAGGGCGAATATTTGCTGAATTCAAGAAATGAATAACAGTCGGGATTTCAAAATGACGCATCACACTCAAAGTCTTCAAAATGAGTTTGGAACTTACAAATATTCAGCTTGCATTTACTATCAGGAGGCATCGGTGGTTGTACCCTCTGTATTTGTACCAATTTACATCCGGGATTATTGTCGACTGAAGGGAAGAAAAACGAAACATTTTGTATGCGTGTGTATACATATACATGTGGGTATGTGTGTATATATTATTCCATCGAATTGAATGGATGTATATTATTAGAATGAATTATTATTGTACTATATTGTACTAATTCGTACTTGCAGTCACGACAGGGAGAGGTCGATTTTTATTCTGGGGCGCATTCACTTTTGGCAGCGTTGTTCCCTCGACACTCATAAATGTTCGTTCATCTTTTTGCGAGTCATCTGAAAAAAAGTATTCAAATGTTGCTTATTCTACTTGATTTACTTTTCTACTCTATTCTAAGTTTGATATAGACGACAATTCTTTAACCATCGAAAACCAAATCATCTGGACCAGAGATCTCACTATAATTCAGCGATTCAGAAGTATGCACATTTGGTGACGGAGATCTGCTCATTGCGGTCTCACTGCCTGGAAAAAAATAAATTAATGGTTACGAAATGTGACTGGACAGTGAATTACATACATGTATCAAACATTTTATACCTGGTTGGTATATTGTAATAACAAATTTGATCGTCATTTTAAATTTTTTGATCCTTGCAATCTTACCGATAGACTTATTATCTGCTGATCAACATTATTAGATAATTGAGATCAAATTATACCACAGCGGAAATGATAACGTGCATACCTTCCAAATTATTTTCATTCCCGCAGAACTTATTCGATTGCAGTTGCTTTATTGGTAGCGAAGGCTTAGATGACGATCCAGCTGTATACATAATTATCCGATTAGAAAACTCTAATTTCGATAATAGAATTTTTTAAAGTGTGAAAAGACGTAACTAATATAAATAAATAGTCGAAAGATGAAAGTTGGGTTTTACACAAAAACAAAAACAAAAAAATGCCTGAACGAATTAGCAACTTGAGAAGACGGTGGTGAGAATGAGATGCGGAAGGATAATACAAAATGTTTTAATAGGCGATGAAGCTTAATAAATTGAAAACAGATATGCATGAAGATACAGCTACCTTTATTCGATTTTTCTTTGGCTTCTGCAATTGTAGATTTTGAATTGATATTTGACGGAGGATCTGGAATCGTCTTTCGAGGTTTTTTCACTGCCAATATAATAATTTATTCGTGAACATGGATTGCTATGAAGTGATGAAGAAATCAGACTTTTCAAACCACTTCAATAAAGTCGTATTAATTTTTGCTATATGTACTATAATATAATCGTGATTTACCAGCCTTGCAGTCACTATCAGAATCATCATCAAATAACTTATTCGGTTTTCTCGTTCTTTTGGAAGGTAGAGAACATGGTTGTGAATTTTGAAGTTTCTCAACCTGTGCATCATCTGATGATAAAAATTGTGCCTCTCTTTCTATGCTCTTCGCAGTCTCGTACAATTCTACACATTAACACGGAGGAGATTGCAAAATATTGGTGAAACAAAACCCAAAAGACAGTTACAAGGTCTAAGTGAGTAGAATTGGTGCATCAAAGGACATTTTGTTGAATTCTTCAAAATAATCTGATATGCATTCAATACCATATGGTCCTAAGATGTAGTTGATGGTGATGCGGTTCCAGGAGTTTTCGGGGCATAATTGTTTCCGTATTGCTTTAGTCAAATTGGTATTTTTAGGAGGCCAAAAACAGGATTTACTTTGCGAATCGACCCAAGACGATGGCACAGTCGCGCACCACTCCTTACGAACTACGACGTTAAACATCTGTAAATATTGATAGCATAGTGTATGAGATAATAGAAACTTCAAGAGTTGATATCCTGCAAGCAATTTGTAATCATTACAAGAGCATATACCTGGTACAATATCTGAGTGAAGAAGTGGGAGAACACAGAATTTTCCTTCCCATGGCAGCAATACTGCTTTTCTGAGAATATCAGTGGTTGGGAACAATTTGAGTTCAGTAAGAGCGTCACTGACCAAAAAAACATTCATACGTCGCGAGTCACAAGGATACAGTGGAAATGATTCATAATTCTTAAATTCTTGCCCGATTATGACAGGCTTTTTATCTAACATCCCTATGAACCTTATTGCTAGGATTTTATCATTTTTCAAGAAACAGTACCGATCTGCAGAGTTACACGATGACAATTTGAAATCAGAAAATTGGAGTGCATCGCAGGAGCTGTAGCATCCAAATGGAAGCATTTTTTTGTTAGGTGATATAAGAATTGGATATGTTGATGTTTCTTTTTTTGTTCTCAACTGATTCGCTGTATTTTTCTCAATAATCCTGCGGTGAATTTGTTGTAAAGGTTTTTCGAATTTTCTCAACAATTTTTTCAAGCTATGAAGATGATTTTCAAATGGAAAGGCACTAAAAGAATCAAGAGGTCCATATCGTTCTGCATCATCACTTATATGAATGATATTATGCACATTATAGATCATGTTATCTTGGCCATAAAGTTTTTTGAAGTACTGAACGAAATACAACAAAAGGTTTTGAGCGTATTGGTTATTTTCCAGATAATCTTGTGGGTGGCATAGTATTCTAATTGCACAATGGAATGCAACAAAATGTTTCATATGATCATTCGAAAGATACTTGTACATCAACACGGGTCCCAGGTATAAAAAAAATACGCGAAATTCGGTGGCCTTCCACCTATCTAATTCTTCAAAACCGGTTGGTACTCGAACGAATTCACAAGGAACATTTACTTTAATCGCAGCTAAGTCTTTAGATAACTGTTCGATTTGGGCGGCAGATAACCGATTTCCATTTTTTTTTGGTCCCGTCAGCCATAAGCGTAATAGTTTTTTTACAACACCAAGTAAAACTAAGTGCATGTAGGATTCAGACGTAAATCAAAGGATTCATCTGTACGCAAAGAACAGTTCTCTTCGAGGAAGAGCATTCGATTATTCATATAATCTCCTTCAACAGTACACTTACTGCACCCAAAATAACCGTTATGTCCTTTTGTACATGTTACGAATGCTCTTGCAGGGGCATCACAAATAATCGCTCGGATTTTCACCAGATGAGTTTTCCCTTGAAATTCAAAGCCTTCTTTGCTTAATTGCTCATACTCTTTTACAAAGTGTTCTAAAAAATTTTCCTGTGTAGATGGCTTAGTATACCCATGGAAAGCTCCAACTACGAAAGGACATATTGGTTCTTCATGATAAATTTGTGCTAAAATTGGCCATAGTTGGCTTTTGGAACTCTTAGAAATAGGAAGCCCATCAATATTAACATTTATCAAAATGGGATCTTGAAATTTGGAGGTGTCTAACTGCTTCAATTGGTCAATGATTCCCGCTTTCAATCCATAATGATAATACTGTCCTCCTGATTTCCGGTATACTTTTGTTTGTCGCGGTGTTTGCATTAAAGTTCTTGCATCGTTAGGCAACTCATCATGCCCTTCACTTTTTAAGATGGCTAAAAGCGATGTTAAGCTTTTTTTTTTCAATGTTATTTTTATCAGTCCATAGAATTAATTTCGAGCGTAATGATAGAGGTTGCATATTCGTCTGAGATCGGTACTTTCCTACGTCTGAATCTGTTGATACATCAAAAGGCTCGTGCTGGATTGAAATATTGTCCTCGGAATCCTCAGTATCAATAATTTCATGTTCAGTGACGCCGTTAGATGAATTTGCGAAGTGTAACATGGACGCTGGACATATTGTTGAATTGTCCTCGACTGCCACATCAACCACCTCACTCTGACTGAGTGCAGAAGTATTTTCGTCATTGGGTCTCTCAGACGTTTCCATCTGCTTCAAACGACGATTTCTTTGCCGTCGGGATAACTTACGGAAACTTTTCAGTTTCGGCATTTTTTTGACAGTTTGTTGTTCTGTATTATGACGCGTATATCTGCATAAGATATTAACTATAATTAGATCACAACGTTAAGTAAAACCTGAGACTGGATTCAACCAAGAGAAAAAGTACGCCACACTCAACTGTAAGAGTGCTCATTGAATGTCATGTATACAGGATTAATATGCACCTAAGTGAACGATGAATACATAGTAGTCGTGATCTTAGATGAGTATACACATTCGACGTGAGGGACAAATTGTTGAACTTCAGGTGAAAACGATTTCTTCACTTTTAAGAGGGCTCGAAAGAAATCGAACAAAAAACCTTCCCAGCAAAATTCTCTTGGCGAGCCCCGCTTGATAGTAATATCCAGCAGCAGATGAATATTTGACGCAGGTGACAATACTTTGTTCTTTTTCATTGAATTAAGTTTTCTTAGCCTAGAATCTGGTCATTATTGTCAATTCATGATCATTATACTAGTTTGAGGCAGTTCAACTAGCTTCTAAGCTTCCGACGAGCCTGTAAATGGTCCTTCGCTACAGTGAAATAGCCTTCGGAGGTCACGTCGTTGGCTGTCAAAGAATCCCTACACGGAACGGAACCCGCCAAACTCACAGAACTTGTTTGAAATGAGTACCGAAAGTATTCAGTCAATGCAGTTAACAAATTTATTTTCTGATTTCCCTGTAGTGTGAGTATGTATTCGTTGAATAATAAGAAGTAAAAGATTGAATCTAATCATATGTAACAAATGTAGAAAAAAAAAACAATTTTCAAAGTTGAAAGCCAGTGGTCTAATTCCACTCCCTTTTTACTTTTGTCACCTAATTTCAAACAAGTTCTGTGAGTTTGAAGGTCTCCGGACCGTGTAGGGATTCTTTGATAGCCAACGACGTGAGCTTCGAAAGCTATTTCACTGTGGTGAAGGACCGTTTACAGGCTAGTCGGAAGCTTAGAAGCTAGTTGACCTGCCTGTAACTAGTATAATGATCATGAATTGACAATAATTACCATATTCTAGGCTAAGAAAACTCAATTCGATGAAGAAGAACAAACTATTGTCACCTGCGTCAAATATTCATCTGCCGCTGGATATTACTATAAAGCGGGGCTCGCCAAGAGAACGAAGGCCCATTCTGGAGAGTTGTATGTGACATGTTTCATATTTAGGTAGGTATGTACAAGAAAACATCCTGCAAAGTTTGGGCCAGATCCGTGATCCGAAAGGTTGATCGACTCCTTGTGAGTGTGAATATTTTGTGCCCAATACCGTGTGAACATCTTATAAATCTCGTAGTAATTCTATACATGAAAATACGTTCCACGGTAATGGAAAAATAGTTATATTTCATACCAGGGCGTAAAATTTAATACCCGCGTGTAATTGCCGTGCACGAGGGTCGGCAAAGCCGGCGTGATGACAGCATTACACAAGGGTGTGAAGTATTAGCCCGTGTCGCGAACGATATTTTTCGATGCAGTTCGCGTAAAATTTGATTTTATCTAAGCACAACAATGCGTACGTGTGTCGAAAAAATCTCTTTCAACCAAATGGCTCTGAAGTATTCTCTTGAGGGATTACGGATGATGCTCTTATTGTACTTTCTCGAAAACGATGAAACCAGTCTCGAACAAACTACGGCTAGTGATGCGCTAGCTTGATACAAAGTGAAGAAACAGGAAAGAAACGAAAATAAAAGATTGTTATATGTATTTATTATTGGGATATCGCGATTGAACGAGGTTATGTTTGAATGAATGCATGGATTGAGAATCCGAAACCCGCTCAGCTGCCGTCATAAATTCTGAATAATAATCTGAACTCAATTAGACGCAAATAATTAATTGCAATAGTATGTAACATAATTAACTTACCTTTTTTCGCTCGAGAAACTATTGCATCGCTCGCAGACACTGACGACACACGTGTACCGGCGAGCCAGCGAGGTTATGATTCTGAATTTATGATCGATCTCTCATCTCTGCGATCTGGACAATTCACAGGACAGCCAATCGCTGCCCTGCATTCGAGTGATCCCTGCACGCCGATTGGCCGTCCTGTGAATTGTCCGGATTGCAGGGATCAGAATCAACCTCGCTGGGTGTATGCATATATTCATACGACGATGTAGTTATGCCATATACGCGCGGCTAAAAATATTGGCGGTAGTGAAAGTCCGCAGGACGACTTCCAATGGATATCTTTTAGTTGACTTGAATAAGTCGTCTTTCAAAGGACTTCTATTAGGCATCTTTTTGCTTCGCCTAAAAGACGACTCAAAATAGATATCTTTTCGTCATCATTGAGACATAGTGCTGTCTGGGATTGCTCATCCCGTTGACGGAAGAATATAAATACGGTCAGCCCTGGGTTATTTTGCGTGACGAGCAAATGGGCTTGAAGTAGCTATGTGAAGTTGGCCCGCGACTTTGTTTGATCCTGATGAATCATATACCAAAAAATTGCTTCCGAATTGCTCCTAATTGCTCCACAAATCCCGTTAATTGCTCCAGTACAGTTCGAGAGGAAATCGGAAAAAACGAAATTGCCCTCCCCCTAAGTTGAGAACCGAAAAATCGAAAATTTCATTTCGACTGAACCAAATAGATATTAATTGCTCCTAATTGCTCCCGAATTGCTCCTAATTGCTCCACTCGTTTTATCACTCGTACCCGTATAATTGTCGAAAAAATTTGAAATAACAAAATCGACATTTCTCTTCAGGACAAGAGGCGCGAAATTTGAATATCTGTTCCGCTTCGATCAAGTATTTCAAATTGCTCCCGAATTGCTCTCTAATTGCTCTCAATTGCTCTGTTGTTTTTATCCCTCGGTTTCCCATAGATTTTCTGAAAATTGAAAAAAACGCGAGACGCATTTTTTGAGGTTAGGTCGAGCGAAGCCAATTTAGAACTCGAATTGAAACGAAATTCAGTAAAATTTGATCCATGATGAACAATTTCTCCCAATTGCTCCCGAATTGCTCCTAATTGCTCTGTTGTTCTTATCCCTCGGTTTCCCATAGATTTCCTGAAAATTGAAAAAAACACGAGACGCATTTTTGAGGTTAGGTCGAGCGAAGCCAATTAAGAACTCAAGTTGAAACGGAATTCAGTAAAATTTGATCCATGATGAATAATTGCTCCCAATTGCTCTCTAATTGCTCCCAATCGCTCTGTTGTTCTTATCCCTCGGTTTCCCATAGATTTTCTGAAAATTGAAAAAAACGCGAGACGCATTTTTCGAGGTTAGGTCGAGCGAAGCCAATTAAGAACTCAAGTTGAAACGGAATTGAGTAAAATTTAATCCATGAAGATATCCGCGGTCACAAAAGTCTGTGCTCTCTCGTGATTCGTGAGATACGAATTTTTTTTCAGATTCCCGCGTCGTGCTGCAAGTGCATCTTCGGTGCAGATCGAAGGAAAAGTAATTCAGACAGTTGAAGTTTACTCATATTCACATGTGTATTCGATTGGAAGAAGAACAAAAGTGACAATGATATCGAGTCACTAATGCCAAGTTGTAAGCTCCAGAAATGCGATTATATTTCGTCGTCTCGTCCTCTAGATCAAATGGTAGTAACGCCGTTACTGATTGGTCCTGTCACAGCCTATTTAAAATAAGGAAACTTCTAGCGCCCTCTATTACCCATGCCGCCACTTCCTTCATCATCCCGCGCCACGTCACCATTACGTTTTTCTGTGCGGTCCTGTGCAGATGTGCTAAGCCACGATAGCTTAATTTTGTTAGTTGTTACATCCTTATTATTAGTTTAACGCTCAAAGAAAATGAGCAAAAGGGCGGACTATCATCACCGCCGAAAACGTGAGCGTTCAGTTTCGCCGTCCTTTGAAAAGGAGATATTACGCAAAGTCCGTAAGCTTCAAGAACAGATACAACATGGCAGCCATCGCTCGAGACGCCATAGCCGTAACCCGAGCCGAAATCGTAGTCGAAACGATGACTATTCTAGAAGGCCTGATAAGCGGCCTGTGGACAATCATCGACCACAACACCGGTCTCGCAGCAGATCCAATAATGAGAATCGATCAAGACGATCGTATTCGGTTGACGGGCCTGGGCAAAGTAGGCCGTCACCCCGGGACCAGAGTCCTCTTTCGTCGAGCGATACGTATAGCCGGTCCTCATATTCGTCGCAGGGATCTGACTCAGATTACAGACAGAGTAGCACCGAAAGGCGACCTCTCCAGCAAAACCAGGTTGAGAACACAAACCCCCCGTCGGAGGGACCTGAGTTAGATCCTAACATCCTGACCTTGCTAGGCGAAGTTACGTCTAAGGAAGGCCCTGTGGGCGCTAAGATCCACGAGGCGTTAGCTGAACGGTGGAGAAAGACTTTGGCAACAGGTTTGGGGAAGGAGAACAGACTTGAGCTAATCAAGAAATATCCACCTCCCGAGAACTGCTCCCTGCTGAAGGCGCCAGTTTTGAACCCGGAGATTAAGTCGGCGTTGGGTTCAACTGTCATCCGGAAGGATTTTTCTGCGGCAGTTTCCCAGAATCAACTGGGTGCAGCTATAGCAGCGATCGGTCTTTCCCTGACTAAGCTTTTTGAGAAAAAGGAGATGGCAGGTTCCGATATGGAGGAATCCTTAACCACTATGGTTACCTCCCTGAGTGACGCCTCGCGGATATTGACTGACCTCCATTTTTATATGTCGCTGGCAAGACGTTCAGCAGTTTCTACCACCCTAAATCCCATAGTTAAGAAAACAGCCGAGGGCAGCAACGTCGACACGTTCCTCTTCGGGGCGGACTTCGCCGACAAGCTCAAGGCAGCCCAGAGCGTCGAAAAGTCCTCTAAATCATTAATGAAGGGAAAGAAGACCGAGTACTCTTCAGTGCCAAGGAAGTATGGGACTTCAGCAAGACCTACTACCGCGAGTCCTTTAAACTCCAGCGGCCCCTCCAGGAAGACGTTCAGTCGGAACCAGCCGAACGCTCGCAATCAGAGCCGCAGCTCGTACCAGGGGGGGCAGAAGCAGCGCACCAGCAATCGACAAACACAACGTTAGATGTAAGCATAGCAGGGAGGTTAAAAAATTTCATTGGTAAATGGGAGGAGATCACCTGTGACCCTCATGTACTTTCAGTAGTTAGAGGTTATAGGATCCCCTTTGTACGTCAGCCATTTCAACGAAACCCACCAGGGGAACCTGTTTTTTCACCATCAGAAACGAGTATAGTCAAGGGACTAATTGGGGACCTAGTTTCGAGAGGAGTAGTTAGGAAATGCAAACCATGCGATGATCAGTTTATCTCCTCATATTTCTTAGTCGACAAGGCATCGGGAGATAAAAGATTTATACTCAACTTGAAAAAGCTGAACGAGTTTATGGATCCCCCACATTTTAAGATGGAGGACTTAAGAACGGCCTTGCGTTTAGTTACGCCAAACTCCTTCATGGCAACAATTGACTTGAAAGACTCATATTTTTTAGTATCCATAGCCAGATCTTTTAGAAAATATCTGCGTTTTTCATTCAAGGGGGTTCTGTTTGAATTCAACTGTCTTCCGTTCGGACTCTGTACTGCCCCGTTCGTTTTTACAAAACTTCTCAAACCCGTGGCTCATGTGTTAAGATCCGAGGGCTGGGTTTCAGTTATTTATCTAGACGACATACTTATGCTAGGTCACACAAGGTCCAATTGTGATAGAAATGTAAGGCGAACACGGGTTTTGCTTGAATCGCTAGGTCTCGTACTAAACCTCGAAAAATCTCAACTACAACCCGCAAACAGGGTCAAGTTTCTAGGATTTATCATTGATACAAAAGCCTTTAGTATACAGCTTCCGAGTCAGAAAAAACAAACAATAAAGAATCTCGTCAGGGCTTTTTCTACCAAAAAGAGCTGTAAGATCAGAGAGTTGGCTAAGCTGATAGGGATTTTAATAGCAGCATGCCCCGCGTTTGAATACGGCACTTTGTATACAAGAGAATTAGAAAGACTCAAATTCCTGGCTCTTAAAGATTCAGAAGGTAATTACAACAGGAGAGTAAACATCCCAAAAGCAATAATCCCGGATCTTACTTGGTGGATTACGACTGACTTCTCATCGGGGCGAAGCATTAGGAACGATAGGTATGAGATGGAGATATTTTCCGACGCTGCTCTATCTGGTTGGGGGGTGTATTGTAATGGTGAGAGAGCAAATGGTTGGTGGAAGCAATCCGAACAATCATTGCACATCAATGTTCTTGAGCTAAGAGCGGCACTATACGGGCTCATGTGCTTTACGAGAGAACTACGTTCTTGTAAGGTGCTCCTAAGGATAGATAATACCACGGCCATAGCCTGCATCAATAAGATGGGTAGTGTACAATTCCGAAACCTCCATAGGGAAGCAAAGAGCATCTGGCAATGGTGCGAGCATCGCGATATCTGGATCCTTGCGTCCTACATTAAGTCTAAAGAGAACGTAGAGGCAGATGAGGAGTCACGCAAGCTACCTGCAGAAACAGAATGGGAGTTAGCACAATGGGCATTTGATAAGATAACCAAAATTCATGGTAGATTCGATATAGATCTCTTCGCTTCAAGTACCAATTATAAATGTCCTAAGTTTCTTTCCTGGAAAAGGGACCCCCAGTCCTACGCCTCCGATGCTTTCACTCTTTCTTGGAAGGATTTTTTCTTCTACGCATTTCCACCTTTCTCACTAGTCTTACGAGTTATCAAAAAGATTACAGACGAAAAAGCAGAAGGGGTACTGGTAGCCCCCTTTTGGCCAACGCAGTCTTGGTTCCCCGTATTTAGAAAAATGTGGGTAGGAGAACCCATATTTTTTCAGCCACAAAATAATTTACTTATTTCTCCTTCTAGGGATATCCACCCATTGTCAAAGACCCTTATCCTGGTTGCAGTGAGGTTGTCAGGCAGGCGTTCTTACTGAAGGGAGTTCATGAGTCATCCTTACCACTTCTAACGGCATCGGTGTCAATGGGAACACTTAGACAATATGACACAGCATGGAGAGCGTGGTGGAAATGGTGTACGGATAGGGATATTTCAGTCTTCTGTGCCTCTACCTCTCAGGTGTTGTTATTTCTTACCGAGGAGTTTCACAAAGTAACCTCTTATTCTACCCTCAACTCTTATCGCTCAGCGCTATCCTTAATTTCAAAACATAACCTAGGGGAAGATCCTATCATTAAAAGATTTTTCAAAGGAGTCAGTGCTCAGAGACCACAGGCTCCTAAATATTCTCACACTTGGGATCCGAAGATAGTCTTAAACTTCTTAGCCACTCTGTACCCAAATGAGGAGTTAACCCTACAAATACTATCAAAGAAACTCATAACTATTCTCGCATTAATTACCGCTCAGAGAGTCCAAACGCTCTCAAAAATTCGAATAGAAAATATTGAAATATCCGAAGACAACATTCTCATTGCCATCCCAGGGATGGGATTCTGTAACTCTCCGCTAACTCCGCTAACTCCGCAAAGTCCGCTAACTCCGCTAACTCAGCGGAGACCGTTGGTTGGCTAAGAAGCCAACGGTCCGTCCAATCAGAGACCGCTTCGGATTTCGGTGGTGCCTATTTCTTAGAGCTTATTTCTCATTACTTTTTTCCTATAGTCCTATCCTGCAGTTTCCTGTAGCCCACAGTCCAATATTTTGGTTCATTTATTCGTTTTTTTTCCACCTTTTTATCTCCTCACTTTATTCTTGTGAAATTTATGCATATGTATCAAGTGACAGGAGCTCTTGCGTTTGTTTATTTGTTGCAATTAGCGGCCGGACAAAGCCCACGGCACCACCGTACAGGGTACCACCGTACACAGCGCCACCGTATAGGCACCACCGAGGCCCGAAGTGGTCTCTGATTGGACGGTCGGTTGGCTTCTTAGCCAACCAACGGTCTCCGCTGAGTTAGCGGAGTTAGCGGACTTTGCGGAGTTAGCGGAGTTAGCGGAGAGTTACAGAATCCCATCCCAGATCGTATCAAGACCACAGCAAGGAACCGACCACAACCTTTGCTAAGGATCCCCTTTTTCGCCGCACAGCCAGCACTGTGTGCGGCCTCAGTCCTGATGTCCTGATGTGAAAACAAAGGACTTGCGTGCTCCACATGATCACTTTCTCTTTCTAACATTTAAGAAACCCCATCGTATTGCATCAACACAAACTTTAAGTAGATGGGTCAAAGACACATTGGGGGATAGTGGGATCGACACCAGCATTTTCTCGGCTCACAGTACGAGACATGCGGCGACGTCAGCGGCGTCTCGTAAGGGAGTCAATATAGAGACTATTAGACAAGCAGCCGGATGGACTGCGGAATCTCAGGTCTTTGCTCGTTATCATAACCGTCCAACCAAAGAGGTGCAAGGTTTTGCAGGGGCAATATTGGATGCAACAGATTAATCCTGTGCCTCCCTGTATAACTGCATATGAAAACCAAATATATATTTAGTCAAATGCTCGGATAAGTTAGACTAAGATTTCTACGTTCCTACCTTATCTTTAGATTGCGCTACGCTTCTACGTACCTAATCATGCTTCAAGAATACATGATATATTTTTTGTACGAGTACCGTTTAAGATTAGATGGATAAGCCTTCTCATTAAGTTTTTTATTGCAACTTTATCCTCATGTTGAGCCTCAAACATATATAATATTGTTTTTGTAAAGATATTCACGCCTCATCCGAGGATTATTCAGTAAGCTGTATGAATTAAGAGAAAAAGTTTCTATGTACTCATTGTATGCACATACATCTTTTTTCATATATATAAAAAAAAAAAAAAAAAAAGACAAAAGAAGAAAGACAAATTAACGGCCCCAAATCGCATTTATTCATTTAAACAGCTACCATTTGATCTAGAGGACGAGACGACGAAATATAATTGCAAGATTGTACGAACTTACCTAAGTGAAGTTCAATCTCGATTATATGAGTCGTCTCGTCCGAATAGATCAAACCCCACCACCAAAAAAAAAAAAAAAAAAAGAAGAAGGTAAACATATACCCAGCCTGATGCGATTTGCGCTCTTTAAAAGTAATGGTGACGTGGCGCGGGATGATGAAGGAAGTGGCGGCATGGGTAATAGAGGGCGCTAGAAGTTTCCTTATTTTGAATAGGCTGTGACAGGACCAATCAGTAACGGCGTTACTACCATTTGATCTATTCGGACGAGACGACTCATATAATCGAGATTGAACTTCACTTAGGTAAGTTCGTACAATCTTGCAATTTTAGCAGGTTTCAGTGTCAGAAGGTCGATTGAGAGCAATGGTAAATAAAATAACATTAAGATAGATTTTGGAGATACCACCTGGCTTTATAATTTTGAGAATAAAATCAGAAAAACAGGAAAATTGGGAGCAAAAATCAGGAAAATTCAAGCCAGAAGGTCGTACCTTCGAAATCTATCCTAATGCTCCATTTCATTTACCATTGCTCTTAATCGATGTTTTTTTTCACGAATGATGGTATTTTCGACATTTTCGGTAAATTATACGACCTTCTGGCACTAAAATCAGCTAAAATCGCATTTCTGGAGCTTACAACCTCATGGCATTGGTGACACGATATCATTGTCACCTTTTTTTTTCCAATCGAATACACGTGTGAATATGAGTAAACTTCATCTGTCTGAATCACTTTTCCTTTGATCTGCACCGAAGATGCACTTGCAGCGCGACGCGGGAATTTGAAAAACAAATTCATATCTCACGAATCACGAGAGAGCACAGACTTTTGTGACCGCGGATATCTTCATGGATTGAATTTTACTCAATTTCGTTTCAATTCGAGTTCCAAATTGGCGCCGCTCGACCTAACCTCAAAAAATCCGTCTCGTGTTTTTTTCAATTTTCAGGAAATCTATGGGAAACTGAGGGATAAAAACAACAGAGCAATTAGGAGCAATTAGAGAGCAATTGAGAGCAATTGTTTATCATGGATAAAATTCTACTCAATTCCGTTTCAACTTGAGTTCTTAATTGGCTTCGCTCGAGCTAACCTCAAAAAATGCGTCTCGCGTTTTTTTCAATTTTCAGAAAATCTATGGGAAACCGAGGGATAAAAACAACAGAGCAATTGGGAGCAATTAGAGCGCAATTGGGAGTAATTGTTTATCATGAATCAAATTTTACTCAATTTTGTTTCAACTTGAATTCTTAATTGCACTGAAAGAAATTTTATTGCCAAAGTTCCAACTCCGCGTACCCAAAAGTACAATAAAATATAGGAATTTAGGGATAATCGAGGTAGGCTTACAAAAAGTACGATAGTGAGTATCGAAATACTGAGTCGATATTTTCTGTTGTAGTGATTCCTAAGAGTGATGGAAATTCATCTAGAAAATATAACAGTATTCTCAAGTATGTATATCATAGTTTGCTATGGACTCGGATACCGAAAATTACAATAGTGGTTTGCAAATAGCGGAATAAAATGTTCCATTTTCCGATCAGCTCATAGCGAAGTGTCCGAGTTCGTATAGCGAAAATTACAATAGTGCTTTGCAATGGGTCAAATAGGATCTTGTGGCGTTTGGTATAAGGGGATTGCAATCTCTCTTAACCACTATTTTCAAAATCTGAATCACGCTGGCGTCCACGAGCAGTCGGAAGGCCGTTGTTCGTAAGACGCATCACTTACAGGCCACATATACTGCAACGTTATTTCAGTAGGTAAAATCGCACGCTGTTTCGTCCCCTAGCCCACTTCAAGCCCGCTTTCTCAGCACACATTTCCCCGTAAGGCTGACTGTCTTTAGAATCTTCAGTCAACGCTCATCCAGAGTTTTGTGTCACGATGTTGCATTCAAAATTCCGCGCTGCATTTGGGCTTCAAAAATGGCCGCCACAGGCCTTCTAAGCGGCACTCGGCAATCCCCATGCTAGCATAGGCTATCCTACATCCAGTTATTATAGAAATCCTGAAAGTGTGGCTGCAAAGGATGAAGTTGGGAACGTCTTTTGTCCCGACGAATAGCAGCAGGCTCTGCTCAGAGCATTTTGCAGAGAAATGTTTTGATAAAAAAGACACTCGGGTGATGCTGCTTCCTGGAAGCATTCCAAGTTTATTCGGTGACTATAAACTCACCTGTGCCTATTGCCACGCTACCAAAGGGACGGACAAACAACTTTCGTTTCGAAAGTAAGATATGTTCGCAAATTAAATGAAAATCTGAAAATAAAAATTTAGAGAACGTGTATAGATGCGTCAGAAACGGAACTTCAATACTGTTGAAGTTAATAATTCTGAATCCTATAAAAATCAAGAGTGAATGGTGATACTGAAATGAGCAAAACTTGCAGGTGTTTTTGTTAAAACAAATGAGCCTTACTTGATTTCTATTCCAGACATTAAGTGATGTTCACATCCATACCTCTAATTTTAGATTTCCTCTGGAGAATCCAGAATTACTGACGGAGTGGACGAAAGCTGCTAAATTAAAAGACTATACCCCAGACAAGAAGATCGTACTCTGCAGCGATCATTTCAGAAAAAATTGTTTTTATACAGTAGCTAATACTGGCTATCAGCGCCTCAAACAAAATGCAAAACCTTCTATATTCAAGCCATTCAAAGGTATAGTGCATGAAGTACTGTTATGCTTGTCGTATAGTAATTTCGAAGTATGAGTGAATAGATGCTATTCAAACGTTTTAACGATACTCAGTGTTGGTATACATATTTTTTTCAATTCAATTCGCATTTCATTACAGATGCACAATTGAATGGCAAGTCTCTGGAGCGTCCGTCATTGGAACCATTACACGCTGCAAAATATTGTAAAGTTAGCAATGACGCTACGAGGCCAGTACATCTCACAGATGAGGGTAATGACATGAAAGAGAGTATAGAAATCTGCGATTCCCCCAAGGACTTACACTGCACGAATTCCGAGAATGTGGAGCAAGTTACCAGCATAACTTCCGTACCTCAAACATGAGGCTGAAACTAGCGGCCAGAGCTAGCGGCCAAACGTATTAAAAGTGATTGAAATATGGCAGGGAAAATTGACAGTCAAATTTTTCGTCAAATCCTGTGAAAGGCTGTAGTGATCTATTCTATTCAAATAAGGCGCGCAAAGTATTGAACAGCGTAGTACACGGCAAGAGACGAAATAAGCGCATATCTGACGAATATAGTAACGCCCATGTACGACAACGAAAAAGGATTCCGCCTTGACTCGTGGATCGTGGAAGAGAGAGGACGTGTCTGTCCGTTGTTCTGATTTAACTTGCCTTCTTTAAATAACATGTTGGCTTAATTCATACCAGTGCACTTGGTTATTTTCATTTTTTCCAATACTATTGCTTTGACGCTACTTCGAAATCCAGTGGATACCAAAATACGACGAGGAAACATGAACTAACCTTACATACTAAGTATCGCCACGTGCATTTTATATTACTCAAATTCCCGATCATGAGATCAAGCGTGTGTCGTTCTATTTATTAAGCTTAGGCAAATTCAATGTAAACTTCATGTTATCACATGTTTCGTTCCACTCGCCATTCGTGATAGCATTATTTCTTATTTTTATGAATGCAGTTGCATTTATTATAGAGTGGTGTGATGTCCTGTGTTTGTCCATTATCTTATATCAAAATTGTACCTGACGTTAAAAATTGCATTTGACGACATTTTCATTACTACGAGACCTGTTTCGACGATGTATAACCTATTGTTCATGTCGCTCAAATTTGAAATCTGAATCTAATTAAAAATTCTTCATATCACCACTATTGAAGCTATTTGAATATCTATTCCGCTTAATAACTTGAAAACGTATAATAAAGAAACGCAACGTTCTTAACTTACTATTCTGCTGTGTATTTTTCTTTTTTTTAATTGTAATACATGTTCTCCCTGTCATATATGTGAAAAATACCGACTCGTTGCCCACTAAGCAATCGAATCGTTACAAGGCCAACACTTTTATCAAATTAAATGCAAACAGCTATAGTATATTGTTAACTTTTAGAGATTTTCACTATACGTTTGGCCGCTAGCTCTGGCCGCTAGTTTCAGCCTCATACCTCAAACACCGATAACTCCGACATGTGAAGATGCTCCTCGAACACCAAATACTGCAAAACGCAAACGAATATTGCAGCATGATCACTCGTACGAGACATCTCCGAAAAGCTTGAAACGAAAGCTTATTCATACGCAACATAAATGAGCAGAGTTTCAAAAGGAATCCAAGGTTCAGAAACAACATATTGGTCGTCTGAAGAGGAAGATCCATACATTGAAAGATATCGTAAGTGAATTACGTCGAACTAGGGGAATTCCGGAGTCGGGTCTTGCATGCTTGGATGTTATTGCCGATTCAGATATTTCACAGCTTTTGCAAAGGTTTTTGAAAAACAAAAAGAATGTAGGTAATCAAGAGCGATCTGTCAAAAAAAAGTCATGGAAATCTCAACGTAAGAATCCTGGATCAGGTATTAGTAGAGAAAAATATCCACCAGCCCTTTGCTCCTTTGCTATGACGCTTCACTTTTATTCACCAAAAGCCTACGGCTTTGTTAGACGAAAATTTTGTCAGGCCCTACCTGATTTGAGCACTTCGCGATCATAGTACTCGTCCATTTATGGGGAACCTGGCTTCACCTCAGATAGCTTCGAGGCTTTGAAGTTGAGAGTAGATGAAGCAGCAAAGAAGGATAAAAAAGTCATTTGTAGCATTTATGCTTGACGAGAATTCCATTAGAAAAGGACTGCAAAATGTTTCTGTCGGAACCATCAGAGGCTACGTAGATATTGGTAGTGAAGCAGAATCCTCTGATACATTACCTTTTACTAAACATGCGCATGTTTTGATGGTTGTGTCCTTGGATGGTTCATGGAAGATACTTATTGGCTATTTTCTGATTAATGGTATCGACTCTACGACTAATGCTGGTCTTTTGACCGACGCTTTAGTCTGGTTGCATGATATCGGAGTTCATGTTCTTTCGGTAACATTAGACGGTCTGCCACAACACTTTTTCACAATGCGAATTCTAGGTGCTAGTTTTGGAATGACAAATTGCCTGCCCTGCCTTCCGCACCCTTCTACGCAAGAAAAGGTACACGCCATATTAGGTGCATGCCACATGCTTAAATTAGTTCGTAATTGTCTTGCTGAATCTAAGGTTTTAAAAGATGCTGACGGTAAAACAGTTGAATGGAGGTTCATAGAAGAATTAGCCAAGTTACAAGAAAAGGAGGGCTTACGAGCTGGGGATAAGCTTAAATGGGCTCATTTGAAATATTATAAGATGAAGATGAAGGTTTATCTAGCGGCTCAGACTTTGAGCAGCAGTGTAGCCGATTCAATCGAATTTTCTGCTCAGGTACTTCATCTACAACAGTTTTAGGAAAGCGAAGCTACAGTTCGTTTCATCCGATGTGTCGACCGCGTTTTTGGTTTTCTAAATTCGAGAAATCCTTTTGGAAAGGGGTTCAAAGCCCCATTACGATCGCCCAACGAAAATTTTTAGCGCTCTCAGATTTTAACCGGGGTAGACTATCAGAAAAAAAATCACTGACGTTCAGAACAATCTAATTACAAACAGCAGTCGGTATGTGCTTTTCGTGGGTTTCATTACTGCCGTATTGTCTGTCATTGAAATTTTCGGCACTTACTTTAGACCACTAAATTCTCAGTTAAAGTATCTATTAACTTATAAATTCAGCCAGGATCACTTGGAACTTTTTTTCTGTACGATTAGAAGTTGTGGCGGGTGGTGCCCCAATCCAATTTCTGCACAATTCATATCAGCATATAAGAGGCTATTGATTCACCACGAGGTTAAATCTGTGAATGGTAATGCTACTGCGATCGACTCCACGACAATCTTATCAGTTCCATCTACTCGCTCTCCAAAAATTGACCGTTACAATCCAGCTGTCTATGATGCTGCAGTCAATATCAGGGTATCAAAAAAGTATGGATTCGATACTAACGGCAATAGCTCGCATACAGATACATTCCTCTCCGAATTTCTTCAGTTGAAAAACAAGCTCCCCAAGACTGTGTCCAACTTCTCCAGATCTCGTGTGGCAAATATTAGCGGATGGGTCGTCAAAAAATTGGTAGACAAAAATAAGCCCATTGTAAGGTGTGAGCAATGTTGTGAAGCTCTATTTCAGAGCTGTCAAGTTAGAGCGGAATTTGAAGACAATGGTTTGGTAGAAGCCAAAACCCGCGGTGGTTTGATATTTCCGTGTGAATCGGTTGTGAAGATCTGTCTTCATGCAGAAAGCTTAGTGAGGCATGCTCTGAACAAAATCAACTGCCTGAATCCCAGTGAACGAAACTTCCCAGCTGTGTTATGCTCAAAAATTCTGAACGACCTGCTTTAACCACCTTGCACTCTTTTTTCAATATTAAAAGAACACTTATACGATAATGCCCTAAGAGATTCTAATCATATTTACTTGTTGACCAAACACATACGCACAACTTACATACAATTAAGACTGCAGTTTGCTGCATCCAAACTGGCCTTGGAGGCTGTCGTTGGCGATAAAGTTCGCCACCACTTGACCTGCCAAAATATATGGCGACTTCAATAACATTGCTTGTTTGGAGAAGGACTTGACCCACTAAATTATATCGCAGCGACAACAACATTGCATGTTTTGAAGGTTTATGTTTGTGATATTGATGCATGAGAAACACTAATTATTAGTTAGTACATTGGAAACCTTTTATGCACGCATTTTTATTAATATTTTGGAGTTTTTTTATTTGTTATCCTAGTCATTATCATTAAAACCAGTATTATCCGTCATGCGATAATGGAAGTTCTATTAATTTACCTTTACTCCTTTTTACTAGCTTACCCAGCAAGTATTACTCGATGTCTTTGAAAAATTCCTGGAGGATAATTTGGATTCTTCCGATTGAAGTTTGGAAATCGACTTATATTTTGTCTATAGATGGCACTTTCCAATGCAAAATGCATACATGGGGCTTTCCGCGTCAGCCGGGCCACGTTTTCAGTTGTATTTTTTGAATTTCATGAAAATTTTTTGGTGTCTTCAGAAGGTCCAAAAAACATATTCTGGACAGTTTTCAACGTCAAAACTCAAAATTTTACAAAGCTACGCTTTATTTTGGAATCGTCGATTTTCCACGTTTTTTTGTTTTCAAATTCATTTATTTATTTTTTTTATTTTTTTTCAATTTATATTTTTCCGAGGGGGTAACTACTTCAAAATATGGTGTCCCAAGCATTTCACATTTCACAAGTATTGCATGGTATTTCATAGAATTTCACAGGAATTCCATAGAATTTCATAGAATTTCATAGAATTTCATTGCATTTCATAGAATTTCATTGCATTTCATAGAATTTCATTGCATTTCATAGAATTTCATTGCATTTCATAGAATTTCATAGAATTTCATTGCATTCCATGGAATTTCACAGGCATTTCACAACTATTTTATAGCATTTCAGGACCATTTCATAGCATTTCACGACCATTTCACAGAATTTACACGCATTTCAAAGCATTTCAAAACCATTCCATACCACTGATTGTAGTTTTCTACAATCTTTCGTCAATTACAATTGATATTGGTGATATATTAATTTCACGAACGAAAATTTCGAGACAAAACATACGTTGATTCAAGAAATATATTTTCCATGTAACAATCAAAACTCAATCTACATCTAAACTTTACAATATATCGTATTATTACACTTGAATTATGGAAAATTCGTATTATTAGGATAAATGCGTGAACTTTTGTAATACACTTAGCATCTACATCACAGGAAGAGTTTTATCTTAAACATATAATCGCTCAATACTGAATTCATCTAATACTTAATATCCATGTATACCTCGTATTATAATGTTCTAACATAACAGGTGCCCTTGGAAATTATATCACAGAAAGGTTTATGTTTTATTATCATTTAACATGTAACATCGTATGGTTTTCATATTTGCTAATATACAACACTACATGACTAAGTTTGGACTGGCTGATTCGAAGTGACTCACTAACTGACTGATCTCACTCCAATATTTACTTGAAACTGTACGCCTCTAGATCACCAGGAAAAGTATGTTGGAATCTATTACCAACAATCGGTGGTAATAAGATATCTTTGATATCAGAAAGATGAACGGGTGATATGTCGTCTCGATCAGGAAAAACAAAACTGTTACTTGAGCCTGCAACCTTTTTCATGAACTTTACGGTAAATACTTCTGAATCTTCCTCCTCCGTTCCCAAGATGAAACCTACGTAATGCAGCTCCCGTTTTTTCGTGGCGAATTCAACAACCACGAAGTTGCCACTTGTCGGGTATTTCGGCACATCATGGCGTGTTGACGATTCCGTTCGAAGTGCTGAAATTGACAATTATCTTGAGTAAGAGATGAACAAACAAAAAATGCGAAAACATTAGCCAGTGGCCGTCGAATCAAAGCCTAAACTTTTTTTTGTAGGATTCCGATATATGTATACCAGCTACAAATCCCAGTCCCCCTACCTAATATCCACAACCTGACAACATCGGAGACAAATCATGGCATTACGAAAATGATTGATCAGTGATTTTGCCTCCCGGTCTGGTTTTCAATAATTCGATCGATGATGAATTCATTTCAAGAAATATTTCTATCCGAACTCTAAACCACATTAGTCGTTGAAATCGATTCCTACCTGATACATTCCTGCTTTCACCGTCCTTTCCGTTCATACGCTCGTCATGTCCGTTATTCAAAATCGTCCGTATCGTGGAAAGTACTTCTCCTGAGTATCCAATTTTGAAGTCTGAAGTAGTAGGAGTCGGAAGGGTGAATTTGTACTGGCACATATTTTGGTATCGATGGGAATCGCAAGAAATCACTTCCAAGCTGTCGTCTTCAGTAAGCTTGTACCAAGTACATAATACTCCAACTCTCGAATCATTACTGCCAGCATAACGTTTCGAATACTCTTTTTGGCGTATGGTTTTTCCAGAATTGTAAATGAAATCTAGGACTAGTCCTATCATAAAACGATGTTCAGTCTCTTCATCAATTTCGAATATTACCCAGTCGCCAAGGCTTACTTCGCTTTCATTTACAATCTTTTTTTCTATCCCGCCATTGCCTCAACTTTTATCAAGTCTATTACTTGAATCTCGGCCTAATTCGATTTCTTTCACGCGTTGTAAACGATCACTGCTTAGACGAGTGTAGTTTTTACTTAAAAGCCAACATATTGATGATTTTCTAACTACATATTCTCTTTTGCTAGAGTCTTTTACTATAGCAAACGGGCTTGCATCGCTCAATTTGATCGTGTTATCTGAGTAATCTCGTAATTCTAAATTGCCAGTCAGAGTTCGCAAGGTATTCATATCCGCTGATAGGTTTTCGCTCTCCTCATCGTCCAATAATGGGTCTAAAGACTCTACGGAGTCCTCATCACTTTGCGATTCGTCATCTGACATCTCGTGACTAGGTCTTTCTAAGTCTATCTGGCACGTAATTTCCTCGAGAGATTCGATCCCAAAATCTCGTAAGTCGTGGATAGCATCCTTCTTTGCAGCCTCAATCGTCGCGTAAATTTCTATATTGGACGGCAAACGGGCAGCTTCGCTTGCTCGACCCGTTGTGCGTTTTTTTTTCAAGTCTAGGAAAATTGATTTTGTCTGATTCAGTATTCAGTATGTCGGTTTGCATTTGAATCCTACGGAGACGATGGATTATATCTAACATACTGCAATTTACAATTGTACAGTATGTTGATGACATGGACCGCACTTGTCTGAAAAAACTCTCGCATGGCTGACTGCTCATCAACGATGGCAAAAACAAATCATTCCGATTTCTATCGCGTAACTGAATTATCAAATTTATCAATGCATGGCCGTTTATTTCGATGCAAGTGTAGCAGTTTGTAGTCAGGAAGTTATATCTGATTGTGAGACTATAATTGTCATTACGCAAAATCCAATTTCGCCAGATTCGCAAGACAAAAATACTGTACCAAATGTTTTTCAATCTCTGGAGTGCGGTTAAACTAATGTCTAGATAAGAATTCAGAATCAGATTTACAATTTTCAAAAACATCGCAGTTCCTTGAGAATCTGGTACAATTGACAAGTTGTTCAAGACACGGTCATCGCAAATTTTCTGAACTGATTTGAAGTTCATTTTATCCTTTGGACATAAATCATGCTGTGTCAAGCAGTGTTTATCTTTTGACATAGCATTTATTAGAATTGTCAAGTGCGTAGGTGATACGACTTTGTTTCCTAGCGGTAATATAGAGGATACTTTAGTGAATCGATTGCGCATTTTAGTGCCAATGTGTATTGTATCTTGTACATAATATTGGAACTGATCGTCGATCGAACTATACCAAGACCAGTTTTTAATACAACTAACATCCTCAGACCTATCACTTTCTTGATTTGCGATGCCTAGTTGGCTTTGAACCCGCATGGCCCTAAGTAATCTCGGGTCGCCATCTGACGAAAAACCTACAATTCTTATGTCATGTTTCCCACACTCCGCAATAATGTGCCTCCACCGATTTTCGACATCCACCGTTTTGAATTTGTTGTCTGTACCGAATATAGCCAAGCAGAGTGGTAGTGCATTTTTAACGAGGGGCTGTGCCATAACAACGTAGACTAGTGATGCAACTTTTTCATCCTGAAAACATTGCTCGATAACTTGAGCTGATGTGGCAATAAATGAAAATGATATTGGCATGGATGTGGTCGAATTAATTGGTAAAACAAATCCAACAAGCTGGTTGGTTCTAGGATCGTATTGTATTCTACCCGTGATCCTACTCGCGTCTTCACTTATCCATACCTCAGGTGGATAATTTTTTGACGTCAGATGGTCTTTAAGTTCTGACAACCGCAGTTGTCCTTCTATAATAGTCGGACCATTGTCTGATAAATATCGAGATACGGACGAAGGCGATGGCAATGGCAAATTATTGCAGAGAGTTTCGTATGCTAATCTTCCACCGATCATATATAAATACGATGCAAACTTTTGTATCGTTGGATCATATCGAACACCCGTGGATTTTGAACCTGATTGATTATTTATTAAATATTTTTTTGATGTTTCCATCATCAAATTCACAAGAGAAACTGTTTCCTGCGAAGTACCTAAATTTTCTTGACTCATTTCAAATTTTTTTGAATAATTTTCCGACAACATCGACTTCATACATTCTCGGAGATTTTGGTTATCTTTCAATAGAGATTCCATTTCATCCAATTTTTTGAAGTAAAATGGAATTCTTTTTTCTGTGGATATACTACTGAATCTTTTCCTAATTTCTTTATCACGTCTCGATCTATTGTCTCGTTTCTTATCTTTTATTTTGTCTTCTGTTTTACCTGGGATGATTTCTGCGACAACATCCTTGGAACAATCCATCCCTAAATTGTTCCAAGATTGGCTTCCCCCGACTTCTCGATATTTTCTTCTGCAGTGTCGTTGTGATCGGCTGTCTGGCATGTGGAAGTAGGATTTGCTGCGGCGTTAGAAGTAAGGCATGCCGATGTTCGGGTTTCTTCTATATCGAGTTCGTGAATCTCTATGTCCGAGTCACTCAAATTACTAATTGTTCTAATTCTTGATCGCTTGATGCCGCGATGTGGTGTTTGATGCTTTACTTGTTTTCCCTTGTGTTCAACCTTCTTTCTTGTTTCTTCTCGTCTATTTACTGCTTGCATTTCATCTTCGTTGACTTTTTGCTGAGTATTACTCGAACTTGGACCAGCAGTATTCGGAGTCATCTCATTTCTTGTAACATTGTTCACACTATAGAATATGTCGTTGATTCTGGGTTGATGGTTGGTTTTTTCGAGGTTTTTTTTGACAACGTCGGCCGAATTTTGTTCCTCAGCTGAATGAGAGCTCCCCTGCTCGCGTTTCCTGTGTTTTGTTTTAATATGTTTGAGAAAATTCGCCAATATCCATCTCGATTTTCGAGGCGTGTCATTTTTATTGCCGTATTCCCCTTTATGCGCAGCGAACTGAGCTTGGCAAAGGCAACAGGTTACCTTTGCTGTGTAGGTGAAAATGTCAGTGGAATCGTCTGGATCGTTTTCTTTTACAGATACATTGACGAATCTGTTACTAGGGTTTTCGAAAAACTCCTTGAATATGTTTTTGCCGTTTTCCATTTCATTATATCTGGTCTTGAGTAGATCATATAATTTTTTTTCTTCGAACAGAATGTTTCGCTGCTGGCTGGAATTCACAGGTTCATCATCTTGTTGGCCCCTCGAGCTTTGTAATCTGAAGGCAGAGTCGCTGTTGCAAATATTTGCGGAATGATCTTTCGGTCTGCTTTCGTCCCGATTTGGTTTTGATGACGATCGACCGGCAGACGCGCGAATGGTTAATGGTTTCGGCTCTCGTTTGCAAACGAAGTATTCCGAGAACTTACTTCCATCTTGGCAGATCTGTTTTATTTCTAACAGTACGTTTTTGTGTCCTGGTAGAATGCGAAAATTTCGTGGATTTCTGAAATAAATGCCGTAGAATTGATCACTTAACTCAGAATGCGATAAGAAACCCTGCATATCAGTTCTTGCGAAGTTTTCGATTTCTGGGAACGATGTTTCATCAAAGTGCTTCATTGCAGCCGCTGAGTCTAGTCCCAAGAACGCACATAAATGCTTCAAATACGGTGGTATGTCCATTCCCAATTCTTTCGCGACAATTAACCAGAAGGGATTATTTTTCGTCGTTTCCACGATATTTTTCCCCGGCGAGGCATCTATGTCGTTTGGAATCTCTTCGGGGTCCCCCATTGTCACGATTTGTTAATATAATCAATTCTCAATCACTGCACTGGTATTTATTGAGTGAATTAGCGTAAAAACAATAAATAACAAAACCCGTAACGCGACAATCGAGGAACAATTGAAAAACCGCGGGCAACCGCGCCTCTAGCGTCAGATTGTTGTACCTACCGTAAGCCTCGACCCGTGGAGTAGCCTCGTACCCAGCGGCCTTCTCATACTCGCGCGCTGTTTGTTGCGGAAGTTTTCGAACTTCTGCCATTTCATCCTATATCAAGAGCATTTCATAGAATTTCATAACCATTTCACACGAATTTCACAAGAATTTCATACCATTTCACACGCATTTCATAGCATTTTACAACCATTTCACACGCATTTCATAGCATTTCACATGCATTTCATAGCATTTCACACGCATTTCATAGCATTTCACTGTATTTCATACCATTTCAAAAGCATTTCATTGTATTTCACAGTCGACTGTCCCAAGAATTTCATGAGTGGTTACCCCCTCGTATTTTTCTTCCAATTGTTTTTTCCATTACCCCATTTATGATCTCCTTTGGGGTCTGTACGAGCTCTGTAAGGCCTCTCTGTAAGGAAAAAACAATTGAAAGAAAAATAGAAATAAAAAAAATAAAATAAAATAAATAAAAAACCAAAAAAATGAAAATTTGACAAGTAATATAATCCTCTATAATGATAACCGTCTTAAATGACATTTCTTCGAAGGAAAATAGGTTTCCGGAATTTAATCGGATAAAGGACCGGTGACTTTTCATGACGCAGCGGAATGAAAACGAGATTTTCACATAGAACCCATCCTCAGCCCATAATGCCGATTTAGGGGAATAAACTTGAAGGAATTAGACGTTTTTTAAGCATTTTTTAAAATTTTTAAATCGGAAAGATTTTTGAAAAAAGTGTGATTGAAATTTTGAAACCGCATTTTCACGATGTTGCGCTTTGTTTGGAATAAAGCCAATATTTTTAAACGAAAGTACGGAAAAAATCCTTGAGAATACATGTATTCACCGATTTTTTCACTCCCGTTCCACTGCGACAGAATTATTTGAAAACAAAAAAACGTGGAAAATCGCCGATTCCAAAATGAAGCGTAGCTTTGTGAAATTTTGAGTTTTGACGTTGAAAACTGTTCAGAACATGTTTTTGGGACCTTCTGGAGACACAAAAAAATTTTCATGAAATTCAAAAAATACAACTGAAAAAGTGGCCCGGCTGACGTGGAAAGCCCCATATATCGAGTACCCGCCTTTGCAATTATACATACATACATAATTAATCAATTTGTCCAGAATGATTATAAGCAATCATTGCATCTTTACCAATCTAATAACTTACAAGTGTACCTAATCATCAATCATACTATTACTTTGTACACCCATTTTTGGTTAATAAACATCACATTGATGGTAATTGACCTAATTCGTTGACTGAAGAATATTCTTCAGTCAACGCCTAATTTGAATTTTATTAGAGCCTAAGCAGTTTATCTCCGTATTTTTTAGAATTCATTTTTTTGTATTCATAAGAATTGAATGTATAAAGTCGGCTTTTCACTAGCGTCAAACTGACGCTAAAAACAAGCGTCAAAAGCAATTGAACCAATGGGGTTCTCTTATTCGCGCTGTGTTAGACACTAGGCAGCTTATGATTGGGTTGACGTTCGTTTTTAGCGTCAAGTTGACAACGAATTCAGACTTACATAGAAGCACAGGAGGATAGGCGGGTTTGAAGCTCATTTTCGGGGTACCCCGAGATTAGTTAGTACCCCGACCGAGGACTGGCACTACAGTCGCTCAATGTCCGTGTGCACTCACACTTGAGCGTCATTCCCTAACACAGACTCGACCATCAATATGTACACATACCAATACATACCAGTGCCCCCACATATAAACATCGCTAAAGTAACGTCATCTAGCGTAGACTGCAGATATTAAAAACCAGGCTTCAAGCCTTAGCACGGGCCCTGTGCTTCTATGTAAGTCTGAATTTGTTGGTGTAGTGCACGAACGTACAGTGTTGCCAACTATGAATTAGTAATGGTCACTAGACAGACTTTCAGAAAGACACCTTTTCAACCGGGACGTCACCAGATTCAAAAATGGAATAGCCATTGATTTTTATTCAAGATTTCGTCATTTTAATGGTTAATCTGTATTTGTAATCACATATTTTGAAAAAAAAACTCACGAGGAAAGTAAATTGACTTAGAAGTACACTTATATACACTGCTTATATATTCAAGAATATAAATCTTTAGTTATATGTTAGTTTGTACTTGAAAATCACATTTTATTATGCTTACGCAGTTAGTATATTTCGTTGCTTTAATGCTTAACCTGTATTTGTAATCATATATTTGAAAAAAAAACAAAAAACTTACGAGGAAAGTAAATTGACTTGTGTACACTTATATATTTAAAAATATAAATCTTTAGTCATATGTTATTTTGTACTTGAATATCACATTTTAATATGCTTACGCAGTTGACGTTTGAATGCACAAAAGTTCTTCGGACTCTTCCAGTTCGATGAGTTCTGACTCAGTTCCTGGTTCCGAAGCGTCAGTATGCATCCTCGAAGTCGACGGTTCTTCAGTTGCACCCCTGAAGACTTGTGCAGTTCCTATCTTTTGCAGAACATCCTCAGGAATTGGATACGAGTTGCAGCATTTTTCAATCCTCCGTAGACCATACCTGATGCTCATTATGGAATTGAGCGTTCTTAGCTTAAGTCTGTTACGTAGCTTGGTTTTAACTACATTCATCTGGCTGAACACTCGCTCCACTTCAGCATTTGAGTAGGGCAACGATAATAACCCCACAGCAAGCTGCGCAAGTTCAGCAAACGGGTTTTCTCCACACGCATCTACATATGTTGATACCTCCATCCAAAATTCTTCTGTCGATGTTGCATTCGTCCACTGTATGTTGGACAGATTGTACCACTGGCTCTCGATAGCTGAAACTGTTTGGTGATCTTTTGTGAATTCATTTGCCAAAGCTGTGATGGGAAGCTTGTTCTTTTTGATCTTGAGACATTCCCTGACATTCAGCAGGCTCATTGAATTCAGCAGAGTGAAATTAGAAGGGAGTCGTTGTTGTAGTTCTTTACACAGCTTGATCGTGAATTGGATACATCGGTCTCTTAACACTTGTTGATCTTGGGGATTGATGTGAAGCTGCTCGATAGCATTGCTGAACGCATATCCCAAATATGGGTTAGGGTCCAGATGATCGTCTATTTTTATCCTGAAGATGTCCATGTTGGTGGCAGGTATCAGTATCTTCGATGCTATCGATTTCATCAAATTACCTAGATCTTCCAGTAACTTTGTTGCATCTACTGACTCTGACTCAAACGCTTTATTTGTGCGTTGAACTTCACCAAGGATTTGTTGGAGGTAGATGAGGTACACTTTGTTCCTGTCATCGTTGTAGTTGTTATACAATATTTCAGCCGTGTAACAGTTGTCTTTTCGCCGAGCAATCTCGAAATGAGTTTTCAATTCCAACCACTGACTCAATATTCTGTTGATTGCAGGTTCCATTGAAATCCAACGTGTATTGCTCAACTGCAGGATTTTGAGGGGCGTTGCTCCATTGTTGATCAGGCTGAACAATTCTTTATACGCTGACTGTCTGATTGCGGAGTAGCTGAACCAATTATAGGTTTCCCTTATCAGGAAGTCTAAATTTCGTGGTAGCGTTTCTTCCGTGGCATGCGATACTGCTAGTTGCAATGAATGACAAACACATCGAATTAAAACTAGCTGTGGTAGATTGTACTTTTTCTTGAGTGTCGCGAAAACGCCGTTATTGACTCCTGTCATAACTGATGCGTTGTCTGCACCGATGCCGACGAGATTGTTCAAATCCAGATTAAACACAGCCATGCATTTCTCGATTCCTTCTACAATCCCTTCTGCTGTACCTGACGTAAGCTCGACGAGTTCGAGAAAAGTCGATATAATCTTTCCGGTCTCTACACTGTGATATCTTATAACGATGCCCAATAGTTTGGTGACAGAAATATCTGTGGATTCGTCTAGTATGAGGCTGAACTTTTTCTTGCCAATGTCTTCTTGTAATTTCTCACGGAAGTGTAGTCCGAATACGTTGGTTATGATCTGCGTACATTTGGTCCTGTGTATTCGTACGTGTGCTGCGCTGCTTTCAGGGAAAAGGGACGTACATAACTCTCCCAGGTGGTCGCTGCTGTTCATGTTGCCGTGGACGGCACAGAAGAGTGCCAATTTTCCTTCGGCAATTTTTTTTTTATCTAGTTCTCGAGGTGGCTCCTTAAAATCGATTCTCTTTTGTCGGGAAGACGATAATGCATTGGTGGCAGCCTTGTGTTTATCACGTGTGGCATGTTTTTTCAGATCTGCCAAGCGAGCAGCGATCTCAGTCTTGCAATATTTGCAATACGCTTTGGTACGATCGTTGGGCACAGATTGTAACCACAATTTAAGGTCCGAATTAGTAAGCCACTCTCGCCTGAATTTCTGTTCATATTGGGGCTTACCCATTGTTTTTTAGAGAAAAAAATCACACTTTGATCGATTACAATACCATCTCAGAGATCACTGCTACCGAATGAATACTTTTTCGTCTGCTCTGTGGAAACTAGAAATCTAGAATGGCGGGAATCCCCCGCGAAAAAATCGGGTTGTACACACAGCGAGTCGTGTCACGCGTCATGATTGTTGGCCAATCAAAGTGCTGACCTCTTTCAGATTTTTCGTGGAACCGTTCTCCAATAGGTTATTACACATGAGGCGTGACGCGACGCGCTTTGTGTGAATCCGGCATAAGTCACTGACGAACGCGAAGTCACTAGAAATGTCACCAAAGATGGGCTGAAACACCAGTTCTCAGACGCGTCTGAAAATGAAAAATTTGTTACCAGACAGGTTCCCGAAAACACCAGATCTAGTGACAAAGTCACCAAGTTGGCAACACTGCGAACGTATATTAAAAGGACTGGCTACTAGCCTCCGCTGCATGTCTCCGAAACTGACCGAAAGCGCAAGCTAAATCCAGGCGGCGCCACGGGTATTAATTCGGCAGCAATGGCCGAGCATTACTGATATATATCTATATATGCATACAACAATATAGATATACAGCAATGTGCACTGGGTGCAGCCATGACAGTTTGCCGCCATTACGACCGAATTATTACCCGTAGCGCCGCCTGGATTTAGCTTGCGCTTTCGGTCAGTTTCGGAGACACTCTCGCCTACAGCCTTACATAGGAAGTCGCCAGTCCTTTTAATATACGTTCGTGGTGTAGTGCTTCCAAAGCTTCTTGTCAAAGTTCCAAATAGTGTAGTGACGTCAAAGTTACGACTGCAAAATCGCACGCGGGTAACTTATGCTTGCAATCAATTGTTTCGAATCCTTGCCGACAATCACATCGGTGATATCTCTCACGGTAGATTTTTGTTGGATGACTGAAGAGCAAAATCAGTGCTCGTGATTCTGTACGTATACATACATACGTCAGATCGGAGGAACGCGTCAACGAGCAAACGAACATAACCATCGGTGTACATATGGCAAGGTTATATTCACACGCGGAATCGGACAAAACGAGAGGAAAAGTAGACGTGCAATCGTTGGGCAAGCTGCTAACATCGCCAGGAATAAATAGATGATGACAAACGTCAAGTGCCGATAAAAGATTTCATCATACTGAGCAGATCAGTCGTCGTAAATATACGATATAAAAAACAATCGAAGATGAACGGATTTTCTCCACGCTCGAAATGCGATGGAGACAATAACGATAGAAGTGAGATCCCGTTTACGTTCTTGCAATATATTTATCTCGACCCAAGATATTTTGGAAAAGAACTCGATACAATTGAAGCTAAACGAATCTGTTATATCTCTTGGTATCGGAGGCCAAATTAAACATCTACCGCTAAGATCGATGAAAATTATTCCAAAAACTCTCTCCTCTCTAACGGTCGCAAACAATTGGATATCGCTGAGGGTACAAACTGAACCGATCGAGTCCGCGTACGGATCTTTTAAAACCGAACTAGTCGGCACAAGTGATTCGTCATGCGTTTCCAATCCTGAAACCAACGGCACCAAGCTTTGTCTGAAAGACAAAGACTGTACACTGGCTTGTTCACGTTGCAAGAACGAACTCTCCGAAGTTGTTTCATTCAGACGAATTCTGCCTCTGCCAACAGACGACTGCGACCCGAGCGAATGGTTCTGCTGTAAACACGACGCCGATGATTACTCGACTCTACCAGGCCCCAAAGAGTCAGACTGCTTTTATGGAAAGGATTACCAATTGCTGAACAAAGCAATTTTCAAAATAGATTTGAGTATCGATCAAGACAACAAGACGGTTACATGCAACAGATGCTTGTCCGTAATTGGCGCAAGTTCGACGTTGAAGAATAGCGTCAAGATCTGGAACTGCTGCGTAGATTACAGATTTATAGACAATTCATTGGGTGTACACAAAGCTTCTGATCCCTTGAAAGATTTCACTCTGATCGTCAACGACAGAACCGATATATTCAGCGGAAATAGACTTCTAGTTGAAGCCACAGATGGCAGTCGGTCTCATTATTTACTGGTACAAATAATGGACCAAAATTTAGAACTGCTCGTCGAAAAAGCTCACTCTGAATTAACCCGTACTGATACTATTGAATTAACGTCTAGTCGAGTAACTAAAATTTTGTACAAGTACGCCGAGACTGAGGCGGAGATAAAAAACTGCTGCGTAGACGTAGAACGCTGCCAAGTAGCTTTACCGGTCATGTTAGCAGCTATGGATCATCTATTGTCAACGACTGAACGTTATCCTCCGTCCTATAGAACCGTTGACAAATACTACGTAGGCTATATTTATTTATAAGAAGTCTGATGTGTATATACGGCATGCTACTTCATTACATGTATTTATCATGTGCGTGTGTTGATTGGAATAATGGAAAGCAGACTGTAATGATTTCAATTTGAAATAACATTATGGGTGCATTCCAGAATTGAACCACGAATACTGTTGCATTGTTCAGTTGTGATTTATTAAATGCAGTAAAAATTGTGGTTCAATCTTGGAATAGAGCCTAACAATGACGTGTGATATTTAACAATTGTTATTTTATAAGTAGATAACTATGAACAAAAGAGAACCAGCTATTTGTGTATAATAAATAAAGATACTCAAGTCCTGGGAAACTTGAGCTTAAGGTAATTCGGGTTTATGTAATTTATCAATAAGAATTTTAGAAAGTTTTCTTCATGTAACGTCAGGGATTTGATAAGAAATACAAATTGTCTTGTTTTTTTTTTCTTTTATGGATCATTTTTTTATTGATCGATATTTTTCAGATTTTCGACTCTTTCTTACATCTGTTGGCCCTGCTGAAGAAAAGACTCTTTCATTTTGTGTTGTCGATCGAAAACATTTCGGAATCTGGTTAGGAATTATTGCTAAATCAATACCACTTATATCAAGTCAGACGGTCATGATCGACAGAGTATTTCAATTTACAGGAATAATCAAATCTGTGGTACACACCAAATTATTACCACATACTTGATTTTTACGTAGCAGTTGCGAGTTGCAGATGCTGAAAAGTGAGCCAAGCTGTCTTTAACTATGAATTTAGATAACATTTAATTATTCGTACACAATATTTAATATCTCAGACAATAATTGTCAGAAAACGTGGTTGGATACGACAAAGGAATGAGAGTATTTGATTCGTAGGGGAATTCGAGATACAGGGTAATTTTAATGAAAGGGCACTTGTTTAGTCAAATTTTCGAGTTAGCGGTGTGGTCGATTCCGACATATTCACAAATACTGAAAGAAGGGAATGTCTGTGTACGTGTTAAAATCAACTCCACTTTAGCCCTTAATCGTGGGGCAAGTCTTGAAGACAATTTTCAAGGGGATTCTTCACCGATAGTTAACATTTCAAGTACTGTAACTACTTTCTCGGCGACAATCATCATCATGGAAAATATCATTTTAACGAAAAAAGTTCCAATGGATGAAAAATGCTTAGACTTATCGACCGTCTCTAAAATAGTACATATATCGAAAAACTCAAATGCTCAAGAATTCCCGAAATTGGAAATTTCCGCAAAATGTAGAAATACATAATTCACTGCTCGTGCTACGTAGGACCAGTTAGAATTATAATATTTTATAAAATAAACCTTTAAAACCATTTCCTAGTGGAATTCAACGAGCCGATCATTGACGTGAGTTACCTCAGCTATCCGTACGTATATATGTATACTATATACTTACATAATAAATAAATTGGACATGCTCAAAGATAAAACGAACACAGTAAAGCAATGCTTCAATTCTAAATACAATTGCTTATCTGTAAACAGAACATTTTAATATAACGATCAAATATCATCTACGTTCCTATCTATGATAGCATTATCCACTCACTTTCTTTCAATTCATTTTTAAGCTCTATATATTATTAACGACGCAGTATCAATTTTACATTTATACATTACTTCGTTTCACTTTATGCTCGCTCATTTATTACGACAGGTATCATGGTAGATGAACAATATCAACAAAGGGAATAAAAAAGCCCGATATTTCCTCCTCGTAAAACCATGACGAAAGTCGTTAAGCTCGCGAGCGGAATAGGCAGTTTGCTATTTGTTCTCTCTCCCTAAATTAATTATTTTCATATCTTATTTCCATACCATTATTACTATTTTTTATAGGAGCACCTAATTTGTTTCGTTAATTCTTTTGCTTTTGAAAATATTTAGAATCATTGTTCACCAGCCAACCTTAATATAGTCTTGGTCTTTTATCCTCTCAATATTATAGCAGCCAAGAGTTCTAACTCTACGCTTTTATCTTACACATACATTATTGAATAATGTCTCGGAGGTCAGAGGCATTCTCCCACTATTTTTTACGTAGTATCTGCTTGATCTGAAGTGTGGGAAAGCCTGTCAGAAAGTGGAGATATATACGCCCAGCCACCGTCTTTAGTTTCCTTGAAAAGCTGCGGGGAAGAAAACAACATGGTGAGAACAATTACAAAATGAATATTCGCAAACCAGATATTACACTAAGGCGAGGGGTTAATAACTCCGAAAAATTCCGTACACCGGACTTTAAGACTTCAATGATTTCATGAGATTTCACAGACTCCATCCGAACTTCAAAGATTTTCAAACAACTTCACAGACCATGTAGCATTTCACGGGACTGCATAAGATTTCACGGGACTTCAGAGATTACACATGACTTCATGGGACTTCATGGGACTTCGTGAGATTTCACGGGACTTCATGAGACTTTACAGGACTTTTCAAAATTCCATGAGATTTCATAAGACTAAAAGATTTCACAGATTTCATGACATAAAACTTCACAGATCTCATAGGACTTCACCCGCCGGTGCGCACCGAACTTCAACAATGATGACCTCTCGGATTTCACAAAGATTTAAGAAATTTCATGGGATTTCACGAGGATTGTATGAGATTTCATGTGAATTCGTAAGATTTCAGGCGGACTTCACAGATTACAAGCGACTTCATAAACTTCGTGAGATTTCACGGGATCCGTGAGACTTCAAGGGATTTCATAAGAGACTTCATGAGGTTTCACGGGATTTTACGGACTTCATGAGACTTCACGGGACTGCTGTCCAATCAACGAAGACAAAAAAAAGGGGTTTTGCTACAAAAGGTCAAGGAGGGTTCTAATTGGGTAGGTTCGTACAGTTTGATGTCCTCATGAAAATTCTGCGTTTGCGACCTTGAGCGACCGCCGCTCGCGCCGCCATCTTGGAAAAATGGTACCGAAATAGTATTTTTCGTACCTAGGCCGTAAAGTAGAATTTTATGCCTGGAGTGAGCATTGTGCGTCCGAGGACCGGTGATGCCGGTCCGAGAAACGCACAATCCTCACGAGGCCGTAAAATCTTACGGCCGAGGTGCGAACAACATTTTTCGATCGAGTATCCCTGAAGTACGCGTTTTCGGTCGTGTTTTGCGGTATATCCGTAAAGTCGTACTTTACGGCCGCAAAACACGACCGAAAACGCGAACTTTACGGATACTCGATCGAAAATCAGTTTTTCGAGAATATCTTCTCTCCAGCGCCACCTAGGTTAAAAATAGTTCTTAACAAAATTGTAAAAGATAAAATTTCCTACAACTTTTTTAGGAAACATTGTTCAATCAGACGAATAGTTCACGAGTTACACCGGAGTCAAGCTCTGCAAATTTCTACAATTCGCAAAATCGCTACATTTTTTCTCGAAATTTCAGTGAATATCGATTACTTGATACGTACTACCGATTATACTCATCTCCGTACAACAAATTGACGGTATTTCCAGAACTTTTAGACAACATTGTATGAATTTCTTTTCGACTAAACGAAATGAGCAAAGAGGTCTTCAGAACGGAGCAGGTCAACATTCTTCCAGGTTGGGGACCTGGAGGGTCTGGTATCTCTCTCTGGCCCCAATCTTTACGCACATCTGCCGTAGTGCCGTCCATGCTCCGGGGAAATACGTTAGTGTTAGTATTGCGACAGATACCAAGCGGAGAACGTGCATTATGGCTGCTCCAGGAGATATTTGTTTTGTGTGTGAGAAAATTTTAAGCGAAGGCGATGTCGTGACCGTGAAAGACAGAGGCTTGAAGACTTGTCGAGAGTCAAGTGTAAAACGGAACGACGGTAAAAGTGAACGGTTTCTAACAAACTCAACTTCTGTGGTTGTGCATGATGCCTGCCAAAAACGATACATCAACGAAAAATTATTTGCTGCAACAAAACGTCGAGGAAGCGATGTTGCTCCGTCGCTGTCACCATCAACATTTTTATGGTGGTGCCAACATTCGATTTCAAGCAGCATTGTTTTTTATGCAATAAAAAAATAACATATGAATTCATAATGAAACAAAAAAAGACTCGCTTGTATGACCGAGAGACAATTCATAATGTTACGCAACTATCACTCAAAGACAACATCTTAGCATTCGCTCGAAACCGCAGTGATGAATAGGGTGAAAAAATAATTAATCGCATTCAACACGTTTCCGATTTAGTCGCGGTCGATGCTAAATATCATAAGTCGTGCGTGAAAAAATTCTACTGTCCGCCATCAAGTGGGAAAAAAAGAAGTTACCGACCAGCTACTAATGTCGATGAAGCAATGGAAGCCATCTATTCCTATCTTGAAGAGAACTCAGAGGAATGTCAGTTTTCTATCGACGAGCTGATGGATGAAGTCGAAGGAGATTACCGCCCAGACAGCAGAACAGTCAGGTCAAGGTTACTCCAAAAATATGGTGACGACATTGTTATTGCAACAACAGCCTCAAGACCAACGACTGTCTGCTTCTAAGATACAGGATATCAAATCCTGACAAACTCGTGGTATGAAAGCAAAAAAACTAATCGACAGGAAGAACGACTACGAATTGTTAGAGCCGCAGCTGCAATAATACTGGAAGATATCAGATCACACGTATACGAGACCAAACAGTATCCTCCTACCGATAATTTTTTAGAAGATGTTAATAGGGTCGTTCCGGAAACATTAGGTGTTTTGCTTCAAGATGTTATACTAAAAAATAAGCGCGGCCCGACAGAGAAGTGGCAGACAAAATGCACCGCTCTGGCACATTCCATAATTTCTGCAGTCAGACCTCGCTCATTTCTGTCACCGCTACATCTTGGAGTTTGAGCATTACTGTTGAGAAAATTTGGATGTAAACAACTGATCACTCTTTTGTCATCGCTCGGATTCTGTTCCTCTTATAGCGAATCTATTCTTTTTTAAATCTCTGCCATCATGCGTCCAACATTGACAATTGAGCAAAATGCGTTCTCCCAATTCGTATTCGACAATGCTGATTTCAATACCAACGCCCTCGATAGTCTCAGTGCATTTTATGCTTTAGGAGGTATTCATTGCATGACTCCAAAAACTGCTATTGCGCGGATCAAAGTAATCCACGGTTTTCTGGAATGCCGTCAGCATCAGTTGTTGGGCGATACGGATCAGTGCCTCTGCAAGTATTTGAACGAAACAATGAGTCGGGTCTGAAGAATATAACGATTTTAGACTTGGAAGAAATCCATCCCATCTCCAGCAAAGTGGTACCATCGGCTTATGATTTTCTCTGGCTTTATGGAAAAGGCGCGGGCTTTTCGTCTGTACCTGGATGGAATGGTTTCATGGAGCAAGCAACAATTTCTGAACCCTTCCAAAAGTCGCAGGTATTATGTCTGCCACTCATCAACTCTCCGCCAAGCGACTATGACACTATTTTCACTGCTCTTCGTTCGGCGTCGGAAAAATGTAAGAGTTTGATTCAACGAACCTGCTTTGTAACGTTCGATCAGCCTTTATACATCAAATCCAGAGATATTATCGCTTCTTGTGGTCCAGAATCCGGATTGAGCAATGTTATCGTGAGACTTGGAGGATTCCGCTTGTTGATGTCCTTCATGGGATCTGTAGGTTACATCATGGCGGGAAGCGGGCTAAAGGATCTTCTGAGTGTTATTTACATGCAAAACTCAGTGGACAAGATGTTAACAGGGCACGCATATGCTCGCGGTATTAGAGCTCATATCTTATGCCATCTAGCTCTGGCAACCGTTGTTTTGCGAAAAATCGATTTCATGGACGAAGATCGTCGGACCATGGAGCTCATACTTCAGAATATGAATAGATCAGTGATTCTCTCGGTCGCAAAAGAATGCTCCTTTCAAATGGTCGCAGGCAAATTTAGAGAAAGCCTTTCGGAACTTGAGAACAACGGTCCCACAGCGAAACTCTGGGTGCTGTACTTCCATATGGTTACTCTGATCAAACAGTTCATCCAAGCAGAACGAATGGATTGCTGAAAACTTCATTTGGACACGATCCAAAACATGCTCCCTTATCTCCACGCAAGTGGCCACTTTTTCTCCGCAAAGGCTTGCCACCTGTATTTGCAGGATATGCTGAGCTTGGCGGATAAAATGGACCCTTCTGAGTACGATAATTTCAGGACGAAAGGATATTATACTATCGGGTGTTCTGACAAGTTCTGATCGGGCATTTGGTCTGACATGACCATCGAACAGACGCTAATGAGGTCGATAAAAAGCATTGGTGGTCTTATTCGTGGTCAAGGATTAACGGACAGCGTTCTCACAATGTGGACATTGGGAATGGTATATATGCACAATGTTTGCGATGAAATTGAAAAGTTCTGCAGAATATCCATGACAACAACAGAGCAGCACGTAGACATGAGGAGTTCGCGCATCATGCGTGACGATAAAGATTTAAAAAAAACCTATCGAAAGGTTGTCTTCACACCCTGATCCTTTCCAGAGAATCGGCGAATTAGTGTCTATAAGCACTGGCGTCGTCGGAGATGAAAGGATCAATTGTCACAATTCTCGAGAAATTGGTACTCTGGCGATTTCCAAAATAATTGGCAACAACTTCAACGCCGTCAAGTTCAAACGTTCAGACAAAGTGCTTCCCCTTGCTGTCATCAACAGCAATATCAAAATTAAAGACGTTGTCATTCTTGTTGATCCGCTATTGTTGTATCAAAGGATGTGTGTTGCTAAGCAATCACACGGAGAGCTGGAATATCTCCAGTTTGAACTGGCTCCCTTTTCTTCATCTCTTTTTAGCGAAGAGGGAATGCGCAACGGCATAAAATCTTTACTGTACAAAGCTTTTACACCTGTTCCAGACGATACAGAATTCGGAAGTAGCATTTATGTCATAGATGGTGGATATCTGCTACATAGAGTCATATGGCATCGAAACGGATCGTTTGCATCGATCTGCACTAACTACGTACAATACATGCAAAAGCATTACGGTTCCAACACAGTCGTTGTTTTTGACGGGTATCCAATCGACGCAGCTACAAGAAGTACAGAGTGCAGAAAGACTTCGCCATTCGATTAAACAAACCTCCGCTGACATACATCTCGACGAGTCAATGATTCCAACTGTTTCGCAAGAAAGATTTTTATCAAATGAGACAAATAAAATTCGCTTGATTTCGATGCTGAAAAAGAAATTTGAAAATTCGGATTTCACAGTGAAACAGGCTATAGAAGATGCTGATGCATTGATTATTAACACAGCGATCAGTATGTCCACATTGTTTGATCCTGTATTCGTAGCAGGAGAAGATATAGAGCTTCTTGTCCTGCTAACGCACTCGCGAGATCTTATCCGAACGTTTACCTTCGCAAACCAGGCAGAGGGAAAACTGTTGATAAAATTTACTCCCCTCGAAGTCTACAGTATGGAGAAATAGTGGCAAACAACATACTGTTCTTGCATGCTTTCAGCGGTTGTGACACTACTTCCGCTATTTTCAACGTAGGAAAAATTAAATTTATCAAAACCCTAGAAAAGAACGAACATTTAGGTGAAACTATAAAAGCTTTCACAGAACCGAACGCAGATCCCGAAGTTATTGCTGCTGCGGGGAAAGCTTTTTTGTCGCTCTGTATGGCGCTTCTAAAAGAAAAACGAATACTTTAGGCTCCTTACGTTACCAGGATTTGGCAAGATCCGTGACGAAGAGTAAATTCACTCTGGCTGCATTACCCCCTACAAGAGAAGCTGCTCGGCAACCTTCGCTTCGGACCTACCACCAAGTTCAGGCTTGGTAACGTATAAACGAGAGTCCAGAGCAATGGGGTTGGGAAAGAAGCAGGATTGGGCTTACTCCAATTAAAACTACAAAAGATCCGGCACCCGAAACACTCCTGAAATTCATTTCGTGCAAGTGTAAGAAGGGGTGTGGTCGAGCCTGTGGATGTAGAAAAACAGACTTGAAGTGCTCTGTTATCTGCACATGCTGCCACGGAGACGCTTGTGAAAACAGCGCAGAGATTCTTGAGGGTTCTGAAGTAGAAGCAGAAGAGGACGACGACGAGATTGAAAACTTGACCGTTGGACAATTATTGGCAAACGAGGTCGAAGGCGATGAAGATGAAAGTTTAGGTGAGGAGAAAAGAAATTTGGAAGCGGATATTGATATCAGTCAGCTTGGACCATCCAGGGCATCAAAACGAAAGACATGTAAATAAATATTCAGTAAATAAGGTCAGCCTGGACCATCCAGGGCATCAAAACGAAAGAAATGTAAATATGTAGATAATCGGTAGATAACGAATTGTGGATTAGACCTACTGGGGATACCCCATGAAAAAAAAAAAACGCGCCTCTCTCTCTACCTCATGGTGGTGCGGAAATGAGTGAAAACGGTAGTACGTATCAAGTAATCGATATTCACTGAAATTTCGAGAAAAAAATGTAGCAATTCCACGAATTGTAGACATTTGCAGAGCTTGACTCCGCGGTAACTCGTGAACTATTCGTCTCATTGAAGAATGTTTCCTACAAAAGTTGTAGGAAATTTTATGTTCTATAATTTTGTCAAGAACTATTTTTGACCTAGGTGGCGCTGGAGAGAAGATATTCTCGGAAAACTGATTTTCGGTACCATTTTTCCAAGATGGCGGCGCGAGCGGCGGTCGCTCAAGGTCGCAAACTCAGAATTTTCATGAGGACACCAAACTGTACGAACCTACCAAATTAGAACTCTTCTTGACCTTTTGGAGGTCAAAACTCCCGTTGTACACTGGACTTCAAGAGTGATTAACCCCTCGCACTGAAGTATTTGCCACCTACATTCAACTGGATAATAATATAATAAAAATATTTCATTATTTACCTTGGTTTGCCAAGCGATATTGTTTTCTTTGCGCACACGCGCCTCGTCCCTTTGTCGTTGTTCGATGCTACTTTTGGCGGCAGTAGCTCGGTCCATATCGTTTAATCTAAGTCCTGCAGTTACTTCACGCCACACCTTCCTTGACTCGCTTTCTTCTTGTTCAGACACCGGTATTACTCGCTTTTTCTCTACTTTCAATTCTTTCACATCGGCAAACAGCTCTGTCCTCTGTAGGTAAAATTGATATTGAAAATTGAAAAAAAGACAAATCGATCGGTTTCAATACCTTTGATAAATTGTTCGACTTTCCTCAGAGTAATCTAAGGAGATCTTACCCCGTCTGACCATTTTGCCTCCATAGCTCCACTCCATTCTCCATTGATAACGAGGAATGGTTTTTTGTCGGCAGGCTGAAACACTTGACAAGTGATGCGATTGCGTTTTCCGCCATAAAAGGGCTTGGTGAGAAAATCGATAGTTGCCTGATAGCCGGTTTGAGCACAGCTAATCGTTGCTGCACCTCCCAATTCGATCCATGGAACAGTGAGAATTGACCTTCCGTATCCGTTAGGAAATGTGAGCACATACTCCTCCCCATGATCCAAAACGCTCACCCATCCCTTACCCAAGTTATGTACTCCTATACTCAGCCCCAAGAATTTACTCTTTGTCCAAACGTGTGCCCCGAAGCTAATCCTCTTTGCATAGTGCTCGGCGTAAAAACCACTAACTGTAATTAGATGAAAATCAATTTTGTTTATTCAAATGCGTGACTGAAACAGACCTGTCAACAGCCAAACCAAATGCCGAGTATTACCTGGCGGATGATGCGAAACTTGTTCGGAAACAAAAGTAAGCTGATTTTCTCTACACCAAGGTACTGGACCATCTTTTACCGTCCTGGTACCAGCTTTGGAAGTTGCATCCGATTCGGAATCCTTCGGAAGGTCCCAGTGACATCGAAATACTTCACCTAATATCGGGTTGTACGGTTTTTTAGCTACTCCGGATTTACGTCCGGCATGAAAGCTGCAGAGATACCATCGTACAGTTTGCACCATTCTCTCCTTTGGTGTTGGCATATCAGCTATGCTAAAATCATGTTCATCTGGTTGACAAAGTTTATCGATTAAATATTCATTCGTGACTTTGCAGCCTTTGAAAAGAGTCGAAGTTGTGATCAACGATGTAAGTCACTGTGTTGTGCAAAAAAATTCATAAAATTTATATACCTTACAAAAAAGTCTGGATGTGCAAAATAGTCTGCATACATTTCTAGGAGTGACCGGCGCTCTAAGATAAAGGTAGGCAGAGCTACTTTGGTTAAATCCATACCGATCTTCACTTGCGACAACAAATGAGCCACCACTGATCCGTGCGTTTCCATTGAGTCCACTGTTGAATATTATTTTCAGTGGTAACAATAATAGACAAATAGGGATGCCTAATCGATAATAAATACTCACCTTCGGGCTCACTTTCTTCCTCGTACAGAGCTAAAAACATCAATAAAAGAATTAGGAAATATGCAAAAGATTTGTAAACCTTTATCAGATGCAGGATAATTTCATAGCAGAAATACAGGAGAAAGTGTTATTTCTACTTCAAACAAATAATAATGGACCGCCATCAAGTGGGTGATATGTAATTTCACCAAATTGATCAAATTTGTGATCAATTTCTACATCTTTGGTGTTCTATGACAAGGAAAACTGTTAAATATAGTTTGGATCCGCACCCATAATACATGACACTTTTAGCATCAGAGTTTTTTTTACAAATTCTGATGTTTTTGACGTTTTCATCTCGAGCCAAAAAATTATCCTATGCAACATGACTTAACAGTGTTTGAACCACATTCATGATAAATAATGCCTACGTTAAAGAATCTATGTGGTACTCTACAGGGTGCTCCATTTCAATCACCCCAGACGAATATCTCGGAAAATAAGAAAGATATAAATGAAATTTCAATATACAACTTGAAGTGTTTCGAGGGGCAAAGATGATGATGATATGTGTTGACTTGTGGATTTTGCCACTTCTGAGATTTCCCTAGTAATTTCGGATTTCAGATAGGGAACACATATTTCTCATACGAGCAGCTGATAGCGAGATCAAAGACTAATTGAAATACGGAAAGCAAAAAGAAAAAAAATTTATTTGACCATTTTTTTCATTGTTTTTTTCATTTAATTCAAATTGTTTTTTTCATTTAATTCAAATTGTTTTTTTCATTTAATTCAAATTGTTTTTTTTTTTTTTTTTTTCAAGTTTTCTTTAGATTTTTTCATTTTCTGTCGTTTAAGCCCACAGCAGACTTGGAGGGAAACTCAAAAATATTAAATAAAATTCAATAGAAAAAAGAATTGAAAAAAAAAAATGAAAAAAAAAGTTCAGACATGAAAATGCCAATTTTGCTTGGTTTCCGTATTTGAATTAGTCTTTGACCTCGCATAGTAGCTGCTCGTATCCAAAATACATGTTCCCTATCTGAAATTCGATCTTGCTAGCGAAGTCTCGGAAGTGGCAAAATCCACAAGTCAACATATCATCATGATCTTTCCCCCTTAAAACCCTCCAAGTTTGGTATCGCACTTTTTTTGTTTCTTTTTATTTTTTCGAGATCTTTGCCTGGGGCGATTGAAATGGACCACCGTGTATAATTGAGCGGGATTTGATGCAGACACTACTGGTTAGTAATGCCTTCCAAGAATTATAACAACATCATCCTCCAACGATTCGCTGGAGGCTCTATCTATCTGCTGTTGCGGTTTCCGGAAGGAATCGAGGACCAGCAATGTTACACCAGATGGTAACCTCCAGTTATTATTTTCTGATAAACTTTAGCACTACACAGTTTAGTGAGACTAGCTGTGACTTGGTCTGATATTATAAGCATATTAGCAGAAAAGCTTGTTTATTTCAAGAATCCAATTCTCGCAGCAACGAAAGCAATTCTTGGTGTGCGCTTGCTGTAAATTCTAACGCCTGATGATATTCTGCGAAAATGTGTGACAGAAACAGCAATAGTTGCAGCAATCTTAGTTGACCTCTGTACACACTATCAGCTATTATACATAATCAATACAAACTGTCAGATATCCGGAAATTAGATGTATAAAATAATACTAATACTTTGTGGATGCATATTGGACAAATCTGGCTGTGCAATCCGTACTGAAAATGTTTATGGGATGAATCTCATAACGTTATGAACGAAATCATTATGTCATTAATCGTAGGTATGATTTATCTTATGAATTTGAACAAATATTAAAAAAAAAAATTCGTAATGAATTATACAGGCATGGTTCATTCAATATACATAATACAAAACAAGTTACATGATAAACTATATGGTTGACCATCTGACTTTGGATACATTATATCTGATGGGCCATGTCTGTATGATTTATGTAATCTTTTATATATTTGTTCAAATTCACGAGATAAATCGTATTATGAATGACATGATGATTTCGTTTAGAACATTATCTGATTTATCGCATCAACATTTTTAGTAGGGAACACTTATATTCTGAATATCATTGCGCTTTTGATCACTTTAAATGAGTTCTAACGACCAAGCAACGATATTCGAATTCATTTCATTGGAGAACATAAGTTTGAAAGGTTGAAGGAGGAACAGAGTTGCCAATCGCTTTTCGTTTACATATTTACGACTTTTCGTTCGTTTACATAATACGTGGCTAGCTGCTTTGAAAAAAAGTTCTTGTTGCAGGGTCTTCGTAGTTCTCTTAGTTAAGGGGTTTTGAGCACGAGAGGCGAACTCCGAAATACGGCAAAACCAGGAACTACGGCTACGAGCCGGATTGCATGTGTGCGTGCGACACTGGTATATATAGATATATCAGTTGCGTGCTCGGAAGGACGCAATTGCATCTATCATTTCGCATCCAATATTCGGTCTCATTTTGCCATTTCGGCACTAATCCGTCTCGGAGGTGTATCAAAATATTGCTGGGATCGGCAGGAAGTGGCGGCTGGTCCGAATGAGGGTGTATTTTGTGCTGGAAACTAATCATAGTTAAAAGCAAGTGCTTCTATCTGTGTGTCTTACATGTGTGAGTAACAGCTGACTTTGCAGCGTCGCGGAAATAAATATAATAAAAATTGGTTTGGTCGTTTTTTGGCCCTAGCTGACCAGCGCGAACTTCCTAACATTTCAATGATCATTCAGAAAAATTTTGGAGCTGATCCGTAGTCTTACGAACAAATGAGACCGAATATCGTGAAGCGTTGCTGGAATCAACGAAAACCCGCGTCCCGCCGGTAAAGAAATCATGTGCTCAAAACTCCTTAAATGCTTTGTAGATCGAGCAAAAATAACATCACACAACATTCGGAGAAAATTAAGCTCAGGTAGAAAAACAAACTTGTGTATTTCAAGTTTACATATCATCTACTCATCATACATTCTATTTCCTACAGACTTACACTAGCTAATTATTCCTGACATTCTTTTTTTTTTTCAATTCTGTTGTTATTGGTATTCGCATCAGAAAGAAGACCACAGTGAAGATTCGAAACCCCGAAATTGGCGGTAAAATTTCATATTGTTCGCCAAAGTTTCCAGATCCAGGAAACTGTTCAAGGTAAAGTTCAATTTCCCATTGGGAACATGAAACATTTATTCAGTCAATTACCTCGATTTTCCTTTCAAGGATTCAAAAATTTCACCCTGGTCTCCCGTTGAATGCGGAGTAGAATATTCTTCCTGATTATGACGGTTACCGAGCCTTGCTCGCTGACAAGATTTTCATCTACAATTACGAATTACATAAGTTTTGTCTGAAGTTGACTCACCGTCATAGTCCAGAGACCCATCGCCCTTGATAGGAGGTGGATTAGGCTGTTTCCGGTTATCACTTGAACTGCTTTCGACTGCTGGCTGCAACCTTTCATTAGCGAGCCGTCTGCTGGTATATAATAAAAATGTGGAAAATAAATACCAGAATACAATTATGCAGGAATAATTTGTCGATTTGACAAAATATCAGACTTTGAGAAACTAAAGTGCATGTTTGCTCAACTCGAAAACGCAATTCGTAGTTTGTCCCAAGCCGCGTGACCCATCCTAATGAAACTTTGCCGATGAGTGTTTCATTTTAGCAGAAAGTAGCTAACAAGAAAGGGTTCCTAGGCCACCGCCGCCAATTTGCTTCATTTTGCAATATGTTGTAGTAGACCAAAAACTAAGAAATACAGGTTTTTTTCATCCAGTACTAATAAAGATTTTGAGGTGTTGAAGGCAGCTTCCAAAGTTAGGCTGAAATCGGTCGAATTCATTATTTCGCACAAAACAAAATCATTTTCGACAATGAAACTTCATTTCTAATCCTGTGCAAATATTTCCAATTGGTTTCATCGTTGAAAATGATGTTGTTCTTTATAAAATAGTAAATTCGACCGATATCGGCCCAAATTTAGAGGCTGCGTTCAGTCCCTAAAAGTTTTCATCAGCACTTGAAAAAAATAATCGCTTAGTTTTTGATCCACTACAACATATTGCAAATTAAATCAAATTGGCGGCGGTGGTGTGGGAACCCTTCCTTATCAGTATTTTACTTTTTCTAAATTTTTCCGAATTTTTTATAATAACAGCTAAGAAAATATTCCAGATTCAAAAATGAAGGAATATTCTGCCACTTCTTGCTGACCTTCAAAATTGGCTCCAAAGTTTTATCCCAATCAATCGCGTGGTTTAAAAGGAACCATGAATGGCGTTCTCGAGGTGATGTGTTCATCGAAGGCCTAACAAAATTTTTCCACTAGAAACTTTGCAAGCCTAGTTTGTCAGCAAAAAACACATCCGATTGATATAAAAACAGGGTGACCACAAATATTAGGGAATAAATTTCCATGACATTTCCAGGTCTTTCACGACCCAAAACGCGGTTTTTCCATAACATTAAATTCAAATTTACAAAAATTGTTACCTTCAAGTAAAATTCAACTATCAGGATTAGACCGACGGTTAGTTTATCAAATATCAACAAATGATTGAAGATTTCAAATTTGAAGACTAATTTTTACTACCATGAAATATTTTTTTTTCATGAAATGTTAAGGTTTCCCATGACGATTTGAAATTTCATGAGATTTCAAGGATTTCCAGGTCTTCTAGATCTGTGACCACCTTGAAAAATGATTCAGCGATAGAGAGAAAGAGAACAAAGGGCATGACACTTTACGGAATTCCGAAAGTCGAAAGAAAGCTTCACGGATTATTCATCGAAAATTATAAACCAATGACCTTAACAAAGATTGCTAAAAGAAAGGTCATCAAGCTGTGAGAGGAGATGATTGTAAAGACTCGGATACATGAAACGTAGTTTGGCTAGCTTTGCTCGTGAGGTAGCCACGAGTCACGTAAATGAGCTAGTGCGCTAAAGTTCAGCACAGCTTTTCCCAACAACAAAGGAAATGCGCCACGTGTCAGGCTCGGCACATAAACATGTTCATACTTGTTTGAATACGTTTGCTGTTTGTGCCCTGGCTGTGCAGAAAATAGGCATAAGTTAGGCTTGTTTGACTACGAGGGATTTTCGGACGAGGTGTGGACAAGCCTACGGAAGTCGTCCAGCTCGCCAATCTACACGTTGTGAGAACAGTCAAGTCTGGATACTTAAATAGCTCGCAATAGAACAAGCCAAGTTTGCCAAACTACGCGCCATGTAGCCAGGCCTTAAGAAATGCTGCAAATTAAACGTCACCCACTACAGCGCAATGATGTCAGCTCTTTTGAGTGTAGGAAAACTACCTGTGGCATTAAGAGCCCAACAAACATTGCTTCATTACTAGTATAATATTTAATCTTAGCAAATTCATTTTCTTAAGACAAACGCGTACTAACTGCATGAAACCAAAGTTCGGACATGCAGTGTGTGGGAAAGTGGTTCTACTCTGCAAAAAAAGATTCTCATTGATGGGGAATCCGCGGAATTTGCTCTTAGTTCGCTTCAACTGTATTTGAAACGTTATTGCTTTGAAGACCATAATCACAATAATTATATTAAATTTATAACGACATCAAACTTCCTTAAATCTTTCAATGAAATTGGACATGGAATTCTACCAGAGATTATCGGTTCTCCGATTGCCAGATGTGTGATTAGAATCGTTGAACAGTTTTCCAATTCCAAAATCAGTGGAACATTTTCCTCCCGTAAATTCTCGAACTTGTACCTACGACATGCCGGGCATTATTCCCACGTAGCTGAGACGCTGTATCTTATTAATATGCTGACAGGTCTAACAGCTGACCATTTTTGATTTGCATGATTTTTTGTTTTCTGAATCACTGAATTATTTTAGAATTTTATATGAACCCGTTATCGGCTGATGAATTTTGAAAAATTAGTCGTCTTGTCACGGCAACGAATTTTCAAAAAACTTTATCACGAGATGCATCTGTCGCATTGCAAGAAATAGGACATCAAATTATTCGTCGTGACACGTACTGTCATGTCCATGTCTTTCCAAAAAACGTTGATATCATCATGAGCGATATCTTCAACGAAAAAGTGGAAAAAGGAAATTCTTCAAACTTTGCCCGGGTTGATCTGCTTGAAAAAATTCTCCAAAATTCCACTCTTGAATACGGAAACTTTAATAAGCATAGCGGAACGTGGCTCGATTCGTTTTGAATAACAGAATTTTGATGTTAATTTATAATAAATTAATTAAAAATCTATTGAAAATTTAGAAACAATTCAGATTATATCAATTCAAATTCTGTAAAAAATTCTCAATTCTCAATGATTACTCCATTTTTTCTGAATTCTCAGCAGATGTCTAATTACAATTCAAATTGAAATAATTAAAATTCTATTAAAAATCAAGACAAAACTCGAATTACATTCATTAAAATTCTGTTGAATATTTCGAAAGAATAAAGCCACCATCCGCTACGGCTTAAAATTTTAATATTCAAGAGTAGAGTTTTTCTTAACTGTTTCTGAAAAATCAAGCCGGGCAAACTTTGCAAAATTTTAATTTTTCCACTTTCTCGTTGAAAATATTACACGTAATGACATTAAATTTTTTGTTCATATAAATATCTGGAATAATTCAAGGATACTTCCTCAGATGAGGTCAATGTGACAGAAAAAAAAATGAAGCAAATCAAAGATAGTCAGGGCCGCAGGCTGGTCTCATTGGCATGAAATATCCCATACATACAATTGACTCGGATAAATGAATCTCGGTTTGTATCACCGGCGATTTGCCAAATCAAATGTTGAAACGTCATACGCTTAATTGATCAATTTTATCGGATTTATCTTGCTATCGCAGAGAAAAAGATGTTTGAATCGAAAATTAGAAAAAGCTCGTTATTATGTAATTTTAGTACAATGAGATACATTCCAGAACCAAAGGACAAACATGATAAACTTCAGACAACTAAACAATTAAGAATAGAGTGAACACTGATACTTGCAGAGAAAAATGATTGTGCGCTGAAGCGGGGGATGAAATAATCTCTTCCGTTGCGTCAAAGTAGTCGTCATCTTCGTCCGACGATGAATAGGAGAACTCTGGTACTAGGAGGTTGATGGCTAGAACGAAAGTAAACAGAGATTTTTATTTCATTGTATATTAGAAAGATTCTTTCATTTTTGTACGGTTTTATGTAGCCATGGCCTATTCAAGAAATTCCTATAACAAGTGCGAATACCAGGCAGGGTAACGAAACGTTAAGAATTGAATTTACCATTTGGCAAGATTGATATCCGTGGCTCAAGGCATTCGGAGCCTAATTCAATACCAGCCTGTACCGTCGCTTCTGGATCTCCTGCAGTAACTGCAATAACAAAAATTTGCATTCAAGACTGAAAGTTTAGTTGGAAAGAAGTTCTTACCGTGTGTGAGTGTTGGTAAGATATGAACAGGTTCTACGGGGCCTCGGTATATTCCGTTCACTGGTATAGCTGTATTCTGGAAAAATGTTACAACAAATGTATCCAAATTCCAACTCACTGTTTGAATTATTTCGATTAGCTCAAGGAACGATCAGAACTTCAACCGCGTCATTTAAAACTACTGAGAATATAGTGATCCCACGAAGGTCAGTAGACCGTTGACTGAATACTTTAGTTGACTGATGCACTCCTAAAGAATACTAGTGCGAGTGACAAGGCATATTTGAAAATAATTTTGACAATTCATTTACAATCTGATCTACCTGTTTTGCGATGATAATGATGAGTATATATGTATCAGGAACTCCGTTTACAAACGGATGTGCAAGAATAATTGGTTTCATTCATTCTGGGGCATGAGGTTATTTACCTTGGCAATTTGCAGTTGGACAATGGTGTGCTTGACCGAGTTAAGCATCGCATTAGCTTGCGTTAAAACTGCCGTATAAATTTGTAGCTTTTCTTCCTCTCCTTCGGCAATGTTTTGCTTCTTAACTTCGACTAATTTTATTTGGTCGATCAACAATTGAAGATAAGCATCCGCCTCCGCAACCTTACGATCAAAATCTTGTTTTGGTGGTGGCTTCAAGGGATCCCAACGCTGAAGCATATTCACACAGTGGGAATTGTAATTTTCAACTCGATTCAACAATTACCTCAATAATGTCCAAAACAAAATAATACATGCCAAAGAAGAAGCACATTGATCCGGCAAATGAGAAATCGATTGGAGAAGGCTACTAGATTCGACATGGCTAGTTTCTAACATTATAGATATGCAGCTATTCAGAGTTAGAATGAATTTCATTAATTACACCAACAAGTAGGAATGCAAGTTAGCTGATACTCTTCAAAGTGGAGAGAATTCTATGCGAGTATGTTCCAAATACCAGGGAGCTAGAATTTACATGTGCCTTTGAAAATTCTAGTGCAAGTAAATGCACATAATTATTCCTGTGATAGAACAACTGCCGCAAAAATTGTAATTCAAATGATGAGCGAGAGTGTGAAGGTTACAAGGTCAAACACTAGACCTGCATTGTATGATAAATACGGGACTGTGTTTTTCTATGAATTTCAGTGTTTGAAAGTTTCCGAATACGTTAGATTTATACAGAGGCAATACCGCGTGTGCATGGCGCAATATAGTGTCCTCCAGCGCTATGACCCAACGTTCTCGTTCCTCACCATCCCGCGTTTGAAAATGAAACGTTTTCGCATCATCTTTGGATGACGAAGTTGTTATGGTAAACGTACTATCGTCTTCGTCGTCAATTCCAATAACAGCGCCGCGTAGTCTGACGCAGCCACGCCGTGCTCCTCTCATCATCTTTTCTTTGCTCTAAAGAACATGTCACAGTGTTTAAATCTTTAAAATGAGGCTAATGGTATTTACCGTGTCTTGTATTCAATATGTTACGGAAACGCTTTTTACCAGGATCAAAGGTTGACTTTGTGTGAATATTGATTAACGATTAATCGAATGCCATTACCATTGTTAATGTCACATTCTGCATATCTCATTGGCACGTTTGAGTAAATATCATTACCGGATTGTGATAGGCTACCCCTTAGTATGTAGTTACAGCATTGACAGACGGTTCCATTAACACTGGTCTTCTATCAAGTTTATACATGCTACTGTTTACCTGACCAAAATGATTGGTCATTATTATCTCTGAAATTTGTAGCTGGAGATTAGCTGAAGTAACGGAAATACTGTATAAAAGCTCTGTTAAGTTTTTTTTAGTGAAAATGTTGGTCAGGATGGACCGATGGCTACATTCTTGGCAATTCTATCTAGGGGCACAGGTGTTGCATATCATTAAATACCAATGACGCACAGTATAATTATTCGAATGAAGAAGGGGGATACTTGAGGATCCATATATGAAGGAAATGTCTTCGCATTGATTAGGTTTACGAATTGCCCATTCATGATGATTGGATTATAGTCTCGAATCAAGTTCATATTCCATAGTTGCATGCAGTGCCTATGTGAAGCAACATAAAATTGTTTGGTTGGCTGGTTGGTTGGTTGGTTGGTTGGACAAACGATAAACGATCATGGGGCTAGCAGAAGTATATTACCACTACAACACCGAACTGGCAGGTGAGCAATCACATTTTAAGCAATTGATTTTGCAATAAGTGCAATAAGTAAATTCTGTACACATTTTACATGATGGATCACAGAAGAAATTGGGTTTGCGAGCCAAGTTTTGTCACTCCATGAATCTTAGTTCTATTCTGGCATGGAACTGCCTGAACGTAACAAATTTTGTAAATATTCCACCATTTAATGCAAAAAGTATAACTTCGATAGAGCTTTAATGTCTTTTTGTATTTTATAACGAAAGAAAAATTTCTGAGCAAAAATGGTAGATGTATTGCTAAATTAATATTATTTTCGTTTCTTACAATCGATTTCAGATCCACGGACAAACAATTGGTGGCTGATACCCACGCCACTTCCAGTAATAACAATCCTAGCAAGCTATCTCTACTTTGTGTTGGTCTGCGGTCCGCGCTGGATGCAAGACAGAAAGCCATACATGCTAAAATCATTCCTAACATATTATAACATATTTCAAATTGTCAGCAATGCGTGGATCATTTACAGAATGCTTACAGCTGGATGGCTGACGCATCTCACTGTGGGCTGCGAGCCAATAGATTACTCTTTGGACCCCATGGCTCTTCAGGTAAAAAAGTTTGGAACACTTTCACTTAGGGGGTTTTTAGCACAAGGTTTTCATTACCAACTGAGTGCATTTTTTCGCTGATTGTGGCAATGCTTCACGATATTCCGTCTTGTTGGTTCATAAAACTGTGGATTAGCTTGTAAATCTTCCAGTGATATTTTATACGGGAGGAAATGTGCTCTGATCAGCTACTTATAAGTACCGAAGCAATTTTCGATTTATACATTTTATTGGTTGCGAAGTCATAGATACACAGAGCGTTCTTTCGAGCACACAGCATCAGTAGATCACGCACACATGCAATGCGGCTCATAGCCAATTTGGAGTTAGAGTCTTATGCTCTAAACTGCTTAATTTTCCCATATTTTTCACTAGATTCTAGTACATATTTTTTTATTCCTACATTGAATGAAGAGGAGAAATGCTCATTATGTGCTTCAGAATTAATAACAATTGGAGAATTCTTGTTGGTAGTCATAATTTGTTTTTAAATTTCGTTAACAGCAAGCTGATGCAACTTGGTGGACTATGATGCTGAAATTAATTGACTTGTCAGAAACAGCAGTATTTGTTTTGAGAAAAAAGGATAGGCAAATATCTTTCCTGCATCTGTATCACCATGTGACAACGCTTTCGATAACCTGGATATCTGTGAAGTACTTTGCGGGAGGCATGTGCACATTCCCTATAATGGTAAACAGTAGCGTACACATCATTATGTATTCCTATTACTTCTTGTCATCAAGAGGTCCGAAAATACAAGCAATAACAGGACTCATCAAGCCCTACATCACCATCGTCCAAATAGTGAGTATACTTCCTAAATGTTGGCTCAGCTTTTTTTTCATCAGAAAGTACAGAACTGAACCCCCTTGCATTATTCCTTATATTTCATTGCATGCCATTACATGAAAGTAAAGCTAGCAGCCAGAGTTAGTTTAAGTCAAACGTGCTAATTGTCTTCCAAATAGGATGATGCGGTACAAATTTATGACTTTTTTTGTGAAATTCATTCGCTATTTATGAAACGTAGCAAAATTTTCAGATTTTTTAAATTTTACTGCCTCCTTTTGATTCACTAACTAAGAATCATTGGGCTGCTAATTCTGGCTACTAGCTTCAGCTTCATTGCCATCACATGATATCTTGGTCAAGATCTACCATCGGTGTCTCAGATCCGCTCCATAATTTATTGCAGACAAGTACTTGTTGTAAAACCGATCGTACCTGAGATTTGACTCTCTGAAATTGAAAAAAACCCGCGATTTTCTAAAAACGGAAAGAATTCAGATAAACCCGATAAAATAAGTAACATTCTCAGATTAGATATATATTTAGATAATTGTTCCTTCTATTTTCATAATGTTTTAAGATCAACTTTCGCTGTTGTGGAATCACCTTCTTTTTGCACAGCTCAATAATATCGTAGCATATCATTAGATTTTTCCAAATTGTGTGAAAATGTCAAATAATGGCTGTTTCTTTCCAATTAAAAGAAATGATACCTCATACGCAAAGTGATAAATAAATTTTGAAAAATTGGGTTCGTCACATTTTATACTATTATAAAAAAGTTCTTCATGGTGAATTTGTCACTTGGAGTTGTATAATGTAGGAAAGGTCTTAATCAATCGAGCCGAGTCATATGTTTGTGTTGCCTGACGTTTCAGCAGTGATGTTCTGCTCTCATCAGAGGCTTAAGTAACACGGTGTTACATGTGTAATTAATACGATGACATTTGTAGCCAATGGAACAGTGTTCACTTCTGTTTTCACTACTCAGTAGTGTTCTTTTAACAGAAGTGAACACTGTTCCATTGGCTAAAAATGTCATCGTATTAATTACACACATAAGCCTCTGATGAGGGCAGAACATCACAGCCAGATCTTGATCATGATATCATGAAATTTGACCACATACTGATTATATTTATGTATTTTTGTACAGATTCAATTTCTGGCGCTACTAATACATGCGAGTCAAGGATTGTCTCCTTCGTGTAATATTCCAACACAAGCGACCAGTGTCTTCATAGGTAATCTGCTGATGAACCTCGTCTTGTTCACAAATTTCTATAGACAAAATTACAAGCCAGCTAAAAAGGCTGCTTAGTACTCGTTTGGGTAGATCATGTAAATAAAAAGGAAGTATGAAAATGTGACTAGTCATTTTGAAACACCTTTAGACCCACTATTTCCTAACAAGTAATGCACTGCGCACATCCTGCAAATATTTCCTAACTTAACGCAAACCAGACATAAACGGCAACTCAATGAGTTTCTAATGAGCTCCTTGGTATTCTAAAATTAAAACCAAGTGACTATCGGCACAGGTATACCCAGCGTCGGGAATACAAGTTTTAGTTAAATGCCAGTGCTAAAGATGAACCAAATTTTTGGCAAACAAACAAATTGATGTCTATAGTGAATTTGTGAAAACGGAGTCGCTTATATGAGAGTACTTCCACAGCTTATTTGTCAAGCCTGGAGGATATACTAGGATAGTGTAGCACCCTAGACTATATTCAGAAACAAATTTGTCTTTCGATACGTAGAATTTCAAGTTTTTATGGATCGATAAAGCTTCTTATCAATCTCAGATATCGTTTTGAAAATGTTCTGAAGCATAGATAAGTTCCTCAGATTCTTGCCTTTGGAATTCATTGCTCAGTGTCAGAAACAAAAGTAATTACGAGGATGATCCGGGGAATGGGTAAGGTTCGGGTTTCACATAGCCCTGGAGTGCCTTCCGAGTGGCGAGTGGACGAGGTAAGCCCTTTGAGGGTTAACTAGTTATTGAAAAAAATGGGTGTGTAACCTGTCAACGTAATGTCATTGAATTGATTAATTCTACAAGGGGAACATACTTCGAGGTCGCATTAATTATGGGTTTATATACTCAAACAGCTTCTCACCGTGTAGTAAGATAATAGACCGGCATTGTCGTCGAGTACAAACCACCGATACTGCCAGCCATTCACTACGTTTGTCCACTTGCTCAGCGAACCCTCCATCGTCGACATGTTTGTTTGCGCTGCGCTTTTTTCAAACCATGTGCCAGGCAGTCGGTGAGAATGGTAAGTCTGTTGTTTCGTGAGAAGTCCCGAGATTTTTGGCTCAACTGGCGCTCTTATTACGGCAAACTCGCAGAACTGGGCGAAGACTCTCGAGGTAAAGTAGAGGAACAGAATTGAACACGATGTTCAAAACCTATAGTTTGTCAGCCACAAATACATTCCATTAATATAAAATTTACATCATCAATCGAAAAAAAAAGATAGCCAAGAACTTGAGGCTGTTCGTTGACTGAAGAATTTAAAGACAGCTAACCCTGGGTAGTTTGGTGTGCCGAGCAAATGGACTTGGTTACCGACTGAAATAACATTGTGGTATATCTATATTATGTGCACACTATAGATATAGTGCAACGTTATTTTGTCGGTAAAGTTGGAGACCGTTCGTATCCCCGAGCCCACTTGGGCCCACTTGACTGGCACACAAAACCCCATAAGGATAGCCGTCTTTGAATTCTTCAGTCAACGGGCTGTTCGATGCCTTAAAATCGAGATAAATTTTTGGTTATACCCCGATGAACTTTCTTTCGAATTTTTGAAATCAAAGCGCGTTATCCAGTTTGTTCTCTTATTCTTTAATGCTGGTAAATACCAATCTCAGGTCGATCAGATGTATTTCTGCTGTGAAACGAGATTTGAAAAAATTTTAGTGGAAAATCGTATTTCATTTTCCCTGATTGTATTCCAGCGGTTTCTACTTATCCCACTCGATGATAATGCAGAAAAAGTAGAGATGCCATCTACGAGTCGTCCGATGAACTTACCACGTCGATCCTCATTGGTCGATTTAGAAGATCCTTATAGCCTGATGTTGGATCACTTCTACTAGCGAACGCTGAAAATGCGAACGCAATTGAGAGAGTGTTAGAATCGTGATGAATTGTAAATTTGCCGACTATAGAAATGGATTCTCGATCGCCGATAATACAGAAGGACGATATCACACAAATCTGCGAAATCACGATTTGCTTGTCCTTTTTTCTCCGACTAATACCGCCATCTAGTGTTGGAATCGAACACTGCGCTCGATTGGACATTTTCTCAAAGAACGAAAGACCAACCACTAAGATGGCGCTAGTGTTGAATCTTTAAAGGGGCCTTTTCACTTAGCGTCAAGTTGACGCTAAAAATGAGCGTCAACCCAATCATAAGCTGCCTAGTGTCTAACACAGCGCGAATAAGAGCACCCCATTGGTTCAATTGCTTTTGACGCTTGTTTTTAGCGTCAGTTTGACGCCAGTGAAATATCGACTTAAGCGTGGAAGTGCCGATGAGAAAAACGAATTTGCCGGTGTTTATTTACTACTTGATGTAGGTTAAAAATGGCATAGTATGAAAAAGTTATACGATAACGAAAGAGCGAGAGGCACGTTCAATTCTGTTAGAGTAGAGTTAGTGAAGTTAGTACGTGACTGAAACTGCAAAGTAAAATGGATGTCAAACCGAAGTTTATGAAACCAGGTCTGTATCGGTATATTTGAGGTTAAGATTCAGAAAACAACAACAATGTTTTAATGAACAAAGTTCCAACAAAAGAAAACAGCACAATGTATGTTCTTCCCAACTTCTGAAACAAACTCATTAATTTACAATTTTTATAATTTAAAGGTGAAAATACTTGGGAAGAGGACAAGGCAGATGTGGATATAAATTCTGGAACGCAGTTTGTCTACAACGCCAACCGCTCATTAGCAATTGATATACAGCGCAAGAGATTGCCAATATTCAAGAATAGAAGCCACATCGTCTACCTACTGGAACGTTATCAAACTGTAGTGCTAGTCGGTGAAACTGGTTGCGGTAAAAGCACTCAAGTCCCTCAGGTAAGTTTCAAACGCATCGAAATACACAGTGTCAATTTTTATTGTCGTCTCTATTCGCTAACACAAAACTTTATATACCAGACATCAGACCTATCCTCATTGGATAGACCACAATCCAATGAACCAGTAGAGCTCACAGGAAATCTTTCAAAGTGTTTGCTGACAAGAAATCACCAGCAATCTAGAATATCATATTCAAATCGTTTGTTGTAAGCCTTTTGTAGTTTGTGGAAGTTCCCAATGTACAACAAATGCCCGAAGAAAAATAGTAATTCTTTATCGCTGCCAAATATCAGGGGAAACACTCCCTCGAATTAAATTCATATTTTTGCTTGCTAAATGGAATATGTTTTTTACATTCTTGAGCATTGAATTATAACTCCTATTTGCAGTATTCAATGTTCTCCACAACAATTTTTCGATGCTCATGAGTTATTCAGCGCATCAGAAGAGAGACGAATTCTGTTTGAAGGGATGAACTTGATCAAAATGAACAATTTACCTTCCATCAATCTAAATTCCCATTTTTGGGCTGCTTATCTTTGCTATCTTGTAACAAGAAAAAAGCAAAAAAACAATATTTTTTCCATTAATTTTTCGACAAATTGAGATAAAATTTTACATCGTTTCAAATTTCGAAATCAAGATTCTGCAACGTCATTTTTACTTGCCTTATTTTATTCATAGATTTTCAAACTTATGTCGATTGTAAAATATCGTATCTCCATTTTTATATACCTACTTCTTTTTCTCGATCAAGTTTACTCTGGGATTCTTTTTCCACCCTCTCAAATACTAGACTATACAAATACTGGCCAGGCAAGCAAAAATAATAGAGTTGTGAGATGATTTCGGGAGAAATTTTCTGCAGAATAACGAAAAAGGTACACGAGAAGGTTCTTCCTGTCTTGAATTTGTTGTAATAGTTGATTGGAAATTACATCGCGCTTAAACTGCCACCCGACCTCGTGTTGCATCACGTGCGTCGTCTATCCTCCCTAGTCGAACCAATCAGAGAGCGTGACAGTGTCGCTCATTCGTCGGAGACGCCACTAGTTTACCAAAGTGCCGAGATTCTCATTCGCGCGCCGATCACCGGGTAAATACAACGAATTCAGACTTACATAGAAGCACAGGGCCCGTGCTAAGGCTTGAAGCCTAGTTTTTAATATCAGCAGTCTACGCTAGATGACGTTACTTTAGCGATGTTTATATGTTTGGGGGCACTGGTATGTATTGGTATGTGTACATATTGATGGTCGAGTCTGTGTTAGGGAATGACGCTCAAGTGTGAGTGCACACGGACATTGAGCGACTGTAGTGCCAGTCCTCGGTCGGGGTACTAACTAATCTCGGGGTACCCCGAAAATGAGCTTCAAACCCGCCTATCCTCCTGTGCTTCTATGTAAGTCTGAATTCGTTGGGTAAATATTGATGACAATATTGATGGCTGCTATTGCTATTCGATACATATTTATCGAATTTGGAAGCCTTCCAAAGCTCTTCTCAGTCATTTTTCGCGAAATATCGTAAGACGTATCGCCTGTTACAAAAACGTATGGCAATAGGAATAAAAATTTAGTTTTTGAACAGAAAGAAAATATGAAGACCTTGTTAAAAGACGTGACACGATCAGCATATTCAACTATGTATCTCAATTTTATCCAATGCATCTGATTAAAATTTCAAAGTTAACAATCATCCTGAAAAATCTTGCATCCCCGGCGCGTGAAACTGCAGATCCTCTGTGACCAACTATATGTACACAAACAATTCAAAGTCTAATTGTACAAGATCTATCCTTGTATTCTTTAAATAAATTCAAGTTTTTTCGCGTAAAATTGAATCAAAATAAAGTAGCGACGAATTGCTGCGTTTATCTGTAATATCTGCTTTTCGGGATAGTTATAAGACATTCAATTTCGATTCGAAGCGCGTTTGAAAGCTGAACCAGTAAGTTTTTTTATACAACGTCTCGTATAAGTTGTCGGATCATTGTCGATTTCATCGTTATCAACAGTTAAAATGTTTTAGAATTTTTCGTTGAAAAGCGACTATTTTTTCAATTCTGATAAGAATATAAAGGAAATCATCGTCCGAGTCTGTTTAATTTCTAAGCATACTAGCGTTTTTATGCGCTTGTATTTCAGTATACATAGATACAGCGGGCATTCAAGTTAAGTCGAGAACTCACGCCAGGCGGTGCTGATGGACGTGTGTGTTCACATGCGTTGACTGAACATTTTTCGTGAACGTCACAAATTACCCGCACACTAGTGGCGTGCTAGTATGTTATTTCAGGGGTCTATGACGGAGGGGGACTTTTCTATGGAAGTTTGATGGAATCTATTTGAGAAAAAAAAAAATGGAATACAGCATAATACGTCGACCACTCCCGAAAAGTCAAGCGCGTGGCCGTCGTGCATGGCGAGACCAACGGCCTTATGAATTATTTTTTCTAAAATAGACTCTACGAAATCTCCATAAATGAAAAATCTTCGAAATACAGAATTAAAAAGAAAATTGCGTAGTAAGTTTTGTAGAATTGAAAGGTGGTCAATCATGAAAAAAAAATTGGTCAACGTTTCTTATTGTTGATAACAATTACAACTTTACATTATTCGATAATTGACCGAAGTGTGTGTATAAGCTCATTCTTTCAGGTTTCGAATTCACTTTAAATCATCTCTCTACTATAATTAGAACCGGAAATGATAATTCTTAAAGTCGACTGTGTGCCCATTTCGTAATACAAATCGAATGTTTCGTAAACCTTTCGGAGGAAACATTTTGGTCCCGCACAAAAATACGTATACATTTTTTTTACGGATATTTCACATCGGAAAAAGTTTTGCAAGACTTGAAAAGTACAAGGTCAGAAAAAAATCTATCAATATCCAACTGATTTGACAGTTTCTCACACATGTGCAACACATGGTCGAACAAATTTAATATCCAGAGAAGTTATGTATTATAGAATTGGATGCGTCTGCAGGACGTAAGTGCTATCGCGATTAGATATAGTAGGATAGTAATTATAATACCAACGTATATTGATAGAGAATTCGAAAACTTGGTGTCACTTGAGAGATTTCTCAAGAATAACCATCTCTGGCCACTCGGCGCCGACGCACATCGCCCTACTCCACACACTGACGCGTCGCATGCGCTGCCCGCTTGGCTAGAGAAGTAATAGTACCGAAGGGCTCCTCAGTTATTATGTAGCCACAACATAGTCAGCCACCAAGCGATCAAGGCGCGATCCTGTGGTTTAGGATTTTAAACTGAGGCTAATAAGTAAGACTGATTACTTAAAGATTATTACTTATTTAAGTATGTTAATCGGTGTCATGAAAAAGTGTTGACAGTATTGCGAAAGTGAGATGTTTTTTATTTTCATCTCTGGTTGTAATATCAGTTGTTCCTAATTTCTATGTGAAAAAAGTCGGCTAAATCCGACTAAAAGAAATTCGGCACAGCATGTACTATTATTTTACTACAAACAGAGAAACTTCACCGTTGAGGTGTGTTGAGTGCTGTAATAACCAACCATTGGCATCTGTTCTGTCAATAACGGACGACTCTCTTGCAGGCGGCAAAGTGCCGCCTAAAAAGTTTCAAACTCAACAAACTACAACCGACTAGCATCGCGGAACTTACGTAACCATGCTAGACTAATATAAAAATGTTAAGCGTGACGTAGAAGCCAGAAAAGCAGTTAGTGTCATTTATTAAAATGAAAGAAAACTCAAGAAAATTTGACACACATACCGCAACCCGGTGAATAATACCTAAAATTATGCTGGGGCCGAACGCGGTGTGCAGCCGCCTTTTTTTGGCACTCTTGATATTGACTATGAGCTATTTTGTCTATATGAACTATCTCCTCTTCTTTCGTGTTCGGGATTATCCGTTACGCCGAGACATTAATACAACTTCCGTCTTCCCGCGGTACACTTCAAGCATCTCGTGCGACATTAATCCGATTTGTGATGTTACGGTCAAGAGCATGATGCTTGACAACACCAACCACTACCTGCTCGGACCTTTAGCCTCGATTGCAGATCGCACGCTAAAGATCAGTCAGCAATCGTGGATATCACCGAACATGATCAGTGCCTTCCACGTTCTAGTCGCTGTGGCTGCTGGAAAATGTGTGTCGAGTGATTCTCTGTCCCAGAGGCGATTCGGCGTTGTTCTATTTATGATAAGAACGTGGCTGGATGATCTTGACGGACACGTGGCTAGACAGCGGAAAAACATCCGAGGTGAATTCTCGGAGGTCGGTACGATGGGTTACTGGGTCGACGCTGTCTGCGACTCTCTTGGTGTCGCCAGCTTTATCTTAGGTGTCTATTACTACATGAGAAACAATCCGCCAAGGCGTGGCTACGAAAAGCTTCTTCCAAGCGTTGAGACCAAGGAGTTTGGGGCTGGGATAATCTATAAAAAGAAGATTTCTTCCGGGAGGGAAGCGCCGAAAACTTTGCTACTGCTCGTTGGACAATTCGTGATAAGCAGCGCTGGATGGAATCGGTATATTGCCCTCTACCAAGATTTGCTTGAGAGCGAGGCACAGCAGGAGCCAAGCCTTTCCCCAACCCCTTTTTCTCGAGATGATCTACAGCTTATGGTTTTCCGGAGCACTTCATTTTGGGTCGTTACTTTGTCGTGGACCGTCCTCAACATTCATGCTCTTATGGATTACTTTCTTCTCGCTATATTTGTCGACCGTCTGTGGGAGTATCTTCGTTCTGTTCGATACTTGGGCTACGTTGTTTTGCTCGCCCTGATCGGGACCACAGAATTCCACTATGGCAAGCTATATCTCGAATTTCTGAACACAGAGACTTCATTATCTCTCCAAGACAATCAAGAGTCCTCCAAGTTTGCCATGAGCAATGCGAAATTCACGTGACATCGAGACAATATTTTTAATGAGAGTCTGGTGCGGGACGGAGTCGTTACGTCGTTCTGTGCCAGGGCCTGTTTGAACACAAGGTGCCGGAAGATGATGCTTGCAGAATTCGTCAGATAGCTAGTCGTTTTTCTTGTGTGTGTGTGTGTGTGTGTGTGTTTTTTTTTTTTTTTCTTGTCCTTTGTCAAATAGTGATGTTCAGGTGACAATTTTTCACTAAGTGCCTCGTTTTCGACGCGACCTTGTGACACGCTAGTGTTGTTATATCTATCCGAGCCAATCGACAATTTTCAGTTCCTATGGGAAATAGACCTTGAACTTGGATTATAAAAAGTTGCAATCAAATGACTTTGTATGCAAGGGAGATACTCCATAAATTCATGTATTGCTAAGACTCACACATACATGGTTGGAGTATCAGAACCAGATTTGTAGTTTGTACAAACGCATGTATTACTTTCGATGAGTATATTCCTGCAATCTTTAAAATCATGTTATATAGTTGTATATAAGCTATCATTAAGTTAGACCAGTTTTCCTACAATAATCCTGTTGTGTAAGTTCACATTCAGATGATGTTACCAAATGATGAAAAACAAACCAAAAAAAATATCGTTTCCCCGTTTACACGGCATTCACCCGATTCTCTGAAACTAATTGAGATTCCGAATAAAACAGAACGTCCAGAATATTGACCTGCCTCAAGTGCTTTCATCATTGTTTACAATTAATTTACTTAATTCTGGTAATTAGTTCTCCATAAATGTACAATATGATGTAACTGGATAGTGAGCTGGAATTCCACTGGAATCGCAAATTCATGTTCCATACTGCATGGCTGGGAACAAGTTATTTTTCATGAAATAGTCTTGAATTATACAATACGGCCGCAATTACTTTCTGAACATTCGATCATTTGCACCACGATACCTGGTACTCTAGTTAATTCCGGAAGGAAAAAGTATGCACCAAATTCTGTTTGATCATTATGGAAACAATTCAGGACGAAAGTTTCCTCCCCGTGAGCTTCACGTTATGGTAGCTGGTGGGAGGTTTTACTTACTCGATCATGAAAGAAATCAATGAAATAGGAATGAAATATGAATCGCACGCGATGGTTTCTTCCAATTTGGAAATTGAATTGTTGAGAAGGGCAGATGTCATGTACACATGTGATGTTTTCCAAAAATTCGATGAAAAGCTACATTTCTCATTCCATCGTCGCGACGGTCGCGCAAAGATTTGTCATGACGTAAGCGTAATCTTTTCGTCATCTATACTCTACTTCCTCGATACCAATTTATTTTTCCGTCCGACATCATCTGAGGATCGGTAAACTGTGTGAGATGTTGATAGCGCTATCTAGATGTCTGGACTCCGCAAGCCCGGTTGAAAAACGAAACCCTAATAATTTTGAACGAATTGCTCGACGAATTGAAACTCATATTGATTCTGAATTTCCCCTTTTTTTCTGCAGTCAACGCTTCCCCATATTCATACTTCCATAATTCGAGCGTATAGATAAACAAAGCTGGCGTTTAATCGGGCTGATTTAATGTGACTATGCGCTGTACTTTATATCGGAGTGCATAATTTCAAGTTCAGATTTTCAGAAGTCAGATTTTCAGCCAATTATTTAAGAATCCCGTTTTTCTTGATCTTCTCTATATTCGTGAGCTGATGAATATGCGTTCATCTCGGTGCGCTGAAATTATTCTAGAAATCCCAGGGCGAGCTGTATTCGCACTCTGGTTCCAACTCTCGGAATGCTGATTATGCCTATTCTTCAGAAACTTCACACATCAGAGAATAATCGTGCAGAAAAATGGCCAGAGCGGATCGATCAAACTTACCGATCGATCCATCCGATTTCCTCGACTCTATCCTGTACCTATGTGGATAATTGCAAAATAAGTAGTTTCGATTTTACAATCACAGTAAAACTTTCGAATATCGGACTCGTATACAACGGATCGCAGCAGTAAATTTCTCCCGCAACATCACCGCACTTCCGGTAAAACCCGCGTTTATTGAATCTAAGTAAGGATATTGCGGTAAAAACTCCGATATACATGTTCCTATAGTGCCGTATACAAGTCATGTTTATCGATGCGTTCCCCGTGGCTAACTATCTGTTTTTTGAGTTTGACTTTCTTTCTACTTGTATTTTATGTGCCCATTACATACATACGTGTTTTGTGATGTCAGAATCGCCAAGAATGCTTCACTAATTGAGTTCACACGAGGTTGAGAAGGTATTCATCAGACGTATAAACAACGATTGTATATTTTATAAGATAGCTTTTGTTTATATCGCTTGTTTATTTTGTCCCACGCGGACATGCCCGTTCCGCTCTGAATTATAAATGAATGAATTCTTAAAAAGCTACCGTACAAAGTATTTATAAATAATTTATTCCAATGTATACATATTGCATATATTGTATGAAATACATTATACCTCATTTTAAGGCGATGCCATAGTCGATATTACCGACATTTTGTATTTTTGCGAATATCTTCGAAACGGTGATACCAAATGGATTTTTCTTTGGGGATCCCATGATTCAAGACGGATGGGTTCGATTCATCCCGTAAAATCCAAGGAAATCGGAAAAAAAATTTGTTGTCGGAAATCGCGAAATGTGGGCGGCCGTGTATGTTGACCAATATCACAGCCTACGCGTCACTGATGCAAAAAAGAGTTTGATAGGGCCATTCTATGGGATGTGTAGAACGCGTCGATCCTAAAACATCTTTGTTTCAGGTGATAATGAAGTCGTAATCTCGATTCCCGCAACTTGTGACAATTGGCAATTGTAAATAGCTATTAAACCATAATACAGCAGGGTTTGCGCGAGATCCAAGAGATGGAGCGCAGCGCGAAGCTGACAGTGAGCTTTACGGTAGGCTGGAAATCATCCCCGCGCTGTGCTCCATCTATTGGGTATCGCGCGAACCCTGCTGTATTATGGTTTAATAGCTATTTACAATTGCAAATTGTCACAAGTTGCGGGAATCGAGATTACGACTTCATTATCGCCTAAAACAAAGATGTTTTAGGATGGACGCGTTCTACACATCCCATAGAATGGCCCTATCAAACTCTTTTTTGCATCAGTGACGCGTAGGCTGTGATATTGGTCAACATACACGGCCGCCCACATTTCGCGATTTCCGACAACGAATTTTTTTTCCGATTTCCTTGGATTTTACGTGATGAATCGAACCCATCCGTCTTGAATCATCGGATCCCCTAAGGAAAATCCATTTGGTATCACCGTTTCGAAGATATTCGCAAAAATACAAAATGTCGGTAATATCGACTATGGCATCGCCTTAAGCCTACGCCTAGACACGTAGGTAGTTGGTCCTCGGCCAATAAATGCTTCTGTGTTTGATTTTTTTTCTGCTCAATGAAATGTCGACAAGTCTCGAATAACTCTGCAAAATTATCAGTAAATATTTTGAGTCACCTAGAAGCATTCTGCTTTTGATTATACATATTCCTGTATATCTTGCCTGTTTGTCAGGCTGATAATATCTAGCGATATTCCGGTTCCGTCAGATAACGAGCATCTGCGTTAAGAGTTTGGAAAGTGCCACTCGGTGTTCCATGATTCATTTCGGTGATTAAAAGGAGAGGTTTCAACTCTTCATACGAAGAGCAAGTACTGACGTGAATCAATATAAATACATTATGTTGATTTTGAAATTTCCCACCTTGATATCTCCAGATCGAGAAATAGTACAGGGTGTATAGCAATGTTCAGTTGCCACTTCGCCAAATGATACTCCACCTCAAGATCGGTGGAGCGCCCCAACCAGAAGTCCCCGCAAAATCTGTCTTGACCGTGTTGAGACTTTTTGGAAATTTTTATTATTGGCTGAAAAAAATCTTCTCATTAGGAGGGAAAAAAGTGTCAATGGGCCCATGGGTCACAAATGGATCCTACATCGCGAAAAATGATCATGAAGTTGAAAAAAATGCGGAACTAAAGTTCATTTCCAACCTATGGTTCCTCAGAGACTTTTTTTATACTTCCTACTGACAATCCGAATTTTTTGAGCTTACAAAAAAATTGACCTTGAGTTTCAGGGTCAAGGTCAATTTTGCGGGGGCATATTTATTGGGGCGCTCCGCCGATCTCGACAGGAAAATAATCTGGCGAAGTGGCGACCAATAGTACATTTCGTTACGAGTTCGGAAAGGCTTTTTTGACGAAACGAGAGGTTTACGGGGCGAGCCAAAGGCGAGGGAACAATTTTTCGGTCTTCGGTGATGACGAGTAATTCACTCCCTCTCCTCTAGCCACTCCAATTTTGAAATCTTAGCCGAATGATGCGTTTCGCGAGAAGTTGATAAATTAGATTTTTTCAATTCACCTGACACTTGATAAACCCAAAACACAGTAACAATTCAGTTCATTTATATATCAGCTATAATACAGGGTGGCCGAAAAAGACCGGCTCAATTTAAGACTTGAATAAAATCTGAACACGTCGATCGATCTTCGAGATCCATCTTTTGCTGAAAACTAGAAAAAGGAATCTTTCATTTCGCGTTTAAAAATGAAGAAATTCTTCATCCGTTGCAGAGGTTCACGCACTTGAAAAACGAGTTTTCAAAAATTCGCTGGCAGCTGAGAAAAAAAAAATTTTCATCAATGATTAATTGTATTTCCGTGTTTAATTGTGATTGAAAAACTTATTCAGTTCATAACAACTTTTTATTCTGTAAACTTCGGCTTTTCCATTGTCCGTATCCACATGATATAAAACTTGAAAGTAGAGCTTCGGTGGACACATCGAACTATACCGCCCCTAACATTCATTTTTTAGCAGTACGAATTCGCGACACCCTTCCGAATTGAGACGAAAAGAGCAAGTCTTTCAATAACAATTGAACGGGAATTGAAATTCATTGTTGACGAATATTATTTTTCTTTTAAGCTCCCAGCGACTTGTCGCGAACTCATCTTTCAGGCATGCGCGGTGTACCTTTGCAACGGATGAAAATTTTTTGATTTTTGATCGCGAAATGAAAGATTCATTCTTCTAGTTTCCAGCAGAGAAACCTCTCAAAAATGGATTGAGGTGCTCGGACTTTATTCACGTTGTAAATTGGGCTGGTTTTTTTGGGCCACCCTGTATAGTTCATTATTCGGGTATTATAACAACTGACTAAACTGAGTTATGTTTCGCGTAGGTATAGTTAGTTCGTAAAAATATTTCAGAATTTCATTTTAATTAGGCTTTATATTCTTTATCGTACCATATAATTGAAAAACTATATCATCAAACGATCGATGAAACAATGTCAATAAAATCCCAATGAAAATTTTTATATTTCGAGATAGGAGGCAAATCGTTTCTGTACGAATCGGTTATAGGATTTCAGTTTCGGACCTGCAGTCACTGTTTTATTAATTTCAGAAATAGTCAGCTTTGGCCATTAATTTAAGGTCGTATGACCTTTCAACGAAAAAATTGAGATAATTATAGTGCAAACTGACTAGCATCGACAGCATACTGGGTAGTACCAATTTCAAATGAAATGTTCAGACCACATGATTGCTTGACGTTTCAATGCGGTAAATTGACATTTTCTACTTTTCATCACCTTTACGAACAGTGACTTTTGCTGTTGAAACAAATTTTAACGTTCACGACCCACTGGTATACCAACAGGCTTGCGAACAAACGTCTGTCGGTCTGTGTGTCTGTCTGGCACTCGGCGGCCAAACTCACCTAATGATCTGAGAAATGACTTGATGAAAAAAATTGAATTTCACAGGGGATCAAGAGCAAATGATGGACATGAAAAATTCCTCTATCCCGTTCGATTTGAATGACCGCTTCTACCGGAAAAAATCAACATTCAATTCTGTTTTTTTCATTTTCATTGAGGTACTGGGTGAAAATGCGGGGCTTGAGGCATAACACAAGACTATGTGGGTGAATCGGAGTAGATCTACGTATATGAAAGTATATATAGGTGAATTCGAGGAAATTGAGGTACATGCCAGTACGTATGGGTAAATTCAAATTTACGCCGTTCAAGTATTTTCATTAGGGAAAAGAAAAATGTTACGTAATCGGAAACTATAGGTTGAAAGGAGCATATGCACATCAAGTAAAGTTTGCCACGAATTACTATAGGTAATACGAATAAAACGCTGCAACAAAAGATGAGTTCATGAGGAACACGAAACCATTTCGTATGAAATTAAAATTAATTGAGAGAAATAATCCGACTACAGCTTATAGTAATCCGAGCAATGATAAATTAGTTTATAACGTGATGAAAAGTATCGGAAAAAAATTGTGTTTTCCCGCCTTGTTATTCTAGGAATTGATGTAAATTTTTTGAAAGACGGCTTTCGGAACAAGAAAAGAGAATATAGGGCAAGAAAATGAAACAGAGAATACTCGAACTCTTTTTCCAAGTTCTGTTACATGAAAGATCGTGTGGATGTTATAATATATGAGAACAATTTCACTAGAATTCAGTTTAAATTCCATGTGTCCATCCATTCATTGACATTTGCCATATTTTAATGGATAACATGCAGTAATATATGATTCTGCTCACACAATTCGAGGAAAAGAAATTGTCTGTCGAGCTAGGTCATGTCGTTAATTCATCATTTCATTTTAGCCAAGCGGACTTAACCGAACGGTCGACTAAAAAGGGAATAATTATTTGACTACATCACCTATTCCGAAGAAAAATGAACTACATAGTAATTGCAGTATACATTGGAAATTAAAAGTTTACTCGCTACGGCACGAATATATTCTATGCAGATACTCTCCGGAAATAACGAAATAACATGAAGTGTTGAAACGTATACATTGTGGAATGTACATTCGAGGTATGATGCCAAAATACAAGTGGCATATCATAAAAAATTATTTTATCCGGGTTACGTTGCATTTGTAACCAGGTCCTTTCGTAATGTGCGACCAATTTCTATACATGTACGCAGTGATGGGTTAATTCGATTTTTTTTTTCAATCAATCAATTACACAGGTGTTGCGTATCGACATTTATCATATCTGATCAAATGTCATTTTTGATCGTGCTATATGTATATTATAACAGTCGAGCTGAAGTGCCTCATTATTACATTAAAGACCTGCGACTATACGATTCTACATGCACAATTATAACGCAATTGGGAGTGTGAAAAAAATGACGTACAAAGTGACTGGCGTTTCCCCAATTGTCCGAAATTGCTGTGAGTTTTCATGTCATCAGTCGAAATCATGCAGGTTAATTTGGAAGATCGTTGAAACCTGATTAAAACTACAAAGTGTCCGTAAGATCGTTCGAAATTATTCGTCAATTCATCTGAAACACTCTCGGATCAGCCGAAACCAGTTCAGAATATTTTGGTCAGTCTCGAAATTTCTGCCATCGCCTTGTGATCGCTAAAAATGATCCAGCGCTACAAGATTCTTAGATAAGAACGAGGCGGAAAGAATCGTAACCGAACAGTTTTCATGCTCCTGATTATGATAACATCTCTTTACCTATCGCGATAGAATACTATACATGCTCTAATTTGTCCTAATCTTAGCAAATACGTACGCAGTAGATATTTCTATATTTATTTATAACCATACCTAATTAAATGAGGATACAAAATGTTCCATGCAATTTAACTATACGACCAAGTCTCGTTCTCAATTTGATATCGGGAACCATTTTGTTCGTAATGAAATAAACCAGATAACTTGACAGAATACAAAGTATACGATTTTGTCTAATTTTTTCAGTGAATACCAGAAAACGATCTCGTTGCATACATATCTGGGAACCTTGTATGTGAGAATAGGGTCGGTGGTCACCTGGAAGATCGGGGGAAAATCCGTAGCCTCGAGTGAAAGAGATAGTCATAAAAATCTGAGAAAATAATTACTGGATTTTTATGCTTTTCGAGCCAGATGACTGTTTTTCTATTCACAATAAGTACAATACATTTATACAAAAAGCTATCTGAATGTGTTGCCGAGAATTGGCCGCATGATAACGACGGAGATTTTAGATTCCGCAAATAGCCCAATAAATCTACAACCTTTTTGTATTGAATACACATATGCACGTATACATATGTGGCCCTTATAGGGGAGGGTCGGCCAAGTCGTACCAGTTTAGACTTCTCGATTTATTGTATTTTTTCGATCAGTTCAATGACATAGAACTAATTTTTTTCATATAGTACGTTCCTTTACAAGTCACTAGAAAAATCGGCGAAGTTTCGAATTGATAATAAAGAGGGAAAAAGAATTTTTGGCAAAACCTCTGCTAACGGTACGACTTGCCCGACTAGTAGGATAAGTCGTACCACGGGTAAGATAAATCGTACCACCTTACTTTAATCTGAGAAAACGTGAATGCCCACCTATCAGTTGTATTTATAATGCAATAGTTTTACATAGAACATATTAGAGCTTTAAAACATTTTATAATTATTGATATTGTGTATCATACGTAGGGTAATATTAGTCGATATTGCACGTACAGAATATTTTAAACCAAGTTTCTTAACGATAAATCAAACTTATGACTAGAGAATACTTTTTTTCAGGTGACGTACAAAAGCTTTCTAATATTCGATAGTATTGATATTACGGAGTCTACTTAAAATAACTTTCCCTGGTAATAAAGCCAACTTATATCTAACTCGATCTTACTTAGAGTACTTTTCAATGTAGCTGTTTGTTGCATTCCACCTTATTTGCATGTTGAGCATAAATATTTCTTCGATCCAGCTTTACACCCAGCACAGGATTCGTGATACCAGACTTGACAGTCGCAACATCGAATCATGTCTTCAATCTTGGCTATTTCACAGATTCCGCAATACCACTCCTCCTCATTAATCTCAATAGTCACGTTGTTATTTTTCGATGTTGACGCAATAGGCGTGACAGTTTTTGAGGAAAGTTTCAGTTGCTTGACTTTTTTTCCTTTTGGTTGCGATTTCTTGATTTGCTTTTCCTTCTTCATTTGCAAATCGTTTTTGTACGGACTGCTCGTAAGTTCTACAGCACGCTGTGCTCCCTTCTTTATTCGCTTTGATTGTTTTGGTTTTGGTAGAGGTAATATTTGTGAAACTGAGATCTTGCTAGAAGGGTTCGCATTTATGTTTGTCATATCGGCTAACTGTAGAACTCGCTCAGGATTGGGCACTGCATTTTGCTCAGGATTGGGCACTGGATTTTGCTCCGGCGTATTATTCTCGTCTGGTACATTTCCCTCATCAAACGCATCTGCTGTAGCAAAATCGGTGTCTTTGAAGCGATGTCTGTCAACTGGCCACAACCCAGCTCCTCGAAAACCACCTATTGCATTTTCGACCGATGCTGCTTTTGCATACGCTTCAGCCAGTAGTTGAGTAACTTGGTACTGTGTGACGCACAGTCCTGGATTTGTTCGCAACCACCTTTCGACAACTTGAGAATAATAAGTTTCTAATGGCTTAAAAAAGGCTACGTCCAGTGGTTGTAAACGGTGGGTGGTATGCCCTGGGAGTTGTAGCAGAACTATTCCATTATCTCTACAAATCTGTAGAGCTTCCAAGTTTTTTGTATGTGTAGTATGCCCATCAAGACACAATAACACTTTTTTTTCCTGCGTAGGATGCACAGTTTTAATAAAATGCCTTAGCCACTCGCAGAAGAGGTCACTATTGATATAGCCTGTCTCTGATACTTGAACTATACTCCCAGGGGGAGCACCAAACTTCAGTTCTTGAGCCATTCGCATTCTTTTAAATATAATCATGGGGGGAATGAAAAGCCCAGCGGCACTTGCACAACAAACTATCGTCGTGTTCACTCCTCTTTCTCCACTCGTAATGTTGCCTACTTGCTTGCATCCTCTTTTTGCCACTACCTTTTGGCCTCGCTTCTGTACAGTAGAAAACCCGGATTCGTCGACATTGTAGACTCTCATTGCATCAAAAGAATGTTCATCGCATAGCTTTTCCAAAATATCAAAATATTCGGAAACGTTTTTCCTATTAAATCCCTTGGCTCGAGCCATTGATGTGTTTTCGGGCTGTCTCAGGCTTAAATTGGGATGTCGAGCCATAAATTTGTAATACCACTCTTTTCCTGCAATCTGTTTCGTCCGATTAAAATTATGTGGAATGCCATTACGTTCAGCGACCTGGAAGGCCAATTTTCGGATATCTGATATTGTTAATCCAAACATTCGTTGCTGCATTTGTAGAATGTATTGCACCAGTTCATTCTCAACTTCATCTGAGAAAGTCGGTGGGCGACCAAAAAAATTGGACTCGTTATTTGCGTATACATTTTTACCCTCGAGATGCCGCTTCAACGTTGGTTTTGGAATGTTATACATTCTGCAAGTTTCATTAAATCCAGAGTCTCCATTCTTATATGCCGCGAGAGCCCTCGACATGTCCTCTTGGGACCACGAACGGTACTTCCTTTTTTCACACATATTGGTAAGTTCACTGCAAAAAGAAAAATCACAACGTTCCAGCGAATCAATTTTTTTAATAAATTTCTACCCAGACAAGGTTGAGTCGGGTAAATCGTACCCCGGTATGACTAGGGTACGATTTACCCGACCAAAAGTGGTACGAGTTACCCGACCACGCACTGTTTTCTATAAACGTTTCTTACTCCACACATTGTGATCATAACCTAAATGTAAAAGCAGCAAAATAATTGGAAGGAATAACACTTTCATTTTAGTAATAATTCAATTTCTACTTTGGATTCTTATGGCTACAGTGACCTTACGGCTGAACCCTGAAAACTACATCAAGTACCAGTGGATTAAACAATTGCACGTACCTTCAAGACAAGTTGTTCGGCGAGCCTCTCATTTCGGATCAGCGATAGCTATGGGTTAAAATTTAAGTTTTTGTCTCGAGATGGCGGTTATATTCCATTGTTTCTAAGATATTACGGTGGTACGACTAACCTGACGGTACAATTTAGCCGACTCTCCCCTAGGTATTGTAAGTGTGAAACAGGCCGCCAAATGTAATTAGAGGAAATATTTATAATACTATGGAGCTTGGAAACATCCGTCATCAGTAATCTTCAAAACAAAAATAAAAGATAACGAAACATCAAACGACTGTATGGAGCTAATAGAGACTCTCAAGTATCTGATGTAAGAGTCTGACGCAGTGAGAGCAAAATTTTGATCATTACTGTCGTATATTATCAGAATGGAAGACGGGGAACGATCTCCGTTTCAGATTCGAAATAGTTCGAGACAGATTTTGATAAAGCCGCAAAGTTTCCGTATTTATCAATTATTATACATCAATTGATAGCTTTTTGATAAGACGTTATGATAATCTTTTATTAGAGCAATTTATAGCTTTTTGATCCGACGTTATGATGATCTTATCATCTTTCACCTTTCTCAATATCAAGTATGTTTACACCCGCAAGTTTGGATTCTGATACTTAGCGCTGTACTTATCTTACTTCCGGAACGGTGACCATACAGACTACTCTCATCGTCAGCAACAAAATTAACGGTGCACCCTGCAGTACTCTGCGAAAAATGTCAATTTTCAGAATGCTGTAGCTTCATGACAAAAAAGTCGACAAAAATCATTCCAACAAGCGTTTCGAAAGTTTTGACTTTTGATTCCATTTCATCTCGTGGGGTAGGTCCGAGCGCCGAATTGCAAAATCCCGAGAAAACACCAAGTTTTTCAGAGTTCTTTAAGTGCATCCTGGATAATGCCAAATCTGTCTACACCTACTCCTCGATCCTGCCTACATATTACGTATGACTCGACTCGGAGTTGAATAACATGGTGAGAAAAAATCCCCCAGAGGAGTTCGAGAAAACATTTCGAAAAAGAGTTTTCAGGCTACAAAATGGCGGTTTTGAAAATTGTCTGTGATTTTCTAACGCCCCATAAAGATCTTTGAAAAAACTTGGTATTTTCTCGGCGTTCGGAACTCGACGTTCAGACCTACGTCACGAGGTCAAAACTGACCGTAGGCTGAATTTCCAAAACCTGTCTTGAAGATGGAATCTCAAACTCAGATATGTTTATTGAAATGATTTTTTTCGACTTTTTTTCGTCAAGATGAAGCATTGTGAAAATGGTCATTTTTTCGACGAGTACCAGGTGCGCCGTTAAGTTCGTTGCTGAATGGAAATATCGCCAGCTTTTACTTCAAAGCCTTTAGTTCATATGATCTGCAGTTGTTATCGGTAGAAACTAGCTCAATCGCTTGATTGAAGCATTTGTTTACTTAAATAATCAGAAAATGGGACAGACAGGAAGAGAGGAATGTACGACAAAGTCAACAAAGTATATATTATAGCTCTGTAATTGATTTTGTGATTTCCCTGTACACACGACGGTGCGATCTGAGTCACGATGATTAAATTAGTTGCGGGTAGGTCAGAGTGGTTAGTGGCAGATCGAATGAAGTAATTCAAATTCTGGATACATACTTGAAGATCATGTGATGAAAAAGTACGTGCATTTGCACGATCATCTATTGGATATTCAATACTGCAGTTTTTACGTTCATCGAATTCCTACAGCACTTATAATTATTAGAAAGCAAGGTACCAACATTCAAAGTTTTTCAAAAATATGTGGGAATATTATAATAATTTATATAATATGAAGATTTGTTTCTACTGGCAAATTGTGGATGGATATATATTATTAAGGAAATCGTATTCGGCTACTCGCTGATACGGAATCGCAGTTCATTTCTCTGCCCGAAAATTTGAATAGAGATTAAATTTAATAGCTATATTTGGTTTAATACGCTAATGGTAGTCATAATATTCGTTCTCGGAATTACTCACGAATGCTCGTAGAATAATTCGGAAGATAGACTGAGGCCTTATTATAGTATATCTAAATACTTGAAAAATGTCAACAATTACGTCCGGAGAGAAATAACCGAATGATTGAGCTTTACAGATTATTCGAACTATTCGAATCCTTCAATTATTCGATTCGCATCTACTTATTCGCACACCCCTAGCTTCACTCAAAGCTGAAAAATCTGGGAACATGCACGTGAGTGCCAAAAAATGTTTGAAAACTCCATAAAACATGCTACCTAAAAATAACTGATAAAAACACTATCACACGTTGAAATTTTTTTTTCGGAATATTCGGTTAGTGACGTTATTGCGCATGTATACACTTAACAAATAAATTGGCCTTCATTTTTATTTTTACACATCAGAAAAATATTATCAGCAACAAAATAATTTCCTTAATCACAATATTTGGCTTGGTGATAAAGAAACTTATCAATGGACGCGAGTAACTTTCCGGACTCGTAATTTTTGAAAACGTGAGCACACTTCCAGCCACAAAATCCATGTAAAAAATCGCTGTGTCAGCTATGCAATTGGGATTAGCCTTTAGGATGATGGCGTAGACCGCTGAATAAGTTACGTCAAATGTTGTAAAGTGCGCTGGTTACTTGACAGCCAAATTGAAAACTGATTGTGGAATATGTTATAAATTATACTTCATCCGCAAAATCTGGAGTGAAGTAAGTATTTCCTATAGTAGATTCCATACAAGTCGCTTACAAATTGACTGCAGTAACGATTGCGGTGCTATGTCAAATTGAAAAAAGAACGTGCCGTCAAATTGTGGATCACGAAGGTGCGATTGCAGCTATAATAAGCATCTGCTATCTCGGATAGGGACAACATTCTCATTGATGCGGCACTTCAGATGACTCAGGTTAGCCACCACCAGGTGAATGCAAAGACATTTGTTGGCATTATTTATTATTGCTCAGGTTACAAGCGATAACGATCAATGAAAGATATCCTAATTGACTTGGAGAGATGTCACTACTGCGCGGGTTCCCTTTTAACTCAATCATGTTGAATATCGGCTTGCGCCGACACATAAGTGGTACACTTGTAGAGCTATTCGATTACAAAATTATATCGAATTGAATCGAACAGTTGGTTATTCAATATCCTACAGTAGATTCCAACGAATACTACATATGCAATAGATTTATAACTGTCATTTCTGTTACTCCACTTATTTTGTAATCATTTCGTAAATTATTCAATGATCTCCTAATTATTTGATCGGTCAATCGATCACGTGATGGTTCGAGTATTGATTGATTAATAGTTCGATTATCTATCCAATTAATCGATGAATCAATACTAGCATGTCACAAAATCGGTCTATCGATTAAGTGAAGTTTATAATCATATTCATAAAACTGAACACACTTCTCCCGATAGTACGAATTAGTTTTATAATCATTTTGTAATCTGAGCTCGTGAATTTTCACGAATTATGCGTCGACACATAACGACAATGGTTGGAAAAAGAAAAAGCAAAGGTTGTGAAAGAAGCGAAAACCGACTTTTTTCTCGCCCTTATATTTTGCGACGTCTGCAGTGCCACCGGACTCGAAATGAAAGATTCAACGTTTTCAGGCGCCTTCAGATTTTCCTCAGAACCAATGAAGTAAAAGTTATCATTCATTGGCTGCATGGGGATTCTGTAACTCGTTAGGTGTCGTTCTGTGTCGGTATTGGTATCCTAATCGTCATTTGTTGACGAAAAAATGCGACTCTGTGTGACGCATCATTGTTGTGAAGTCGTTATGTACCGTTACCGATAGGATAACAATAGCTATCGAAGACTGGCCCGGTATATATCGGTAATGGAGTACCGAAAACGGACCTGTTAGTTCCAGGGCACTTGACGACGGGGCCTTCAGACTAAACAAATGACGGCCCTGAACAACCAGGAGAGGCCCAAGGGTTGTTGGAGGAAGGCAAAGGGTATTTTTTGCAAGACCATCGAAAAGATGTAGGGGAAGTCCGGGCAAAGCGGATAATGGCTAGTTTTTTTCGAATATAGTAGATAGCGCCAAAGGCCTGATTCTATCGATTGATCGATCGTTTCCCGACGCCATGACCATAGAAGTCAGTTGTTGCAGGCAAACATACGTGTGTGATGAGAAATTTTGCATTTTTTATAGTTTTCTTACGATTTTCGCCAAGGTATGGATGTGAATTATGTGTGCCTATTATTCAGCAATTCCAATCTACCTTACCTGAGAGTGTATGTTATGATTACCCTCTTTTATCGCAGAATAGCTTTTATTAATATTCGGCATGAACAATTATTTACATTAAGTTGATCTTGAAAAAGATATACCGGGCAAAGCGGATATGGGCAAAGCGGATCCGTATATCCGGACGGACAGATACAGTATCTTGTTGTTAATTGTCAGCATCTCGTTGATTATTGCAGATGGTTCATAGATACGTTAGGAAAAGCGACCAAGCGAGTTGGTTAGAGGAATCTTTGAAAAGTGCAATTAATGACGTTCGAAACAGAAGATCCTCCATTGGGTCTGCGGGCAAGAAATACGGTATCCCGTACACAACACTACAACGACACATGAAGTCAGGAAGCAGTGAAAAAAAAGCTTACTGGATGAATGTGAACATTGACACACAGATTTTAGGCATTTTTACTTCGCTCGTACGCAGTATCTGCTTTGCCCGGCTGTTTCGGGAACGCACTGAAAACTGTTGTGATCGTTTTTGTTGACTAAACATGTTTAAATTGTAAATTTCAATTATTTCATTATTTTATGTTGAAAGATAACAGTATGAAAAGCATGAATATAATTAAATTGGTTTTTAATTCTAACAGTTTGCTTGTTTTACAACCGTCTTTCCTTAACGGATCCGCTTTGCCCGGACTTCCCCTACATCACATCCAATAATATCAATTGTATTTTGCGCCTCTTCCTTCGAGATATAACACGTAGTAACTCCATTCCATGCCGAGTTTGCCACATATTTAAAGCTAAAAGAAATATTTACTTCACGCTTAAGCACCCACTTAAGGGTGCCCTGCGTCCCACAGTCTGTGTCCTGTGAGCGTCATTCTTCGTTTTTGTGCCGAGGAGTTCACATCACAGTGCAGTATAGTGAAATCACATCACAGTGCAGTGAAAATGAGAAAGAAAAGACAAAGAAAATCAGACTCAGACAGTGAAGTTGACGAGGAAAAAATTTGGAAGCAATTAAAAAGCTGAAGAAACGAAAATATCGTTCAGCGGAAAGAAGGAGATACAGTAAGTCTTCCGCATGTTCTATATGTAAATTCGTCAACCACTGGATAGCAGCATCTAGAGAAGATTAGCTTCAGTATTTGGCAGCTATAGCTTAGATCTCTTTTAGGCAGGTTAGACTGTGGACTAGACGTTAACGCGGGTTGGGGATGTCAGATGACATCCCTGTCTTATGACGATTCGGAAGATTCGCTCATACACCCTTGTCTTGGGTCTTTGCCCGTAGACTAGTCGCGCTGCGACAATGCGTTAACGTGGGCGAGAGATGCGCTGCATCATACGCCCTTGTCTTGGGCTTTGTCCCATAGACTATAGTCACAGTAGCGACATGCGTCAACGCGGGCGAGGGATGCGCTGCATCCCGATCTCATGACGATTCGAGAGAATCGCTCACGCGCCCCAGTCTCGGGCTTACGCCCATAGACCTGTTGCTGTAGCAACAAAGCGTTGACGCAGGCGAGAGATATTGCATCTCAACATTATGACGATTCGTGAAGATCGCTCATACGCCATTGCCTTGGATTTTATCCTACAGGCCAGTCGCAGGGGAAAAGGTGAGTTAACTCGGGCGAGGGATGTTCATACCACAATCTCATAAAGATTCGTGAGAATCGCAAACGCATCCTTGCATCAGGCACTGATGCATAGAATGTTAGCCCAACATTAATGAGAATAATTATTACGTTCGTTCGATACGAAGATTCTCTTGTCTCAGCCTATCACAAAATATATAGGCCCAGTATAGGCAAGGCCGCTTATACCCAATAGTATACACAAACCTCAGCCGCCTGGAAAGTGTTTGTAGCACTTGAAGGAAAAGAGGGAAGGGCAGGCAATATTAGCCATGGTCAGGATATGATTATAGACAGATGTCCTGCTACTCTTGAAAAAATTTCCGTACAAATTAAATGGCCTTGGTATCAAACCATGAATTTATTCGCCATAGTATTAAACCATCCTTCGATAGAAAATCTCGACATTTTAATTCGAAACTAATTAAAATCTGTCATTCCGTTAACATGATCATACGAATCGGATGATTCAGCTGATCCGGAAATAGACGATGGGAGATACCTGTCTGGCAGCAGGGATCAGGATAGCGATGTAGGAGTAGGCGATACAGAAAGGAACCTCTCCAGGGGGGGACCCCTCCACAGGGACTGCCCGAGACCGCCCCCACCCCAAGAGAATGCAGTTAGGGATGAAGCTAGGGACATAAACCAGGCTACCCCAGGCATCAACAACCCTCCATAGACACAGCCTTCTATCGAAGTCCAGTCTACACTTGAGGCGTCCATCATAAAGGCGATGGGAAAGAGAATCACTGTAGAGAGAGTATTAGGCCCGGCTATCTATAAAGACCTTGCGGTTAATTGGGAAGACATTTTCAAAAACGGTCTACCCAAATAGGAGGGTGTTACACTCATCCGAAAATACCCCCTCCGAGTGATTGCATGCTGATTCCCCCCCCCCCCCCCCCTCAAATTAATATGCAAATAAAGATTCCATTTCCTGCAGAAGCCATGGTGAAACGTGATTCACGGATCATCAGAAAACAATAAAAAATTACCGCTTGTTAGGCCCTTTTGGGGCAATGCACCAAAGAGGTGATAACGGGTCAATCAGATAAGTCAATTATGGTACAATCCATGAGTGACGCAGGTCAATTGCTAGCTGATCTCCAGCGAGGCGAATCTATAATTCGAAAGAATTTGATTATCGGTAATATTTGTACGTTACAAAGAGACACCCTTCAATCAACTATACCGGACGAATGACTGTTCGGTAAGGACTTAGGTGACCGTATGAAGGCTACAAAAAGCATTCAACAGTCTAGTAAGGAATTGTCGGGGAGCCAGAGTTCGGAGAGCCCTAAAGATACAAAAAACGTCAAGGGCCCGCCTCGCTATCGACAGCGAAAAACGACACCGAGTGGCGGGCCAAAGTCAGGTTTTCAGAAACAAAAAGGTAGGGAATATTCAACCGCAATCGCAACCGCAACAACGTACAGAACAATTCGCAAGCAAACAATCGATGAATCTCAAAAAATATCAGATCAAGTAAGTCAGCCCGGCCGTAATATAGCAGGAAACCTAAGTCATTCTATTAAAAGGTGGAAGAAGCTTACTTTCGACAATAAAATCATAGAATGGATCAAGGGTACCAAATTGTGTTTTCGACCACGGTTGTACTAAAGTCCATCCCAAAAGAACCACGCTGGTCAAGCATAGAAAAGAAACTGATCGCAGATCACATGCGGGAGCTCTTAATAGTACCAAAACCAAATAAGTCGAGCGGATTCTTCCTTAATCTAAAAAAGTTGAATAAATTCAATGAGACGAAGCACTTCAAATTCGAAGATTACAAAGTGGCAACACGACTCATATTTCAGGGCTGCTACATGGGAAAAATATACCTGAAAGCTGCATACTATTCAATTTCTATTGAAAAGAACTGTAGAAAGTGCTCGAGATTCAAGTTGGACGGAATTCTTTATGAATTCAACTGCGTACCTTTTGGTCCAAACATAACACCATACGTTTTACGAAAATAACAAACCCAATTGTAGCACACCGGGGAAAAACAGGATTTATGTCCGTCATTTACCTGGACGACATATTATTTTTTTTTTTTTGTCATACTTTATCAGATTGTTTAAAAAATATATAAACAACAACAGCGCAGCCAGAAACCTTACGGTTTACTATGAACGGAGAAGAGAGTTACATGACACCGTGTAACACCTGCTCCTTTCTAGGCTTGCAATACGATTCTGTAAAGATGACTCTAGAACTGCCACAAGATAGGTGAAACAAAGTTGAGAAACACATAGAAGCCTATAGCAGGTAAAAACGATGCAAGATTAGAGATTGGCTGCAATTTGAGGGTATTTTAGTAGGTTGTTGTCTGGCAATTCAATATGGATGGGCCCACACGAAAGACTTTGAAAGAGAAAAGCAATTAGCACTCATGCAAGTTGACGATGATTATGAAGGATTCATGCTCATCAAAGATAGTTCACAATCAAAATTTTTATAGTAGAGCAGAAACATTTTGTCTCGTACATACGATATAGCTAACAAAGGGTTCGACATTGAAATTTTTTCGGATGCTTTACTTACCAGTTGGGGGATACCTTGTTATAATCGAAAGGCAAATGCGTATTGGAGTATCGAGGAAAAACGACGATATAATAATTACTTGGAATTACTTTCCGCTCTTTTAGGGCTGAAATGTTTCACGAAAATATGACGAATAGTAAAATTTACCTTAGAATTGATAACGCTACGGCAATTCATACATAAATCGTAAGGGAGGTTTAAGGTACGCCAAGCTGAATAATCCAGCAAGAATATTTGGGAGTCGTGTGAAATTAGAAACATATGAATTTTCGCATCGTACATATGATTAAGAAAGAATGAAAAAAAAAAAAAAAAAAAAAAAAAAAAAAAAAAAAAAAAAAAAAAACCGTTAACGCGGGCAGGGGATGTCAGATGACATCCCTGTCTTATGACGATTCGGAAGATTTGCTCATACACCCTTGTCTTGGGTCTTTGCCCGTAGACTAGTCGCGCTGCGACAATGCGTTAACGTGGGCGAGAGATGCGCTGCATCATACGCCCTTGTCTTGGGCTTTGTCCCATAGACTATAGTCACAATAGCGACATGCGTCAACGCAGGCGAGGGATGCGCTGCATCCCGATCTCATGACGATTCGAGAAAATCGCTCTCGCGCCCCAGTCCCGGGCTTACGCCCATAGACCTGTTGCTGTAGCAACAAAGCGTTGACGCAGGCGAGAGATATTGCATCTCGACATTGTGACGATTCGTGAGGATCGCTCATACGCTCTTGCCTTGGATTTTATCCTATAGGCCAGTCCGGTAATCCTCAATCCTAATAAAGGTTGATTGCAATCACCCAATAGGCAGACGAACCCGCTATGGTAAAGAATTACCCCGGTGGCAGGGAAATTATACGGCAGTCATTCTTAGACAGAGAAATTCCGGACTCGTCACCAAATATTGTACTCGTATCCCTGAGCAAATCGTCAATGAAGCAGTACGACCGCGACGGTTGTCGGCGCAAATGGTGGCTGTTCTGCAAGAGAACAATATGATAATTTCAAAAGCTAGCATACAACAGGTCTTAGGGTTCTTGAATTCACAATATGAGACTGGAGTATCTCACGGTTTATTGAAAAGCATGAAGTCAGCAATTTCGTTAATAATCGAACCCGAAATTGGCCAGGATACTCACATAAAGAGATTTTTCGAGGGATCGGTGAAATTAAGGCCATCTGGGCCGAAATATGAGTGGACTTGGGACCCAAAAGTAGTGTTGGACTTTTTAGCGCGAAAACCAAATGACCATTTGTCCTTGGAGAACTCTCGAAAAAATTACTAACATTACTAGCGCTAGTTACCGGACACGAAATTCAAACCTTGTCACTAATTAACATACAAAATATAATTGAATCAGACCTAGCAATAGAAATAAGAATAACAGATTGCATTAAAACTTTTAGAGTGGGAAGGAACCAACCTCTCCTGAGATGGCCCTCCTACTCAGAAAATACCAATATTTGTGCGGCTAGGACTATACAAAGATACATGGCAAAGACCGAAGAGATAAGAATAAACAACCAATACTTATTCATCTCGTTTAGAAAACCCTATAATTCTGTGACGTCACAGACGTTTAGCGCTCGGATAAAATATGTCCTAAGCGAAAGCGGCATGGATTCAAACATTTTTACGGCGTACAGCACAAAACACGCTGCTACGGCGGCCGCAAAGAGACAAGGCATTAGTATTGACGTTATCAGAAAAACCGCAGGTTGGACAGCTAAGTCAAACACATTTGCAAGATTTTACGATAGACCGATCATTAAAGATCCGCACTTTTTTGCTAAATCAATACTAGCAAGTACTTCAGCCTGCAATATGTACAAAATGATTGAAAATTATCATTATCAAACACAAAAACTACTGGGAAATTATGTAAAACTTATGAACTTGTCCAATAATTTCGTACAGCCGTATATTCCTTTAAACATCTACGTGTTATATCTCGAAGGAAGAGGCGCAAAATACAATTAGGTGATTAAACGAACTTACCTGTAAGTGAAGTTCTATCACAATTGTATGAAGCGCCTCTTCCGAGAGATAGGTCCCACCCAGACCCATAGTCTATCAGAGACAACTCGTATAAGTTATCCCATTCGGATAGACCCCATGGTTGAAAATACGGCTGAACTTTAAAATGAATGACGCTCACAGGACACAGACTGTGGGACGCAGGGCACCCTTAAGTGGGTGCTTAAGCGTGAAGTAAATATTTCTTTTAGCTTTAAATATGTGGCAAACTCGGCATGGAATGGAGTTACTACGTGTTATATCTCTCGGAAGAGGCGCTTCATACAATTGTGATAGAACTTCACTTACAGGTAAGTTCGTTTAATCACCTAATTATACATTCTATGATTCCTTCACCTTTCAAATTGTAATTTCGTATAGTTAACAAAGTCCAAATTGTCGAATAAATATTTCACTACACCAATCATCGTGAGAAATTTGAATAACAAGAACATGCTCTAAATCTCCAGTCAATAAGGACAACGCCATTGGAATCCCAAAAGCGTAGCAGAGAAAAAAAAATAAAAAGAACAAACACATAAAATGTATTTTCCAATCGGCGATCGATAGTTCATGAATCGCTGGCTTTATTTTGTCGGAATTTTGGCAATAAGGTCACATGCATGACGACGCTTTCGTCCGTTCAATCATACCGTAGGTCCCAGAGGGAGCGAGCCGTTGCCGAACCCATAGCTCTACCAACACGCGTTCACATATTTGTGTACTTGAGCTACAGCCCGCCGCCCATAGCTGCTGGTTGAAGCTCAACTATACCATTTGAACGTGTGTTGATTGAGGCACTGTCTCGGCCACGGCCCATTCCTCCGGGACTCACGGTATAAAGAAATATCAGGTGGCTTTGGGAAATATGCCACTACGTCTACAGCTGATACACAGAGTGAGTTTTCTCTGGGTTCGAACGAAGGAGGGGCTTATTTCACTCGAACTTATTATCGTCTGAATGAAAATCCCTGTAGATACCCTCATACAATAATAGAGATATCTTTTTGTGTCGTAATTGGCATTCAGCATTGGTAGATGTCAATGAGTATATACGTAGAATATACCGCTCCCGCGTTTGAACCCAGAGAAAACTCGCTCCGTGTAGCTAGTTTATTCGCTCGGGTAAATCATTTTCAGCTACGGTTGGTAATCTTGATGGTATAGATATATGAGGAAATCAACGTCAAATACCGCGTGTCTACTTATATACCGTGATAGCTACGCCGACACGATAGAATAATTCCCCGACGCCTCGGCATTGGCTAAATTCGTCCAGATTGCAAACAGCCCGAACCGTAAAGCACTCGCTTCTGATGACATCCGACACCTTTCCGACCTATTAAATACAATATTTATCAAAAATTCAGCGGTATTGATTCCTGTGTTACTTGTGCTGCTGACGATGAATGAGCCTAGGCATCGATTTCCCGTTCCTACTTCAAACTTCCCACTTATGGGTGGAAAGCCTTCCGGGGCAAGAGGAAATAAGGAAATGAACTTTGCCAAGCAATAACTGACTCACACCATGTGAAATGCCACAGTGCATACTATTTATGTATTATTGCTTTACTTTTTCTTTCTCCGTGTTACTAATTCTTCGATCGCTCAGCTGACTTTCGCCGCATTTTGTGAACTGATATTATCGCCATGGTATTTTTATGTTCGTTCGAGATGTATGTATCGGATAAGATAATAACGGTACTTCAACTCCAGTAACAGCACAAGCTATGCCTCAACCTCGACTACCATCGCAATATTGTTTTTCCAGAATGCTGATCACTAATGTCACGTGACGGCAGATGCTGTCTATATACAGCAGCCTGATTCTTTGATAACAACGTGTACAACTTGCAATCGATTTATTGTCTGCAGGATAACAATACCAAGCATGCCTACCCCTAGGGAAAAAATTTGAAAGATCAAACTACCGTCAATACAACTCCATAATCAAATCGACAAAGCGCGAGCTCATATTCATAAACAGAGTGGGTTTTGCTAGTCGAATTTCGACTATTTCAGCAAAATTATCTCCCTGGTCTGGCAAAACTTCCAAAAAAACGTAGCGTCGATAGGAAAAACTTTTCTTTGTTTTCTTGATTCGACGAAGTAGTTCAGTTGATTTGATAAATCGGTTCCGTTGAATCGATCCTAGAGTTTTATTGATCCAACTGGATCAGTTAACAGCGAACGTTGGCTATATCCAGTATATAATGTGGTCGATGCGAACGAATTTTTGTAAATCCAACAATATTTCTCGACGAGTATGTGAATAGGTATCAGACCCCTAATATCTTTGGTAGGTACGTGCTTGTATCTTGTATTTTAAAGCCTATACTCATTTGCCTAGCTATGTACATGGAAAGCTCCCTAAAGCAATGCGATACCGTGCAATCGCTACTTCGACGGAGTCGAACGCAGATGAGGTCACAACCCGCGAAGTCATAATGAATATACTCAACTGGAACGATTGGTTTCTATAGGTAATTGTAGTGGAACTGTAAGTCATGTGCAAGATCACATACATATTGCTACAAAATTGAGAGGTCCACTTTTAAAGCTATCCATTGTTTTACCAATGGGACAATACGTGGTATCACTTGAAAGTTCTCATAAAAGAAGTGAGTAAGGATCAGCGCAACTTGACCGTCTCTCATATTGAACCCACGGACAAAATCAATTACCGACCCATGGGGAAGATGTGGGATGTACGTAGTAGTGTAGTGTAGTGACCAACTTACTAACGGAAAGGGTAGCCGAAGCCGGGGCGACTGTCATACATATCCTGAGCTGGCCCGGCTGGCTGTCGGCTCCTTCCATAGATCGACAAATGACTCCACTAATCAGAATGCAAAATATCTGACAGTGCGTCTTTTTTTTTTTAAGATTGTGGATGCAATGGCTCAAAGAATCTGGGTATATGGTAACTGAAATTTTTATCACAAGAAAGACGTAGATGAAGGGTGGCACGGCAAAACGGTGTAAGTGCCAAAAAATCGAAACAGCGTTTTATTTTTGATAAAATTCCTAAAAATCCATACGTATATCCTCGCAAAATGATATGGCTGACAAAAATTTATTTGCGAAGATATAAAAAGTTGGCACGGCAAAACGGTGTAAGTGCCAATGGCGCTATCGCACGGTGTATGTCGCTTATTACGACCCTACGCGACACGTTGCGCGCTCCGTAGATTTCGTGCTGTCAAAAAATGATGTACCCCTGATTCTGTTATAATACAGGGTGGTTGGTTTTAATCGATACAGGCTGATATCTCGAAGACTAGAGGGGATACAAGAAAAAGTTTGATACGAAACTGGAAGGGTTCCGAGGTGGAAAGATAATGCTGACATGCGTTGATTTGTGGATTGCCCCACTTCCAAGATTTCTCAACTACTTCGTGATTTTGGATAGGGAACACGTATTTTCACCATGACTGGCTAATAGCAAGTTCAACGACGAACTCAAAAACGTGAAATAACAAAATAAACAAAATAAATAAGAAAATAAAAACTTCATCACGTTCGAAAGGCTCATAAAGATGCTCGAAAATCTTCAAATTTGCAATACTGAAACAGTTTCTTTCAAAATGAAGCATCAATCCCCAAAGTTTAAAGAAACCACGAATCACATTTTCGAGGCAATCAAGTGTCAAACTCCAAATTTCGGGGATCGATGCTTTATTTTGGCAAAGAGTGGTTGAGTATTGCACTTTCTGAACATTTGTGAGATATTTTAAACGCTTTCTAAAAATGTAAAAGTGTTTGGAAAATTTTTTTTAATTTTTGAACAATTTTCGAGATTTTTTTAGGTTACGTCTTTGAGTTCGTCTTTGAACCTGCTATCAGCCAGTCATGGTGAAAATACGTGTTCCCTATACAAAATCACGAAGTAGTTGAAAAAGCTCGGAAGTGGCGCAATCCACAAATCAACGCGTATCAGCATTATCTTTCTCCCTCGGAATCCTTCGGGTTTCGTGCCAAACTTTTTCTTGTATCTCTAGTTTCCGAGATATGAGCGGGTCCATGTCATCTCACTCAAAAAAAAACACTCAAATCGCGGATTTTTGCGCCCTTCGAGGAATCTTTAGTACTATGGAAAAAAAAAATAGAAGTTCACGGATTTTGAAAAATTTTCAAAAATGGCGGAGTTACGGGTGTTTGAATTTTTTTGCACTGCTTAGTTTGAAAATTCATATCTCCGAAACCATCAATCGTAGCGCAATGGTCCTGGACTCATTTCACTGACAAAAGAAAGGGCTACCGTTAAAAAAATACATTGGAAACAAAAATTAATTTTTTCAAGTTTTTTTCGCCACTTTTTTCCAAAATTTGGCCGCCATTCCCAAAGGGTACGGTGAATTTCATGGAGACAATTTTTTTTAGATAGCTGCTTCTTTCCCCTTTAATTTCGTAAAAAAAAAATTATGGAGACCTCACCAGGTCCGGAGAAAAAAATTAAAACGTCCGGCCGTGCGTCGCCGCGCGCGCCGTTCCACGGTAGCCGCGCTACTCCGGTAGGCTCGCTGTTTCACGTGCTGTTGAATTTCATTCAATGTTTCGCTATCCACCAGGGTTATCCTTTCTAGGAAAATAGTTATTCAACTACTTTAGACTCCCAGAATATTTTCACTGGTTATTTCCGCTCGGAATTATACCTGTTCCGAAAATTTCTCCGCGGTTATGGTTCCTTGAACACACCTGTGCTGCAATGCAATGAAAAGGGCCGATGTTTTGAGTGAAATTGCGCTCGATGGCGCTTAGTTGGACACGCCTGTTGAATATTAATTCTTAACTTTCACATGTTCAAAATTTTCTGATGCGGAAAATAATTTCGTTTTGATGAATTTATCAGAAATTGGAATGACTGCATGTAATTTCAGAGTACCGCGAACCGTCAAAGCTTCATCAAATCGATTTTGTAAAATAGCCTCTTCTGCTGTATGTTCTGCAGACGTGCAGTAGGCAAAAGATATGCTTTTGAAATAAGAGCATGCCCAATTATACAAATCCAGCGGTGTTTGAATGGGATCTGAATTACCAATCAATTGTAAACTCGCCCGTGAAGCTAATCTTTTAACAGTTCCACCTACCCCATCACATGGCCCTTTGCCATGTGATGTCGCAAAAAAATGCCACTCAGCTTGACATCCAAAGTCTTCGGAGTGATGTGTTATATTAATAAAATTCTTTTTATTTTTATACTGGGAAGCTGCTCCATCTGAGAAATAAATTATTTTGTTTATGGGAATCGAACCTTGAAACTTCTCTTTCATGAAGTCAATCAATTTTTTTTGGAATTGCTTAGCTTCACGGGCGAGTTTACAATTGATTGGTAATTCAGATCCCATTCAAACACCGCTGGATTTGTATAATTGGGCATGCTCTTATTTCAAAAGCATATCTTTTGCCTACTGCACGTCTGCAGAACATACAGCAGAAGAGGCTATTTTACAAAATCGATTTGATGAAGCTTTGACGGTTCGCGGTACTCTGAAATTACATGCAGTCATTCCAATTTCTGATAAATTCATCAAAACGAAATTATTTTCCGCATCAGAAAATTTTGAACATGTGAAAGTTAAGAATTAATATTCAACAGGCGTGTCCAACTAAGCGCCATCGAGCGCAATTTCACTCAAAACATCGGCCCTTTTCATTGCATTGCAGCACAGGTGTGTTCAAGGAACCATAACCGCGGAGAAATTTTCGGAACAGGTATAATTCCGAGCGGAAATAACCAGTGAAAATATTCTGGGAGTCTAAAGTAGTTGAATAACTATTTTCCTAGAAAGGATAACCCTGGTGGATAGCGAAACATTGAATGAAATTCAACAGCACGTGAAACAGCGAGCCTACCGGAGTAGCGCGGCTACCGTGGAACGGCGCGCGCGGCGACGCACGGCCGGACGTTTTAATTTTTTTCTCCGGACCTGGTGAGGTCTCCATAATTTTTTTTTTACGAAATTAAAGGGGAAAGAAGCAGCTATCTAAAAAAAATTGTCTCCATGAAATTCACCGTACCCTTTGGGAATGGCGGCCAAATTTTGGAAAAAAGTGGCGAAAAAAACTTGAAAAAATTAATTTTTGTTTCCAATGTATTTTTTTAACGGTAGCCCTTTCTTTTGTCAGTGAAATGAGTCCAGGACCATTGCGCTACGATTGATGGTTTCGGAGATATGAATTTTCAAACTAAGCAGTGCAAAAAAATTCAAACACCCGTAACTCCGCCATTTTTGAAAATTTTTCAAAATCCGTGAACTTCTATTTTTTTTTTCCATAGTACTAAAGATTCCTCGAAGGGCGCAAAAATCCGCGATTTGAGTGTTTTTTTTTGAGTGAGATGACATGGACCCGCTCATATGAGCCTGTATCAATCGAAACGACCCACCCTGTATATGGGATAAACGGCGTAACGTTTTGCGATTTGAAGAGCTTTGAACTAGCCAGGAGCAACACGAGTTCAGGGCTGACCGCTGCGAAAAAAAAGGACCTCACGGATATGCTCCGCTTCATGCCTCCACAGGCCAGACTCTACTATCAGGATTCCTTTAAATAACAGTGCTCCACCTTTTTTTCATCAAAATTTCATGATTTTGTATGAAAATGATGTTCATTTTGGCACTTACACCGTTTCCGATTCCTCCCTCGTCCGCCATTTTGTCCCGTAATAGTTGGAAACTTGTTCGAATTTGGAAATCTATAACCGAATCTTATACATTAAGGTTCAACCATTCGATTCATATTTTTTTCATAATTTTAGCATCGCAATTGCGTTCGTAATCAGCATCCAAAGTAAATGAAAAAGTTGGCACGAAACGTGGCACTTACGCTGGCACGAAAAAAATCAACTTTCGCGAACGATTCTTTCGAAGGTAGATAGCTGTATTGAATCGGGGTTTGCGCCATTCCAAAGAGCTCGAGAAACTCTACAAAGTACTTTCTCATATTTTTTTTAAATCAGTTTTCAGAATTTTGGGATAGTTTTTTTTGCTCTCCTGAAAAGTCATTACGGTGGTACTTACACCGTTTTGCCGTGCCACCCTTCAGATATGCATCGAGCTGAACGCACATGCTCTCGTTCAAATGATCAGACAGCTGCGGAAAAACTAGTAATCGGGATTCGTGAAAGCCGTGATTCTGGAGTGGACAGCCATGCGAGTCCTTTTCTCGCCCGGCACGTTCTATGACGTCTCCCTTCTCTACGGGGATCAACTTCAGCATCAGCAATCGGTACGGTGATACGTCAGCAGCAACAGTCATAGATTTGTAGAATGACGTGTCCCAAACCGAGTCCCAAACGCTAGACAGCACCTACAGCTTTTCTCGAAATAAAAGAGCTACTCTAGTGGAGACTTGAGTTGCAGAGATTCTAAACGATGAGACCGCTTGTGATTTGTTGAATGACCAGGAAATCCAACAGGTGATCGCACTTACACGAAAACACGCTTTGTGCACAGCTGAGGGGCCGAATATGCAGGGTTCGGAGATTCTGGCAGTCTCGTCTTCTATGCTCTCTATTCCCGACCAACTTTCAGAATTACCCGACGCTGATGATGACGATGAAAGCGATATTGGAGCTGAAAAGATCATTGAGGATCCAAACAATGAGAAGCCACTGGACAAAATAACATTGAATCTCGCATCAAATGTAGATATACTTATATCAGTGACGACAATACCATCGCAGATGATGAAACTATACGCGAAGACCTGTGTGTCATTTCGACGGATAAACCAACACTCAAAACATTCGATGAACAAATTTTTACGGCCTAACTACCCGAACATAGTCCTTTTGTATAGGTGTTTGATAATCCCGGTAATAAGTCGACAATAAAAAATCGACACTGTGTTGGATGCTTATAGTTCCGGGACCACCAGCAGTGATCGTCTACACCGAGTAAAGGCATCTCCAGCATCATTATCATTTCCACATGACCAAGCACGAGATGCCACATGCAATTCATATGAGGCGGCGAGGAAAGACACAGTATCCACAGATGATTAGTCTGCTTTCAAGTCGCCGAATGGAAATGTCTTAATCGGCAGAATTCTTGCATTTTTCTCATTTATCGGGTAAAGGGAAGAGCAAGGAATACTCAGGTTCAAGTGCTGCCGTTCGGAAGCCAAATAAAAAAGACAAAGGGAGAGGATTGCGATTTTTGTGTTTCTGGTTTTCGATTGTGCCGGATGAAAAATTGGACAAGGCTGCAATGCACTACCATGGGTACTACCAAATAGTGAACTACGCCTGTACTATCTTAAGTCCAGCCACGAAAGGCGAAATAAAAGGTACTCATTTCGATCTAGATATAAAAATTTTTAACTTTTTGGAAACCTAAAACCACGTATTCAGTCGATCACCGTAGTATTCTGAATCCTGCCATCATGCATAAGATTATTATCTTTATAGATATTAGGGCTTTGATCGTTTCTTGATTGTACTTTGTAATCAAGCTCCTAGTGCAGATGACCATAATGAATCTTTTTCAATGTGATACTTATTGTTAGATTTTTATCTACTACTATCTAATTTCTATGAAGTATATGAGGGTTTCTTCGTCAAACGGGCCACCCGTTTAATCCGAGGTCTCCGAAAATTCTGTAAAAGTTTCTACACGTTATTGGGGATGAGAAAAAATTTTGGGAATTTTTTCAGATTTTTTGGTCATTGCATTCCAAAAATCATTTTTTCAATCATATTCACGTAGCGTAAGAACTAAGCGCCGAGCGAAACATTGTTGAAATAAAATTTGTATGTCTTTTTCTCAGCTTTTCGGTAAAATTGGAAGAAAAAAAATTCCGACCCATTTGAACCCCTTTTTCCCCAAAAAACGTTCGGAAATGTGCATTTTCCAGATTTGGACAGTTTTTTTTTTCTTGAAAAAAATGGCAAAGAAGGGTATTTATGAGAGAGTTTTGGGAAAAAAATTTTGGAGTGGAGACTTGAATGCTCTCCCAGAAAAAAAATTATTACATAGATGTTATGAATTCTCGGAATTGAATAAAAGCTACTCAATAATTTTTTTCTGGGAGAGTATCAAAGTCTCCACTCCCAATTTTTTTTTCCAAAACTCTTTTATGAACACCCTTCTTCGACATTTTTTTCATGAAAAAAAAAACTGTCCAAATTTGGAAAAAGCACATTTCCAAGCGTTTTTTGGGGAAAAGGGGGTTCAAATGGGTCGGAATTTTTTTTCTTCCAATTTTACCGAAAAGCTGAGAAAAAGACGTAGAAATTTCATCACAACAATTTTTCGCTCCGGCGCTTATTTCTCACGCTACGTGAAAATGACTGAAAAAAATGATTTTTGGAAAGCAATGACAAAAAAATCTGAAAAAATTCCCAAAATTTTTGCTCATCCCCAATAACGTGTAGAAAATTTTACAGAATTTTCGGAGACCTAGGATTAAACGGGTGGCCCATTTGACGAAGAAACCCTCATATATCTATATTGAATACATGTCTGGTAATATTTTGTAATTGTTCTTCATTTCCGGTAATCCTTTGTAATCATCCGTGATCATCCGTAATAATTCAATGAATACTTGTCATAGGTAATCCTTTGTAATCACTGTAATCATTGATTACCGGTAATCAGGTGTACGTTAAATATCAGAGTGGTTCACTGCTCGAGGAGCACCTAAGTTGTTGCGCTGTTATCGCACGAGAGAGAGGCCTAATCTGGTAGAGATGTGTGTATTCACGAGACTCAAGTGAATGTGATAGCATGTGCACTGGAGCAGGGTTACGAGCCATCAATCATTTCTGTATTTTGATAACCAATTCAATCGTCCGTCACATTCGCAATACGTGATTGAACTTGTTTGTAATGTAATGGGCGATTGAAAATGTAATGGAATCAAATTTTGATTTTAACTTCAACGGCCCTGCACTAGCGTAGCAATTAATACACAGATACTTTGCCGTATAAGGCTTTCCCCGCAGGAGACACCAGAGAAAATTCACCTTGTACAGACCTACTTGTATTTAATTGTATCAAGAGACTCTGTAGAGTCTCGCGCTAAGTACATTTTTTTTAAATGTTGTATCCACGCAAAACTCGAGCCAAGTCTATGTACCCGAACGAAAGCTACTCTAACGTATACCGCGAATTATTATCGTCCATTTCTTCTTTGTTTGCTAAACATATGGGTTATTCTAGAATGTGGGCATAGGAGCCTTTCATTTGAACCCCATATCGATGTAATCGGTGTCAGGGGTGAGATACGATTATTTGCAGATTCTTGATACCCCGGTTTCCTCGTAATATTTTCGCCTTTCGCCCTGTTCTCAAGACCAAGTTTGCTTGCACTATTCCCATGCGGATGAGAATGAGAGAGGAGAGGACTCCACTTCTCGACTACGATTATGGAGAGAGCATCGTTCCTACAGAAATCTTTTCTACAGAGTAAAAGTTCTACAGAATTGTTTCTACAGAATCTTTTCTACAGAGAAAGGACTCTATATGCCACAGTTCTACAGGATGTCCGCGACCCCGTTTCTACAGAAGGCACATGAGCCCATTTCTACAGAATGTCCACGAGCCCGTTCCTACAGAGCAAAAGTTCTACAGATTCGTTTCTACAAAGCTCGTTAAACATTATATGAGGTAGGTATTCTCGCTCATCCGGGACACTTTTCTGCGCATAGGTCACCGATTTTGGTGCCATGCGAGATTTTGGTTCTTAGCTAACCCCTAACAACGAATCCAGAGTCATACGCCCTGAAATCGAACGGTTCGAAAGTTATTCACTTTTCAAAATATGAAAAAATCGTTTTTCGAGCGCATCTGACGGTCTTTAGGTGCGTGTATCTCCAGTTTCTGTCATCAGAGAAATATTCCCTAATAGTGCTTCAGAATGAAAAAACCTTCATCTTTGAAGCCAAAAAATGAAAAAATTTTGAAAAAAAAAATTTTTGCACCCGAATTTGGCGCTTAATTTTTGTTTTTCGTCCTGCGGCCAAAGGGCATAATTTTTTCTGACGAAAATTGTACTGCAAGTAGATTTCCATGTGCCGAAAAAACCCTGAATTTTCAGGAGGGCGTTTTGCCCCGTTTTTTTTTTCAATAATTTTTTTTTTTTATATTTTTTTCATATTTACTTCCGACAAAAAAATTCGATTAATTTTTTTTTTAATTTTTAATTTTTTTTTTCTTTTAACCTCTTCCCGGCCAAATTCTGTAGCTCCGCGAGAAAAAATTATTTTCGAAGAATTTCTGCAAAAATCTGTAAATTATCTCACAGAATAGTGACCAAATTTTTTCAGATTTTTTAGGCGAATAAAAAAAAAGTGTTCCAAATCCGTCTTTCAGTAAATTAGCACTTTGAAAGACGGGTTCCCGCGGTACCGTTGATCTTTTTTCACTCATGAGGATCACACACATGCACACGAATTTATTGGCAGTTGTACGATTCGAATTGGACCAGCACAAAATATTCGAATATAGTGTCTAAAAAGCCAGTCGAAAAAACCAGTCGATTACCACGAAGTTGTATGTGTTTCGCCATACCACAGTACAAAATCATTTTCACGAATGATGCCACATTTTTTTTCTTACCATACGAACTCCACAGAATGGGATATCCCAAGACAAAATATTTCTTCTATCCATATTCGTACGCTGAAATTTTTGTAAACTCTTGTTCCAAGTATGGGACAGTGGCCAGAAAGAGGTTAAACCAATTTCTGGATAACTTTCCAAACAAATCCTGTTCTCCGAAGCAAAAAAAAAATTAAAAATGAAAAAAAAATTAATCGAATTTTTTTGTCGGAAAAAACTATGAAAAAAAAATGAAAAAAAATTATTAAAAAAAAAAACGGGGCGAAACGCCCTCCTGAAAATTTTAGGGTTCCTTCGGCACATGGAAATCTACTTGCAGTAAAATTTTCGTCAAAAAAAATTATGCCCTTTGGCCGCAGGTAGAAAAAAAAAAATTGAACGCCAAATTCGGGGACACAAATTTTTGTTCAAAATTTTTTTATTTCTTAGCTTGAAAGATGAAGGTTTTTTGATTCTGAAGCACTATTGAAAAATATTTTTCTGATGACAGAAACCGGAGATACACGCACCTAAAGATCGTCAGATGCGCTCGAAAGACGAGTTTTTCATATTTTGAAAAGCGAATAACTTTCGAACCGTTCGATTTCAGGACGTGTGACTCTGGATTCGTTGTTAGGGGTTAGCTAAGAACCAAAATCTCGCATGGCACCAAAATCGGTGACCTATGCGCAGAAAAGTGTCCCGGATGAGCGAGAATACCTCATATGTATCGAGTATTTGGATGAAAGATTGACTTTTGGGAGCCTAGTCACGGTTCTGCTTGCGCCCCTCTATGGGTTGTATACGACGCTTAGAGACGATTGCACTCGCTGTGCAACGTGCCTGCACCTGCGTCGTCCAAACGAAAACTATCATAGATGCATTAGAACCCCCAGTTGTGGTTCCGGTGGCCAAAATTCAGTAGTAAATGATTTTTCTGTAATAACAAACCTGCGGCCGAGAATTCTTTGGAATTAACTCTGTCCAAACGAATCTGTAGAACCGTGGCATGTAGAATAATTTCTCTGTAGAAAAGATTCTGTAGAAACGATACTGTAAAACATTTACCCTGCAGAAAAAATTTCTGTAGAAACGATCCACCCCCGCAGAGGAGTTTTCGTGTGGATTATCGGCCTGTTAGAATCTATACTCACATACATTATTTACAGAACTTAGAGAGGAATTTAAAGGAGTATCTATTCGGAAGCATCGGAATCAAAATAAATATCGAGATTTTCTTATTTCTATTTCGTGAACGGGAATAAAATTATTTTCCAATGGAATGAACTTACACCAACGGACCTACAATTTTCACGATCAATCTGACAAGAACGGTGAAAGTCGACCCCTAATTTAACGTCACATCTCCGCTATCTTACGAATTTTGAATGTTTAACTTGGTGGCTCACATTATTCATGTCTCGCCCGAAGGCACGCGTACATTTCTCAAAACTCTTCTGTAAGAAATAATAATTATCCACCTGGTTATCCAGATGAATACGATGTGCATGAGGTTTGAAACGTGTTTATTTACAACAAAAGTCAACAGTTGCGACAATCGTCCTAATGCAAATTTCCCATCAATTTGGAACAAATTTAATGGGTTTCGAATAAATTACATTAGGTTCAACCGTGACGATTCTTTGTTCACTTTCTTCGTTTTGTCCCTTTGTTCATTTGATGTTTGCTTGATTAAGTATCTCCTGGAGGCTGGATGGACCGTGGATGGAAAGATGATCGGAATCACGGAGCCGAGAAGAGTAGCTGCAACATCGTTGGCTAGCCGTGTTGCCGATGAGCAAAATTGTATCCTGGGCACAGTTGTGGGGTATTCGATCCGCTTTGACGATTGTACTGATGAAAATACAAGGATCAAGGTAAGCTGAAAACCGCGAACGATATGGATGTACACGCAGTAATTTGTTTTTCGTACTAACGATTATTATTCAACTTCATTGATAAACACCTGAATAACCTGTAAAGTAGATATTTTTGGAAAAGCATTCCCAAGCAACCCAAACCCGTTCGGTATATCATAGTAGTTTTCGTACCATGGGCGTGAAGCGTAACTTTACGCCCGCGGGTGATCGAACACGCCCGCCCGAGGGTGTAAAGTCTTACGTCGGAGGTGCGAACAACATTTCTCGTTGTAGTAGGTTTAAAGTACGCTGTAAAATGCATGTTTGCGGGAGGAAATGCGACATAGACCGAATCCATTTCAAATCGAGCAGGCAAGGCCAAAATGGATTGTCCGAAAATTCGAAACCTAAAAAAACTGAAATATGTTGTTTTCTCGGGTAAAAAAAAAAAAGATATGTAGTTCATCATTTGGCTGAAAAAAATTTTCCGACGAAATTATGGCCATTTGAATATTTACGCGCCCGCTACAGATTTTCTGGTAACCGAACGAATTTTTTTTTCAAACCGCTATATCTTCGGCACAGATCAACATAACTGCATGGTTTTGGTCTCATTTTGTGAATTTTTTAACGTTTTTTCAAAGCCCATGAAGAAACTGAAAGATTCCAAAAATTAGCAATATGGCGTCCCTTTTTCGAAAATTCGAAAAAACTGATTTTCTCAAAATTCCATTTTTTTTTCTTCACCTACTTTGCACGCAATATGCGCGGTGATATGCTCCATATATCCTATAAGTTTCATCGATGTTACGGGATTCCTTCATATGGAAAAAAAAACAAATCCTGCGTTCTGATGAAATTCTCCAATTCCTGTACTACTCTTAGCGTTTTCATATTAATACAGATCACGGGGAGTTTCTGATCGAGGAAAAAATATACTCAGACGTTGTTCCAGCTTTATCTGAACCGCTGGAGAAATAGATAATCGAACAACGTACGATTTATGAATTCTAAATCATAATTCCATCAAGTTCTAAGACAACCAAACGGTCCAGTCTAAAACAGAAAAGAACTTTGTAATCTAGAATTTATTTTAGGACACAAGGCATTTCTTACATGGCGATTTCTGATCAAACGGAAGTTCGAAAGCTATTCTTTTACACCTCTACGATTCTACGATCCGAAGGGCATACAAAAATGTCACATGTGGAGCGTAGAAATACGTAAAAATCCCGAGAACCGGTATGAGGTATTCAGAACATCAAAGCATCATCAGAACATATGAGAGAATGACTTTCGAATTGCCGTTTGATCAGAAATCGCTATATGGTAAGTGTACCAATTACTGGCCCTTCAAGACCCAATTATTAATCCTTATATCTTCTTCAATATTGAATCTATGATGAGAATTCTGAATGTTACCGTTATCCAAATCACTAGCTACAGATTCGCGAGAATACGGATCGATTTTTTTGATCATTTAAAAGCTCACGGATAAAAAAGAATCATTGAAAAAGGTCAATAATTGGGGCACGGTCAGTAGCTGGTACACTTAAGCTATAAGGAATACCTTGTGTCCTAAAATAAATTCTAGATTACAAAGTTCTTTTCTGTTTTAGACTGGACCGTTTGGTTGTCTTAGAACTTGATGGAAATATGATTTAGAATTCATACATCGTACGTTGTTCGATTATCTATTTCTCCAGCGGTTCAGATAAAGCTGGAACAACGTCTGAGTATATTTTTTCCTCGATCAGAAACTCCCCGTGATCTGTATTAATATGAAAACGCTAAGAGTAGTACAGGAATTGGAGAATTTCGTCAGAACGCAGGATTTGTTTTTTTTTCCATGTGAAGGAATCCCGTAACATCGATGAAACTCATAGGATATATGGAGCATATCACCGCGCATATTGCGTGCAAAGTAGGTGAAGAAAAAAAAATGGAGTTTTCAGAAAATCAGTTTTTTCGAATTTTCGAAAAAGGGACGCCATATTGCTAATTTTTGGAAATCTTTCAGTTTCTTCATGGGTTTTGAAAAAACGTTAAAAAACTCACAAAATGAGACCAAAACCATGCAGTTATGTTGATCTGTTCCGAAGATATAGTGGTTTGAAAAAAAAATTCGTTAGGTTACCAGAAAATCTGTAGCGGGCGCGTAAATATTCAAACGGCCATAATTTCGTCGGAAAATTTTTTTCAGCCAAACGATGAACTACGTATCTTTTTTTTTACCCCAGAAAACAACATATTTCAGTTTCAAATAAATCTGCAACATCACGATTTCCAGCCTGCCCGATTTGAGATGGATTTGGTCCATACGCACTGGAGTGATTAAAATGCAAATTTTTGGTAAAAAAGCACTTTCGTCTTTGTGGGAACGACGCGCCCGAGGGCTGGCGAAGCTAGCCTCGAGGCCGGCTCTTCGGTCACACAGGAGAAAAGTGTTTCTTTACCACGAATTTGCATTACCTATTTCATGCTACGGTGTAAAGTCGCACTTTACGCCCGCGGAACAGGCATATTCGAGCGCACTTTGAGCCTACTATGACAAAAAATCATTTTTCACGGCATTGGTATGAAAAAGTGGCTTTCTGGAGACTGTTTTCGGTCGGTGAAGTGGCACTTTATGCAGCTGCTCTCAGCTCTGCCATGAACAGACTTTATGTCTGAGTTTTGATGCGCAGTTCGAAGTGCGCATCTCTAAACTGCCGTATAAAGTCTTTTATTGGCAGTTTTGATTGACGCATGCGCGGTAGTTCTAACCTACAAACTTCTGGATTTTGTGCTTTTTCATACAAATACCGCAAAAAATATGGTATGTGGCATGCTCGTAAACTGCTTTTCGGCTCGGATGATTTTTCAGTATTCGCCTTCCGCTCGCCTTCGGCTCACCTTTGGCTCATACTGAAAATATCATCCCCACCTAAAAACAGTTTGTTTACGAGCATGCCACATAATATACTATTGTTAGCTATACATCTTCACAATCCAATATCCACGTAGTCTAGATATTAGACAAACGCAAACACTAGCAGCGGGGCTCAAGGCTGTAATCATGTTTTGCATTGTAGAACACTGGCCTTTGGGTACAGTATCCTATCTTTGAAAAGAGTTTTGTTTCATACATGAATGGAAAGGCCGATTTTGCTACCTGTTTTGGGGGAGCAAACAGTGGCTTTACCGACCGGCTGGATGGAAAGGCGACCGGGTGAAAAGTCTTTCTCCCCTAGGGAGGTAAGTCTTTTCTCCCAGTTTTCTCTGCCGAACCGACCATGCAGTGTGGCTCGGTCAGAACGTCACTTAACCTAAAATGAAATCGTCCTCTGACCGCAAAATCGGCCTCCGTTCATGTATGAAAAAAAATAGCATGTGCATCACGGGAAGATAGGTAATTTCTACCCTTGATGCACAATGTACTATTTCTCACTATTAAGAAAAATAATGATGGTCACTTGTACGGAAAGGTTTTCTCACGAAACTTGTTAGAACACTCGCCTTCGGCTCATGCCGCAAACCTCTCATTTCGCCAGAAAAGCCTTTCCGTAGTCGTACTTAAATGAATTTATTTACTGTATAATGCTGGACACACAAGGCAGACTGGACCTGGTCTGGTGTTGGTTTTCTCTTGATTTTTCAGACGAGACCAAGACTAGACCAAGACAGGATGTGAAAATTAAGATTTTTGCGGGACCAAGACAAAATTTGCAGTGTTTACCAGTCTCGTCTTGTGTCCAGTACTATTACTGCAACGAAAACTTACTGTTGCGAAATTGAGAAATAGCGGCCGGAATAAGTGGGTTCCTGAGCGTAATTAAGTGATCAAACAGGCAAAATGATATGAGCAGGCAAAAATCAGTACATTCAAGGAACGTGTTAAGGCCTGCGCGCACTATGCGGTAGAGCAGCGCTGCACACCGCGGAAAACAGTAGCTATCACCCAATGCATTGACAAAGTATTGTTGTAATCATGTCCTCTGAAACAACCAAATTGATGATAGTCACTGTTTTCCGCGGTGTGCAGCGCTGCTCTACCGCATAGTGCGCGTCAGCCCTTATCAGTTTAAAGTCCGAAACAAGACTGTTATTACAATAATCTTGGTTCACGGAGCAACCGTAACTCATTCGTATAAAGAACATGCCTTTTATCTTGCGAGCCTACTAGACCGAGTGTATCAAATGTAAAGGGTGGAATTCGCCCATCGTAACATTACGATTAAAATGCTAACGACTCCGCTGTCGTCAAAAACAACTCTTCCATTAGGATCTGCGAATGTTCTCCACGACTGCGACCTACGGAATTCTCCTCTGAAATTATAAGAAAAAAAAACCTAGTGTGGGTTTTTCAAGATCGTTTCATTCATAGCCCCAGCTATGCCGATGAGTTTCAAAAGCACTTCGGATGACGTTTTCACAATTTTTTCTCAGGAAAACTGGAAAATTGAACGGTCTCCAAATATCGAAGAATTTTTGTTTACAGTCAAGTCGGCGTGCACACCGAACTTTTCATACACCTGCCGTGAAGGAGAACTAATTGTGAAATGGGCATCTCTCAAATTTCTTTCTCAAAAACAAATAACGGAGAAGAAGTCGCCTCGATGCATTTTTCCTGAGATACCCAAATCAGTTGCCTGTAAATTTGTAGTATCTTCTGGCAACTTGTGGCATCTTTTTCCTGCTAACAATTTTTTCATGTTTCGTTCATACGAATGTTTATGTGATGGCCACATTTTTATTGGCGTATACAATTTCCAATGATGTGATGTAATGATTCCAAAGTACAAACGAAAAAATATAATGTTGAATAAGTTTTATAAGTTGTGTTACCCCTACAGATATCGGAATTAGGTAATTTGAAAAACTTTGCGGTCGCTTTTTTCGAGTATCAATTAAACCCCAAATATATCTGGTCGTTGCTTATACACTTCCTACGCTAACAAGGAACATCCGCAAAGTATAATACGCCTCCGATTCCGATGAAACTTGGCAGAATCTGCAATGAGCAGAACCCTGAAGAGTAATTCGTATTTATTTGACCTCTATGGGTGCGGTCGTGAATACCCCTCGTTTATAAAACCGGGAATAAAACGAGACTTTTTATGAAAATATGTTGTTTCAAAATTTCGAAAACATGTATCAAACTAAAGAAAAATGGTTCTCAAATTCAAAATCATTGAAAATTTGTGAAAATTCTTGATTTACTGCATCGGAAAAGTGTAAAGCGAACATTTTCTTTTTTTCCCACTCTCTTTATTAATAATTTCATTAAAACGGGCGGAAAATAATTGAAAAGTGATTTTTTTTTCAAATTTCAATTGCCAGCTAAACGAAGGTCCGAGCCACTTCAATTCTACCGCAGAAATTCTTGGTATATTATGTACCACATCTGTGATTTTTTTCAAATTTTTAAAACATGTGCAAATTTTCGGGTTTTTTGAGGGTTCAAAGGGGGTTATGGTGGTGACAGGGGGCCCGAAAAAATCTGGAAAAAATTCAGAGTGCTCTCTGGATCAAGACAAACGAATTTTCCAAAAATTACCAAAATCGAAGAGGTGAAGGGTTTTTGACCGTGCGAAATGACGTGGAAAGGCCCATATATGCTGCTGGAACGCTGTTGTACCCTCTTCTTATAGTATTGAAGGAAACAAGTATTAGGACCCAAAGTGAGAGAAACTATTTTCAGACCACCTAATATTTACATCATTGCTTCCAGATCTGGAAAGCTTACTAAAGATCATAGGTATGCCAACATGGCTTCAAAAAATTCATCTTCCCAATATAGGTAATACAAACGTCTCGTTACTTGATTCATGGACTAGACAATGCGAGCGCAGTGATCTGAAAGCACTACTGGATGATCAAGACTTGAAGCTGGCGACCATTCCAGAAGGAACTACAGGGCACATTAAATCGTTTGACGTGGTTCCGACACGGTGATCCTTCTTGATCATCATATCTATCTTCATCTACGAGATAATACGATCAAGCTACAATCCCTAACGTATAAACAAATTCAATCTTTTTAAACTTATTGAAATATCCATGGCACAAAATGGACACGCGGATACTAGACCGCCCTGTTTCCAAAATTCATCAGAATTTTGTTACGCAACAGACTCGGTGGCGAGATCGTAACAACCACGTGTGCTTGATGTTGAAAGCCACTTTGTTTAAAACACTTGTTCACGGAACTCGATTATTGCCATGGCTTCATTTCATAGAGGGACTATTCATATCAGCAAGGGTTCTTGAGATGAAAAAAACAAAATACAGCATCAGTGTATATCTAGGAATTCATTATGCTCGTACCCTTCAAAGAAAATTATTCACGATTATAATTTTGGCACAACGGTACAGTGGGGCAAATAATGCAATGGAGTGTGATGCTCCTGCTATCGTGTCATCTCGTCACTGATTGAAGAACAGATGGATGGGTATTGAAGTACCTACTCCGGAAACAGATATGGATATCAATTTCCGTAGAGATTGTGAATATTGCAATGATTTTCTGTCACCGTTTTGAGTTCGTCATTTCGAATTTTCGTAACCTCATCATCAGTAACCTCAAAAACAGCTTCCGTCGACTTTTGGTAAGAATCGATCGGTTTTTTATTATTGACGTCGGCCAGGTTGGATCTGCCATTTTGAACTTTTCAATTTCGACTTCACGTTCAGTAAGAGCAACGTCAGAATCCCCCAGAAATCAAGTTTCCTTGCAATTTTTACATTGATCTCAATTATATGTATTGTAGGAAATTGGGAATCATTAGCAATACCAATAGCATTTCAGGGGACAGTTCACCCCCTTGGAATTAATTTCAGCCGATATCAAGAAAACACGTATCACTCATTTTAGGATACCCAACATTCCTGCCAATTAGTTTCATCAAATTGGGAGGCGAACACTTCGCGGATGTCCCGTGTAAACTACACTCTGTAAAAGAGTACCTCTAATGTGTTTCCTACTGCAATGTACACAGCCATCGTACACTATGGGTCTGTTCGTTGCTCTTATACTTAGCTACACTCTTTTACACTTTTCACAATAGTGTAGCAATAGACCAATAGGAATCAGATTTTCTACACTAGTGTAGAAAGTGTAGATAAGTGTAAGAGCAATGAACAGGCCTATAGTATACCTTTTTTGTTATGTCAATGTAGTGTATATTACACCTTGTTCGTTGCTATGCGCAGTGTACAATATCTTCCGCCTTTATACTCAAAATCTACATTATTTTGCTCCCGAGAGAGAGTAAACAGTGTCATGCAGTGAAATTTGCTCCGTGCTTACAATTACAACCATGTGAACGAATTATTGAACAGCAAATCAATTTTTATATGCATTCATTCAAATTTCGAGCCTCTTCCAGCTACCGGTTGACCACACAACGAACACGGCGTAGCTACACTGAACTCATTACAATGCTACAGCTATAATAGAGTACACACTAGAGACCACACTGTCCACAAGCCTGCAACACCGTATTATACGGTGCGATGAAGTGCACAACCAGTCTAGTGTAGTATACCACAACCCTGATACTACAGCAGTGTGATAGCAACGAACAAACCTGAAATCGAAGGGTTTAAAGGGTCCAATCCGATCTGTCAGGAACAAATTTTTGTTGGTTTACAATATCTTCGATTTGATTCATGTTCAACCTCATGTGTTGCAATCTGATGCACATCTACAATTATTGAAACGTTATGATGTAGAATCTCGTAACATCATGTTGAACACTTTAATCATAATTCAAAGTTTATGTAGAATTTCGTGTATTTGAAATTCCATAAGTCATTGGCCATTACTTCCCAGTCGCTATTGGCTAAATGACCTTTGATGTCGCTATAAAAGCTGTATTCAATCTTATGGCTGAGACTGATCTCCAGCTATAATAGGGCACAGCTGAATGCTGCCCATTCACTTCTGGGTGATAGGTTACAGGGCAGAGTATTAATGGTTCGTGTCTGAACTTAGCTACTCTCGATTTCTCTTTTCGTTCGACGTGGACGCTAACCACATCATGAAGCAAAGGATAATGAGCGACTTAGATTTGTACATTCCCACAGCGCTGGCATGTTGCTATAACGTGATTATTTCCGCTTTGTCAAGAGAAAGAGGAAAGAAAACCCATGCCACACCATCTATCCGCCCAGCATCGATAAATCCTCATTGACCGCACGAATAAATTTGTAAATTTATTTCAACTCGTAACAACTGTATTCATTGGAAAACGACCATGAGTCGCAGGCCTCTTTTTATCCCACGTATATGGCTGGGATCGCTGCGTATTTCAAGCAACAATTAGTCTCTATTACACATCTACTTCTACGTTAATAGCATTAATCGCCTTTATCACGTGGACCACAAATATGCGATGTATATATACTAACAAATTTCAGATCCGGACATAAGATAGTAACTAGCTCGAGAACCCACATGTGCGGATGATCCGTGTTAGCAGCTGAAAGTGGTTCCAACTAGTTTCACCCTGCTCATATGCACGACACTGACCACCGAATATACAGCTCACCCACTAATAATCTTGAAAGAGTTTAATTTACACGATTTACAATTATCATTGTTCTTGATAGTGTCCATTTAATTACATGTTCGCGCACGCAATAGTGCACTTACGAGAAAAACATAGACAAAAACGCCAACAGCGCTATCGATAAATGAAGTTCTTGTACTGCAATTGCCATGCTTTCGTGGCATTGTAATTGTAAATGTTCTCGGATTATTGATAACGTAATCAGATCGTAATTACGAGCGCAAATATTTCTCGACACCAAAGTTATTATGGAGCAAAGTTGCGACACTGTTACGAATTAGTTTTCAGTCAAACTTATTATACATCATATTGATAACTAAGTGTTTGACTAAATTTTAGGAGAATTCTCAGTCTGCAATATTTCAATAGTGAAACACAAGAGCAAACGACCTAAAGATATTCATTAAGAAGAGAGTACATTCACATCGCATATAATATTACAACACATGATGAAGAGCTTTGAATATGGCCGAAATAATAGCATTGCAAACAACAATACTGAAATATTCCAAGTTCCGGACAAAACATGAGAATACATAGTATAATTTGAAACGGAATAGATACATTGGCCCCTGAACTAATATATTGCAATCACATGCGGAGCCCTTTATCCTTGATTCGATTCCAATTATGTGTGCTAATTGCATCCGAGCTTTCAATTAGTTCTACCGTCGGGAGGCATAAAAAATGCATGAACTTTGGGACTTGTTCTAGATACAAAATAAATACTTTTGGAAATGGGTTTAGTTATTTCATTTTTCGTATTTTATTCTTCTATCAATGGCGAGTGAGTTCCAATTTCATTTATAAGAAAAAAATCCAAAATGGCGGCTTCAGGCGTGTTTTGGTCTGCGCGAGGCGTTCCACAGCCTTGCCACTTCATCTGAAACAAAAACTGGTTCAAAAATAATTGAGCTAGACCAAATTTGGGAGGCCTTATCGGTTTTCGTTTTCTGAAACACTCCTGGATAACAAAATGGCAGTCGATTGCCAAAAAAACAAATTTTTGTGTCCTTGCTTTTTTTTTTGCTTCAACGGACAAAAAAACATAGTCCAAAATCAATTTTTGACAAAAATCGCTCCCTAATGGCCCCGAGGGATTGAATTTCCATATAATTGCGCAGAGATTTATGAGAATCGGTTCATCCGTTGAAGCTGTAGAGTGTCCCGCGCGCTGAAAAATGCCGTTCCTGGAAGAACGCATTTGAAGTTGAACGTTATCGAAAATCTTTGACAACTTACATTTTTAATCAGCTATTCCAGCACCATACAGCAGCCCTTCGTCTTCGATGTTGTGTTCCAATCTTTCCAACCAACCGTTCCACGAAATTTATAAGGTGACCTCAGGTATCGAAAAAAAGTCTCCCCAGCAAGAATCGTGCTCCGAGCGCCTCAACTACCTGATTGCCAGCCGGCGGATGGCTCCGCTCACTTTAAAATACTCTACGTATGTGAAAATATCCTTCTAGCCACGTCTATAAACACTTTGGGGACGCAAATTATGAAAAAAAAACAACGAATTTTTCATCGTCATGTAACTTCCCCTAAAGGAGGGGGGGTGGGGGGGGGGGGGGGGGGGGAAGGGTTTCAGAGTAAAAAAAAACCACGAGTGAATTTTTTTTTAAAGTATGGTTTGAGCAAATTTATTGAAACCTCTTGTACATTATTGAGTATACTTTTAACAATATTCTGTAATTTTTTCACGCGGAAATATTGAACCAGCCGGTGACAGAGCTTACCCCAGAACATCTTAGAAAAATAACAATTTGCGGTGTTCACTATATCTCGGTCGGAAATTATCGGAAATCAAAAACCATTGAAATTCAGTCAAAGTATCATCAAATTCTCCCCCCAACGTTCTCTGATAATTTTTTTTTCATTTTAAATTTTTTGGTGGCCATCTAAAGTGTAAACAGCGAAAAATTCCGCCATTTTGTGGGTGGGAAACCCCCTTAATGTACAAAAAAAATTTAACTAAACGTTGGGGGAGGTATTTTATATGTAGAAAATGTATACCAAGTTTGAATGAATCGGTCAAGTAGTTCTGAAATGGCAGTGAACACGGACTTTGAAAAAGTAGTTTTGAAAAAAAAACGCGTTTAAAAGTTTATGAGCTAAAAAAGTGAAGCAACAAATTTTTTTGTTCAACTTCAAAAATGTCTTTTGGCTTTACTTACCTGTGTTTGCTAAATAAAATATTCTCGATTTAATCTTTGCTGAATGAAAAATTCGATTTTTGGAAAGTGCAAACCCTTCCCCCCCCCCTCCCCCCCCCCTTGAAGCGATATGGCACAAGTCGGTCTAAACCTAACCTAGCCAAGATGAGGAATATGAAACTAACTGGAATTCTATTTGTTTTTCCCGAATAGTAAGATACTTGGCCACTTACTGCCGTACTAAAGCATTAATCTCCTGAGTATCATTCCAGTACGTTGCATAGTTTGGAAGAAATTAAGAATCGCGTTTTCGAGGTGATAACAATTGGTAATCATAAAATTCAGAATATAGTCTCATAGCACCTTAAGGCAACATGGAAGTTTGTTCAAAGTGCCATTGTTACCGCAATTGTTGTCACCTTGGAAACGCAAATCGTACTTTCTCGACGACTACTCAATCGGTCAGAATCATATTTCTTATTTGAACTAGGTCAGGCTCAAAGCGATTTGTACTGTATCACCTCAAGTTGCGCCGCGAATTTTTTTCAGGAGTGATAGGCGTCCAAAGTAGTCAGAGTTGACTCACCGTCGCCTCATACGAAATAGGAGTATTATATGAAGATGGCTATTCATTTCAACCTCGTATTCTTCGCTGTTTATCATCAAATTATGAAGAGTCTATTACAACTTATTCGAAAAATAGCAAACCTGACCTAAAATAGTACTGGATTCGATACATTAGGCGAGCATGGTAGTGAAATTGGGAGGTTCTTTGTTTATATAGCCCCTACCTTCTCTTATGAAGGCTGTTTTTTTGAGCTTATTATTATACTGCGTGAAAACACTGTGACAAAGTGAATTTACCTGTCTGCTGCGTATGGCTGCTATTGCAAAACGACAGAATCGCTTTTTTTTACGGTATTATCGTTTTGCTGTGGCTCGGTGGTTTACCTTTATATTTTTGGAGCTGATTTTGCGTAGTCTTACCATTTTGGTGTTAAACCGAATTAATTTTTTTTCGTCCATTCTCTCGTCAGTAAATTTGTGATAACTTTGTGAACTGATATCTCGAAAACCGATTCACGGCTCAGCCTGAAACTAAAAATTAATTGTGTTCGATATTTAATCATATAACATATCATTTCGCACCGCGATTGGGTCTGAAATCAAGGGACTATGAACAGATGAGGTATCGGTTTAACTTGCGGTCACCCTTCGTATGTTCATCCGGGTGACGTTTGTTTACCGTGAAGTACAAAAATCAATCTCCAAAAACACTCGATTACTTTACTTTTGTTCTATCTGCTGTAGTACTGCATTACTACAGATTCAGAATCAATTGGTACACAGAGAAAAGTACATCGTATGAACAGACACAGGTCTCTACTGCTATGAATATCGCGATGTCGTGACTTACAGGGTTTATGATAAAGGACACCACAATTAGCATCGCATTTGAAAATCGATACGATAACAGATTATAAAAATGCATCAGTTTTATTCCAGATTTTCATGAATGTAGGGGAGACCGGGGCTAGTTGTCACACGGGTTAATTGTCACAAGGTTCATATCTTCACCGTCTAATGTTTGAACGAGCAGCGCGATAGATTGAAGTTATAGTTCAATGTTAACAACAAATGAATGTCGTTAGCTTAGATATCGCATCATATGCGGCCTCGCAGCGATTGAAAAACTGAAATTGGACCTCCTAAGTAATTATTCTCCATCTTGTAATATGTTTTTTCTCATTTTCTGGGCTGCCTTGAAATATTCCGCAATGAGATAATCGTAAACGTGATTCTTTTCGCTTTCATTTGATATGTATGTTTTCGATATTTGAATACCGCGTCACCAAGATATGAACATTTCAAAACAAAACATTTCAGCGCAAAATCGCGTTGGGGCAGGTTGTCACAAAATTATTGGGGCTAGTTGTCACATGCATTCTCATCCGATAATTTGCCCCATTTCGATTATTCCATGGTTTCCTGAGTCTGGGTCAACTTTCTCGAGATTTTCGGAGTCTGGGTCGAATTTTCCATGGTTTCTGGGGTTTTCGGAGTAAAGGTCGACTGTTTCGTGGTTTCCAGGAAAAAACTCACGGAGGAATAGAATTATTGCTTGAAAATATACATTAAAAACCCGAGGTGCAGAAAAAATTATTCATCATTATTGACCCGTTTTCGCCATTTAAACTGCTTGGGACAACTTGCCCCGGGGTCTGTGACAACGTACCCCACCCCGGGGTAAGTTGTCACACTCCGCAATTTTTCTCGGTAATTGAAAAAACGCTATTCAGACTTGCTTTGAAAATACCAGGAATTTTCCGTAGGTGCACAAAGGATGCATCTGCAATACCCTATCTATGAATTCAAAAAATTTTGAATCCGAAGAATTCTAAAAATCAAAGAGTAAAAAGTGTGACAACTAGCCCCGGTCTCCCCTATTTGGAATAGAAAACGGTATTTCTTACGTGACCAATTAGATTTCCATGAGAGTATTGTCGCAAGTACTACACGATCAAAACCACCTTTTCCGTGTAGTGATACGATCTGCTAGATCTAGCCGTTTCCAAAATGCTACGAGCATTATTCGCAAGTCGATTATAACAGAACCCTCTTCAAAATGTGTCACGATGCAGTAATAATTCGTCGTCTGAGAGAAAAAAGTTGTTCTTTCGGCTTTATCATGAAAAATGTGATGTTTCGACTGCGCGGTGAAAAAAGTGTTGATATGATAATCAATATAATATCGATTCGGGATCGAATATTCCTCAGCCATTTTTTCGGAAAATGATGTTTTACTTCAATTTTCTACGTTTACAATTTTTTAATTCTCCCCGTTTTCTATTGAATATTTAGGTATCAAACTTTTTTCTTCAATTTCTGGCCGAAAATGGGATGGAAAGTTCTTTGGCCATTTTTTTTTTTTTTTTTTAACCATTTTTCATTTTGATTCTTTTGAAAAATAGGACTGAAAATTCGTTGGTTACTTTTAGGAATTTTTTCACTTTGATTCTTAATTTATGGAATTCTAGTTTTTAGGCACGATCGCATAGCGGAGTGCCTGTTACATTCGTGATCGCGAAAATCGTCGGATCGAGAGAAAAAATTTCTTTCAACGTAGAAATCCGTTTAATCCCTCACAAAATCGGTTTTTAGCATTTTTCAAAAAGTATGTGTGTGTGTGTGTGTGTGTGTGTGTACATTTTGTATCCTGAATTTCGGGAGAACGACTTGAACGATTCGGATGAAATTTGGAGGGGAAATCGATTGTTTGGTGAAGATGTTCCATTGCCCGTTTGAAGACTCTTCTACTTCCGGTTACGGAATCGCGAGTGTTTGAACATTTGAATGAGTATTGCGCCTATCCTCAAGTCTAGGAAAAACAGCTCAACCGATTTGAACTAAATTTTATTGAAGTATCACTTCCTGTTTGAATATTGAAGACCTACGATCGTGCCTGTTGCAAAAAAGCGAAACTTTTCGGTTCATACCGCTAGTTATTCGTTCATTTGTTCCTTTTAACGTCTCCCCCCCCCCCCCCCCCCCCCCCCTCCCCCGAACCACCGCCATCCTTCACGACATCATCCGCTATTGAGTAAATATTAGAAAAAAAATCCAAAGTAAAATCTTCTGTGGAATAATCAACGACACGGGAAAAAGTGAATTAGGATACTCGAAGAAAATAAAATGAAAAGGCAATCGCGAAATATGAGAAAAAATTTGAATGAAACTGACGTCCCTATTCTACAGAAATTGAAGAAAAAAGCATGGTACCTAAGTATTAAAATAAGCGACCATAAAGCAATTTGGTTTGCACTATGAAACCAACATAAACAGAAGATGCAAACAAAACAAAAAAAAACCCTACCACCCTGTACGTACAATAGCCCTATAATATCAATATAATACCACTATATTTTTCTTTTATTAAGAAAAAAAAAAACAATAGGCGATCATGCCTCACGCAAAAATGAGCTTTGTGGCCGAAACACCCTAGGTTTTTTTTCCACTATTTGAAGCGTGTACTAGAGTTGACGATTGATTATGCTATACGACGAACTGAATATTTCACTTCGATAAAGTTCCTTTTTTTTCAGTAATTTGTGGCATTTCGTGTGTGGATGATGAGAAAAGGCTGGATCCATCACTTTTACTGAAGAAAATCTTGTTCAAATTTTTCATTGTAATTTTCGCTCCGCCTATGTTGCAAATCTTCTTGCACAAAAACCGACAGCTCACCGAAAACTATCAACGTACAAGATTAAAAGATTATCCAAGAGGTAACCGATCCGCTCTACTCGTAATGTCACCGTAAGAAGTCTACATTTGTACGGTTCTATCGGAGGTCGTCTGATGTAACGAACAATCCCAGGAGTCTCGATAATCAATAGACGTGTTTCGGTGGTACAGAAACTCGTTAAAAGTGGGAAAACACTCTGATGCTAGTGCTCGAAAAATTCTTGAAATATGTTATGAGTCATTAGGAATAATTCGGAGTCCCTACAGGATTTCATTCACATTGGAAGTTGTATATGAATCGTCCAAGGACGTCGCTGTGAATCATAAAAAGCCATTTGATAAATTACCCAAAATCGATGTGAAACTATGAGGGAAACTATCGATAATTTTGAAAATTCGTGACTCTGCCGCTTAGTTATTGATCGGCACCTAAAATTAACGAATGTCTTTGAATATATCATTCACCGTGTTCCGCTGTCAGAGATACTTATTCTAGTTCATTTCTGTAGCTATTACTCAATTTTGACGTACTCTCTTGCGTTTTATCGGGTTCTCGCCCATACGTCAATATTCTTTAGTAAAACTGTATGCTTTGGTATGCTTAGACCTCATGCGAATTAGCCCTAATGTTATTGTTAGCGCGCTTCAGTTGATCGTCACATGTTTTATAAATGTCTCATTCCTATACTATACGAACATAGAAGGAGTACAGTACTGATTACTGCGTAGCACAGTAGGTTGTACCAGTTACTATCCGAATGGCATTCCTTCCCATGCGAACGATATTCATTGCTGCTATTCCAGCAATGAGTACTATACACGGAAACTAACAAATACTGTGCTATACGAGTAGTAAACATCAGTGTCATGCACTTTTGGCGGTGTAGTGGGCTCATTGAAACAGTTGAAGTAGCTGAAAATAATTGTAGATTCCGTTTGTCACTCCGAATCATCTGAAAATGATTCAACTGCACAAGGAGGTCAATCACACGCAGCAGCCACCCGCACTCACTCTGAATCAAGAAGATCAGTTGAAGTCGATGAATCGACCGATGGGCTGCATTTGGTCATTGAGCGTCATTCCAAATTACAGGCCAGTAGTGAACCTGGATTTCTCTTGGCTAGTACCTCGACATTTCACGATACATGGAGAAATCAATGGCTCCTGTAGAAAATAGCGTTGATAACTTATTCTCAGTAATGCGGAAAAGAATAACGTACTTCGTTAGCTACTGAAATAATATAATATTAAATTCCAGTGTAGGTTACGTAAATAATGTGGGCGTATCTCGGCGATGTAGAAAAGATAAATCTATCTCACAAGATCTCAGAATCAAGTGAAACAAACATTCGTGATGTCAGCCGATTTAACTGTAATGTGCTGTACTGTAATAACGTCCTATGATCAACATTTTGGAAAGCAGAATTTGCAGAGTGTCTACTAAACCTTGCAGCGAAGTTCCTTGAACTATCCAGGTTTTTCTAGGTGATTTTCACAATTTTCCAGGCTATCGAAGGGATGATTTCTTATTTATAACCTCTTTGATGATACGATACCCTCTTAATTATATTTTTTTTCTGAAGATTTCTAGTGTGATTTGGCTGTAGTGAACTTTTTTCTACGTGTACGAATCGAGGAATGAGAAAAGTTCTTCACGCCCGAATTGGCCGTTTTTAGAGTGCCAGAAAAAATTATTCACTCGTCACAAAATTTTCTGAAATTTCCCGATTTTCCGCGTTTCTTTCCAGTGAATAGACTCGAGTTCGCCTTAGGTGTATTTAGATTCTATGGTGAGCCTATTCCGCGAACGCATTAGTAAAAATTTCTTTTTCAAAATATTTGATGTGCTACGAGACTCTGTTCGAAATTCCATTATCACCAATTGCTATCACCTCGAAAACGCGAATCGCAGTTTCTTCTAAACTATACAACCTATCGCAGTGAAACTCAAGAGATTAATGCTTCACCACGGCAGAAAGCGGCCAAGTATTTTACTGTTTGGAAGAAATCAATGAAATTCCAGTCGGATTCATATTGTTATTGGCCCGTATTCAGCAGTCGCTTTTAGGTGCTACTTTTGCATCTAGCCTATAAGGGTTCAAAATTTAGCTGTAGTGCTGAATATCGGCCATTGTATATCACGGCCCAATTACTCCCAAAAATTTATATCTTACAATTAGTATACGATGAATGTACTGAGAAACATAAAGTCCGAACTCTCAACCCTAATTGTCTGATCATTAACGTTCGTATCACTTAGAATGTGGCGATCCCGAGAGATACAATTTTCTTTCCGAAACGCTCTTATCTCTTGCATCACTGAGTTACGCACTCTCCGATAGGAGCCATTGAAGTGTGGAAGACTGAAGTTCGGATCGGTCGAGCAATTTTCGTCCATTCGGGTATAAATCAGTTTGTTGACAATGAACTCGAGTGAAAAGACGTGAACATGTAAATAGTTTCTGAATCTGTATGTCAGACAGTGAAGTCTCGCTCCTGAGACTACAATGTACCTAACGTGACAAGTTCTGCTCTTGGGTAGAGTGAGGAATGATAAACAATAGTGAGATATTTTACCTACGATTTATCTGCTGTGTGTGGTACACGCAAATAAAACGGAAATGTCGCACAGAGCGAGAGCAGTAACATCCCTAAAATTTGTAGGATTCTGCAAAGGTAACGTTCGTGAATTAATTTGCGTTTCGCCAAGATTTGACAATTCTATCGACGACTCCGCGGAATAACCAGCCATCTCAGAAGTCGCTTGAAAAAACAGCTTTCTCACATTTCGTATTAAGAAGCAGCTATCTCAAAAGTCGCTCGAATAACCGTCTATCCCGCGAGCGACTCTGAAAACCGCTCTGTAGTTGCATGGCAAGTCAATAGCGCTACAGCGAGGTTTCAGAGTCGCTCGAGAGATAGCTGCTTCTTCGAGCAAAACTGGAGATAGCATGCTTTTTCAAGCAACTTCTGAGATAGCTGGTTATTCCGCGGACCCATCGATATGAAAGGGCAATTCTTCCAATTTGGACATGCGTCGAATTTTTAGAGTCGACCTTGAAAGGTGCATACCTTTCCCATACCTCTTATACTAACAGGTTTTGAATATGTATTACAAGGTGTATAAAAAAGTTTAGTTGCCACTTCGCCAGATTATTCTCCAGCTCGAGATCGGTGGAGCGCCCCAATAACATACCCTCGCAAAATTGACCTTGACCCTAAAACTCAAGGTCAAGTTGTTTTGTAAGCTTAAAAAATCTGGATTAGAAATAAAAGTCTCTGAGGAACCATAGGTTGGAAATGAACTTTTCATCATTCTAACCTCAACACGGTCAAGAGAGATTTTGCGGGGACTTCTTATTGGTGCGCTCCACCGATCTCGAGGTGGAGTATCATTTGACGAAGTGGCGACTAAACTTTTCTATACACCCTGTACAATAATCTAATGGTTATTCATTCCGGTGAAGTCCTATAGATTCTGGAAAGTCTTGCGATATCTTTGCAAATCTGAGGTATGATGAAGTTTTGGGAAGTCCCACAAACTCTTCCATGTATGAAGTTCCCGTGGAATATGTGAAGTCCCTCTAGATCTCAGAAGATTTGCGAAATCCCGTGGAATCTCAGGAAGCCTTTGGAATCATTAGAAGTCCGTGAAGTCATTTTTCCTGTATCCAAAGTCCGGACGAAGTCCTCGTAATATTCCGAAAGCGTTGATAGTTGCGAAGTTTGAAAATTCTTGGAGTTATTCCGAATGATTCAATGATCAAATCCCAAAGTATCTAATGACCAAAGTTTTTCGACACGGGTGTGCGTAAAATCTGATTTTACGCATTGTTCTGCTGAGACAAAATCAAATTTCACGCAAACTGCATCGAGAAATACCGTTCGCAACACGGGCGTAATACTTCACACCCTTGTGTGATGCCGTAATCACGCGGGTATAAAATTTAACTCCCTCGATGCGAAATGTACTATTCTTTATTCAATATTCTCATGGCGTTTATGATAAGTTGGATAAACCCAGTTCATCATAGTGATTGACGGATTTTGCACTTGCAGTACATGACCGAAGGCATTCTGCTTCGAGAAATGATGGGTGACCCATTATTGACCAACTATTGTGTTATCATATTGGACGAAGTACACGAGCGGACCTTACTCACCGACATCGTGATGGGATTAGTGAAAAAGATACTACGGGTAAGCTCACCATTCCTTGCTGATAACTATCAGCTCGTCATAAAAACAAAAATGCTAAGAAAGATAATAAATCATGAACTAAATGCCCTAGCTGGGGTTGTTCGTGACAATACATGTTTCTTTAATTTAGTGTTTGTTCGTCGGGAAGGGTCAAGGAAGAAATTTAACGTTGAATGCATTTTGACGTTTCGGCTGGGCCCAGCCCGCCATCTTCACAATTCTTTTCTAACCTCACCACGCCTAACCTAACCTCACCTAACTCTAATCTAACCTCACTACACATGTGTTCTCTATCTTGTACGAATGATTGTGCAATACTAGTTAATTATTGTTTTTTCCTAATAAAAGAATTCTGAAGATGGCGCGCTGGGCCCAGCCGAAACGTCAAAACGCATTCAACGTTAAATTTCTTCCTTGACCCTTCCCGACGAACAAACACTAAATTATGGTCTGCATGGGTCACGAAATCACACATAAATACATGTTTCATCATTCGCCCCATAGAAACGACGAGGCTTAAAAGTTATTGTGTCGTCGGCAACTGTCGATGCTGAACAACTTCGCGACTTTTTCAACACAAATACTTCGAAGGACAGCGCAAAGGATTCGGCAACGATTATTAGCATCGAGGGTCGCCTGTATCCTGTCGATATTTACTACGTCGAAGGTGTTTATGCATTGGCATGTTTAATATGTTAAAATACACTTTGCATCTTTCATCACTGTGGTGAAGAGAACTCACGCGCATCAACTGAATGTTACGACATTTTTGCATTAGTAAAGTCGAAGAAATCATCCACGGGGAATTACTTATTACTAGAGTGACCGGCGAGTTCCCTTCCTTCATCATATAAAATAAATTAAGTCATTTGCTTCATACTAAGTTTCTTCTAATTACCTCGTATACGTCACCCGCTAACTTCCGTTCCAGATTAAGCCTTCAGAGAATAGTACGTTGTGTTGAATCATCGTCGACCAGCTTACCTGACCGCGTTAAATGTTAACGTCTCCGATATATTCACGTTGCTCAACATATATAACGTTTGATTATTTCAGAACCTGTTGCTGATTACGTCAAAGCTGTCGTTAACACGGCGTTGAAAATTCACGAGGAGGAAGGACAGGGTGACGTCTTGGCCTTCCTCACGGGAATGGAGGAAGTAGACAGAGCCGTTGCTCTGCTAAACGAGCATGCCAAATTGATAAAGGATGGAAAACGTAAAGAAATGTAGCAGCTTTATAAGTTTGTCCACTCTAAAATGTAACTATGTGTAAATGAAGAAAAATCGAAAGGTCCCCTGCATTTAATTCGCTATAATTGATTGTGTCGATAGGGTCGATCAATTCACATATATTTCCGAAAATTGAAACCGATAATGTCATGTCTCGAATTCCAACCAGATTCCATTCTCCTAATTGAGATAGATGCCGATTTTGTTTCTATTTGTTTTAGAGAAAATCCTGCCGCTAGCAATGTACGGCTCACTTCCCAACTCTGAACAGTTGAAAGTATTTTGGACTGCTCCTAAGGATACGCGGAAGATTGTCGTCGCGACGAACATAGCGGAAACCTCGATTACGATACCGGGCGTTGTTTATGGTGAGCTGTTTCCTCCACTTCCGTTGGAATCAAAAGATTTAACTCCGTAATTATCTTTCCGCACAAGACCTGCTCTAATACTGCACAAAAAGTGTTTTTTTTTTATGTATTTTTTTTTACGTATATTTCCGAATGAAAACGTGTTTTCTTGTTCTCGCGCACCAACAAAACCGAGAAATCTGATGTACACCGCGCGTGAAACATTTTGAAACCTTTGAAGCTGCTTGAAATCCTACAAACTACATTGGAATCTTCAACGTTTCGGAATTTTTAAAATCTCATAGGATCTTTCCAACTCTCTGAAATCCTCTGAAAAATGGTGAAAATCCTCAAACCTTTACACCCGTTGCATGACCATCAAATACTGCTATGCACCTGGAAAACCTGAAAAATCTATGAAAAGTCAGAGATTCTCGTATGACAAGGAAACGTCAGCGTCTTTTATAAAAGTAGCGGAAATTTTGTAAAAGTGATTAGACTTTAGTGTAATCAGAATAAAATAAGGCTTCTTCACCTGAATTTCAAACCAGTAATTTAAGAAGTAGTGTGCGTTTTTGCGAATTTTCTGAAAATTAGTCATCGTCAATATTCGATGATATAGGCTATGAAACTGATGATACGTACCTACTGAACGGTAAATGTTATCCGAAAAAATTGTAAATTCTAGTCATCCATGTTTTTATAAATGTCTATACTTGCAAAAGTCCGGAAATCTTAGACTCTCAAATTCTTAGCACCTCTACATCAATCATACATTGAAACAAAAGAAAAATAATAATATCTGAATGATATTTGAATGTCTAATCAATAACGTGATATAATTATATTCACCAATGGTGAGCGATGAAGATTATTTATATCAATTGGAAAACTCAAAACTATTTGTATTTGTCGATAGTTATCGATAGCGGGTTTGCCAAAATCCGGTGGTTTGAAGTGGAGACACATACAGACAGCCTCATAGTAGCGCCCGTATCTAAAGCATCCGCAAACCAAAGAGCCGGCCGCGCGGGTCGACTGCGATCTGGAAAAACATACAGGTAATATAACCCAATTTTAATAACCCTTTGTTGAGAACGATATGGCTCAATTGGACCCAGTACCGAGGGGTTGCCCATGAATTAAGAAATCATTCAATCATTTCATCCGAAAACAGACAAGAAATCGCTCGAATCGCATGATTCCTGATTTCCTCATGATTTCTCAAAATATATCGGAAATCATGGGAAATCACAAAAAAATCACGTGATTATGGGAATCACTGATCCCGTTTCCAAACTAGCAAGCATATTGATAAATGTTCATTTCTTGACAGCAGTCTATAAATCAATGATTTCTGAAATTTAGAAATCACTCGTAATCGTTAGCATCAGCAAAAATTACATGGAATCGCAGGTAATCTCATTGATTCGGAAATCATGAGAATAGCAGTCGAAATCATAAGGAATCGATTCCTTTTGGAAATCGTCATGCCACCGAATTTGCGAGTGAGTAGCCCCTCGCTCAGTACCTACATGGCGTGGACCATGTGCTTCAAACACTGGCAAAACCCTCATCATCACGGATTTTTATCGACATTCACATCTCTTATTCCACAAGTTCAGAGAGCATCTCAAATCATTTTCATGATTTTTTTTCTGCCGTGTACGTCAGTCTGAAGATCTGGGTTATCATTAATTTCAGTCATATGACGCGACCGTAAATCACTTATATATCCCGTAAACTACACTACGAAGGTATGATTTGTAGCAATCAATGGAAAGCTCATCATTCCATCTAAACGAACACAATGCTTCAATGGTTGCCATTCTGCTTTTTTATCCTGAAATTGCTTTGCTTTAGACGAGATAGCACCTCTGAGAAAAGCCCTACTTCCTTTCATAAGATGCCCTCGAAATAAGCTGGATAAATGCAAATGGCCCAGTTGTATGAAAGTCCCTGTGAAGTTCTTCAAATAAGTGTATCCGTACAGGGTTCTGGGACAATTCTTGAATAACACAGAGAGGCTGCCATTCACTTCATGAATTCATATACCTAGTTTGAGCATTTTCCACAAACGATAGCTTTATCATGCTGCTTACAACGTACAAGCGAGCGGAAGTAGCATACGTGCGAAATTGATAAAAATACAAGTTCTGAAACAGGTGCGCACAAAAAACTGTTGCAGTAGAAAATCTGAAGGAAATTCGTGATCCTCTCTACACTTCCAGAATAACGCATACCGAGTAGCGGGAAAATTGTAGATGGTGGAGACATCTGAAAGGCTCGACTTGCATGTCGGCAGCCGTATTAAATTGCTCTTCTTCAAAATCGTTTCATTACTACTACACTTTTCTACACTTTCTATACTGTGCTACAGAATCATTCGGCGTCCACCACACACTATCATAGTGTCGAAACTGAAGAAAAGTATTATCACAGTGAGATAAGATGAGCCGCATAATGATAGCGTCGAGTGGTGGGGTAGTTATAAATTTTATCACTACTTCCGAAGTAACATGGAAAAAATGCTGGGTCATTCAAATGAATTGTCAATCGTTTTCTGCAGTAGCCAAAATTTTGCTAGCGTAACAAAATTCGTTGGTTCAACTAACAAGCTTGATGTGATAGAGGTTGCAAAGAATCTTGGTACTGTATACAAAACTTCTTGTACTTCACACATAGCGAGTCTTTTTTTCCAATGAATATTATTATCCAGGAAAATTTGTGCCTCAGTATGCCGTGTGAGGATCGTCAATGCTTGTGTTTATTTTCCGACAATAAGGTTCGCGTGGATGAGTGAATAATTGTAGCTCTCATTACTAGGCAACCTTACGTAATTTGGCTGTTTATGGATATGTTTAATCTAGCATGCTTTTCTACAAATATGGAATTACGTATACATATGTGTATATGGCTGCATCACAAGCCATAACGCAATGCTATGACTCATGCTTGCTGGATCAGCTTTTCAATTACAGGCTACAGTACTGCCCACAAGTTCAAGTTCATTCTAGCGATCTCAGAACAGGGCAAAACACACAAAGAAAAATTTGTAGGACAAAGTGCAAAATACATTTAAAGTAGAGAAAACAAGGTCATCGAAGCGCTTCGTGCAAAACTTCAGTCGATTCCATTTCACCTGCACTATTCGCACACCTCTGCATCATCGCATGTTGAAAGTTATTCGAAGTTAGATTCATCTAACACACTCCATAAGTATGGGAAGAAAATTTCTAGTTCTGCTACAAATTGTTGTAATGTGGTGAACCGTGATACGTAGTCACGTCCAACGTAGTCTTTTTATCATTCAGCTTTATGATTAGTGTACCTAGCAATGTGCAACGCAATGCAGAGCAGACTGTTCTTAAAAAGGTGGATTATTCTTAACCATTTCCAAGCTCGAAATATTAATATCGTAAAAGTTACAAATAGCGATCGATCGAAATTAGATTTTCATGAACTGTCACCAGCTTCTCGGATACTGAAAACAATGTGCTGCCCAGCGTAATTTTCATGGATAATATCTAACATTTCAGATTTTAGATTTTGAACGAACATTCAGACAAAGGTCAAACTTTCACCATTTCAGTGCCAAGTCATTACCAATCCAAGGAATTACAGGGCTTTATTTTTTTCCAAATCAGCCAAGTTTTTTATTCCAGGTTTTGAAGATCCGAATTTCCGAAGTGTATATTAGAGTGTGAAAGCTGTACTTCAACGGATGTGTTGTAGATACCTTTCCAGAAGAATTCAAGTAGGAATAAATCAATCAAAGATTCTTCAAACTCTGTTTGTTTGGATACGATTGAAAGCTATATGTACCGCAGCTAAGCTCAAGTCATATTAGTGACAGAATCAAAGAGGTGCAGATGAAGGCTGTATCGTATTTTTACATTTTCTTATCTTATGAGGAAAAATGCGTTTGAAATTAATATTGGCATGGTGCCTTATCTTATGTCAAAGACATAAGCGTATGGGAATTATAACAGATGTATCAACACCAAGTTCGCATCATAGAATCGGGTTGTTACATACCTTTGAGAATGATTACAGAGTATTGTTTAATTTCATATGCAATAATAATTTTCATGTTTTTTTATTTACTGATACAGGCAAATGTGATTAAGACATATTTGCAAATCTGATTAACTGAACAGTTTAGAGGTTCGATCGTAATAGAGTTAACAAAGTAAATAAAACCGTTTATATGTGAACGGTCAAACATTAACTTCAAGTAGCCTTGTGTACCAAAGGCGATCTCTGCGTTGAACAGTGATCTAATTGTTCATTTACATTTTCAGGCTATACACGGAACAGGCGTATGAGAATCTTGTCGAAGCAACTCCCCCGGAAATGCAGCGCTCGGATCTCGCACCTGCTATTCTGCAATTAAAGGCTCTGGGTATCGATAATGTTTTGCGGTTTAATTTTCCCTCACCACCGCCGACCAAAAGCCTTTTATCTGGCCTAGAGTTGCTTTACGCTTTGGGTGCCATTGATGATAACGGAGAACTGACAACCCCATTAGGAGTGACAATGGCGGAAATGCCATTGGAACCTGTTTACGCCAAGTGTCTCATCATTTCAGGTTTATATGAGTTCACATATCACAAATATGACGTTTTTACACTGTAAAAAGCTGTTTGACATCATCCAATCATTTTTCTGCTATTTATTGAACACTTGTCTACAGGTGAGATGGGATGCTCCGAAGAAATAACAACAATACTAGCCATGCTCCAGGTGCAAAACGTGTTTACTTTACCCGGAGGTGGGCAAGCAGCTCTGAAAGCACGCGTTGCACGCCGCAAATTTGAGACCGAAGAAGGAGACTTAGTCACCTTACTGAACGTCTACACAGCTTACGAAACTCACAAAGCAACGAGCTGGTGTCACCAAAATTTCCTAAATCATAAAACGCTGCGAAGAGCAACTGAAATTCGGACTCAGATGCGGCGGATGCTCGGAAAGTTGAAGATACCTCTAGTTTCCTGTCAAGGTAAGCGACTCCTGAATGTCGCAAGGAAATGAAAATTCGAATGCATATTTATTGCCAAATTTCCACTTTTGTCCTCATAAGGCGACGCCGAAAAAGTTCTGAGGTGCATTACTGCAGGCCTTTTTCCCAACGCAGCTTATCTTCATTATACCGGCGTATACAAAACCGTCCGAGGCAGCAGGGAACTCCACATTCATCCCAATAGTTGCTTGTACACTGTTCAGCAGCCACAATGGTGAGTTAAAGGTGTTACAGGGGTCCCCTAGGGTAGGGGTCTCTCAGGGCTGACCAGAAACAAAACATGGGCGCTCTCTGTTATTGTAGCTTACTTTTCGCGTGTGAATGAATAATTGTGCCGGCGATATTCCGGTATATGAAGATGATTTTTTCCTCTGTATTAAAATCGATGAAAATGTATTTGACAGTGTAAGTGACATGCACGGGGCCCACGGGTATTTTTGGTCTGCTATTAGTTGTCACCCATCCGCTATGAATTTTTGCCTTCTAAATTCTCAGTATTGAGATCACTTTGTCACGAGTTATTGTGATCAAACTGATTCTGCCGTAATATTGCAGCAATTAAAGTAGTCCTCGATAATCCTCGAGAGCGAGAAATTGTTATATCGCCGAAATATGTTCCTATTCGTGTCATTTGGCAGCCATGTTTATTCTGTCGGTGTGTGCGTCCGTGTGTCATGATATTTTTACAAACAGTTGATTATTAGAGCTGGCTCATTTGTAACATAATCTCAGGTATTTAGGCGGTAATTTTTCTTTCACGGAATCATTCCCATGCTGAAAGTACTTGAAATATTTCTTTATTATCGAGAATTTAGAAGGCGGAATTTACTCGAAGTGTAAACATGTGTATGTGCCGATAACCCCCACCCTGTACGTGCTGATACCCCTGCAACAGCCTTAAGAAATCTCAGTTTTGTTTCATACTGCCGGCAAAGTTGTTTATCTGCCGCTGTGTATGGGCCTCACTTTGTCTGATTGTGAATATTAAGGAGTTTTGAGCACATGATTTCTTTACCGGCGGGACGCGGGTTTTCGTTGATTCCAGCAACGCTTCACGATATTCGGTCTCATTTGTTCGTAAGACTACGGATCAGCTCCAAAATTTTTCTGAATGATCATTGAAATGTTAGGAAGTTCGCGCTGGTCAGCTAGGGCCAAAAAACGACCAAACCAATTTTTATTATATTTATTTCCGCGACGCTGCAAAGTCAGCTGTTACTCACACATGTAAGACACACAGATAGAAGCACTTGCTTTTACCTATGATTAGTTTCCAGCACAAAATACACCCTCATTCGGACCAGCCGCCACTTCCTGCCGATCCCAGCAATATTTTGATACACCTCCGAGACGGATTAGTGCCGAAATGGCAAAATGAGACCGAATATTGGATGCGAAATGATAGATGCACAACGCGTCCTTCCGAGCACGCAACTGATATATCTATATATACCAGTGTCGCACGCACACATGCAATCCGGCTCGTAGCCGTAGTTCCTGGTTTTGCCGTATTTCGGAGTTCGCCTCTCGTGCTCAAAACCCCTTAAGGAGTTTTGAGCACATGATTTCTTTACCGGCGGGACGCGGGTTTTCGTTGATTCCAGCAACGCTTCACGATATTCGGTCTCATTTGTTCGTCAGACTACGGATCAGCTCCAAAATTTTTCTGAATGATCATTGAAATGTTAGGAAGTTCGCGCTGGTCAGCTAGGGCCAAAAAACGACCAAACCAATTTTTATTATATTTATTTCCGCGACGCTGCAAAGTCAGCTGTTACTCACACATGTAAGACACACAGATAGAAGCACTTGCTTTTACCTATGATTAGTTTCCAGCACAAAATACACCCTCATTCGGACCAGCCGCCACTTCCTGCCGATCCCAGCAATATTTTGATACACCTCCGAGACGGATTAGTGCCGAAATGGCAAAATGAGACCGAATATTGGATGCGAAATGATAGATGCACAACGCGTCCTTCCGAGCACGCAACTGATATATCTATATATACCAGTGTCGCACGCACACATGCAATCCGGCTCGTAGCCGTAGTTCCTGGTTTTGCCGTATTTCGGAGTTCGCCTCTCGTGCTCAAAACCCCTTAATAGCGTTAATTGATTAATCCATTGTTCCCACTGAACTGTGTGGCGATTAGGGAAAATGTAAAGATCCCTGCATTGATCGACCTATCGTCTATTCATCGTTTTGAAAAAACATATAGCGTGTTAGCTTTGGAAACCATGTTTGAAAAGTCGAAACGATCGTTTATTCGCGAATTGTTCCAGGCTGATCTTCTGCGAGATCTTGCACACGAATAAAACTTACATGAGAGAGCTAACAGTGGTGAAGCCAGAATGGCTAGAAGAATTAGCACCCCATTTCTATGAAAGACGCTCTGTGGACCCGTTCTGAATGTCGACAAGCAGGGCATAGGAATTGGGATTTCATGCGTAAAATTCTTCATTAAGAAGTTGAAAACCTCAAACTATTGTGAACAATCAGTCCAAGCGACTTTATTTTCATAAGAAGCATCAAAAAAGTGTAAAAATACAATTAATTCTAATTATACAATGATTTCATTATTTATCTCCATTCGGGATATTTTCTAATGTAGTTTCGATTGTTAAAATAGCGTTGACGTTATAACGCCTATCACGATTTCATAGTATAAGTTTTTCACAATAGATTTGTTCGCTGTACAAAATTTCGGTTGCTCTGAACTACATGGTAGTTCTTAAATTCGTCAATATTGGTCAATTCTGCAACAGAATCGGTTCAAGTAAAATCTGGAGTGTTCAATCATTGAAAAACGAACAGGCTCTGTAATCATGAGAATGTGTGAAGCCCAATGTGGGATATCGCTGGAAATGTTTGTGTCGAAGTTCAATTTGGCTCCTTCCACTCCCTGACAGGTGGTTCACAGATGCTCACGGTATAGCAGGGTTTGTGAAACGACCGCGTTCAAAAATAGCTGAAACTTTTGAATCGACTCGTTTACAACCACTTTCTGAATAAAGATTTTGCGGAGGTGGTGCGAAGTTCATGTGCGCCATAACTTCGTTAGTCATCTCAGTCAGTCGAAGTTGATCTGTTTTTTCCAAATCTCTTTTTCCAAATGCAGCATTTATACATTTTGTCACGTGACTTTTTTCCAATGGTAGAAACGGTATGTAATGATCGATAAAGTTCATCTTAACAAGATCACTTTCATGGAGACCACCGGGTCCTTCATACGCCTTCAGAGCTAGAATAGATTCGAAATCTTTTAACTCCGTTGTTTCTCGCTTTACTCCAGTTTCCCACATTTGAATCAGTTTATCTTCTATTGACGTGGCTCCGATCTTTGAGACAAATATAAATATTGCTTCTGTTGGATTTACGGTAAGGAGCCTCGGATTATAGTCCAGAAACTTTAGGAGTGCATTCAGCATTCCATCTGGCATATGGTCAACATCGTCAAAAATGAAGATTGAGCGCGGACAAGTCCACAGCTGCATCTGTATGTCTTTCTCGATTTGAGCCTGCAACATGGTTAAGGAGTCATTGAGTAGTTTCATAATTTAGTGATCCATTAGATCAGCACCTACGTTCGCAATATGATGTAGGTCATCTAGAATCATGTAATGATACTAGTTTGGATATACATAGATTCATACAATGATATTAGTTTTTGAATCATAATTTCCACAACACGGCAATCGATACTGAAAAATATTGCGGACATAGAGTACCCGTAAAAATACTGTGTGACTTTCTTCCGTATTAGTAAGCAAATTTGTAAGCTTGAAGAAGCCGGGAGAATTCACAGTGAAAACTCAATACAGATTACATTGAAAGAATAGTTCAATACCATGCTAGCAGATGGCTTCAAAAAATTTTACAAATCACGTATAACTAAGGAATGGAGAATCAAAACCAGACAAGCTTCAATTCATTTCCTTCAATTTTCTACCTGCTCATACCATCAAACTTTGGGCGATTAATACAGAGAGTGGTTTGTGGTTCAAGGAGATAATTCCGAACTTGGTATGTAATTAATTTGGAGCTAAACCAAAAATGATTCAAATCCGACATGAGTTGGAAATTTTTTGCTGCTGCAGACTTTTCTAAGTTCGAATAAACACTCCGTTATCGAAGATTATTATTGGACGGTTGATAGTTTTTGTGCTTCTCATGAATTCTGAAATAAAAATCGAATTTCTTTCAGCTTTCATCATAATGTATTCGATACGCGGTGTAGAAGCAGTTTTTTTCGCACTTTATTTTTTCCGACCGTGCGAACCAGTATAATTACTGAAAATGCTGTACAGTATGATCAGAATATGATAGGCAATTGCTACAAAAAAATTCAAGTACATTTTTTCCTAAGTGAAACTTCAAATTGGGCAACATATGGCGATTCTTCATGCCCCCTATCCCCTATCCCCTATCCAAATCCCGTTAATCAAGGATTTTCTCATACAACCTTTCATGCGATTTTGAATTTGTAAATTTCGCAAAAATCGATAGAAGATAACCTATGACCAACCAATCTAGGTACTTGATACTTCTGTTTTGATCTTGTGAAAACATTATCTATCATTTGTAAGGAGGAAAAAATATAGATCATAAATGAACAATTGAAAGTCGAATCTTCATCCATCGAGAAAAATCTTTCTCCTGCTGGTTTCTGAGATCATTTGGCAATATTACGAACCAGATAGTTCCGAAAATTCGTTTTTCAAACGCTGAAGGACTGCAAACATAAGGAATCGATGAAATTAACAAAACTCACTCTTTGAACTAAACCAATACTTTTTTCATACGTATCGCCGCTGGTGATAAAAAATAAATGAACGAACAAAATAAAATGAATCGACTTTTTATCAGTTGTGAAGTTTTATGATTTTTATTTTTAACTCCTCATGTTTAAATATCCTCAATCAGCAAAGAACTGGATTGCTGCATTAGTAAGTATATTAATCACACCACCGTTCAAAAAAAATGGGAACAAATGAATGGACAGATTTTTATTCGTGAATTTATCTGGTGAGCTGACGTGTGAACTCTATGAAAAGCTGTATTTCCAAATGACTTAGCAGCCTTTACTTCAAATCTGCAGTACAAATTGGAATGATGTCAATACAGTGTACAGCACATGAATGAATATAACAATTATTACGAAAATTTGAGCTGTCTAGTTTTAGTCCTTCTCTCTGCAATTACCAACCTGATATTCTGCGACTTTTTCTTTTGCATGGAAGTTCAAATACCCGTTATAATGATGAACATGTTTACTGTTTGCACCGTTTTTATACAATGCATCTACAATCAGGTTCACCATGTGGTTTTTCCCAACTCCAGATGAACCATGAAAACTCATGACCAATGCCTTCTTCGGTTCCTCATTACGAATATGAAATTCCAATGCTTTACTCACAGTCTCAACTGCCAAATGTTGGCCGTGAAGTTCATTCTTCAACGAATTGTGGAGCACTAAGTGAATAACAATAAGATTTAATTGCATGTGACTCTGTTTCGATTAACTCAACGATTAGATGAATAATTCACTAAAACATTATCCGGCAATCCATCGCAGCAAGGAGATGGGAGTGCGCTAAGCTGTCGCTAAGGAGTTGGTTCAGATTCCATCTTAAGTTCACGGTCTTACACTTTCCAGAGCAAACCAGAGTGAAAGTAAACCAAAATCTTCTGTACCAGTGAGCGCTTTTCCACCTGCCCTCTGCTCATCAATACAATTATCATGTACAACAATGTGCATAAATGTTAGAAATAAGAATTCAAGAGAAGAGAAATAGAAGTGAAAGTTTATTTATATAGTGACAGTATACAGAGACTGTCGGATGTAGTTGAACATGAATGAATCTTCACTCACGATTCAAATCACCCGGGATGTATTCGTCTGTACAGCATTCGACGTATCGACATATTTGCTGTTCTGCCAATGCACTAAAAGCGCCAACCGCCCAAGGAACTGTTTCAAGGAAACACTGTGCCGAATCAAAACAGAGAAAACAAACGAGGATTGTCCCCGCGGATGCCGTCACAACGTTCATGATTCAAGTTGAAACAGTTGAAATGTTCGAACGTTGATCTACGTGGGGACAATCGGAACTTTAATTTGGGCGGTAGACATACATATGTCGGGTAATTCCCATATCGTGGTTAATAGATCATTTATCTCGCTTTATCTCTCATGGGCGTGTCTGGGTGTATTCTCGCGAGCCGCATTCAATGCGTTTCACTTTCACGCAAACTATAGATTTCGTATGACGTTCGCGGGATCACAGTAGGGGTAAATTCGGTTACGCAGTCGATGGCAGGTCTGCGAATGTTGATTGGTCGTTTCTGATCAATCCGACATTGCTATTGGCTTCCGGAGCAGGCCTGCTCTGACTGCTCGAGTAAACGAATTCACCCTAGGTGTATTTTCTTCAACGTATGATCTTAGGGTGCCGTCACATGAAGAGACGGAATCACGGAACACGGAAAGACGGAACGGAACGCAGACGAAGTTACTAGAATCCGGGCTCCGTTGCGCCCGTTCCGCCTAGTCTTGACGGAATGCACGATCCGCCCGGAACCTAGTTACTTTACTACTTCGTAATTCATTTTTCATGTTACATATTATCAATTACTGTTTCCTATATTTAACCTTAAATCTGACTATAAGAATATAATTCTTCATTGATAATAATTTTTTTTGGTACGCAATTTTCAATTATGAACTGTTTAACAGTTTATTCTGATTATTTTCTGTTCAACTTGAATTCTAATCTAATCTAATATATCAAATAATGAGTAGAAATAGCGCTTTTTCCCACTGGTACTGCATTCCGTTCCTTGACAATTTATCCTCTGGATCCCCATGAAGCAAATTTGGACGGAAAAACGGAACGGAATACGTTGTAGTCATGTGTTATTTCAAAAAATAATGGATTCTTATCGGTAATTATGAGTTGATCTTACAGATAATTACATACTTTATGCATTTTGATACTGTAACGTATCACATGACTCGTATGACGTCAGAGCGGACATGTTGAAGCTTCTGACTACTCGCACGTGATCAACGCAACATGGAGGCACGTGAATTCCGGTCGCGCCAAACCAGAACCGATCACGTGACGGTTCGAGGCTACTTCACCAAGAGAAAGCTGCGCTCTCGCGAGAGCGCAACTTAAACGCGCGCTACGGCTAACTATAAAAGGGAGAGCGCAACAGCGTGCGCTAGCAGATACAGACCTCAACCAGCTAGCGGCTGTGGGGCAACTGACTGACTCTTAGAGCATATAGTACATGGAGGGAGCGTGTCCTATCTTATCCCATAAGCGGTAAACGCAGGAAGGATAGACATAGTTACCATGATAACCTTTCTCTCTCTCGCAAAATATGATTGGTCGATTCGAACTAGTCACGTGACTACGTCAGAGCTGTGCCAAGCCGTGCGGTAAGGGAGCAGCGCCCGGTGCGCACTGGTCACATTGCGTCGCCGAATCTACGGACTACGACTACAATAGCAATGTATACATATGTCTAATACATCACGGTGGTCGTTATTCGCGGCCAAAATGAATTTTACCCCTTCCGCCCCCTCAATCGGTTCGAAATACGTAAAAAGTAACGCTGTGATTTTTTCAGATTTAAAAAAAATGCCTGACCGTTGACCACAGGCGTTGACTGAAGAATTTAAAGACGGCTAACCCTGGGTAGTTTGTTGTGCCGAGCAAATGGACTTGGTTACCGACTGAAATAACATTGCGGTATATCTATATTATGTGCACACTATAGATATAGTGCAACGTTATTTTGTCGGTAAAGTTGGAGACCGTTCGTATCCCCGAGCCCACTTGGGCCCACTTGACTGGCACACAAAACCCCATAAGGATAGCCGTCTTTGAATTCTTCAGTCAACGCTTCAGTCAACGCCACAGGGGTTAAAATTTCCCATTTGAAATACATGGGGTTTTCCCGCGTTCGCAGACATTATTTTACTGTAGGCCTGAATATGTTTGTGAAATCTTGAAATTTTCAGAAATTAGTTGACAAGCATGTTGCTACGTACGAAAAATTTCCCAAACCCCGACCTCCAAAACATTGTGTAAAATGACCATATTAATTAAATGTTTTTTTTTTAGAATTTTTTTTTCCTAATTTTAATTTTTCTTTTTTTCTATGAATGTGAACAGTGTTCACCGATTGCAATAAAATACTCACACGAAACGAACAACAAAAATAGTTCATTTTACAAATCGTAATTGAATATCGGAATAATAATCCAAACGCAAAAAAGGAGACAATACTTAAGAATTTGTAACTCGTTCAGAAAATTATTTGAGTGTAAGTACATTTATTAAAAGACGGGGAAGAAAATGAAAAAAAATTCTTAAAAAAAAAATAATTTCAATGGACTAATAATATAGCGGCGTAAGTGCCGAAAAAAAATGTTTCCTCTTTTAGTGGCAAAATCTTTTTCATGCGATATAAAACGTTTTGGGCATATCCATAAAGAAAAATTTTTTTTTTGCTGCTTACGCCCGTTTGGTGTTGGTCGATTTAATTATTATGATCATGTTACACAACATTTTGAGGGTAGGGGTTTGGGAAATTTTTTGTATGTAGCAACATGCTTGTCAACTAATTTCTGAAAATTTCAAGATTTTACAAACATATTTAGGCCCACAGTATAATAGTGACTGCAAACGCGGGAAAACCCCGTGTATTTCAAATGGGAAACTTCAACCCCCGTGGTCAAGGGTCAAGCAATTTTTGAAAAATCTGAATTTCAGCGTTACTTTTTACGTATTTCGAACCGATTTAGGGGGCGGAAGGGGTAAAATTCATTTTGACCCCAAATAACGACCACCCTAATATACATATACAGTCTCCGAAAATGTAGTACAAATTTTGAAGCAGGTCTCTGTTCTCGACGCGGGCACTGAATTCACCACGCTACGCTCCTGGCTTAGAAAGAGAGAGGTTATCATGGTAATGTTTCCTCTCTGTCTTCCCGCTTGTCGGCCAGAACGCTCCCTCCATGTACTATAATCAACGAATTCAGACTTACATAGAAGCACAGGAGGATAGGCGGGTTTAAAGCTCATTTTCGGGGTACCCCGAGATTAGTTAGTACCCCGACCGAGGACTGGCACTACAGTCGCTCAATGTCCGTGTGCACTCACACTTGAGCGTCATTCCCTAACACAGACTCGACCATCAATATGTACACATACCAATACATACCAGTGCCCCCAACATATAAACATCGCTAAAGTAACGTCATCTAGCGTAGACTGCAGATATTAAAAACTAGGCTTCAAGCTTTAGCACGGGCCCTGTGCTTCTATGTAAGTCTGAATTCGTTGACTATAATGCTCTAAGGACTGACTCTTAACCTCTAAATTCTCTTAGCTAAAGCAGCATTAGATTTATTCCTTGAAAAAAAAACTTACATTGACAATTTCGCAAAACAGCATTTGTACAATTTAAATTCACTAAAATCAACCTCAGGCAATTAGCTAAAGCAGCATTTGTACTATTTCAACTCACAAAAATCAATCTCAGGCAATTAGCTAAAGCAGTAATTGTTCTAAACTTCAAATCGTAAAATTGAGCATCTAGCCAAAGCGGCATTTGACTAAATTCAAACATAACCTCGAAACAAAACTTAGCCTTGTGCAAAAAATAAAAACTTCAGGAGTAAAATCCTTGTATTATAGAAAACCTAGTGTTAAAGTTAATCGGTATCCCGTGTGCGAGGAGGGAGAAGTTGATCGGGTTTGGGAAACAATCGGACTCCGTGTTCTAATTTTCGTTCAACGTTCGATTATATTTTGCTCATTTACATAGATTCACATACCGTGCTTTTTCGTGGATGCGGTCCAGCAGTGCGACCAACTTCGTAGACGCGAATTGTCCAGTAGCGCAGGGATACCAATGAGCGACGCAAAACTCCCGGCGACGGGTGGGCTCGCGTCCGACCATACCCTGTTCAAGCTAAATTTATTCTGACTGAACTCGAGAATAGCGCGCGTAAAATTTGAAGCATTTGCAGGTTAGGAGTATTTTGTTGAACCGAAAGCCAAATACAATAAGTTACGTCTGTGTGATGAATTTATTCTGCGAATATTTATGAGAAATTTATCAATGTAATTTCGATATCAGGCGCTCTATTGTAAAAAAAATGAGTGATTTGTGTAAATCAGTGGAATCGCAGGAAAGTGGGACCAGGTAAGAATAAAATATTAGCAACTAATGTCAAGTTCGACTTGCAATCGATTTATTATAAACCAAATTGGTTGAAAATGATTGATGACTGACAAGTTGTTTAATATTAATGAAACAGATAAACAATGGATTCCTAATCGGAAGTTTGCTGCGGCTCGAGCGTAGCGTTGAGGCTCATCGAGGGATTTGACTTGGAGCAGTTGCTCCGCTGCGCCTTCAGCGTAGCCGTTGGAGCTCATCGAGGGACTACGTTGAGTTTCATTGAAGGATTTCACTCCGAGCAGTTACTTCGCTGCGCCTTCAGCGTAGCTGTTGGGGCTCATCGAGGGATTTGACTCGGAGCAGTTGCTCCGCTGCGCCTTCGGCGTAGCCGTTGGGGCTCATCGAGGGACGACGTTGAGTTTCATCGAAGGATTTCACTCCGAGCAGTTGCTTCGCTGCGTCTTCAGCGTAGCCGTTGGGGCTCATCGAGGGACTACGTTGAGTTTCATCGAAGGATTTCACTCCGAGCAGTTGCTTCGCTGCGCTTTAAGCGTCGCTGTTGGGGCTCATCGAGGGATTTGACTCGGAACAGTTGCTCCGCTGCGCCTTCAGCATAGCAGCAGAGTTTCATCGAGAGATTCGACCCCGAGCATTTGCTTCGCTGCGCCTTCAGCGTAGCCGTTGGGGCTCATCGAGGGATTTGACTCGGAGCAGTTGCTCCGCTGCGCCTTCAGCGTAGCCGTTGGGGCTCATCGAGGGACTATGTTGAGTTTCATTGAAGGATTTCACTCCGAGCAGTTACTTCAAACAAACCGTTGGGGCTCATCGAGGGATTTGACTCGGAACAGTTGCTCCGCTGCGCCTTCAGCATAGCAGCAGAGTTTCATCGAGAGATTCGACCCCGAGCATTTGCTTCGCTGCGCCTTCAGCGTAGCCGTTGGGGCTCATCGAGGGATTTGACTCGGAGCAGTTGCTCCGCTGCGCCTTCAGCGTAGCCGTTGGGGCTCATCGAGGGACTATGTTGAGTTTCATTGAAGGATTTCACTCCGAGCAGTTACTTCGCTGAAACTCAACGTAGTCCCTCGATGAGCCCCAACGGCTACGCTGAAGGCGCAGCGAAGCAACTGCTCGGAGTGAAATCCTTCGATGAAACTCAACGTAGTCCCTCGATGAGCCCCAACGGCTACGCTGAAGGCGCATCGAAGCAACTGCTCGGAGTGAAATCCTTCGATGAAACTCAACGTAGTCCCTTGATGAGCCCCAACGGCTACGCTGAAGGCGCAGCGAAGCAACTGCTCGGAGTGAAATCCTTCGATGAAACTCAACGTAGTCCCTCGATGAGCCCCAACGGCTACGCTGAAGGCGCAGCGAAGCAACTGCTCGGAGTGAAATCCTTCGATGAAACTCAACGTAGTCCCTCGATGAGCCCCAACGGCTACGCTGAAGGCGCAGCGAAGCAACTGCTCGGAGTGAAATCCTTCGATGAAACTCAACGTAGTCCCTCGATGAGCCCCAACGGCTACGCTGAAGGCGCAGCGAAGCAACTGCTCGGAGTGAAATCCTTCGATGAAACTCAACGTAGTCCCTCGATGAGCCCCAGGGGCTACGCCGAAGGCGCAGCGGAGCAACTGCTCCAAGTCAAATCCCTCGATGAGCCTCAACGCTACGCTCGAGCCGCAGCAAACTTCCGAGTAGGAATCCATTGTTTATCTGTTTCAATAATATTAAACAACTTGTCAGTCATCAATCATTTTCAACCAATTTGGTTTATAATAAATCGATTGCAAGTCGAACTTGACATTAGTTGCTAATATTTTACCTGGGGGGCGATTCTGTAACTCTGTCCATAACTTATGGACGTCTATAAGTTTTTTCCCCGAGGCTACGCCAGTGCATTGCCCCGCTAGCACCCGCCCACCTCCGCAGCAGCCTATGCGCTTTGTTTACGGGTAGCAACCGTCGGAGCTAGCCAATCAATTTACGGACAAGGAACAATTGAATCCAAGGAAAGTCCGGCTCCGTGATAGCGCTAACTTGAATTCGCGCGTTACCGAATCGAGTTTCTAGCGCCTGCCGGATCGAAACTTATAGACGTCCATAACTACAACGAACGGTATCGAGACCTATAGATATCCATAACTGCTTGACTTTTTGGACGTGTATCTCATGCGAAAAAAGTTGCAGCTGCTGAAAAATACGGAGTAAAAATACCTAAATCCGGCCGATTCGACGTTAAATTTCTCATATGTCATACATGTATATTTTAAATGGCATTATCGAGTGAAAAAACGGAATATGTTCGTTATAGACTGTCATTACGGCGGGCGCTTTCGTATCGGTAGCGCTAGCGAGCGATCGCTGCAGTTATGGATGTCTATAAGTTATGGACATCTATAAGTTTCGACCGGGCAGGCGCTAGAAACTCGATTCGGTAACGCGCGAATTCAAGTTAGCGCTATCACGGAGCCGGACTTTCCTTGGGTTCAATTGTTCCTTGTCCATAAATTGATTGGCTGGCTCCGATGGTTGCTACCCGTAAACAAAGCGCATAGGCTGCTGCGGAGGTGGGCGGGTGCTAGCGGGGCAATGCACTGGCGTAGCCTCGGGGAAAAAACTTATAGACGTCCATAAGTTATGGACAGAGTTACAGAATCGCCCCCCTGGTCCCACTTTCCTGTGATTCCACTGATTTACACAAATCACTCATTTTTTTTACAATAGGGCGCCTGATATCGAAATTACATTGATAAATTTCTCATAAATATTCGCAGAATAAATTCATCACACAGACGTAACTTATTGTATTTGGCTTTCGGTTCAACAAAATACTCCTAACTTGCAAATGCTTCAAATTTTACGCGCGCTATTCTCGAGTTCAGTCAGAATAAATTTAGCTTGAACAGGGTATGGTCGGACGCGAGCCCACCCGTCGCCGGGAGTTTTGCGTCGCTCATTGGTATCCCTGCGCTACTGGACAATTCGCGTCTACGAAGTTGGTCGCACTGCTGGACCGCATCCACGAAAAAGCACGGTAGATTATGGAAAAAGGCAGGGTTTTCGTTACGCACTCACTAACACTCGCTCTATTCGCAAGTTGCACGCACGCGGTCGCGGGGAAAAACGTCTCTCGTTCCGCTATTTCGGACGGCGTGTCGTACGCCTACGGACCCGGTCTCGAGCACACTGACTCTCTCATCCATCCGCTCAGGTGTTCACGCATACATACATACAGTTTGGAATATGGAGGCGGATTACGATTCGGCATTTAACAATTTAATACAACATATTGTTTAAAAAAACAAAAAGCTAGTATAAAATTTAAGGCGATGCTTTACTCGATTTTTACCGACATTTTGGATTTTGGCAAATATCTCCGTAACGGTGGTACCGAATGGATTTTCCTTTGGGGATCCAACGATTGAAGACCAATGGGTTCGATTCATAACGTAAAATCGAAGTAAATCGAAATTTTTTTTCTTCAGAAATTTCGGAATGTGGGTGGTCCGCGTACGTCGACTAATATCACAGCCTACGCGTCACTGATGCAAAAAAGCGTTTAAGACTGCAATTCTATGGGAAGTGTAGAACGCGTCCATCCTGAAACATCTTTGTTTCAAGCGATAATAAGGTCTTAATCTCGATTCTCGTAATTAGTGACAATTTGCGATCGTAAATAGCTAGGGAACTTAGAGCATTTATACCTGGAGGGAGCACGTCGGCCGAAAAGTGTGCAGACAAAGAGGGAAACAGTAAGAAAATAACCGCTCTCTTTCTACGCCATTAGCGCACCGTGAGCTAGTCACGTGACTAAACTGACCACGACCAATCATATCCTGCGCGACAAAGAGAGGTTATTTTCTTACTAAGTCTGTCTCTACATCACTTGCCACTTATGGGAAAAGATATGACATGCTCCCTCCAGGTATAAATGCTCTAAGCTAGGGAACCATAATACTTCAGGGTCTCCGCGATACCCGAGAGATGGAGCGCAGCGCGGGGCTGACACTAGGCTGACCTAGAGACCCTAGAAAAACAGAGTCTTGCCAATACGCCGCCATGTTTCGGCAAATCTTGCGCGCGACATTTGAATCACTTCTGGGGGGATATGAAATAGGAATGGATCGTTGACTGATATATTCTTCAGTCAACGAATGGATATGCAGCTGCAAAATGTAATGAATATTTTTCTCATGAAACAAAAGTTGATACTCACGCATATATGTGATGTGCAAAAAATACAATGAGTGAACGTCTGAAAACACAAGTACCGGTATCTTAATTATGCAATAATGTTATAAACATGTTATAAAACCGATGAAAATAAAATCAAGATCGTTTTTCTATTTATAGTTTTAGATAAAAACTATTGAATTATGTTAAAATATACTAACAATAAGTGCACTATTTCTAAGGAATCTACATTAGAGACTCTTGTTTTTAGGGTCTGTAATTCACATAATTATGCCAACCGACTATTGGGAATTGAAGGTTAGGAGCATTTATTTACCGCTCTGACCGTGGCTCAACAATTATTCTGATTGGTTCAGCCATTTTGGTCCGCCATTACTCGGCAAATTGTTAGCGGCCAATAAGAATCGATCATGCGGTGGCAAGACTCTGTTTTTTAGGGTCTCTAGGCTGACCGTGAGCTCACAGCAGGCTGATAGCGAGCCCCGCGCTGCGCTCCATCTCTGGGGTATCGCGGAGACCCTGAAGTATTATGGTTCCCCAGCTATTTACGATCGCAAATTGTCACTAATTACGAGAATCGAGATTAAGACCTCATTATCGCTTGAAACAAAGATGTTTTAGGATGGACGCGTTTTACACTTCCCATAGAATTGCAGTCTTAAACGCTTTTTTGCATCAGTGACGCGTAGGCTGTGATATTAGTCGACATACGCGGACCACCCACATTCCGAAATTTCCAAAGAAAACAAAAATTTCGATTTACTTCGATTTTACGTTATGAATCGAACCCATTGGTCTTCAATCGTCGGATCCCCAAAGAAAAATCCATTCGGTACCACCATTTCGGAGATATTCGCAAAAATCCAAAATGTCGGTAAAAATCGAGTGAAGCATCGCCTTAACTTAAGACATTATTTTTTTATATTTGTTTTTGCCCTCAGGGAAGCCCGCTACATTAGCGACATTATTAATAATTTTGTAAAAGACTGCGTCATTGACGAAATACCATTTCTTTTTTTTGAATAAACTTCATTTTGTTAATTATTACTCATACTAAATCATCGAGTTTTGAGTCTCATTAATTTCAATTAAATCCTATTAATCCTTTAGAGACAGCTCTGGTGGGTTAAGGCGCACAATTGGCAGTATCGATTGAGCTATAATTGCAATCCATAGGCCTGTTCGTTGCTCTTACACTTAGCTACACTTTTCACAATAGTGTAGAAATCGACCAACCAGAGATCAGATTTTCTACACTAGTGTAGAAAGTGTAGACAAGTGTAAGAGCAACGAACAGGCCTCATATCTGACCTTGTTAACTACCTTATAACACACGAGTCTGATTGACAGGTACGGGGATCGAAAGATCTCCCTGCTCTGAAGGAGGTGAGACGACTCTGATAGAGCTTAAACGTTTTATCCGAGTTCCGAAACCTATTCTTCTCTTAAACAAAAAACCTTCACCTAGACAGGCCTGATATAATTAATTTTGTATCCGGTTCTGACTCCCAAAAGACGGCTCTGACTACTCACGTAGCCCGAGTCCCGTGACCTACCAGTATTTACAGAATTGAATCATAAGTTTATTTAAATTCAATAAGGAGCCTTAAAGATAAATTTAATGCAAACAACCCACAACAGCTCGACCGTTCGTCAAAAGCTCTGCTTTAGAACGCCCGGAAAGTTGCAGTACACAAATGCGATTTAATCCCATAATTCAAGTCGAATTATGAAAAAATATATTCATTCCGTTCCGTCTTTCCGTATAAAATTTCTCATGGGGATCCAGAGAGAATTATTTCACGGAACGGAATTGAAAAGTCACTAGAAGCCGCCTGCATTCCGTTCGGTCTTTCCGTGTTCCGTGATTCCGTCTCTTCATGTGACGGCACCCTAATTATGCCTGGGCTACACGCTATGATAATCCATGATAATCATGGTACGATTAGGTCTCCCATTGGTCTTCAGCTCGATTCCGTCGGAAATGACCAATGGGAGACCTAATCATACCATGATTATCATAGCGTGTCGCCCGGGAATAAGTGATCATGATCAATTTCTGTCTCTTTAATCCTATGCATTGAAAAAGGACGAGAACATTCGTGATCATTTTGATTACTGATCACGGTGGTCAAAAGAATACACCTTGTGTGTCCACCGCCAACTAGTTAGACAATAAGAGCGCGTGTTACGTCGCGGCTGATTCCCTAGTACCTTTAATAGATGACGCCACTTTACTATCGCGCTAAAATTCAAATTATACCTAAATCAAATATTTCCAATGAAATCATACGAATAAATAGTACTCGCCAAACCGTTCTCACGGAACTTAGCTGGTTGGCAAGAAGATCTAGAAAAGGAAGTAATAAATTTGGCTCTTAAACAACAGAACTCGGAGTAAAACATAAATCTTTACGTTTTCTAAAGACGACCCTATCCGGTTACAATTGCAGAACTAGCTTTCGAATATCGAGGCCCGACGGTCAAGAGTGGCCGACTGTTTTGTGTTACTGTCCACGTGCATACCACATGCACGTCAGAGCGACGCCAAAACCGCGCCAATATACTCTCGAACCGTCCGAAATGCGCGGGAATAGGAAAGCGTCTCAAAAAGGGGCAAGGCCCAGCCCGTATGCATGGAGGGGGCTATGACGTAGGCGCCCTCCACTAGCAGGGATGCGCTAAGGGAGGAGCTGATATGTAAGACCTGAGTGTAGGTGTGCAATAGTGCAATAGCGTGTTTGAGCGTATATGTATGTGTGAGTGAAGGGACCAAGAGGGCTCGAACCCTTGAGCCCTGCCAGGTATACGGCACTTCTTTTCTAGCTTTTGAGTGAGAAAGTTGTAATATAGTAGTTTCCAGAATTCAATAAATTAGTTAAAGTTGCTCTCCACCAGTAATTCCAAGAGCTTGTACATTCATTTAAACCTTTATATCACCCATCCGGCAAATCCCTCAATTATATACAAAATATCACAGTCCAATTCGCTGGAGTGTCCATCAGGACTTTGGCGACTAACGAGCCTACGCTTTATTTGAATCTGGCGCCCTGAATTCTAACTAGATTCACTCAGGACGTCACACGCGTGTAGAACAAGCATAACCTATATTCTTCAGTCAACGGCATAACCAACCAATCAAAAAGTGACTACTGACTCGTCCACGAACGTGCTGCATTTGTTCGAACCGACCCGCCTCGGCGTCGGAGACATCATCTTCTGTCTCAGCATTCCTCGCCTACTGCCTACCCACAGCACCGCATCATCTGACAATTGTAGTTAGAGAAGCTCGAAGAACGTCAATATAGGTTATAAAGATATTTACAAAGTTTATAAAAATGAGTCTGGTCGCGTATGGCAGTAGCGACGAGAGCAGCGACGAAGAAGAAGCGGCTTCCGAAAGCCTTAGCAATGTCGAAATCTCGTTAATTAACAAAACAAGGACTGCATTGAGAATGCCAGCTCCAAAGGATCCCGCCACAAGTTCCCATACAAGCGACGAAAACAACAAAACGAATACGACTAGACCCGTAACTTCCACCACGGACGAACCTACACTTTTCAAAAATCTTCCAAAACCAAAACAAATTGAGATCAGTACCACCGACGAAAGAGAAGATGACATAATCCCTCAGATAAGTAACAAATCATCGCAGGACAAGACTCTGAGGAAAAACCGTGTACCGGTCAAAATATCTCTGCCGTCACTGTCTGAGGTAATTTCAATTAACTTTAACTCCATTATTGGAAATCTCAATTTCTTTTTCACTTTACTTTGTCTCCAGTTCAAGGATGTCGATGAGGAGCAAGAGGAGAGGAAGAGAAACAGGATTAAACCGTCCGAGGTAAAACTTGACGACAAAAACAGACCCACTAGATGGCTGGTTTTCAATCGAAACTAAACCTTTTTTCACATTTTCAGAAGGGCACAGGCCTCTTTTCCATCCTACCGCCGCCAAAAGGTTCGACGACTAAAGCCACAATTAGGAGTCTGATTCCCGACGTTGTGAAAAGAGCGCCGCAAACATCGCAAACGGTTCAACCCAGACAAATCAAAGTTACGCCAGCAAAAGCTGCGAGTACAATAAACAAGAAAACCCCTCTCGCTGCTATAAATTATGATTCTGATTCTGACGACGAAAGCAGCGGCGCAGGTGATGCGAAGCTCAAAACGGAAGAAAAGATTGACTTCTTTTCATTGGCAACCAGCAGCGACGTTTCCCCAATCGTTGCGAATTCTCATAGAGATTTTTTCTCATTGTCCGAAGAACCACAAACCACTTCTGCCAAATCTGGTGCGAGCGATAACACTCCGACAATGTATCAGGATAAAAAACCTCAGAATATTTCTCAAGCTTTTGAACTTACCGATCGAACGGTAGGAGGTGGGACTGAAAGACCAGGATCTATTCCGATCGTTGAGTGTCAAGACGAGAGACACGAGTTAGCAATATCGGACAAAATTTTAACCAGCAACGTAATGAACCTTCCCAAGGAAGAGATTAGGATGAAAAATAAGGCTGAAGTCGGTCCCAAATTGCCGGTACCCGAGCAAGAATACAACGTCGATTCCCAGGGCAATGTAGCATTCGACGAAAAGGCTATAGAATATCTGTGTGGAAAAAGGGGTGTGAAGAGAAAAAATAAGGACTTTGACGAAGCGAATATCATCGAGATAAACGGAGAAGATATCAAGCCAGACGAAAGAGAATGGCTGGTTAAAGCTCTGACCGAAGAAGCTGCTGAGAGACCTGCTTCAATGGAAAGCGCTGGACCCAGTACCCAATCGCGGAAAAAACACCAAATCACATACTTGGCTCATCAAGCCAAGGCTATGGAAGTTGAACTTAAGAATCAGTGGGCCCAAAACAGAGTCACAAGAAAACAAACTCAGTCGAAATATGGATTTTAGAACTGTTTCTAACCAACATTGGAAAATTTCTGATTGGTTGTTGGATAGTCCGAGTCCATGTTCTACGATGAATCGAAAAAATCACCATATCTCCCTACTGAATCATCATGTATTCGGCATTTCCAACCACTGCATTATGACGTACTTCTTACTATTCGAGAAAACATCGACATGACATAGCACCATTGGAAACATGAAGGGAGGAAAATTGTGAAAACTCATTTTGGCACAGGCACTGTAATATAGACGCCCAAGATAGATTTCTATTTTCATTATCTTAGAGGAATCTTTCTGTGTCGGCTCATGGAAGTTGAACCGAAGATTGATGAATTTATAAAGCAGGAAACAAACAAAATCAATTAAAGCATAGATTTTAGACTGTACATAAGCCTTGAGAGGTGTGAATACGCGTATAGGTGAAAAGATGAATGTAAATGATAAATGTATGAGATTATTGTCGTCTGTAGTCAATACAGAGAATTGTGAAAAAAAAAAAATTAATAATAAGACTATGTAACATAGAGTTTTTAACGAATCGTGAAAAATTACTTCACGCATGTTTGTATTGCTTTTCTTTACCCTTTGTATAATACTGTACTTAATAATCATGGCATACGTAACTACAAGCATTTACATTTATGTAAATAGATATTATCGAGTCAGGAAATAACAAAAGTAGGAAATTTTATTCAAAGAATCAGGATAATAATACGAAAATTACAAGAATATCTATGTACAGGAGGACTTTCGAGTTATTTCTATATACTCTTGCTCTTTACTTTCCAATAGAGCTTTGGCTTGCAGTAAATTCGGCGGAAGATTGCTGTACGGTATCAGAGCCTGATTGATCTCTGCCAATTGGCCTTTTCTTTCCATGAACTTTTTATACTTGTCCAATATTTTATCTGGCTCCAAATCGTTCAGATTCATGTTATCGATATCAGCCTCGATGGTACCAGCAGTCGCGTTATACTCTACCAACTTAGATGTCTGTAACTTATAACTAGAATATTCATTTCTGTATTCAACTTCGTTTTCTGCAATTGAATTTTTTATCGATCCAACATTCTCTTTGAGATAATTCAGCTTCTTTTCTAGAACAGAGTGTCTGTTCAGTAATTCTTCGTATTTAGCCTTCAAATTCCTGTTCATTAGATCCTGTTTTTTCTCTCCGATCCTTTTCCCATCCATCGATAGGATCAACGCTGTTTCATCAGCCTCTGATAAACCGTTGGATCTCAAAACCGCTGCTACTTTATGCAGACTATCTTTAACGTCGTTGGCCAATGTCGGAGGACTTATTTGCAGCTTGTCTAGAAGCTCTGAAACCTCTTTGCCGAGCGCCGTATCCTCTGCTGTTGTTTCAGCAATCGCATTCCGCAGATGATGAAGGCGCGGATTCTCTGTCCTCGAGTTCAGCCTGTCCATTACTTGCTGTCTGTTGTCCGTCGGATGCTGTTTATCCAACGGCGTGTTAGAAACTGCTATAGTACTCCCCTCCGAATTCATGTGACTGAGCCATTTTACAATCTGGTCAAACGTGAAGAATTCATCAATGAAATATGACATTCGTTTTCGGAGATGCAATTCGGAGTAACCAATTTGTTGAGACTTCTTTACCGACTACTTCAGGTTTTTTGTTCTGGTGAATAGCGAAATTCACGTTTCGATCGCTTGCGAATGATCTATCAGCTTTTGTGACTTTAGGAAAAGAAGAAGAGGATCTTGCAACCGTCATTTGTTCAATTGTCAGACTCGCTCTGTTTTCGAAATCGCTTACGTATACCGGCAAATTATAATTATGGCGGTGAACTTTAAGGGGAGTAATAAACTGCCAGAAAAGGTGTGGAGAGAATTGAAGAGATGATTGCGTTACCTCTTTGTTGTCTTCCATGATTGCATGTGCAAATAATTACGTTACATGAAGGATTCGCTTTTAACTGCACAACGAATTATTTGAAATAGTTTCTGGCATGGCAGCAGTGGTACCAACCCTTTGATCTAGAATCGTAGATATTGAATCGACTGAAAATAATGTCTGGTAGCTGACACGATCACACGAAAATAACTCTGTTAATCACGAAAGTAGAATTCTTTGCATTTTAAAACCCACCGGTTGTCTCGGATCAACTCCTGAAATGAGAAATTTTATTCAATCGAAACGAATTTGAAATTGTGTGAACCCCGCAGCTAAGGGATTGGCAACAGTGTCTCCAAGGTGGTTTTCAACGATCGCTCGTATTCGTTCAGTTAGCAAAGTATGTACACAAATTCGATTTCGTTCGTGATTTTGTTTTAGCACCAGGCAGCTGCAGAGCAGCATTTTGATAGAGAGTTGTATTTTTAATAGAGAAAGTTGAACAGTTGAAAGTAATGTCTATGCACTATTAGTACTAAGCCACATATCTCTATCAATTTTAATCCGGATTCGATTTGGTTTTGTCAGTTTTGTCATTGTTAATGGCCGCCATTATAATACGCGCGTAGAAGTTTTTCGGAGCAGACTTTCTGTTGTCTTCTGAAATCTTTCACTCGCTGACCTTGTTAACACCTTGGGTAATGCTTCGAGATTCAATTACCGTTTGAATTTCCGTTCCATAACCCGTGATCGAAACCTCGTACTCAATTCCAAAGTAACCTTCAAAAATCGTTGCTCTATCTTAACCTCTCGTCATCCGAGATTCAGAAGCAATTCAAGTACTTAATCCAAATTTCCCAGACGTTCTGTGTCACACATTGAACGTATTTTTATTTTGTCTATTCGTTTGACGAAAAATATCGAGTATGGGTGACGAGCAGAAAGATGAGACGACCCAGCCTAATGAGGTGAGCAATATTTACACCAACAATTCAAATGCATTATTTATAGCACACTCGATATTGATGTTAATTAATCAACGGCGAACTTACATTTCCCTGACTATTCTACTCCTAGATGTCTTCCAACGACATTGAAAAATTAGAGGAGGCTAAGCTCAGGGCCAAGTTTCCCAACGCCGGCGGACGCCCCATCAGCGGGCACTCGGCTTTCCTTCAGAAAAGATTAGCCAAAGGAGTAAGTCTGACAGTAGAGTTTATGTATTTATAGATAATTTTTAATCTGCTATTCATTCCAACTCAAAGAAATGCTTTTAGTGGGCCAATTTCACGTCTAGAAGCTGCTTTCTCTGCCTATTTCGTTACAGATGACATGATTCCATTATTTTGTAACGAAGCTAAAATATTGCGTTGACTTCAGTAAGATATCATAGCTTATACTCTAAATTATCCCACATTAAAAGCTGAAGTATGCTTTTTTGGAGTTTTTCATGAAAACAGTATTCAACAGCCTTGAGCAGTAAACTCGCTTATGTTGAGTCCTGTCACTGTATAATGCGAAGATCTATTGATTCAAATTGTGTCGAGGGGTAAAACCACTGCAACACCCTGAAAAAAGCATATTTGACATTTTATCTTATTTTTTCTTTATGGAAGAAAAGGTAATAGAATAGCAGTATTCGGGGAAATTATTTTTGATTGAGGTGGGGGGGGGGGGGGGGCCAGGCGCTCAGTCCTACCGGACCATTGTGCCCGGGCCCTGTAGGGCCCCCTAGTCCATTGGAGTGGAACTAAGCCCCGCAAGTCTGGCGAAGTGCAGGAGCCTGTCCACTCCAATTTCTCGAATGAGTCGGTGCTGGCGTAGGATGCGCCGAAAGTCTCTCTGCGGAGGCCTTCGAGCTCCACGCAGCACGCTGTTGGGTGGTGAGGAGTTTTATATTTCTCTCCACATCTTGTACAGAGGGGTCCCATGCGCAGCCCCAGCTGCACTAGGTGTTGGCCTGTCTCCCAGTGGCCGGTAGTGAGTCCAATCACTACCCTCAGCCCGGTTCTGTCAGGGCTGAGCTAGGGTCCCAGCTTGGCCGGAGGTCCCTGGATCGGAGACCTTGTGAGCACCAAGCCTGGTGTCCCTGCTTCGGCCCAGCCCTTGTATGATTGTGCGCGTGTACGTTCCCCGAGATACCGCTGTAACCTGGCACCCAGGGCACCGTGGCGCGGTTGTGGCGAGCAGGCCCCTTAGGAGGCTCCGCGTGTTCGTTGACGATGGTTCTGAGCGTGGCCCGGTTGACGCGGGTGAAATTATTAGGCATGTATTCAAGTATTGAACAAAAAATTATAATCAACAATTATTAAAAAATAGTGGCCCTACAGCCATTCTCGCGAGGCTTCTCGAATTCGCAGCCTGCAGTGTTGCTGGTGCAAATTTGAATCTGGACCAACCAATAAAAATCAAAAATTCACTTAGTCTAAGTGTTCATAGCTAGGAAAACTTGGAGAGGATTCTCGATAAGTGGATCTGAACACTATTTATCTACAAATACTGACCCCTTTTATGGTCGAAAATTGAACATTTTCATTCAAATACTCACCAATCATACAAAAATCAATATTTCTAAAATCCCCTATTTGTTTGCCAAGCGATGAACATGTAGACTATGTGAATTTTTTCTTTTTGATTGTTCAGATTCACATTTACACCAATTACACTGCTCGCCGCAAATTCAATAAGCCTCGCGAGAATGGCTCTGGTGTTGCTATTTTTTAATATTTGTCGATTCTAATTTTTTGTTCAATCCTGAAATACCAATAACTTCCTCGAATATCATTATACGATTACCTTTTCTTCCATCTAGAGAAAATGGTTAAAAAGAAACAGTTTCTTTTAGGCTTTTACAATGCTTTTACCCGTTATTGATGAGTTGAAACTGTGCTTCTTAACTTTTGCTAGGAGGATTTTGAATCAGTTGCATTTTCATCTATACCCTGTGAAAAAGTAATCATTCTCTCTGAAGTATCCAGCACCAGTTACTCAAATGATTTCTAGCAATCGAATTCAGGGAATATTCCTAAGAGCTGATAGCTCATTGTACAGTGTATGATAAGGTCCAAAAGTTGGCGATGGCTACGAGTGTGAAGTTTGCCTGGCAATCATCGCCACCTTCGGCCTGCGTCACACGCAATACCTTGTATAACAAGTGCATAAAAGTGGGGCTTTGCACGAAGTGTTTGCGGGATGAGAGTAAACAAAACTTATACCAAGTGACATAAGTGACCCAACTGCGGACTGGGCATGCTCGAACTCATTGTTTCAATGCTGTCATGAAGTATGCCACTTTCGTCCCACTTTTCATGCACGTGTTATAACAACCATTTTCCATCTTGCGTGAAGTAGAGACTGAAATCGTTGAAATTGTTTAGGGTCATAAGATATTTGTATTCACAGAAAATCATCGAAGATCATTTGAAATCAATTCATGCTATTATCTGGAATTGATATTAATAATCAAGAAATTGATTTCAATTAAAGTCATTAGTACAATAGTAGCGAGAATAAATGTCCACACGGTATTTTCAGACACTTTCATACAATTCCACTAACGACTAATAAACTTATGACATTTGTGAAAAATGACACTGTTCAATCACTTTTCTCTCTATTTCTGGGCAATTGGTCAGTCAGGAATTCTGTAGATTGTATTTGTTAGTAATTCTGACCCAATGTTTACTCTACAGTAAGAAAAAGTTGCTCTCCAAGATTGATCAGCTAGAAAGAATGGGTTGGTTTGATGTGGCCGGTATTTGCAACAATATATTTTGGATATGAAGTTTCGGTTTCAGGATTAGAATGCTATGAAATAATCTCAGAATAGTCTATACACGTGTTTTCAGCAGTTTAGATGAATATGCATGGACTTTGGCTAAAGTTCTCATTTTCCAGTCCCGATTTACGGAATTTTACTTGCAATATCTTGTTGCGCCAACGTTATGAACTTTGCTGTTGTGTTGTTCGATGATAAAATTTACTCAAACATTATTTCAGCAAAAATTCTTCGATTCTGGAGACTACCAAATGGCGAAGCAAAAGTCAACGGCAAAACCAAAGCCTACTGGGGTTTTACCGACGGGCGACGCAATCCCGACACCAGAGACTGTACCGCAACGAAAAACTTCAATTATTCAACAAAAGTTCAATACGTCGACTAGTTCGTAAGACAGGATAACTCCGTGCCCAGACCTTAGCGCCAAAAGAGATTTCATTCGGATAAAATCAGCCTCGACGCAAAGCGCTACTTGGGCAAAACTGCCCATAATGATGATCAACCCAGACTCGTCGAGTGGTCTCTGATAGTTGGATCCTGGATGAATATTTTTCTAAATCTTATTTCAATTTGTCTATAGTACTCCAGTAGGGTTTTTGAACTTTGAACTAAAAATTATTTCTCCATTAGACGGCGACGACAATTTAAAATATTGTTGAGTATTATTAATTGATACAGAAGAAACGAGTAAAAATCGTCGCAAAAAATTTTCTCATTATTTAGCTATGCAGAAGCAGACAAGTGATGAAATTTCGTCCTATTGATGACGCTTTTTAGATTGAGGGCTTTCATAATGTAAAGATAAATAATTTGTTAACACTTTCTGCGGCAGTAGTTCATGAAGAATTAATCTGTGTTTTACGGGTTTTATAGGAGTCGATTTGAAGGTATCGAAAGGTATCGTTTGCTGGCAAATGACGCAACAATCCCAAAAGTTATTTGCATGTAGAATTGAGTCACTGTGCCCGTGTACATCTAGTAAATGATGCATGAGTGAGTGCCCTGATTTTGAACTTGATCTGCATTTTGGATATCACTGTGATTTGCTAAGGCTATTTTCTCTATAAGAATTCCCTGTGTTTTTCTTGTACTTTTATTATTATTATTTTTTTTTTCGTTGTTTATTTTTGATCAAGGTAAGAAGTACATCGCGACAAATTCATCAAACACCTTGATTGTAATTTATAATACGATTGTAGCGCACCTACCAACCTGTACTCTAGTGATTTATTATTAATATATTATTATAATGTCGCAAATGTTTTTCTTTTCCTTACCAATAATCCTTTCTCACCATTCAAAGCATTTGCTAAAAAATTAAACAAAGTTCTTTTCTATACAAGGCATATCTGTAGTTGAGAAAATAAATTAAAAATTCAAGTGATTATAATAAAATACTCGAACATCAACATTCTTCATCATTTATTTCTGCAATAGCTTCTGTACAAAGTACCAAACTTCTCTATTTAAAACATGAATTACTTTTAAATGACTTCTTTCTTGTCTAATTTTTACAAATCTTCGGAGCACTTTCAAAAGTCTACAACTTACATTGACAGTGATTTGAACGACTGCTCACGTGTTCAAAAATTTAGTTTACTTACCTTTGTTAATGGAATGAAAAGTTTTTAGAAAATTGTAACAAGTACTTCAAAATGTGGAGAGATGCAAAGATGAAATTTATTCTGAAAAAAAAGTTTGAAAACCCAACTACATCCGGGTGGATATACGATATTGGGTCTCAGATCCTAACATTCATGGCAAAACTCAAAATGTAATGATTACGGTCAATTCCATATTTACCGGAATATTAATAGCCTTCTGATGATTGCTACCAAAGGGCCAGTAACTTTTATTATTTTTAATGACTTTTCAAGGTGCCACGGGAAAGACACTGATCAGGGCCGATATTCGAAATGCAGGGTATATTTACGGGCAAGGGAGGGAGTATTCCGCATGAAATTGAAGAAATAACAGACTCTGAGATACGAACATGTACAGATAATGTACTGTAAAGGCATGACAACATTCGTAAAAACGTCTTTCCCCTGGCATATCGCCCCTGGCACGACAATATGCCAGGGGAAATACGGCAGGACGAGGGTAGGGGAGAGACATTTTTGCGGAAATTCATTGATATTAAAGACAGAAATTATGCTTTCGATTCTAAATTTGAACAAGATGAATATTGCACTTATTACAATAGATGTTGCCTACAACTAAGACAAATAGATAACTAATCGCGATGCACAACTTGCCAGGGTAGAGACAGGATCACCCGTGGGATCACTGGCACCCAGAACCGAACGCGACATTTGCTGCGTGCTAAGTATGAAACCAAAAGCGCAACGGCGTTCACCCGTCACGTGTTGCTAACTTCGTGCGAAACATGGTATATTGAATAATAACATTCTATTGATTCAAAAATAACGGTTATAAAAATGCCAGGGGAGGAGACATCAAAAGTGGGGGACAGAACGGAATATGGAATATTTCGAAAAATCCCAATACGGGATCAATTTTGTTACTGGAATACAATTATACGTTCATACAGCTGTAAGAAAGTTCATTCATAATTACAATCTATTGAATAGATTACCTGATATTGCTACTGAAATAAACAAATATGTTGGAGGGGCATGCCTGGGTAGTGGACAATTTCAGTGTTTGAACTCAATTTTCTCGAGTTGTGAAAATGTTTCATTTCTAAAATTCAGCGTCCATATAGAACACAGTTCAAATGATAGTTATAGTCACCTAAAAACATTTTTATCTTTCAGTCTGTGCTATTTTTTTCCCGGGGCACGGGCAAACCCAATATCGCATATCCACTCATCCTACTGATTTACTCTGTCACGTGATAGTGAAATTGAAATTCTATTTATCCACATTTGATGAGAAATAAAACCGAAAGAGACCCATAGATATTATTAAAACTAATCTTTTAAACGGAGTAGAATATTATCGTTAACAGACAAGATTTTTGTTTAAAGTGCTTATACAAATTTTTCAAAATTCTATAGAATTGTCCTGAATATCATTCGTAATATTCGAATAGATCCAATTATCCGTTAAAAGAACCTTCAAATTTCAAATAGGGAAATTGTTTTTTGACCACCCTATTCACGTCCTGTTATAGAATGTTAAGCAAAACGCTGAATAATGTAACCGGATATCCAAGACAATTTAATATTTATGGAATGTTGTATTTTAGCTATAAGGACCACCTCGTGAATTATGAATTAATTTATCACTCATTAATACCGGGCAATTCATAGTTATGTATAAACATGTTAATTCTGTATTATCTCATATTCATGGTGTGATGGACGCCAGAAAGTCCAAAATAATGAACGCATTCAACTGTGAGATTGAAGTTTGTGGCGTTAACGCATTAAAATGTTTAGAACAAAGTTAACTATTCTATTGCATAGATTAGTTCCGTATTGCGGTGTTCTTTAAACACCCGAGTGCTGAAACAGATTAGTACATTTTCTGAGGATTTTATCACATTGACGCCATAAACTTTATAGCGTCATGTATGAAACTGCATATGCGACGTGTGAGTGTTCAGTAATAAGAGAGTTTTTAATTTTCGGTGTGATGCACTGAAGATATGCGTTGCCTAATTCTAATTTGAAACCTGCTACATCCACTGTAGTCGAATCCGAAATAATCAGTAGCGATAATATCTCGTTGTAAAGTATAAATGATGTACCGTGTCAAATGTCAAATGGATTGCGTCCAATCATGACACTTTTGCTACATTTACGTCGGACTTGACCGATATTTAAAACAATGTAACTGTGTAGTCATTGTTTTAATCAACTTCTGCATATTCAGCTGATTTTGAAATGAATATCTCTGGAGTTGGCCGACATTGAAAATATCCGTCATTCCCATGGTATGATTCTGACGATTCGGAACAACTTTTGAATATATCTTGTCGAATTGCGAAATGACGGAATACTCTTGAAGGTGATATGGGAGTCTGTTCGAAATTTCATTATTACCAATTGTTGTCATCTTGAAAACGCGAACCATATTTTCTGGATGACTACTGAACCGATCCGAACGAACCCTTTACGAATGAATTCAGTTTTTTGGCAGAAAGTGGCTGAGTATGTCACGTGGTCGAAAAAAACTCATAGGATTCCAGTAAAACTCATATTTTCTGTATCTCATGCTTCTGTATCCAGATATACTGAGCACGTGTAGCAGTATGACGAAAATCGCGCAGTTTTGTATAGCGAAATAACGCAAACACTTGACATAGTTATAAATGAAAATCAACAGCACTGTTTTATTGTGAACAATATTCATATATATACATTTTTTTTTTCCACCAAACTAACAAGAAAAAAGGTCTGTTTTAAACGAAAACAAGAGGCTTTGATCTCGCTAGCTCACAACATAATAATATTTCACCTTGTTATTGTCCCTTTAAGTACCTAATTTATAAACTACCATTAAATACCTCGCGAATAATTTGTACCATTCGTTAGTCAGTACACCATTTCATTTACAACGTTGAAGAAGTTATAAGAAGAATTGCAGCGAGAACAGAAAGAAATAAAAAATAAATAAATGGAATTAAGGAAGAAGATATTGCCGTTAAAACACATTGCACCTATATTATAGTTGCCGCGCGAATGATATGTAGATACATGTACATTTATTTATGAAAACTGGCCCGTTTCTAAGCGCGTACATAATATATACATACATTTCTTGCCTCGGGCTTAATATACATCTGAAAAGGTACGCACGAGAAGAATAAGAGAAAAAACAACAACAAAAATTTAAAAATGGTGATAATAATGAATGAAAGCAAACACACGGTTTTTTTTTTCACCCTCCCGTTTTCCTTTCCAGTATTTCGATTATGCTGGGTTTGTTCAGTTCGGTATTAATTATTGACTATACATGACACTTTAGGCGGTATTTATATCAATTGTCGTTTATTATGTTTTATTTTTACTTTTATTTTTTTCATATAAAAAGGCACTTGTTTGCTTTCGTGGAAAGTATCTCTCATCTTGCTTTCCTTTGGACATCGTGCTCTCTTGTTCGACCCTTAGTCTTATTATAGGCCAAATGTACTTTATACAGATGACGTTAGTCACCCTACCGCCTAATAATGGCTAACGGCATATTTATTGCACTTAAATTGTACGCAAATTCAGTCCCATACTTGAGGTTCGTAAATGCTATTGCAAAAAAATCTCTTCCCTTCAATTGATTATTCACCCGTTTTGTTATCCATTTCTTATTAGAATATTAAGAATTGTTCGCGTGATAAGGCGCAAGGCTCATTTAAGTTATGTATTAAGTAGGTATATTGAGCTACCAATAATCTGCACCAGTAAATGCACCACCACTCGCTTACATCGGTAGAGAATAACTTCATAAAATGTTCATTATTTGTTACTCAATTACTCCCCTATTATTCAAAGTACCTCCTTCACTCAACCCGTCCTCATTCACCTTTACACTATTTGTACATCTCTTCGATTAGATCTGCATACATTTTCTGAATGTAGCTCCTTTTCACTTTTAGCGTCGGTCCAAGTTCACCGGTTGGTATTGAGAAGTCGTGGGGGAGGACTCGGAACTTTTGAACCTTCTGTGCATTACTAGTCGCGTGTGTGTTCGCTCTTTTGATTGCTTCCTCAATTTCGTTGTAAATCTGTCGAAACAACAAACGGTCAGTTAATCAGTATCCTGTGCTCATTTTTATCAAGAATCAGATGAAGACGAACAAGGGTATCCTTACCACTGGATCTTGGTTTTGTATAACTTCTGTTACTGTTTTCGCTTTGCTGCCGATCGATTCCGCCCAAGCCTGCGTAGCTCGCGTTAATGTATCCAACGGTGCTCCAGTATCGGGATTCATATCAGTCTGAAATAAGAATGAATGGGAATTCAATGTGTAAGTCAGTTTGAAGAGAAACGATACCACGGAGTTAAGGTACAGTTAACAATAAGCAACATTTCTGAAATTATTCCATAGTCATGAAACAGCGTTTCCTCACCTGTAGAGTAACTAGTATAGTTAAGAACTTTCTTGTATCTCCAATGAGAAGAGCATTGCTAAGAGCTGGTAGCTCGGCAAGGACTAAATGCTCTATGTGAACTGGCGGAATGTTCTCACCGCCGGCAGTGATGATAAGTTCTTTGATCCGTCCTACAGAAATGAAACAGATGTAGTTTTTCAAACTGGTCGCATAAAGATCAGTTTAGATTGCTATATTCTAGAAAACTGTTACGAGGGCAAAAGCGAGTTTCACTAACCGGTCATCCATAGAAATCCGTCGTCGTCCAGTCGGCCCAAATCGCCACTGTGCAGCCAGCCCTCCTCATCTTTGGCTTCTATTGTTTTTTCTGGATCCTCGAGGTATCCCATGAAGATGTGACGACCCCCCAGGAGAACTTCACCCTCCCCGCTACTGTCTGGTTTATCTATTTTTACACGCATGCTCGGGAGAAGTGGCCCTATACTGCCCAACCTGTAAAATGATACGTATTCAATGTTAGGATATAGGACAGATTGTTATTCACAACTTGTGGATGTTCTAGGCTTCTGAAAAAGGCGTAATGGCCATACACCTCCATAAACTGAGTCTTATAGAATCATGAAACATCCCCAAAGCAACGCTAATAAGCAATACGAAGATTCAAACCCGCAGTCGACATCTTAGTTTTACAATCGTCTTGTATACAATTAGGCTGTTATCTTTCAGTTTATTCTGAGCTTCATCTTTCCATGAGCTAAGTCACACGAATCAGACTTCATGAAGTCAACTGACTTTGGCTGACTTCGTGAAGTCAATTGACTTCAACTGACTTTGGTTGACTTCCGTTGACTTCAACTGACTCGGCTGACTTCAGCTGATTTCAACTGACTTCAACTGACTTCAACTGACTTCTCAGCAAAGTGCACACCCGACTTCGAGAGTGGTGAACACTTCGACACGAACATTACTTTACGCATTAGTTTATGGGTATCGACTGAATTTAATTGTGTTATATCCATTGATTGATACGATTCTCTTTTCTCATTTGCAGCATCTAGATAGTCTAACTTCCAATATCTTTCCATACCATCTTCCATCTCATTTAAATAAACTACTAAATTGTATTATTTACATGAGGTGAAATGTTACGCCCTATGTTACGCCATAACTAATTGCAATTGGCTGTGATTGTTATCACTTAATCCTAATCTCAATGATGGCCTGTCAAGAGCTGATCCACATATGTCAAGTAGATTGTTGAAAAATTGATGCCATCATAGCTAAAGTTGTTACAGCTACATAATTACAACTAAGAATTACCTGTATTTATCATTCCTACTTAAAGTGTGCGCCCCCGCGCACTCTGACATACCAAAGGCATCCAGAATGGGGATATCGAGGCTCATGAAATATCTTTTGATGTCAGTGCTTAATGGAGCAGCAGCAGTAACGAACATATCGCACTCGTCGAGGCCGAGATTGGCCTTGATTCTGTTAAAGATGAGCCATCTTGCGAAGAGATAACTCCAGCTTTTATAATCCACTCCGTTCATCTTGTTCATATTGTATTTGAGGCCATGACCTTTCGCCCAATTCGCGATCCAAGTCTTTATGTACCCATTGTTTCTAGCAACAGCTTGCATCTTTTCATGAATCTTCTCCCAGACCCTGGGAACCCCAACGAAGACGGAAGGCTTCGCAATCAGTAGTGTTTCTACTAACGTACCTTTCAACGCGTTTTTATCAGCGAAATGAATTGTTCCGTGGACAGTCATGCTCGAAAATATATCTATGATCTGCCAGGAATGAAAAATTTTATTTCATTTTATTAATTATAAAACTACAATTGTGCTTGTCGGTTAAATTCATTGATTTGAAGGAATATGTATGAGTATAGGACTAAAGAAGTGGGCGAATGTCAGGAATTTGTATCGCTGTAACCAATTATTCATTTTCTTTTGGGTTTATTTTGTTCGGAGTACGTGGAATTAGCTCCATTTAGGTATGTACGTTCTCTTATTAGAATCAAATAATAGCAAAAATTGTTATCGACTTGTTATTATTACTTCATATTTGCAAATGTTATTTTTGAAGATTTTGTCTTCTATGCCGCAATCCCATTTGTATTCGATAATCATATTATTTTTTTTTTACCATTTAGTTAGTCTTTCTGGTCAAAGAATTAAACTTAAACTTTGAACAATCACAATTTTGTTTTAAGAAGAAACAAAAATTTCCGATTATGGCAAAGAGCCTATTATGTATTGTGCTTCAAGAATCTATTCGAATGTGTTGTTCTACATCATCTGACAACTCGGAATCCTGGGTGGGGCAAAAAATAACGAATCACTGAACGAATTCCCAATCGAATTGACTAATTGGTTGTTGAGTTATAAGTTCCTGAAATTCACCCATCCTTTCCATTACCTATTTGTGTACATATATAATATATCGCCTTGATAAACCTCTGCATAAATAACCATACAGAATCATATGTCTTGCTTTGCGTACCTGTGCAGCCACATGAGATAGAGGAAGAAAGCTGGCAATAGACCGCCTCCCAGCCGTCAGTGATATAGAAGTTGCGATGGTTGCTGCATCGTGCACAAGATTGTCGTGACTGAGCATAACTGCTTTCGGATTTCCAACTGTTCCAGACTGCGAAAAATAGATCTTTTTAATTCTATTGTGTTATGAAAGTCCAGGAGATCAATTATAGGTAAAAATTAATCATTCGATATCGATAACAGGACATAATACTGTGGATTATGGACTTTGCAGTCTGTCTCAATTCCTTGTACAGGATACATTGAACAAATTTTTTTCCAACGGAATTCACAACAACGGAGAGGAAAGATCTTGTACAATGAATTTGGCGTCAAATATTATATGAGTATGTACGATATGAAACAACGTATAAAGGCTTGTAGCATTCTTGAGACAAAATACTCACGGTGAACACCAAAGTACAGCATTCGTTCACGGCGATTGTCCTCAAGATGGATTCTAGCTTATCGTCAGACTCTCTTCGGCCAATATCCAGCAGTTCATTCCACTAGAATGGTTAGTATGAAAGTAGGTAATTACTTATTACACGAAAAATTCATTAGAAGAAATATCATTTTCAGAGATGGAATGCCAGATGGGTAAGAAGATGATGACTTACACTCAAGACTCCCTTCTTCGATGGTATTCCATCATACTGTACGATGGCTTTGAGCAGAGGTAGTTTGTCTCTGATTAGTAAAATCTTTTCTAGCTGCTTGGCATCCTCAACGACGATTATATTAGCTCTACTGCGTTCCGCACAGTGCAGGCAAGCCTCCGGCGAATTGGTCGTGTAAATCCCACAGGCAAATCCTCTATGGGCATTCAAAATTTACCCTCAATTAGCTTATTGCCACTTGCCAAGTCATCTCACGGCATTCTCTTTCCTCAACAATCATGAATAAAGACAATTGTGAAAACTAACAAACGCTCCATTGGCGATGACAAGGTCTCGGCATTTTTTTTTCGCAATCTATGCATTAGTAATGTTGAATAGTGTTCATTATAGTTAATGAGTTCCAGTCCGAGAACTTTAGATTGTCTGATCATGGCACAGCTGATCGAGCTATCATGTATACAGATACTAACTAAATAGTGTGACATTGAGCGAACATAGTTGGATTCATCATTGATCAATAAAATGGTCACAAACTCTCATCACAGACTATGTTATGGTATTTTTTTTTTTTTTTCTAGTTATCTGTAATTGCAGAACTCATATCTGAGTAACAACCAAGAACCAACATCACTGCTCTATAATCGGTGATGTGTGTGATTGCTATCTCATGAAGTTTTCCGCTATGATTATGAGCAGTCACATGGGACGTTAACATAACACTCCAGACCGCGCAGTATATTCCAGAGACTGGTAAAATGGAGAACATTCAATAGTGATCCTCTTACACTTCGTAACATATGAAACCTTACTTTCTCTGTCTAACAATTAACTCATGTCTATTACGCCTAGTATTGCCAATAGTTATACTTTATACTGTCTATCTGATAATTAGGGAATGATATGCAGTGACCGGCCGTGGATTGTCTCCTCGAAAAAATTCGCACTCTCATCAAAAAGAAACAGCATACGAAATTCAGACTATCAAGGCTAAACACAATTGTATTGATTCAAAAACCGCACATGTTATGACCTGTATTGTTGGTTTGTGAAAGAGATTAAGGCTCTCATCATGATGCCTAAAGCTTCTTTATACATGAGAGATTGTTAATACATACTGCACACATATATCCCGTGAAGTATGTATAGGTATACCAAAAGGTATTGCATTTATTATGATCACTATTCCTGCCCTAATAGAGCATACACTCACCCTGCATGGATGGCAGCGAGATCGGAGATGAACCATTCCGGACTGTTGAATCCCAGGATACAGACGCTGTGGTAGCGTTCCAGTCCTAGCTTCAAGAATGCTTTGGCTACAGTCCGTACATGGATCTGGTACTCCCTGTTTGTGAACAAAGACGTGAAAAAATGTAACTTTCAATAACACAACTGGAATAAATCAATCATGTATTAGGTATGTGAAAATGATGGATATGGAGGAATTAAAATCCGCTTAAGCATGGATCTGTGAAGATGAAGCCTTGTACAATATCCGACACAGCTTATTCGTTTCAAAGGATGCGATTATAACAATATTTATACAAACTTTCTTCCTAGTATGCATTGTTCCGTATTATAACATTTACAGGAATACGATCGTTGGAGTTTTGCATTATACCTATACATATACGTTCATTCAACAGAAGGAATGTATTCAATCGCCGATCATATCTTATTCAAGCCTTTACCTCAAGCCAGCAATCGGCTATGAAAAGAAACATCATTAGTATGCTTATTGCTGTAATTAAATTGCACGAATGAACATCTAGTGTCCCAGCGAAAAAAAAAAATGGATTGGTATAGGTATACGAATAATGCTAATTTTTAGAGAATAGACGAAGTGCAAGAATCGCAATGAAAAAAGTCGACATAGCTTTGAATTCCATATTTCAATTCGTCCGAATCCGAAATAGTGGAAAATGGCACTATTAATTAATTTTCGTTTACCGCAATGTTATCAGAATCTTATCGATGATGTAATGGTAGCCAACTATGGTCTATGAATAACATTTTCAGTCATTACAAGGTAATAGATCCATTGAAACACCAAAATTATGAAAGTCTTTTTGATCGATTTACGAGAATGTTATCATACGTCAAAGTTATTTCATTTTCTCTAAAAATTGGTAAAATTCACACATTTTTGGAAACGGTCAGACTAGCATTGTGCGTCTATATCGCTAATGTTTACTCGATTAGCGTGTTCGGTTGAATCAGTATTTCCTATTGTTACAGCGAAAATAAAGAAAGGGCACTGCATTTTGTTCCTTATTTTTGTTTTCAAACTAGAGTCGATGAGTAGGAAGAAAATCGAATTGAAAATCGAATGTTCGATAGCCAAATTTGAATAAGCTTCAGAACAGCTATTGAGGAGGTAACATCAATCCGTTGAAATAATATACGTTGGGTTTCTCAAGGTTCGATTTCAACCCACATCGAGAAAATTCCGAAATTTCACGAACATCGCATATTGACTGCGACATGTACTACATAAAGCAAGCTATAAGAACGTATATTGTAGAATAATTTCAATTGGTAATCTCAATTCAATTTTAATCTCGTTCCCCTCTCCATAAAGACTCCATTTTAAAAATTGAAGATGTTGAATGAAAAAGTCTAGTGGCAAAATTCGAATTAATCCCTGGAAATCACATGAATTTTCCGAAAGAAGTGTGATTATAACGACTTCAATGAAGTCCGAATGAAGCGATTTAAATCTCGCTTTCGGAAAGTCCAGACTTGTGTAGCAGGGGAATAGTATCCATATTTTTCAGATGATGGGTTATTCCAGTATACTATTTTACTCATCAAAACAAGTCACGTCCATCGAAAGACGATCAGACTGGGAAAAAATATATTTTGAAAAATTCAGGGCACGGAAAAATCGGTAAAGTGTGTCGGGAATCAGTGGAAAGCCCTATAAGTATCGATGGTTAAGATGACTCTCAATTGTTTCAATACTATAAACAAAACTATAAAATCTATATTGCTGTCATTTGTATCGAATACTACAAGATGTGAAGTTTTTTTCGTCGTTAATCATGACATTCGCCTTACATTACATTCGCCTACATACATTATTTTTTCAAAGTATCCTTGGTGTATACATATTCTAATTACGAGAGAATCGAATTTGAACATTTCGCATGCTCATTGTTCGCAAAGGTCATGATCAAGAGTAAATTGTCGTTACCACGCGGAATAATAATAATAATAATAATAATACATTACACAGAGCTCTTCACTCGAGGAATTTACGAAAAAATGAATTCCGAGTCAACAGGACGTCGTTATTAATGATTGAATCGGAATATACTGGGATCCGAAATACAAATGAATTCTTACGTTGTCCGATATGATTTCGTGTAAATACCAATTTTTATGAATTTGCAAACATATTGCGCATTTAAAAATGGTTGATTTCATTAAATTTCATCGGTTTCCAGTGATTTCCAGCCACTGCCGATAGAAAACAGGAATTCCTACCACTTCCGGAAATTCTTGAAGTCTAACCATAATTTTTCGTAATTGCCACCAATTCCCGAGCACACTTCATCAGGAATCGCTGAATGTTCTGCAACTGATTTCTTATGTGATTTCCTCAAACTGGACATCATTCGGAGTCGCTATAGATAACCTATTATATGAGAAAAATGATTGGAAATCGCAATGACGATCGAGATGACGATTTTCTTTCATTTCCAATTGAACAGCCCCTCGCTAACTGTGTCACAATCGGGCGATGAGTTTGATCAATTTCATAACCAGAACCACCTATATGGATATGAAATGTAATATATGACAATGTTCGCGATGAAACGTACCTGTAGGTAAGGGTGACAGATTTCCCATCGACTCCTGGCCGAGAAACCAACGCTGGAACATCGGGGTGTTCCTTTGCGATTCTTGACAATAATCCCGGAACTGAGACGGGGACGCGGGCGCCAATTCCATCCTGGTCAAGTTCGATACGAACTCGTCCGTTGTATTTTGTCGTGGATATAGAATCGGCTGGGAGTACCTGGTCCGGACCTGATTTTGTCAATTTTTAAGACGATTATAAATAGTAACCATCTGGCTAATAAATCAAGATAATTATCAACACCGACAACCTGGAATTAGACCCGCAGAGTTCTGACGATGAGTCGCCGTGTAACGCATATTCTTTTTTATACAAGATTAGATAAAAATGTGGAAACATTGTCAGACCCTGATGGCGCGTTTCCGAAAGTGTGTCTCAATCAGGAAAAACATAGATCGTGAAAATTTGTTAAATTATTGGTTTGTTATTCGACTTTCGCTGTTATCGGCAATCGGCTCAGGACAGATATCCACTATATGTTTGCATAGAATTATCGATTTTTGTTCGATTACATATTCACGTACTAATTGCATTGATCGGCATGCCGGAGGCAGTGAGGCGCGTTAACCGATATTAAGATATAGTTGGAAATTTCCTCCACCGTCAGAATTATACGAATAGTAGAGTCGTGCGACTCTTTCATATAATTGAGACTTTTAGAACTCACCATCTAAACCCGTCTCGCTTGGAACAGCGTAATGGACGGTCCTGAGTGTATTTGCTGAGGCTGATACCTGCGAGATAAAAAAAAGCTACGTTATTTCAGAGCGAGCCTATACTGTGATGAAATTTGAAGAAAATACTATGATGTATTTTTTCCGATATTTCAAACGGTACTCTCAAATTTAATGTAGTTACACTATAGGAATCACAATAACAAGCTGCTGTAAACTTTTATAAAATCGAAATCGAGTGTACCTCTGAACCCTGGATATATTTTTAATGTAGCTGAAAGTCATATGATTTCATGTAGAATACCCATTCCGAGTCACATTCATGATTTTTCTAGAGTTTTATCGTAATAAGTATATACTCTCATAACTTAAAAGCATAACGAACACTCTGCATTAAAATAATATCGACGTGAACTCGAACACCAATTTCATCGTCTGAAAACACACTTGTATGGAAAAATACGGAAACCTTTCAATATTGAATCTTGTTCTAGTTCCCAACCGACAAAAATACCTATAAAAATACCATTTTTTCATCGGGTATATTTTTTTTCCAATGTTGTACGCACATTTGTAGAAATTCTACTTATTATAGACTTGCACTTGAATAGTATATAGTAATTGAGTGAACGTAGGTATATAAGTGTATTCGACTTATTCCAATATCATTTCTTCCCAAGTTTGGAATTCAGATATCATTTACGTATTATGAGAAATAATACAATGCAGCTATATACCTGTATTTCTTGCATCTTCATATATTAACTTATATTTAATTTGTTGTTGGCTTTATTGTCATTTTCTCCAAAAATGAAGCTTGTTAAAATACAGAACCGGGAACCCATCACGTTAGCAGGTCCAATTAAGACTTGCGATTCATTTATATATAATTAACAAGATGTCTATAAAGAATCTAGCCTTTTCCATCAATACGGATATACCAATTGTTCGTTTGTTTCGAATGCAGAAAATATTTTTCGGATAAAAAAAAAAAGAAAGAAGCGCATGTATATGGTACGACTGCGGTCTCGGACTGAGCGCAAAATTTGTAGAATTGGCAACAATTTTGAGAATTGAAAAACGAAGAGTAACTGATATATTTAATCAAATCGTAAATGTTATACTGCAAGTTAAAATGATAAAATACGTTCAAAAAATCGTGCAAATTGCAGAAGATCTGTGCATTTACAAAGGCTCAGCAATTTGGTGTCCGTAACATGTTGGTCTTAATTCAGACAAATTTCTGGGGTGAGTTTTTTTTTTGCAAAGATAAATAAAATCAGATAAAATTTCAAAGCAACTTGTTACTATATCCCCATCGTATGACTAAAATAATTACTGAATATCACTATAGTAATTCGCCATTCAACATTACCCGGTTCTAGATTTCGAATAATTCCGCGCTTTGGGGATGAATTTACGTTTCATAAAAATTTGAAATTTACTAATTCAAGAATTTTTTAGCAATAAGTTGAATCTTATTATAAGCCAATAAGTACTGATTATTGCGATGATAATTGAGATTTCACGAAAAAAGTGAATTCAGGGTATCTATAGAAAGTAACAATTTTCCAATTCCAAGCCTTACCCAAGATTCCTAGACGTTTTTATGTAAAGACTCGAGACGACTTGAAAGCATTGCGCAATGTACTCTCAAGATTTTGAAGAAAATACAGCGTTTGTTCCGTATGGACAAAGGATATTCAACTACTCTTGGTTGATCTCTCTACTATTAGCGAGATACTAATAATAATTCAAGAAGACGGAATAATTTCGAAAAACTGTATAGAATGCAAAAAATAAGGAATACTCAAATCGAGAAGAATTCGAGACTTTGGAAATAATTTTAGAAGGTTTACGGAATTTCAAGGCTCTAAAAAAAATTCCAGGGATCAATTTCATGGATTTTCACAACTTGTAGACACCCTGGAACTGAGAATAAGGGGAAAAGAATCTGATAGCTGTAGGAATTTATATAGTTATGATCTATTTTACATTTCCTCACAAGAAAAATCAAGCGTCTCTCCAACCATAATTGTATCAGTAGATCACGAAATTGAAAACTCCGAACGAAAATAGCGTATTCTAAGTAAAATGTTCTTTCAATCTGACTTCGTCGGATAATGATATGTATCAGACTGTATTTCGTACTGCAGATTTCTTGCGATAAGAAATCACATTATAATACACATGAATTACCACTTTACAATAATTATACAAAAGGTTATTTCACCGGCATTTATGATCAATATATTATCATCGGAAGGATGAAGCAAGATTTTTGTTTCTGTATTGAGAAAAAAATCGATTTAAATGGCGATAGCCTAATTCTGAATGATTTTGAGTATTTCTCAGACTTTGGAGTTTAAACAGTGCACGTTCGTGGCTTTGGTAATTATAACAATAAAATCGTCCGCCGTGAAATCAAATTTAAATATTTTCGCAGCGCAGGCTATATCGCTTGGGCTATCAATTTTCAACAATTATTCGGATCCTGGAAGTTTTTTTTTTTTTTTTTCAACTTTATAGAACGCACTTACCATTTTTGCCCGATCAACTTGCACCGGCCAAACTTGGCTTACGACTAACGTTTGTGGCCAACAAGCGTTTCAAATATCCCATTAGAAATTTCTAATCGCCAGGTGTATCAATCAACGTCAAACACTAAAGGCTCAGCTCAGCCCATTTCAATCCATTCAGTCTTGTCATTAAAATTTTTGAGAGCTTGACAAAATTTTTTTTTTGCTCATCTCACTGATAAGAGTTATTTTCTCGAATATCCTGCAGCCTTCGTGAAATCAGTTGCACCATCATGCCCATCATGTTCCATATTAAATTCGATAACTGCTAGTTGTTAAGTTTCTCATTCGACTTCGTTTTCAAGCATGGTGATCCTCACGATTAAATTGTAAAAAATGATTTCCACCATTTTTTTTTTTATTCTGTCTATTTGTCTTTTGATTTGCAGAATTTATTCCAATCCAAAATGTTTACAAAATTTCAAAGATCTCACAACGAAATGATGCGTTCAGAATCAGCAATTTTTATGAAGTTGGTCAGTAAAGTATACGACAAAAATTTTCCACAGCAGAATAATTGATCAATCGTTGCTAATAGAGTGGTGACCACAACTTATCAAAGGTCTCTTAACGTCACCCACACGTTCCAAAAATTGGATATCTTTACTTTTTAAGAATAAAATAGTGTGCTTTGAGAGGTTTTTTTTTTTTTTGTAAGTTATTTTTCCCGATACACACATCGTGATATTCGCTATCTTCTATCACAGCTTCAGACTTTTGAGTACAGGGATTAGTTGATAGTGCTAAAATCACAAATACAAAATTCGTATGTTCGACAATAAGCTGTTGGCTCTCCGGCTAATTTTTATTGTGTACGAATGATATAACTGCTAGCCTCTGAATAAAATTTAGGGGCAGTATTCATAGTCGTTTCTTCTTCCAAGACCATCTCAAGAACAGCCCTCGACCAATCAGAACATGCTCATGACTGACTTGAGATGGTCTTGAAAAGAATATCTGACTATGAATACCACCCTAGATCTGTGAAAACATAAAAAACGTGGAGGAAAAAGATACTACAGTTTGGAAAAGATGAGTTGAAAATTCGTTGTCTAATGGGATAAAAGTAAGTGAAAAACTCGTTAATATCCTGGAACGTCATCTGACAAGCCTGAACGAATTGACGGGGCTCGCTATTCTCACCCTTTGCTTAGAGATATAAATACAGAGCATCAGAATTTATAATGTACAAAGTTTTCGGACCCGTTTTAAAAGCTCTGGACATTATGTAATAGGAATAAATGTATATAACCTAGGGTCGAACATTAAGCGGCAAGGATCAGCTGAGGCTAATGCGTCATGAAGTGTAATCACTTAAATGTGCGTGAATCATAAATTATGTATCACCACACGAATTATGCGATTTATACAGAACTCCGTTTTTATCTGCGCAAGATTGATCGCTTATATTTCAAGACGAGGCTTCGGATATTTTCATCTTCTTTTTCGGATGCGAAGTTATACGCTTGTATATACACCTCTTGAAAACTCACTTTATATGCGCTCATCATTCGACCAATTTCATTTCAGTTGAATTTTGCAAATGTTTTTCCCCCAATCTATCGCGATCCTTCGATCGTTGTGCGCAATTCTGTATGTTTATCAGTTCATAAAAGACACGTGCGACATAAGATCTCGCAACCTCCGTATATCTACGCGCTACCATTTGTATAGCAAAGTACGTTAACGCGCTGACGATTTGAAAATATATCGAACGAATCTATTCCGTCACAACATGAAATTTTTCAAGTCGATATCCAAACGACTAACTCAGATCAAATCGAACTTCATATTATCTCAATCCCCTCACCTTTGATTCGGTTACATAACCATTCGAAGCATGACCGTTCAGTAGAAGTTCCTCGTCTGCCGACATTTTATCTGTAACACAAATCATACCTCCTTTATAATATACTGTTTATCCATCGTTTAAATATTATACGCGAAACGCAGACTCCATGTCTTTTCTAATCATCAATTTTATGGATTTTGACGTACTTTCAGAGAACCTGGGACCCATTTTCATGTAAGAAGTTGTTAATTTTTGCTACTTTCACTATTAAAGATAACGATTTTTGTAACAAAGCTCTGAAAAATTGCGATTTTTCTTGTTATATGAACTACGACAGTCCACAATTTTTTACGAAAAAATTCAATTATGTACGACGAATTATGAAACGTTTAAGTTTCCCTAGAAAATCGTAAAATCTTGTATAGGAATCAAAACTTCTACCAAAATCATTTTCCCTCATCGCCGGAACCTTGACACCTTGTAGTGCAATCCGATTCTTCGTCGCCTTATTCTTTATTTTGAGGAAAAAAATCCCAGAACATACTTCAAATAATCCTCAATGATTTTTTTATCAAGGAACAAAAATTTTGTTTCATAGAAATGTGCGGTATTTGGTACAATCGTGATTGCAGCCGCAACAAGCTGATATTGATAATATCACAGTTCGTCTGTTAATTCTCCAATAAAGAAGTATCGATAATAAGATGCTGCTGCGGAATCCGACAGGACATGTAGTGTTTGGTCGAGGTATCTACTATATTGCGTGTCGAAATTAGAAATAGTTATGGCCCGAGGCAAGGACTGAAAACAAATTCAATTCCCCTGCATGGACATACTTACATATCTCGGATATTTTTATCACGATTTCAATGACAACAGTATATCTACTCTATCACGGATATATAATCTAATCACATAATTGCAAGTTAAATATGTACATGAATAGTTCGGCTATCAGAGATAAACCAATAATCTGCCGTATGCAGTATGCGAAAAACTAATTGCTCTGAAAATATCTTGGAATGAAAAGTGCACCGATATAAAATCGAGAATTCGCCAAACCAAACAGCATGAGATTTCACTGTTTTGGAGTGAATATTCAGTCTGAATGATCGTAATGGTCTTTCACTCGATGGCAAAAAAATTGATATCCACTCTGTAGTTTGGGTCAATTCTCGTTCTAATTGGAGTGAAATATGATTTTATTTCTTTCTATATTGAGCGGATTTGGAATGGTATCTGCATATGAAATAATTGTCATATTACAGCATGAAGATCAGTTGCATTAGATATAAAGTGCACATTACACACCTGCATCTCTTGTGGATGCAGAGCAAGCTTATGAACGAAAAAATGCAAAACATGCAAACAATCCAGAAAGCATCGCAGCCGTTCGACACCGTTGGAATTAGTTGAAAAAAAAATGTCACGGGGTAACTTCACTGAAGTGTTTATGTTAATTTCAACACGTTACTCAGTGAGGACAATATACAAGTTGGTCGTTTTGAGGGGAATAAATGTTGTTCAAACTAAAAAAAAGTTGAAATTAACATACAAATTTTAGTCGACTTCTTAAAATACTTTTGAAGAATTCGTTTAACAGTGTATGAAGATGCTCGAAAGTGTTGAAAAGGTGATAGAAAAGTGTTTGACGAACATTCGTTACAAATTCGAATTGAGTACGACGAGTCGTGAATAGAGTATATTAGCTATTCATTTTTTATTCATCCTTTCATTGACTGAAGAAATCGAAGAACTGTACGTATGTATACGTACGTCGAACTTTGGCACTGGAAACTGATACAGCTACAGTTGAGTGAAAAAAAAAAAAAAATTAGTGCGATTTCAATTCTTTATGCGGATTATTGATTATTCGTGATTTTTCGCTATCTATTTGTGTCAGATGAGGTGATGGAGGTCGAAGTCCGCGCGTGAGGAGGAGTCAGTTCAGCCGGTTTCTAGTGTAGTAATTTTATAATGACGGTTCAGATAAACAAGATTGCTACAGAATCAGTTATCATACTGAATTTAGTATATCGCGCACCGTGTAAAGGAATAACAACAAACGATCATACGTTTATATAAGAGGTCGAGAGTGGCCTCAAATTCAATATTCAATCCACCTTGAGATCAGGAATATTTTTTGTTATGATTTTTATTATACATTAGGCACAGATTCATTTGATGATACAAATTTGATGCACCTTTCACTCATATAAATAAAATGATAAGTTGTCAACTGATGGAAGCCATACACATGCGGACGTATAACATTTGTGTATTAGCAGAATTTTAAAACACCTAAACTGAGATTCGCAATTCTGAAATAGTAATGATTACCGGCCACTCTGAAATCGGGAATCACGACCATTGCGTAAATGGAATTTAATTTATACTTGACTGTTGAGTAGCTCACCCTCAACCATACATGCACTTGGTCCGTAGTGTTCCAAAGTTCAATTAACAAAATGAAATGCGACAAAATGAAAAAGCCTATAAAACATGCGAAGTATGCATGTAGGACGTAGGTATACTATAGCGTTTGGTTGGTATGTTATTATCATTTTGTTTGTATTAGCTTACTCATCAGATATTCAATTTGATTTTAAACGATTGCTGGACGGACGGAGCCGTTGTTGTATAATAATATATACCTTTGCAAAGTAGAATAACCATCGCAAGTTAAGCACCTGTACCGTCACTCCCTGCTCGCGTGTCAGTCCGATACTACCAAGCTAAAGACTAAAGAGTAAAGAGGGAGGTAAAGCGGTGGTGTGACTACTCTACCCCTAAAAAATCAATAGAGCAACGCATCACCCCACTATTGGCGGGAAATTTGAAACGGTAAATAGTCCCCGCGGAAACGTGCGCAGAGCAAGGTAGCGATTTTTCTATACAATCTCCTCTGTAAGACAATCAAATTTCCGAGGTATCATAATCGGTTTTATATAAACACAGAAATGTACGTTGAAACATTTCGTTACGAAACATATTTATTCATCTCAAGTACGCTGATCAACCTGTTATTAATATAAGATTATCCGGAATTTTATCGCCATCCTTAATTCAATATTTACCTATACGGAAATACAACGAGCATTTTGGTTGCGTAACCATACAACTACATGACGATGTACAATTTATGAAGCAGATGACGACGCTTAAATTGAACTTGTATACGATTAAGAAATGAAAAATGTGTTACATTCTTGTGTTTTTCTTCTCTCGTGCTTAGTTTATAATTATAAATGGTCATATGTGTACAAATCTATACCTATTTCATTACTACCAACAAATTACCTATCAACTAATATGTATCTTGTTGTACGTCTCCTTGTTTTTCATCCGGCATAAAAAATTTGGGTTCTTAGATATCAAACTCTCTAGAATACCCGGATAATGGCGCGTGAAATCAACATGCTGATTAACTCTCACTTGAATAATAATTTTCAATTCATTTTCAGTTATATATTTTCAACTCGGGGCGATTGATGCTTATGTTTTTCCTGCTCCTTTTTCCTCCCAACGTTGAGCCACATTGGTGAACTTGTACCATTTTACCGATCAATTTATTCACGCGCATAATCACTGCAGATCTTTGAATCCTATCGCAAAATTTTCCACGATTTGAACGACAGTACAATCACGATTGCAATTTTCTATAGTCTATAGTTTGTCCTAATTACTTTACGCCGGGACTAAGCATCGTAAATGTCACTCCGAGCTAAGGCAATACTAGTCATTAAGATTCGCACTCGCGCGTAGTTTATATACATACATATAGCGCGAATCACCTGATGGTATTGCAATTGTATGGGCGATAACATGATGATAAGATATACATACTGCAGAGATATTGGTTATTGAACCAGGGTGAGCTTAAACGGTTATACCTAGACATGTAACGGTTTTGATTATTGGTTTAGACTTTGAGACTTAAGTTTTCATACAATTCTAACCCATCAAAAGTGTGAGAAAAGAAATATAGAAATACTGAGAGAGAGAAGAATGGTAGATGGCATGTGTTTGCGGGAATACAAAAACGACTTATACAACGTCTATAGAAGCAAATCACACATACAGTGACAGAATACGGTCAAGAGCCGTACAATAAACATAAACAACGGTAAATGCAGTATCCAATAAAAGTGGAACGAAGAACGGTGAAAAAATTTCGTTTTTATTAAACTGGTATAAATCTTTGAAGGTCAGACTCACCGGGATACGATGCTCTCGCGTCCTAGCCGGTAACCTGTAGCTGAAATTGGTATTTTAGTCAAAGCGAACGCTGGCGGACACGCGTAGTTCTGTGTTGGCGAACGGACGGAGTTGAACTGAGAACTAAACTACGCGGACGGTATGCGTGGTGTGACGTATGCCCCGAGCAACGGCTCACCTGATACTACTACTATACTGCCACAATATAGTGAGCCTTAGCCGAAGAGACTCTGAGCACAGGCCAATGTTGTAGGGCTACTGATTATACTGCCAAACTTTAGCGGTAAGATCACAACCACTACATTGAACCATACCAGAAATGATAACATTGCTGGTACCATCATTGGGCCACTCTTCTCATCCTGCAGATATCGCTTGAACGATGTTACGGTGCTCATTACCATCCAGCCTCATTGCCAGACCGGCATTTGGCACGTCGCTATTTCTCAGGAGTGGTAAAGAGATTCACCGGCACAGTGAGATACCATGCCGTTTTGTGTTAACTAACTGACTAACTAGAAATTATTTCGTGTAGTCAAGAAGAACTGTACAAATATTAAAGTTCTCCAATCTCGGTCGTATTACCGTTAGGTAGAATCTCAAGTTCTTTCCGTCTTGCAGTTGGTTCTGAGATGCAGCAAACATACATCCGACTATGGGGATATTCACAAATGGCTGTGGGCGCGGACAGAAGTGTTGCTTTACCAATTCCACGAAATTATTATTACGATTCGGGATAATAAATTATAGGTACACAAAAAATTCGGAGAAATAAAAATTTCCGTTCGTAGAACATGAATTTTGAGTGAAAAAATTATTAAATCAAATAAGAAAGTTTATCATGCTCCATTTGAAATACTCATAGCCTTACTGGCAATACTGGCACCAGCAGAAAACTCTTACAAAATTGAAATTGGTTGATAAGAATCCAAAGATCCACCGTACAAAATTTGTATAAGATTCTATTTCATTGATCGTAAGTTATAAGCTTCGAAGATAAGTTGCTATTTTTCGTCAATCATAGAACAAAGTCAGAATGTAAGATTTACCCTCGATCGGAGTGCCGAGGATTTTCCCATTCCATCAATGGGGCAATAATTATTCAGGCCAATATCGATGTCTGGCGGAAGAATGTCACTCGAAGGTACATACTGTGCTAGTATAATGCTGTTGAACAAAGCTACTCGCGACACTGGCCCAATTGTTAACAGCCGAGGCTTGTTTCTGCATCATTGGTCCTGTGTTGACTTGGTCGTCAACATCGGGTGTTCATAAGAGATGGTCACGGTCAAATTCCCAGATTGAACCGGAATTACCAAGAACAGTCCTTTTGCATGATGATGTGGCATTGTATCTACGGCAATTTCCCATCCGTGGTCCTCGGAAACCCCAGATCGCCATATGTTTTCTTCCTCATGCAGCGCACGGCAGACTAACGATCGTTCAGCCAATTGTTTGCAATCTTATTTGATTATAATCGCCGATACGGAATTTATTGAATTCCCTGTGGTACTGAGAGCATTGCTGTAAAAAATGTGCATTGTTCACACACGTGGTTGGATCGACGCAAAATTCTTTCTGGATATTTTCATTAGCCAGGTCCGTACTCTCTTTCCATCTCTGTGGCCGTTTTGTCTAGTCTTCTCGCTTCCACCGAGCCTATTTTAAGGCACCAGCATGGCGGAACAAGGTAGAACTGCAACGTTCAACTGTGTTGTGTAAGCCCGCAAACGAACGGATGCTCCGATAGTGTTGAGGTCGCCCGTTTGGGTTCATTATTTGTATAATGTCTTCGAGTCGGGCTAGCTATACCATGCCATGAAAAACGTTCTCTTGTACAAAGATACGCCGATATGGGGAACTTTCGATAACGCCATTCGGCGTCCAGCGTATTAGCCGAGACGCCGAACTGGCTGGCGATGTTTTTACCCGACATTTCGACTTAACACACGACCCTTAACCCATTTCTGAATTTCAAAGTCTTCGTTCGATGCCTGCGTCGCTTAGATAGTGCAATATAAGTACAGCTGCAACGCGATAGGTTCAACGATATGTTTTAAGCATCGTATAATGCACAAGTCTTTAGCGGAATGCGTAACAGACATATTATAATCGTCAATTTCCATAACAGTTTGGAAATCCAGAAAGACATATTCACATCATAAATACGTCTGTTCTTGAGATTTTAGAAACTCTGTGTCGATGCGTAAGGGTCAGCATCGGTTGATAGGACTGACCTTCCTCTTAATCATTTCCACTCTTACTACATGGCTCAGTTCGCTGCACTGGTTTTAAAGATATTTTTTCCCACATTTACAGTAAATCACGAGAGATTACGACTCTGCGATATTGTCACCGTACATAAATGACGCTGTTACTAATGTGCTGTATATATATACAGTTGTGAATTAATAATAATCCCTGTATTTGACAATGATTCCCACGTACTAATAAACAGGGAAAGCCTGCGGTTCTATCCCGTGCCATTATATTTTTAATATTATATACCGTTATCAGTAAGCGGAAGTGAGCCTTGTATACAAATCACAAAGTATAACCACATAGATGTAACGATAAATCCTCGCTAAGAATTTATTAAGGTTTAAATGAAAAATGTATATTTAGCATTGGCAATGCAGAATATTTATATCGTGCATAGAGCAGGGGCTGAATGGAAATTGAAATAAAACTGTGGATGAATTGAATCAATAGTACTATCATACTTGAGCTATGATTAGAAGGTGCATACCGGAAATGTGTCCGCACAACTTTGTAATTTCGCACTGATTTCACGGGGACACCCGGTATAAATATAGATTCAAGTTCTCGGGGCTTAAAAATAGGTGTATATTTAACTGGAAGGAATTGGTGGGGTCTCGTACGTTATCAAGATGTGGGTTTGGACTTTGAATCCAAAGAAGTAAGGGGCTTATCTGTCGGAAGACCCATCATGGTTACCCGGTTTTTTTCGTGTCTTTCTCTCGACTGATATCTAACTTCATTTAGACTCATTGTGATGTATGTACATACATCTACCTTTGGACGAGCTTATCGGACTGTTCCGGTATGTTTACTAATTCTTGGTAGATACTTTGATTTGAAGAACGTGTATTGTATTAGATGATTCTTGAGCTGATTTATTATTGCTATCGAACGCGTCGCATAAACTATGTGGCTATAGTTCACGTTCGTAGAAAATTCACCTTGTCCCTAAGAAACGCATTTGCACCGAACTAATTGATTCTCAGTTGGGAGCTACGAGTAAATGCCGAATCAACCGATCTTTGCTATGGATTATAACAATTCCGGAGTGCCGATTGGTTGATTTGGGATTTGCTTCCGACTCAGAATCAATTACGTTAGATGCCATTTGATTTTTGGCTGATTGGTCCTAACCTTCAGATGAATTTTTACAAATATGTATGAAATTCTTCTGTAACAAAATCATCACGGCCAATAACGCAACTTAATAATTTTACTGAAATGTCATGAAAACTACAAAAGGCAATTATCGTAATAACAACAGCTGTAGTACTGACAATGAGCACCTTGAACACATGTATACACATAGGTGCAACTTGTGTTGCGAATGAAGTTTCATTTCATGTAGAACAATGAGTTTCCAATTATTGTGAAGCAGAATTAAAATAACAAATCACAATTACGTATGATTCTATGAATATTGAAATGATCATTTAAATACCGTGTGTTATATGTCATTGGTGCCACGTTTACCGTGTTTCGGATTTTTCTGCAATTGATTTATTCTAGGTCAAAATTGACTTGCTGAGTTTATAAGTGGTTGTATTGGAACAGCTGTATAGCTAATTTCAGTTCTCCATGAACTGTTGGTATTTTATTAATCCGATCCTGTGAAATGGATGGACTAATAAAGTAGGACTACGACTAAATGTGCGAACTCCAAGATGTTCGAATCTGAATCTGAACTAGCATAAATGAGCCTCTGATAGAATGGAAGTCGTTAGAATCTATTTTGTTGAAAAGTGCACAAGGGCAAAGACGTAGCTGTATATCTTCGATTTCGCAAAATATTTTCTTGAGATTTTTCAAATCTTTGACGACGCAAATTTACGTCGCTTCCATTCTAAGGGCTCAATTGATTGCAGACACGCATGTGAAGCCAATCTCATCACTGTCCCCACTACTCTGTCACATGGCCTTTTCCCATAGACGAAGGATTGGTATTGCAAGCCTTCGAAGTTATACCTATGTCAGGTCCGCAATATTTCTTGTGTTCTTATCATACGAAACAGTGCCATGCAAAAACTTAACGGTGTATTTTATATTGAACAGGACCAGTTCAATGAAGTGCTAACAGTTCATGAAATACGAAAATTTCGAATGTTAAAACGAAATTATTCTGTACGTTCGGCAATCTTTGAAAATGGTTGGCGGAATATTGGAACAAATGATGAGTAGATTATACGTCAATAACAATCATTCTTCGAAAAATCATTTTCTTCTTTTACATTTGATGGCTTGAAATCAAAATTGAAAATGAGAAAAGAATCATACCATCACTCTGCGATAAATATTTCTGGGAAATATGATGTTTTCTTAAAGTCCGAAGAATGTATTACAATCGATTCGGGGGGCATTTCCCCTAGTATTGTGAGATGCACTGAGATCTGTGATCCTACGTGGAACCACGCATCTATAGCTTTTTAGAACTTGATTTTCGTCTCAGAGAGCAACCGTGAGACATATCATCAACTTCGGAGAACCCGAGATATCGATGTACATACTGACAGAGTGTCGCGTACAGAAAACCACTTTTGATAAATTTATTTCAAGTGATGGGTTTCACAGCATGGTAGCACCAGGCCCCGAAGTTATCAGAAACGCAGCCCAGTTAAAAGTGGACGTCAAGCTCGGCTCAAAGCAAAGAAAAACGAAGAAAAAATGTTGTTGATATTATGCCTTGTGGATTGCGATAAGTACATCATACGACTATAATCGAATGATTGTGTTGACGTAATGATTGGATGAATATTGATTGCATATTATATCAGAACTAGGGGCCCCTGCGCGATTTGTAAGCCGCACCCCACTTCCCCTCGTTCGTTTCGCTCGATCCGAAGTTCTAGGAGTGAACCATTTCAATGAATTCGATTCTATAGTCCCGGTATTGGTATCGAAATTTCCATTCTTCAGGAATTTGACTCAACGTTTTGGCATTCAACGATTGCAGGCATTGTTACTGCCCGCGAGTTCCCATGATCCTACGTTTTTTAGAAATAACTTTCATACTGTGTGCTTGAGAACCCCCCCTCTTTGCGACCCACCTACCTCTGATATCAGCTCACGATAAACGCATATCTCGGACGTTGCGAATCACGGATTCATGCCAGTTTTGTAGACCGTGTATTTGAGGTCAATATTTTGCTATAGTCAAAATGTTATGGGCTGACGATTATATTCAACCAACATATTATTCATCCGACAATACTTGACTACCAATTTCTTTTATCGAGAGAATTATTTGAACTGAAACCAATGCAGGCATACTATGAATTCATAGTAAGTATTAAATGTATAATTCTGTATTAAATAATCTGACTGACACGAGTGAATAGAATCCGGAATCCCATGCGTTTTGATACACACGGAATCGCATGCGTTTTAATACACGATAATAATTAATTACTTTCAAAGTTTCAACGAATGATCTTCACAAGTTTTACCTAAACGATCTCAAAACGCCTTTTATTCTCCATTTCTGTTTCGAAAAATGTATGTACACTTTTCATTTGAAATTAGCGATGCGATATTCTCTACAAGTTAGAATAATTCAAGGCATTCCCGGCAGAGGTCTGATGACTAGCTTCAAGTCAGTCCACGTCAAACTCAGTTTATTCTGAGTTTTATTCAATTATTGATGTATGAGTAATAAGGGGGAGTGTATCAACTTCAATAATCCATTCGGGTGCATAATTTCTGAAGTATAATCTGCGTGATAGTTTTGTTTCCTTCCATAAAGTGTATTATTTCACGGATGTAAGATGCCGGGAAAGCCAACGAGCGAAGGAAACAATCAAGTGCTTCAAGACACGGAACAAACGGCAAACGAATATCCCGAACAGGTTATTCGTGAATTGACCCAAACTGATCAGTTGAACAAAAAATTGCTAACGTCCTTTTTGCAAAGGATGAATAATTCACCTGGACAATTTACCTCTCACGTAGATAATCAGGAGCAAAACGGCGATCCCTCCGGCTCTCCAGATAACGAATTCTAAAACAAACTTATTATTACGTTAGAAATTTTGAGGTTACCTTTTCTCTGCGGCTTGTCTCGCGTTTCGCCAACCATGCGCTTTGCTGTTCTACACCCGATTTATGTACTCCGTGACTCAATAATTGGCGGCAAAATTGCGCATGGCGGCTTATTATTGTACGTCTGACGTTTTGTGTGTCTCTTAAAACTAGTTTGTTATTGTTTTCTTAGTATCATTAGCCTGGCGATCTAACTTATGGCAATTCAATTACTGCTTGCCAGTTGCCACGCGATATTAGGTCGAAAGTAGATTATTGAAATCAAGGAACCTATCGGGCCTAAAGATGTCTGCTGTGGCCGAATTGTCGGATATCGAAGACGACTTGCTGCCGAACGACAGAAACGATGCGGATAATTTGGACGCCGGGGGCGGTTACGGGTCGGACGAAGCAATCGAGGATTCAAAGCTTCGGGACGATGACGAAACGGGTGATTCGAAAAAAAGAAGAATCGATCCAACAACCGCCCAGAAACGAACGATCAGAAATCCTCAGCCGAGATTAAACGCGGAGCGACTAAAAGGACCTAAAGGGGTCCAGACCGTTGAGCAATACTTCGAGGATTTCAAATTTCGCGGTAAAGGTTACGAGAAACGGGATCTTGACCGAATGATGAAGAAATTGGAATATTGGTCCCACAGGTTGTTTCCAAAATTAGAATTCGACGATTGTCTCGGCAAGCTAGAGACTCTCGGTAATAAGAAACCCGTTCAAACTCATCTGACTAAAATCAGATTGGGATTATTGACCGACGATGATGTCGTGCTGAACGACGCCGGAGCAGAAGACGAAGAGGCAGTCGAAGACTCTGCACCTATAGACGAGTTCGATGCTTTAATCGCCGAAGAGCTTGAGAAAAGCCGGTCCGCCGTCACCCCCCACAGACAAAATGCTCCGTTTCTTTCATCTGCTACTGAAGTGACACGAACACTTCCTTCGCAGTCGCCGAACATTGAAATAACTGATGAAATGAAGGAGAGAATGGAGAGAAACAGGCAAATCGCAATTCAGAAAAGGCAGGCCAGAATCGAAGCTGAAGAAGCAAGAAAAAAAGCTTTGGAAGAACAAGGCAACAAAAATGAAGCACCCATTGACCCAGGACAAACCCAAGAAATACCAACTGAAGGAGATATCGTGGGAGATTCGACCGTTGAAAAATAGTGACTTTGTTAATCTAGATCTTGAGTCGTAACTTCAAAAATATAGATACATATATATATCAACAGTTTTCTACTTGAAATTTATATTTATAAGATCGCTCGACCTATGTTGGGATGATATCAATAAACGGATAGCATGTATTACAAATAAAAAATATTTTTATTAGAATGGAACATGTTTCTCACAGTTATTCAATATTTAGATAATTCCTAACTTAGGTTCTTCGCTTTTGAGTACTTATGTACAGCACATTGTTCCCACGGATAAAAGCATCCCCGTATTTATCTTTCAACTGCCCGTTTACGTATTCTTCTGTTTGTTCAAGTGCTATGTTCATGTAGCCGTCGAGACATGCCAAGACACCTGGAAATATGTATTTAAAATTTGTTAGACAACAAACTGTGCTCATCGAAATATTTGTGACAAAAAAAAAAACAAGAATATTGATTTCAAACTAAGAATTTGGAACCTACTAATTGTACTGATATATCTTGTAATGATGGCTCGATCAGATATTCAATGCAATATTCATATCATAATTCAAATTCACAAATGATGTTATATTTTACTGTATTCACAGAGAGCATATTGTAGATGTGATTCTGTATCGTTATCCATAGATTTAGCTCGAACAACATTGTTTGGCGGCATAATAATATGAATAAACCTTTCCTAATCTTATCAGGCTGGCCACTGATCTGGACAACTGGGCAATGTCAGGAAATGTTAAAAATATTGTATAAAATCTGGAATCTTCAAGATGTTTCAGTTATTGGTAAAAAAAAAACAATGAAAAAATATCAGTTTTTTAAATTGAAATTGTGAGGATAACAGTATTTGAATGAGTGGTCACTAGGAAGGTAAAACTTTCAGAAGAAAACTGAGTTTTAGGTCTTGGAAAATCTGGAAATGTCCAGAAATTGAAAAAAAAAAATCAATAGTTGCCACCGTGGTATACAAAAAGGGATTTTTTGCTACAAAGGATGAAATTAAGAATGATTGATAAAAATCGCTTATATAGTGGCTTTTTCAAAAAACAAATCCACAGTGAATTCATTGCGAATCGTCGCAAATATGTCCTAGTCATGAAATAATTATCTCCGGATTTGTGCATTGGTGAGCTTTGTTTCTAGAGAAATATGGAAATCAGAATCAGAAATATGGACACAGAACTCTGAATCAATTCTGAAGCTTTGTTTAGTCCTGGTGCTCGCTGGAAATCAAAGATTTTCTTGTTGACATTGAACATGATAAAATTTTAAAGTAACCTGAAAGTTCTGTAGATCAGCTTCATAATCACGGAATCGTGATTAATGTTGCCAGAGGCAGATGACATCAGACATTTTCATGAATCAACCAGATAAAAATGATGATTGTTTTCTCAAAGTAAAGAAAATTTGTAATAGGTGAATAATTTTCTTGCAACTCTATGCTTTTAATGGAAGGAAAGGACTTAAACAATCCAGTGGAGTCAATTTAATTCCATTCTACAATTCCGAGTGTTAACGTCATTATGAAGGTTTATGCTTTCAGCTGGAACAGATTTTTAATTTATATCAACTATTTTTGAGTGCGTTACCAAGAAAGCTATACCACCTAATTGCTGTTTTGTGGTTTCCAGCCTGCATTAGATCAATTTTGAGTAACAATTTGTTCATTTTGTTTTCTGCGACATTATATTTGAAGCGTGATCGAGAGAAGGGAATTCAGGAAATGAATGTAATAAACGTTTCTTGAAATTCTACCACACAAACTGTCACGGAAGTGATAAAATAATTCCGTTATATCCACCTCTGTAATCAACGCCGCTGTTGAGTTTAACGACGACTGGCCGGCCATGAATTTGTTGAATAAATTGAGACAATGCTTCTTTACGGCTCATCTGAAAATCAGAGTATTAACTTATGTAGCGACGTTGTCTTGTATCAATGATGGTAAGTGTCAAGCTCATGTGTTAAACATTGAATAAGCAAGTATGAAAACATGATTTAATGATGGGGAAATTAAAGCTGCAAGTCATAATGAACGTCCAGACCGAACATAACAGAAATAACAACCAAGTTGTAACTTTACGCTTCTAGCAAGTCGTAAATTGAGGTTAGGAAGTCAAATTGAATTTTTACGAAGCGACTGCCATAATTGTTGAATATTCCCGAATCTAATGAATTTGGAACTTATTCGAAGGGCGTATTTAGTTATAGTTTTGTTAATAAAACAGAGGTTTGGAATTACGTTAGGATTCGCTACAAAATAGGTTTTGTTTGTGATAGCTTTAGACAGAATTTTTTAGGCATTTGGACCCTGTAGTTTGTAAGAAAAGTATTCGTACCTTGTGTGTTTTTTGTTCTTAACTTGTAATTATTGCGATTGAAGTAGTAATGTGGATCTGAGTAATAGTATCGTATACATCCGAATATTCAATTATTTATGATGCGTGGAGCGGCACCAAACACACAAAATCGGCATCTATTTCGCTGTCCAGCTCCAGCAGTCCAGCTGATCGACGAAACTGTCAAGTGCTTCTTTCTGTTCAACCCAGTGTTGTCATTGGCCAATGAAACAAGTGAGCTTTTCAAATTTACAATATTTATCGACATGAAATAATATAATTGGCCATTTCCGTTAGAGTGATAAAACCAGCCATGAGCCAATCATATCAGCCCGTTGGCTTCTGGAACAAAGACAACATGATGGATCATTGGCCGCCGTGATTGGCCGAAATGCGTGAAACATTGAATAGTCTTCACGTAGTTTAAACGCATTCTGTGAGGTAGTCAAACAAGGCCGAACTGATCCATTTTATCCAATTTCGATTCATTTCGGTCTTGATCGTAGGACTTATCAAAGAAGTGAGCGCCTTAACTTAAGAAAAGACCAATAGAGAGGATTCTCCAGTCGCATGGATGGCTATTGGGGGCGGATTCTCGACACCGTGCGTAAAATGTTCGCATGCGACGGTCGCGCTCCGGCCAATCATAATGCATCATTTCCATTGGAGCTTTCATGGGATTGGCTGGACCGCGACTGTCGCATGCGAACATTTTACGCACGGTGTCGAGGATCGGCCCCCTGATTGGTTGATTTTTAAGTCAAGGCAGTTCGGACGCTTGCATAAACCAGGCATTGTATTCATGAAAACATGATTTTAGATTTTAGATAAAAAACTATAGATTAGATATATTATTATTATTATTATTATTTTAGATTTTTTTTTCTTCAGATTTTAGATTTGGTCCGGTCCTCTGCACCGAAGAGAATGGTTAAATTTTTATTGATTTTCTAATCGTGCGACGATCCAACAAATTTGTTTTAGGGACGATAAGAGACTCATCTACGAAATAACGTTTCGTTTATTTATTTTTCCAATTTCAGATCAGTGGAACCGTGACAATCATGATCCGAAGCCGAAATGCAAAAATTGGACAAAGTAGACCTAAACATTCATCAAATACGCAAATCAGACACGGTGGGCATATGCGTTGGGATTGGTTGGGTCTGACGGAAGCGACGAATAATATTGTCTGAGTGTATCTTCGGTAAGAGCGGAGCTATGATTGGATAAAAAACATCACATGCTGGGAAGGAGTTGTGTCGTCTGCTGTGAGACCAGTGAGAGTGGAATGTAAACTTATTGCCAACGAATGCGAATAAATAGTAAACCGGTCATTTTTTCAAAATAATTGGAGCAAGATTCGAGTAAACTGTGCTATTTAAAGAAAAATTGTAAATAGTTTTGATAAACTGAATACCGTCGTTAAACATAACGGGAAAAATGTTTGCCTGAACTCTTGGAGGTTAAGATTCGTACCGATAGAACTTTGCTAGGTTAGGATTATTATATCATCAAAAATAACGAGGAACATCAGTAATAGGCCGCGACGATGTCCTCAGCGTTGTATAACTGCAGAAACATAATATACACAAATTGCCGCCGGTTGAATATGCGCGCTTTTTCGAAAAACAATGTGGGAGGTTTCACCAAATTTAAAGAATTTCAATTGAACTCCGTTTCACCCAGTCAAACCTCAGCGATACGCCGCTGCCTCAGTACTCAACCAAATACGGATTCTAACAATAAACCCGCTTATAATTCACTCATGGAATTCCCTGTTACCATTTGGCCAGGATTCTTCCAAATGATTAAATGCTGGCTAACCTTTAAACTGACCCTGCCGGCGCTCGACAGAGATTTCGATCTCAACGAATTCATTGAAGGTTCACAACAAGTGTGTTAATATTTCTGTACCATAATTTAAGTACCCGAAATATGCTTCAGTTGAAAAACCATCATGTATCTAACTGTTGTTGGTTTACTTTGCCTTTTCAATGCAATTAGAGATAAGAATATCCCCCATATTCTATAAGTAAAACCTTTTCTTGAAACATTCATTCCACAACATGGTGCTTCCCTGTACGTATACGTATTAATGTAATTGATTTTGTGTTAGGAGCTATAAGCGCATAGCGAATGCTAAATCAACCAATCATTGTTATGGAGTATGAAAATTTTAGAACGCCAATTGGTCGATTCAGCTTTATTTGCTTACATTCACAGGGTGCACCAGAATGCGGTACTTTCCTCATGCCAGTGGATTCCTTGCGAAAATCTAAGACATTTAATGATGAATTAAAAAATAACGAGGGAATGACCGGTTTCAAGTTACAGCCGTTCGAAGTTCGCTAATACGAGAGCCGATAACAGACCACTCCAAGCCCGGGTCACCAGTCTTTGCCACCCTGTTGTCAATTGTCAATCGCCACGTAATATTTCACTATAATTGCATCGTCAAAATAGCTCAGCTATGAACAACCGATCTATTGTCATGGGCTTGCTTGTCATTTTGTCGATAGGCGAGATCAAGGTGGCGAGTGACCCCCTACGAACCTCAACAGCCTCGTGATAGCGGCCCTGCAATGGTCTCTCGTATTGGCCAACTTTAAACGGCTCTAACTTGAAACGGTCATTCCCTGGATATTATTTCATTGATTATTTATGGCATTTTGGTACACCCATTTTTTTCGAAAATAGACTCTGTTTTTTCTCTATATCGCAACCCCCGCAGAAAAAAAAACCCATTTGCTATAATTTTCCAATGATTTTTTTATTGAAAATATGAAATTCTCAAAATCCATGTATTTTGTCAGCAGAAGCTCGAAGCGCAAACTAATCAAACGTATTTATTTTTCTGATTTGTTAAAGTTAACACATTCCTAGTTCAGTTCTTTGGGAAAAAATAATTGTTTGCAGGGTTTCAAGACGAAACTTTCATGAAAATGTTACTTGGAAGTTGAAAAGACAAATTTTTAATTCAGAAACATAATCTTTAATATTATTTCATTACCCTGAGCCTTTTTGGGAATGGAATTCGATTTAATCTTTCACATCTTTCAATCCACCAAAAATATTTTAGTGATATATATGTACATTAGGGCGCTTTTTTTGGGACTAGTTTTTTTTTACTCCCACTTTGAAATTTTCTTGGAAACACCTAAAAAAAAAATTCCCTGAAAGTTTGAGCCCTTAATATTAATATTAAGTACTCGCCCTCGGCGTTTAAAGATTTCTCATTTAAAATACACGTAACTTGCATTTTTTTTTCTTAAAATTCTTATAGCTCAGAGGCCCTTTATGCTATCCGAACGTTTGAAGAACCAAATTATTCAGAATTGAATGCTCTACGGAAGTGCTGAGAACCGGTGCTCGGGACCTTTTTTTCAGGACCTCATAATGAGCCGCAAATTCATGAAAATCGTAAATCATGAAAAACAAAAAGCTTATTATCTCGAAAAATATCAATAATAGAGATGGGTGCCCACAACCTTTTTTGAAGGAAATTCAATTTGCTACAACTTTGTCATTTAAAACTTTTTTGTATTTTCAGTCCATTGTGAAAAAACAACGAAAAAACAAGAAATTTATGAAATTTTGACTTTAATCGCCTGTACTGTCTCACCCGTGTAAGTTACATTACCGTTGCAACGGGCTCCTTTGTAGAGCATTCGATTCCGAGTAATTTGGTTCTTCAAACGTTCGGATAGCATAAAGGGCCTCTGAGCTGTAGGAATTTTGAGAAAAAAAAAATTCAAGTTACGTGTAGTTTAAATGGGAAATCTTCCAACGCCGAGGCCGAGTACTTAATATTAATATAAAGGGCTCAAACTTTCAGGGAATTCTTTCTGAGGTGTTTCCAAAAAAATTTCGAAGTGGGAGTAAAAAAAATGTACATATACTGATTTCCCTGCAATTGTGCTCAAATTGATTGCCGTGAGTGCTGACAGGCCTGCTCTACTGTTATCTGATTTACTTTTAAATAAACATTGTTTTCCTTCACCTGTTCTACATGTATAGTTTATTTGACTAACGACCGCCTGGTGTAGATTATTATTTATTTTAGGCTGTTTACGTTGTATCCACTGCTCTATCCAGAGAGGATTACGAGAGCTTGGAAGGCCTTGTTACACCAGAAGCCATAGAGATTCTGAAAGAAAATATATCCCGGATGAGCGATGATCAAAAAAGAGAGATTCAGCTGCAGAAGAAAGAATTTTTCTTTTGTTTCCCATGGGAGGTGAACGTACGGAATGGAAATGGTGAGAATCAAAGGAGTCACATCAAGTTTCTGTGATGAAAATATTTCAAAGAAACTGACGTTCATTACCATTTATCGTCATCAGTATTAGTTCGGACTAGATCCTCACTTCATGAGAGCGAACAAAATCACTATTGATAAAATTACAAAAGTCGAACTATTTCCAATAATATTTGATAGCAAAAACAGAAATATATAGTTTCCTTATTTTATTGTAGAAAGTGATAACAAAATTATTTCCTGCTATGTAAAACACGTACATCACTTGGAGACTTACAATTACTGTAGATTCACGGAACTCTCTATTATTGATATTAAGTTATTGTATATTGTACTTCAGAACTTCAGTTCTTGTTGATTTCGTAAATTTCCCATGTTCAGACATCCTTAGCGTCCGTATGATCGTATAGGAGGGTCTTCGTGAGTTAGGTTCCATTGAAGTTTCTCTGCTTGTAATGGATCGAAGAGTGTTTTTTTTCTTAATCCTCCACCGTACTCCTGGGTCTTTTAAGGCACAGTCTAAATTTTCCGTAGACTATCTCCGTATAAATTCCGATTATTACTACCGAAATCACGATACATTTAATTTTTCAAACTACATATCAGATTATGTTTTAGAGGCCCTAGGAAGCATTCATGAATTTTTTCAGATTTTTAAAGCGCTTATAACACAAAAAACAAAAGGACAGCATGAAAAAGACCCAGAGGTCCCGCTTAAACAGTAAAACAAAAACAATAAAACATTTTAAAAAAAACACGGGTTCAGTCAAGGGTTGATTTGTAGTTTCAAGATTAAAGACTTAAAATTTCTTTACGAGAAAAATTATCGAGCGCCCGGGATCGAACCCGGGTCCACCGGGTCCACCTCATAAAACAGACAATTAATGTCAATACTGTGCAACTTGCCGCGAAATTCAAATCGTAACATTCACATGCACACGAAAAATGAAAAGATGAAGAATGACGAGAGAAATTTGAGGGCTTGTGTTTGGGCGACTAGGTGGTCTAGTGGTGTAAGATCCCGGATTGGCAGCCGGTGGACCCGGGTTTGATTCCCGGGCGCCCGATAATTTTTCTCGTCAAGAAATTTTTATTCTTCAATCTTGAAATTACACACTCGGGCGAAAGAGGTCTACCTTCGGTAGACGGTATTCGTTATGTCTGCCTAAATATAACGAATACCAACAAAAAGGTTGATAGACGCTAGCTCTATACCGGGTAGTTGGTCGGGAGCATGATCGCTCTTCCACTACCATAAAACAGACAATTAATGTCAGTATTGCGCAACTTGCCGCGAAATTCAAATCCTTGATTTGTAGCTGTGATACAATGTTCAGAATTCGAAATATCACGACATCGAAAAATCAGTTTTCCAATTGTTTTGGAAGCTGTGCACTCTTAGTTTGTACTTTCTATTCATAATCTTGGTGTCTCATACTAATATAAATATTTGCAGAAAATTCCACCAAGATCGTTGAAGTAGTCATGGTATACCATCTGCTACGCAATTGGAAAGATCCGGAAGCTCCTTCTAAACTAGTTGAATCTAATTCCGGAATGCAAAGGCTAGATATTATGCAAGGGATGGTGTCCAGTTCGGACTATGTGTCACACGCGATAGTTTGCAACTATCGCTTTGTTCGGGAGTTTGGTATTCCTGACAAGTCGTGGTTCATTGATATTGTAAATCAGTTCAAACTATCTGACGTCCAACAATGATGGCACACTTATTTACGAGACTGAAGATAACGTCAGGAAATTTGAAGCAGGAAGCAGGCGTTCGATATCAAATGTTGTTTTACAAAATAGCATTTTCCAAGTATTTGCTTTATTAACGCAAAATCTGTAGCAAAGAGGAAATTGTACGGAAATTTAGAATATATCATTTGTTCACCTCGATTGTATCTTGTCAATAAAAATATTCTCAAGTATAGTTCTATATTTTCCATTGATTTTATAAATCAATCACAAATCAAGAAACGCAAGGCGACCAAATGTTTCGTTGTCATATGGTCGATGTTCAAATCTACCAGCCCCTCACCCCAACTTAGCGCTCGAAACGGCAAGACAACTGATCATAGACTATGATTCATAGTAGACTTGGTCCGAGTAATCTCTGAGAGGAAAGGGGTAATACACCCCCCCCCCCCCTTTTTGTCCCATTTCCTGACTCCTCTTCTATCATCAAAAATACTATACTCTGTCCAACGAGAGATCGACACAACATCAGCGAGTGCGATAGCGATAGCGCCTTGGTGATCATAGCGGAGTAAGAGAGAGCACGTAGGTCCAACTCTCGGTGGACAGAGTGTAATGCTTTCGTATTACGGGCAGTGCCGGAGTGCCCCCAATGCACCGAGAAAAAAATATAGTCATCTTCACCATGCAAATAGTTCCTTCAAGGTATAAGGATATTTTGTAGTCAGGATAACTGCATTTTTTGTTTTCGATATAATAATATCGTATGAGAAACTATAACTTTGGTTTAATTTAACTATAAAATAGTCTCATCCCTTTTGCCCCGATCTTTTTTTTCAGTGTGACATGGCCCCCCCCCCCCCCCCCCCCCCCCAAAACTCGAGCTGTCTCCTTTAGCGCGAAGAAAGTGAAGAAAATTCTTCAAGTTGAAATATTTCTGAAGGCGCAGAGATTTGAAAGTAATATACAGTAGACTCCGCGTAACTGCCCTACGCGTATCTGCGCTTGAGCACTTTCCCTGCCATACCATACACACTTGCAAACAAACTACTGTCGGCGCAAAAAGTGTTGGCACCTTAATTCGAGTGACCATAACTTCTGTAAAAAAAAAAATAGAGCATTGAATCAAAAACTGTCGTCAGGAGCCGAGTTTTCTGCGTCTTATGGTTATTAATAAATTTCCCTTGAAGAATCGCGTGAGCCGCTATGATCTCCGAAGGGTTGAAAAACGTAGTTTTCAGGGAGTCAATTAGCGTACCTTGACTTCAACTCGTCACAGTTTGTCCAAAAAAAGCGTAAAAATCTGCAAAAATTCAGAAAGATTCCTGAACCATTCACAAACATAACTGCGCTTTGGAATTTGAAAAATGTTCAAAAACCTGGACACCAGGTGGAAAAAAGTTCGATGATGTGAATCGGCGAACGGCTTGGTCTAGGCGAATCTGAGCTGGCTCAAAATTTTCTTTGAAATATACACGTAGTTTCCGACTCACAATACTAATCTTGCTGTAATCGACGTTGATAATTTTTCTAAATACCGAAGGGCTCCGTGTGCCTGAATCACGATATTCGTCGCTGTTTTCCCCTCTTCCCTCCCGCCTGCCGACGCAATTGTTGCTCGCGGTCCGTGTACACACATACATAATATACCGAAGACCGTGAGCAACAAATGCGTCGGCAGGCGGGAGGGAAGAGGGGAAATACAGCGACGATATCGCGACTCAGGCACACGGAGCCCCTCGTTATTCAAAAAAGCTATCGACGTCGATGACTGCAAGCTTAATATTGTGAGCCGGAAACTAATTACGGAATCAAATAGTGTACATTTCAACGAACATTTTTAGCTAGCTCAGATTCGCCTAGAGCAAACCGTTCGTCGAATCACATCATCGGACTTTTTTCCACCTGGTGTCCAGGTTTTTGAATATTTTTCAAATTCCAAAGCGCGGTCATGTTTGTCAATGATTCGGGAATCTTTTTGAATTTTTGCAGATTTTTAACCCTCTTTTCAGGCAAACGGTGACGAGTTGAAGTCAACGTACGCTAATTGACTCCCTGAAAACTACGTTTTTCAACCCTTCGGAGATCATAGCGGCTCACGCGATTCTTCAAGGGAAATTTATTAATAACCATAAGACGCAGAAAACTCGGCTCCTGACGACAGTTTTTGATTCTATGCTCCATCATTTTTTTCACAGAAGTTATGGTCACTCGAAATAAGGTGCCAAAACTTTTCGCGCCGACAGTAGTCCCCAACCCACTCCGTCGCGTTGTGCTTGAAGTATACCTATACATTGTAACGAGAGTTCTTGGTATAAAGGGAGGAAAACCTTGACTCTGCTACTCTTCGGCGATTTCTGTAGTCGACAACGATGAAATTCTAAACGACAAACGATAGTGTTGGGCGTCGGACACTCCTGTGTGAGTTTCGATACGATACCATACGATAATTAATAAACAAGATCAAGATTCGCGGTAGCGAATCGCCGCCAAGTACACTTAGGCCGGCGAGCGCTAGCAAAGAATCTTTTACCCGAGGCAACTAGTTACCTGTAAGCCCTGCTCATATCTACCGAACCCAGCTATGTCAAGGAACGAAATTTACAGCACGCAAAGTTCAAGTCCAGATGAGCTTTGTAAAAGAATTTGGACAGAATCGACCAAGTATTTCCAAAGTTATAAGCTGGCAAAGTTGATGAAAAAACGTCTTCTTCTCCTTCTTCGTCCCAGTTTTTCGCAGACCGTTCCTTGGGACCACGATATCTAACGAACCGATGCATGGATCGACTTGAAACTTGAAACGATTGTTCTGTCCATCGAAATCTCGCCCCCTATTGATTTTGGCGAAAATCCGACGACGTACCGACGAGATTGACCCTAATGAATATCCGAAGCGCCGCATTCACTCCGATGACGTCACGATTCTCGTAGAATAAATCGGAAATCGAAACTCGAATCTAAAAAAAAGTTGAAAAAACAAACTTGGGTCCGCTACTCCGTAGACTGTGGGGTCTGAGTCCTCTGCATCGTGGTTTTGGGGTCCAGGTCCTCCGCCTCGTAGTTCCTAGTGTCTACGTCTTCCGCACCGTGGTTTTCGAGGTCCAGGTCCTCCGCGTCGTAGTTCCTGGTGTCTAGGTCCTCCGCACCGTAGTTCCTGGTGTCCAGGTCCTCCGCCTCGCAGTTCCTAGTGGCTACGTCTTCCGCACCGTGGTTTTCGAGGTCCAGGTCCTCCGCGTCGTAGTTCCTGGTGTCTAGGTCCTCCGCACCGTAGTTCCTGGTGTCCAGGTCCTCCGCCTCGCAGTTCCCAGTGGCTACGTCTTCCGCACCGTGGTTTTCGAGGTCCAGGTCCTCCGCGTCGTAGTTCCTGGTGTCTAGGTCCTCCGCACCGTAGTTCCTGGTGTCCAGGTCCTCCGCCTCGCAGTTCCTAGTGGCTACGTCTTCCGCACCGTGGTTTTCGAGGTCCAGGTCCTCCGCGTCGTAGTTCCTGGTGTCTAGATCCTCCGCACCGTGGTTTTCGAGGTCCAGGTCCTCCGCGTTGTGGTTCCTGGTGTCTAGGTCCTCTGCACCATAATTTTCGGCGTACAAGTCCAGCCGTGGTTCGACAGAAACTTCGGTAATCTCTCGAAGAAATCGTTACTTCAAGCTCCAGAGTCATCACTTGATTACCTCGAATACGTTATTTGGAAATGACTGAATTATTCGGGCTCAATATTGGAATGGAATACGTCAACGAATAGCAATTGCTTTACATTACTGCTAGTCAGAAAGTAACGCCGCTCCTCCATTATACGTATAACATTTCCACTCCCGTTACCCTGTACCGCTTGCGCCCCGCGAAAATATACTAACACGTTTCCATTCACGTATAATTATCTCTAACAAAACTTACAAAAAGTAGTGAAATACGGGACAAAAACATTGTAAATGTAAAACATACCGCCAAGTACAATAATGATTCCATTAGCAAAAATCAATCGCCAGTTTCTGCCGTGAAATCGAGAAATAATGCCAAGCACTATGACCTCCTCGCAAGTATACGTCGTAAAGTCGGACCTCGCGTTGACTAGTTTAGGGATGTCGAAAAATCATTTCGAGAGCTACATACTTGGCGGGCACATCCCTTTGTTGGACACATAACTTTCGATAATTTCGCACTTGCAACTAGAGGAGTTGAAACGGGTTTGCAGTCCTCCATTTGAAATCTTTTCAAAATATCATCAATATACTTCCTTTGACTCATTCGTATAGAGTTTTCTGTCTGCTTAAATTCTACCCCCAGACAGTAGTGAATACGTCCTAGATCCTTCATTTTGAACGATTTGGATAAATGTTCTTTCAGGTTCTTCAAAGTCTCGGGACAATTTGAAGCTATAATTACATCGTCTACATAAATTACAACAAGTGTAATCATGTTCTTCTTTTTAGTTAAATAAACACAAGGATCAGAACTTAATGGCTTTAAATTAAGTTGTCTTAATCTCTCGTCCAATTTCTTGTTCCATTGTCGTCCCGATTGTTTCAAGCCATACAGAGCCTTCTTTAAAAGATCGACTTTTCCATTACTTTGTTGTGAAAAATTCTTGTCGTTGAGAACTTTTCCAAGTTTTTCAGGAATTTCCATGAATATCTGTTCATCTATACTTCCATTTAAATACGCTGTTGTAACGTCCAATTGGTATACTTGTAACTTTAGTTCTGTATCAAGGGCCATTACCATTCTAATTGAACTCGATCTAGCGACAGGAGCAAAAGTTTCAAAATAATCTATCCCATAATTTTGGTTAAAACCTTTTGCTACAAGACGTGCTTTCTGTCTTTCAACTGTGCCATCGGATTTGAATTTCGTACGTAAAACCCACTTTGATCCTATAACTTTTCGATCATTTGGTCTATCGACAAGTTCCCACACTTTATTTTCAATTAGTGCGTCATGTATGTATAATTTTCTCATACGGTGACGTCTAGTTGTGCCCTTCCAGCTGTAACAAGGTTACCAAATTCCAAAAAGGGCGATGTTACGCACATCTAGTAAGGCGAACATCACGTTTTCAAGTTTTGAGGGATACGCCCTTATGGCAGTAAGGTCATGAAAAGCCAAAAAACAGTGGGTTACGCCCTTCTGGTTCTAAGCCCTCGACATTGAAATCAGAGTTGTGAAAAATGCATTATTTTACTAATGCATTATCAATTGCATTAGTCATTAAATTTTTAATGAGTAATGCAATTTCTTTCCATTACGCATTAATTTGATAATTATTAATGAGAATTTGCTGCATTATCCATTGAATTTTCAATTAGTAATGCAATTTTTCTTCATTACGCATTACTTCGGTAATTATTAATGCGAATTCGCTGCATTATCCATTCAATTTTCAATGGCCGGTAATGCAATTTTATCCCATTACGCATTATTACGGTAATAATGATGGAATACAACTCCATTATTTATTTTCGTTAACAAGTCATGCAATATTTTTTGATCATAGATCATGTTGATAATATAACATCGCTTCCTTTTCCATTACATACTGAATTCACAATGCATTATCTTGATAAATTAATAATATGGTAGGATTTTGATCGTTCATGAATCAATTTTAGGATTAAAACGCAGAATGGTTCCTTTAAAAGTTAGTTTGTAATTATTGATGTTTGATCTGACCTAAAATAGTTCTAGTTGTTTCTTTGACCTTCGCCGTTAAAAGGTATCTCATAATTGATACTTCTTATGATATTCATTCTCTCGTCCTGTTTTTCTGTCAGATTCAGGTGACACATTCGTTGCCTATAACTTGAGTATTGGATAATGCAATTCAAATTTATAGCCCATTACTTTGGTAATGAAAAATGCAATTCGAATCCATTGCTCATTACTTTGGTAATTATTAATGCAATTCGAATCCATTACTCATTACTTTGGTAATGATTAATGCAAATCGAATCCATTATCCATTAATTTATTAATTACCAATGGTGTCATAAATCCATTGAGCATTATTCAAGTAATGGATAATGCATTATTTTTTAATTACTATTTTCGCAACCCTGATTGAAATAATAGTTACGTGTAAAAGGTATTGCTCACAAAGTAACATTCAAAGTTGGAACAATAGGTCAACTCCCACGGGGAAAGGATCTTTTGCAGTCGCATTTTGAGATAGGCTCATAGATCTGGAGATAGCGCCCAAAATACCGAACCATTTAGTACAAGTATGGCGACCCTTAAAGGGTCGAATTACCATCCAAATAACTTGTAAAAAAATTTTTACCGTGTAACAAATCGTTTGACAATATTTAAAAAAAACGGCTTCTTTGCCTCGGTATGGCGGCTATTCGGAACCATTGATACGGTATGGCATAGTGATTTTTGTGAATGACTAGTCGAGGATAATACGGTGAAAAAAAATCATTTTGTACTAAATGTTACGAAAAATTTATGAAAATTAACGTGTTTTAATTAGTATGGCGGGCTGTAAGCCCAACCGGATAAGTATGGCATTTCCTTTCGGCCAGTTGTTTTTATATCGACTACCGGAAAATGCAAGAACTTTTGTGTACCAAATAGTTCAAAATCCGTCATTCATCCGACAAGTTCGATTAATCGTCATGCGATTAAGCCCCCATGACCAGCGCTATGACCATCATTTTCGTTTCATAAATGACGTAATTCGACCCTTTAAGAGTCGCCATACTTGTACTAAATGGTTCGGTATTTTGGGCGCTATCTCCCGGTCTATAACAATACTCTGAGGCTCCGATATGCAGCGGACTTGGGACAGCTGGGATTGCTATCAAAGATGGTGGGTTTCCCATTAGTGGGTTTCCCATTGAAACTGTGAAAATAAAGCGTCACGAGAGGAAAAACATCTCATTCCGCATGTTACCATACATCTATGTCCCTCAAGATTTCTGCATCTGCATGTTTGAACTTTGCCAAGCCGTAGGTCCGAAACGATTGATCGTAGAAAAAAATTTGTACAACCTTTTTTGCGTCCCTATCAATTATTAAGATACGCATTTGAAAAAATTTTCTTTCAACAATCTATTCGAAGCTCCGTTTCACTAAGGCTTTGGCGTAGCTCCGCCACGGTCGATCCTAGAGATTTTTATCATTTCGAGGGCTTAGAACCAGAAGGGCGTAACCCACTGTTTTTTGGCTTTTCATGACCTTACTGCCATAAGGGCGTATCCCCAACTTTAACACGGGAGTTCCATAAGGGAGAAATCAGGCAGACTACTGCCAGAAGGGCGTAAGCCCACTACCATACTGCCAGAAGGGCGCAATCCGAAAAAAGTGGGTTACGCCCTTCTGGCAGATCACTGGTCATTTTTTCCCCGATTTGAATCGCCTTTTTACTGCCAGAAGGGCGTAACCCACTTTTTTTTGGCCTGCATCTTTTTTGGAGATAACTGGTCAATTTTTTCGAATTTCCCTACTGCCAGGAAGGCTCCAGGGGCAAACGAAAGAAAAAGTGGCTTACGCCCTTCTGGCAGATTACTGATAGATTTTCCCCCGATTCAAATCGCCTTCTTACTGCCAGAAGGGCGTAACCCTCAAAACTTGAAAACGTGATGTTCGCCTTACTAGATGTGCATAACATCGCCCTTTTTGGAATTTGGTAACCTTGTTACAGCCGGAAGGGCACAACTAGACATCACCGTATGAGAAAATTATACATGTAACAAAATAACGAAAAGAAAGGAAGAAAAAAATGAGAGATTATAATAAATTGAATTAGAAATTGAAAATCTGCGATTCTTTTAAGGCAGTCATATATGACAGCCATAAATATGACTGCCTTAAAAGAATCGATTCCAGATTTTCAGTTTCTAATTTAATTTATTATAATTTCTCATTTTTTCTTCATTTCTTTTCGTTATTTTGTTACATGTATAATTTTCTCATACGGTGACGTCTAGTTGTGCCCTTCCGGCTGTAACAAGGTTACCAAATTCCAAAAAGGGCGATGTTACGCACATCTAGTAAGGCGAACATCACGTTTTCAAGTTTTGAGGGTTACGCCCTTCTGGCAGTAAGAAGGCGATTTGAATCAGGGAAAAAATTATCAGTAATCTGCCAGAAGGGCGTAAACGACTTTTTTTTCTGTGGCCCCTGGGGCCTTCCTGGCAGTGAGGAAATTCGAGAAAATTGACCAGTTACCTTCAAAAAAGATGCAGGCCACGAAAAAAAAAGTGGGTTACGCCCTTCTGGCAGTAAAAAGGCGATTCGAATCGGGGAAAAAATGACCAGTTATCTGCCAGAAGGGCGTAACCCACTTTTTTCGGGTTGCGCCCTTCTGGCAGTATGGTAGTGGGCTGACGCCCTTCTGGCAGTAGTCTGCCTAATTTCTCCCTTATGGAACTCCCGTGTTAAAGCTGGGGATACGCCCTTATGGCAGTATACTCCGTTTTTGGTGGGTTACGCCCTTCTGGTTCTAAGCCTTCGATTTCATTTTCCCACCGTGATGGAGTTACGGGTTGCCAAAGCCTAAATTCAGTGCAAAATAGCTCTAAATGATTTGATGAGAACCAATCAAAATATGCCAGGTAATTGATTTGTGATGGAAAATAATGAGTTGGGCTTCAGGAGAAGGTCAGCAAAATGAAAATAACGAATAGCAGCTTTGAATGTAATACTAAGAACAAATGAAAAATACAAGAATGCGTATCTAGATAATTGATAGAGCAACAAGAAAGATGCCATAAATTTTTCTCTACGATCGATCGTTCCGGAGCTACGGCTTGCCAGAGTGAAAGAATTCAGATGCAGAAATGTAATCTCTTGAACGTTACTTCTTGTTTCTTCCCTGCCTGCTTCTATTATTGCACTTGAATTGAGCAAGAGAAAAAATTTCCCGAAGATCTGAAGAAGTGAGTTGCTGCAATGCACACTATGCAAAAAACTGATTGGCGTCAGAAAAAAAGGCTGCATTTGGTATTTAGCGTTGTTATTAATTCAAGACTATCACAGTTTCGGGAAAAATTGATTCCACCCTTGAAATTGATGGTCCACAAGTCCACTTTGATTGTATCAGAGAGCTTTACGTAAATCGTAAGTGCACAACCTTCAGGTTTGTTCCAAGTACTTTTCTACCCTAATTTTACGTTAGTATTACTTTTTCTATCGTCAAGCTAACCAAATGTTATACTGGTGTAGTTATAGGTTCTGCGTATCAGCCTAACTCTGTCCATTGAAAAAAATGATAGTTGAAAACTGCCATAAAAAACTTATTCCACGCGGTATTTATTCAGAGCATGACATGACATTCAGTACTGACCCGAATCGCGGGGGACTTAAAAAATTCATTTCTAGAATCAAGAATTATCTATGATCCGCTCTGAATATTGAGTGCAAGTGTTCATTACCTGGACCATGAAGAATGAACAGCGCGTCGAGGAGGTCACAATACTTTAACACGTCACATAAAATTCCGACGGTGATACGCGTATTTTTATGCAGTAGATCGTGCAACAATAATTCGGCCGGGGACTGTCTCACGTTTGATGTAATCGCTGTTTTTTCCAAAGAATCAATCCACGAGGTGCTGTACGGAAAAAGTATGATTATAATAATCATTATTATAAATACATCTCAAGCACGGCCAGACTAAAAATATTTTATAATGAAAACGTTCAGTCATTCTTAGCAAATTCTTGGCCATTCAGAGGTCGAGAAATCGTCTTCCCTCCGTGTTTACCTATTTATTTTTCCTGATGGAATTGCTCAAGAGCGTATTCATTTGATTTGTACTTACCCAAAAAAATTGTATTCCTCTACCAAGTACTTCGCCATAACTTTCCATGCCGAATTCTTGTTCAATTCCTTTACTAATCTCCTGTAAACGCTGAAGGGTAGATCTTCGAAATAAGTTTCTCTGTAAAATCGTGGCATCGTTGGAGAAAACCGATTTGACGACGGGCAGTCGATCAAGCGTCGAGAAAATATCTTCTTTATCAAAAGGCTTCCGTTTCACGCTTGAAACGTTAATTCCGACGGATGAAGTAAATGATTACGCCCTGGAGTAGATGAATTTGTCAATATCTTGAATACAACTTCTATACTCTGCACTGGATAAACTATTGAGCAGGATATTTATTCGGGCGTCGTGCACGCATTGGAATTTCAAATTCGACTAATGATTTTTCTTCTCCGCACAACGGTTTAATATGACGACCTACTATGTCGTCAGTTATAGCTTGGACGGTGTTCACTTTCCTCCTTTACGATAGCCGATCACGGTGCACGGAGAGAATTTTATGGGAAAGATTCCCATACTCCGCATAGCAATCTTGGGACATACTTGCACTATGGCGATCGGTCCTATAATTATGCTTACAGCTACAATAAAATATAGTAGCGCTACATTAAAATATAGTAGCGCTAAGCATAAGTATAGGACCGATCGCCATAGTGCAAGTATGTCCCAAGATTGCTATGCGAAGTATGGGAATCTTTCCCATAAAATTCTCTCCGTGTGGCACGGAATGACTAACGATTGACTTGCAGAGGGTTCTGAATGGCAACTACTTTATCACGAGGAAAAGATGAACAACGGATAATACATTTATTGGATTTCGCCATGCATACTGATACCTAGTGGTATTGCGAAGTAATTTCGGGAAACAGCCTACGCGATATGTCTATATGCAGGGTGTAACAAAATTCGCGGACCATCTCTACATGGTAGGATTCCTTGTTGAAAATAAAAAATAAGTTTTTTTTACCAAAAATTCCTCTGAAGCTTAGTTTAGACGCTAGAGCCGATATAAGGACGAACCGATCGGAGATCAGCATTAGAAAGTATATAGCGGAATAGCTATAGCTATCGTCAGCTTTTTTCGACGCAGTATGGCGAATCCTGAATGCCATTAATTTCTGAAGGTGATCTCCGATTGGTGCGTCCTTAGCGGCTCTATAGCGTCTAACCTAGGCACCGGAGGAAATTTTTACGAAGATTTTCCTTACCGAGTGCGCAAAATGAGATTTGCGGGAAAGCAGTGCGGGAAAGTGGTGTTCTGCGCACTGGTGCGGGAAAGAAGTGCGGGAAAGTGGTATTTTGCGCACTAGTGCGGGAAAGTAGTCGCGTTCGCACTAGTACAGGAATGTACTATTTTGCACACTCATTTGGGTGCGCAGAAACGAATTTTGCGCACTCAGTTAGGAAATAGTACATTACGATACGAGTACGGAAAGGCTTTTTTGACGAAACGAGAGGTTTACGGCACGAGCCGAAGGCGAGTGCTGTAACGAGTTTCGTCGAAAAGCTTTTACGTACGAGTGACGATCATTATTTTTCATTGTGAGAGCCGTGAAATCGCGACGAAGTTGCGATTTTGAGGTTAGAATGATGAAAACGTATTTTTCATTTTCAACAAGGAATCCGACCGTGTAGAGATGGTCTGCGAATTTTGTTACATCCTGTACATACATATAATGCATTATAAACGTATGAATTGGTTATGATGTAGCGCACGTCGGTGGAATACTTGTTTATGAGTACTCCTTCGAGATATAACCGCCGCTCTTTCAGTTAGTATTACTAGGAAATCCACACATGACCGGCAAGTAGAGTAGGGTGGTGTGAGATTGCGCGAACGATAAGATTGCACACTCGTCATTACAGGAAAACCAGATGAAGTTCGATGGTAATTTAATTTGTTTTTCGTTTGTCACCAAAGATGATATGTTCACTCCCGAAAAATAATTTCAGGCTCGGTAGGTTTCAAGTTTTTTTTCTGCATTTTTAATATAAATTTTCGTCAAAATGAAACTATGATTCTTCGAAAGTCTGATAGAATTATAGCACTTTGCTATAAATTCTGACTGGCGGTATTATTCTAGTTTGAATATCAGATAAGAAAATTCCATTATTTTGGAATGACAGTAGGGTCACGATATTCTTGTCGACATCGATCTATGTAAGATATTGCGACATGGAGTAGAAGGAGACGAATCTTTAAACCGGAATATGGTCCACAGTATAGGTGGCACTGTTGTCGGTGCAGAACCTCGTACTTCCGCCTGCGTCTGCGCAGTGCGCATATTTTGATTCCGTTTGCACTAATCAGGAAGCAGCTACAAATGTAAAATATTACAACTGTGCAGAACAAATTTGGCTTTTGTTGATCACAGAATTTCTGAAACACAAAATAATCTTTTGTTCGACAGAATTTCTATGACACAATAGATTATTACGTATTTTAAAAACTCTGTAATAAGTTCTCGTTATTATGAAACTTTACAACTTCGGAAATTACATGTAATATCGTGAACTGTCTCCCCCCACTCGTTCAAAAAGCCAAACACAAAGAGAAATTGAGCATAAATTTCAGTGAAATTAAATTTCGAATTACTTCAAACTAAAACAAAATTATCGCGAAAGTTTCAGCTTGCCCGTATTTTATTTTTATTTTTTTTAATGAAATTTACTTAATGAAATTAATTCGAACAAAGAGAATTAAAAACTCGAAAAACCTGTATTGTTACCACAAGGGGCTACGGGGTTTCCTTGAAATTGTAGCCGAAATTACTCCAAACCAGACCAAAATTATTCTGAAAGTTTCAGCCTGCCTTTTCTTTCATACAGTTCGTATAAAGTCATCTGCAAGTTTTGGAACTATACAACTAATAATTTAAAATTAGAAGGAAAAAAAAACCGAAGTTTTCTGGGTCACTAGGTATACGAACGCAAAGGTACAATGTGCAATGTGCTTTCGAAGTAGCGGCATTGATGATGAGATTGATTGGTCATATGCTGCAGTAGAGATTTTTTGAATTAATTTTGTTTAATAAATTAAAAAAAAAAAAAAGGGCAGGCTGAAACTTTCAGAATAATTTTGTTCTGGTTTGAAGTAATTTTGGCTAACATTTCAAGAAAATCCATTAGCCCCTTGTGGTAGAAATACCGGTTTTTCGAGCTTTAATTCTTTTTGTTTGAATTAATTTCATTTAGTAAATTCGATTGAAAAAAAATAAGTAAATAAATAAGGGCAAGCTGAAACTTTCGCGATAATTTTGTTTTGGTTTGAAGTAATTTCTGTGAAAATTTCAAGAAAGTCCATTAGACCCTCCTGGTGGAAATACACGTTTTTTGAGTTTTTAATTCTTGGTAATTTCAGATGCAATTTGATTGTTACATGGTAGGAAAGTGTTGCGAGTAAAATGCACTATGATAAGTCATGTTTTCGTTCACGGATCGCTGCGATATATGGAGTTAAAAATATTTTTCTGATTACATAATTACCAGCGCCATATTGCTCGTAAAAATTATTTCAAAAATCTACGGGTTATGGTGGCGATTCCTATAGTGACAGAAAACCCAAATCTGCATGTGCGTCAAATTCCATGACCATCGGCCAGAAAGCGGTCCACTTCACGTGGAATACCCCACATACTGATTGTGAGTAATTTTTCAGGGGCAAAAAACAATACGGGGTGGTTGGTTGTGAGGTGGTATTATGGACTGTATCATGTGTGAACATAATTTAGAAGCTGTTGTCGTTATCCGTGAAGGAAATTCTTTGCCTGTAGCTCATTTTGACTGTAATTAGCGGAAACTCTGATCGAATGATAAAAATGTGAAATTTCAATAAACCTAACATTGACCCATATTATACCCCACGCGCGCATTTTTCAAGCAAACTGATTTCCGTCGACCAAAAAATGCATTTTCAAATTTGGGGAATGCATGATTTTCTAGCCTATATAGGTATGTGAGTATTCAACGACAATCGACCGTATCTAATCTGTAAACATGTTAAAACGAAACTGACCAGGATTTTTTTCGAACTTGTAAAACTGTAAAACTGTCAAAACGCTCTTTTGCGTTCAAAATCGCACCAAGTTAAAATAAAGTGACCAGTGCCAGGCCACGAAGCTGCCACCCTGGTGCCGCGTCTCTTTCTTAAAACCTGAATGAAATCTAGACGCGTCAATCGATCTTCGAGGTCTTCTTTTCGCTACAAACTAGAAGAATTAATATTCCATTTCGCAATTAATAATCAAAAAATCTGAATCCATTGCAGAGGTACACGCACTCGAAAAACGAGTTTCCAATAAGTGGCGGATAGCCTATACTCCATTCACGAAAAGAACTATCAACGTCCTCTCTCCCACTCTGCCGTGATCACCAAGGCGCTATCGCTATTGCACTCGTTGATGTTGTGTAGTTCCATCGTGGAACGCAGTGTAGGAAAAAATAATTTTCATCAATGATTAATTTCATTTCAGCGCTTAATCGTTACTGGAAAACTTATTTATTTTGTTACAACTTTTTGCTCTGGAAACTTCGGCTGTTCATTCATTCATGCAGATCCGTGATATTTCGGCATATACCCTTCCGGGAAGCTTTGGCTGTTCCATTGTCCGTATGGCATAAAAAGTAACGATACAGAGCTCTGGTGGACACATCGAATTATATCGGCGCAAAACTTCATTTTTTAGCAGTACAATTCCTTTTTTGTTCATGTACTCAAATATCCAAATACGAATTATATGGAAATACGATAGACGCATGATTCACAAATTTGCGATACCTTTCCTTATTAAAACGAAAAGAATCAGTTTTCCGGTCATAATGAAACACGAAAATGAAATTATTCATTCATGAAAATCATTTTTTTCAAGCTCCCAGCGCCTTTTTGAAAACTCATTTTCCAAGTGCGTACGTACCTCTGTGACGGATGAAGATATTCCTGATTTTCAAACGCGGAATGAAAGATTCATTACAGTTTCAAGCAAAACAGATCTTGAAGATTGATTGATGGGTTCAGATTTTATTCAAGTTTTAAATTGGGCCAGTTTCTTATTGGGACATCCTGTAAAGCTGGAAACAAAGAACAGAAAAATGAGAAAATAAAATTTCATGTTTTCCAAACTCTTAGAATGATTCATCGTTGAACATTTTGAATTGAAAATTCGTTGATGCAAACCGTACTTGTCGGTCGCATACGTGCAGAAAGAATATTGTGAAAGGTAACACTCATTACACAGGTCCATAAAAAAAAAAGTGGTCTGTGCTGGGTGTGCGACAAAGATTTTCCGACGTATTTTTCACCGCTGAACACGAATCTGAAGTCAAAATTGGGGGTCAAACTACAAACAACGGAGAAAAGTCAAAACAACCGATAAAGCCTACGATCTAATAATTAACTTCCCGTTTCTCTGATTTCAGAGAAAATAGGAAGTTATTGTGATCACCCCGAAAATCGAAAGTTGAGTTTTCACTGGATCTCCACGATTTAAGGTCCAGAGAATCACCTCCAATCATTTTTAAATGGACGTCTGTGTGTGTGTATGTATGTATGTGTGTGTGTGTGTATGTATGTATGTATGTACGTGGTCAAATTTTTGGTCGACGATATCTCGAGAACGCGTGGTCGGATTTTGATGAACTTGGTCTCAAACGACGCGGCTTTTCTCAACTTAGAACTGATTAGATTTTGGATTTGATCGGTCGAGTGGTTTTCGCGTTATTTGAAATCAAAATTTTGAAGAAAAAAATTTCAATTGCCTATATCTCGAGAACCGATCAACGGATTTCGATCATCTTGGTCTTCATCGATAGCATTTGCTCCATCTTGAAAATGACTAAATTCTGAAATACATCAAGGCAGTATTTTTTTTTTCAAATCAAATTTTTTTTTTTTTTTTAACAAAATTTTTTATTCTTTCATCTCGAATTGAGTTGGAAAACGGGAAGTTCGAAGGCTGGCTTATAGTCAGCCAAACCCGCTTGTTTTTTCTGCATGATAATTATAATCTTATAATTTCTGTCGTTTCCTGGCCCTTTTCTCCTCAAATGACCTGTGAAACGGATTTCTCTGTTGAGTTTCTCTTTGTAGCATCCAGCAGTAATCTGCAATAGTACATTTCGTTACGACTAAGGATAGGGTTTTTTGGCGAATCGAGAGGTTTACGGCACGAGCCGGAGGCGAGTGCTGTAACGAGATTCGTCAAAAAGCTTATCCGTACAAGTGACGTACATTTTTTTTCACCACGAGAGCCGAAAAATCGCGACGAAGTTGCGATTTTGAGATTAGAGTGATGAAAACATATTTACTCCCCACTGCCCCTGAAATCGCCGTTCAAATTCATGGATGAACAAGAAAAGGCATCATGGCTAAGTTTCAAGGAAGTGTGTACCGAGTTTTTAGGTAATACCAAGGATACTGATTACGAAAATATTGTGGCCAATATGATCGCAAACTTTCGCGTTCAGGTTGCTTAATAAATTTGAAACTTCACTTTCTTGATTCGCATCTTAACTCCCTTCCGGAGAACAACGGAGACTTTAGTGAAGAGCAAGGAGAGAGATTTCATCAAGATCTCGAAGAATTTCAACGGCGATTTCAGGGGCAGTGAGGAGTAAATATGTTTGCAGATTACTGCTGGATGCTACAAAGAGAAACTCAACAGAGAGGAAAAAAGCGTAGCAGAAATCCGTTACACATGTCATTTGAGGAGAAAAGGGCCAGGAAACGACAGAAATTATAAGATTATAATTATCATGCAGAAAAAATTATTAGATCGTAGGCTTTATCGGTTGTTTTGATTTTTCTCCGTTTTTTGCAGTTTGACCCCCAATTTTGACTTCAGATTCGTGTTCAGCGTAAAAAATACGTCGGAAAATCTTTGTCGCACACCCAGCACAGACCACTTTTTTTTTTTGTGGACCTGTGTTATCAGTCACCGTCAACTCAGCAAGTTTATTACAGGCTGGCCATCCACTTTTTTCAAAAAAATTCATGTCATTGAAGTTATTATTTAATCAATCAAATGGTGTCAATTAATTTCGTTGTGTTTAACAATTTCAAAAGTATCAGTGTAATGATAATGATGGCATGTTTAACAAGATTAAATCAATTCAAAGCACTTGATTTATTCAATCTTAGAGTTAATTAGATGATCGTTTTGACAAACAAGCGGATGGTTATAGCCTGCAATAAATAGACGGAAACCTGGAGTGTGCCGAGTGGGCTGTGACTGATGGCGAATTCGAATTACCGAAAAAGTGCGCACTGAGTGCGGATTCCCTACCCTGCTCAAAATTTTCGATAGGATCTTGAAGAAATATTGTATGTAGAACCGTATAAGTTTCCGTGTAAGTTTCCGGAAAGGGAATCTTAGTTGTCTATATACGCGTTTATCCGTATCGTACTCTGTGACAGTTTCATCTGGATTTCACACCGGCCTATACGTATATTTATTCCGGATTCGCGGACCACAAGGCTGAGTGACCGAATAATTCAATGGCTTCGCAGAATAACCATGCTATTTCAGAAGTTGCTTGAAGAAGCAGCTATTCCAAAAGTCGCTCGAATAACCGTCTATCCCGCGAGTGACTCTGAAACCGCTCTGTAGCGCTATTGACTTGCCATGCAACTCGAATAACCGTCTATCCCGCGAGCGACTCTGAAACCGCTCTGTAGTTGCATGGCAAGTCAATAGCGCTACAGAGCGGTTACAGAGTCACTCGCGAGATAGCTGCTTTTTCGAGCCAAATTTGAGATAGCTGCTTTTTCAAGCAGAACTTGAGATAGCTGCTTTTTTAAGCAACTTCTGAAATAGCTGGTTATTCCGCGGACCCATCGATATCTTCAGTTCCTCGCAAGCGTCTCGAAGTCGAGAAAATTCATAGAAGAAAAAGAATTACAAAATTCTACCAATTCTCGCGGTAATATTATTATTTGAGGTGGTTTATTACGAGAAGAAGAAGACTTTTCATCAAAGAGATGAGTGAATCGGCTGACCCTGCGAGCAGTCAGCGGCCGGAGGACGAAAATCTACACCCGCATGATTAGGCGGAAGAGAACCGACGCCAAAGAGTCTATGAAACGGAATTGAGCGATAGTTCATCACCCAGACCTAAGAGACGACGCCGAAGTCGAGTTGACCCACGCCTGGAAGAACTTCAAGAACAGGTAGAGGTACTGTCTAGAATTCTTACACAAAAGGACGAAACACAGAATCAGACCATTAGATCTGAAGAATTCTTATCCAGACCTAAGGATAGAGGCAGAATCCTAGACTTAGGCGCGTTTCGAACCGATGTGGACGAAAAGAAGATAGTACGTCCCGTATGTAAGGAACGATTGAAGATCTTAACCGACCTGCAGAGATTTGGATCTCCGGAGTGGAAGGAGGTGAGGTACGCGAATGCCCTAAAGAAATGTACAGCCTCACCAGGTTTTGCTGAGCTCAGAGTAAATGAAGAACTATGCCACCTCGGGAAGGGTAAGGATCATCTATTACCTACGGAGAGAGTCATGGCTGCTCTATCAAACGCCATACTCGAGCAAAAAGAACTGCTTAGAAACAAGCTCCAAGAGATTGCGGACTGGGCTTCTGCAGATCCAGAAGATCTTAACCCTTCAACACTTTTCGAAAGATTTTTATCAGCTTTTGGCTCTGGTGCCCAGATTTTCAAAAACTTCGAACACACGCTGCAAGTAATTTGTGGCAAGTGAGCTGAATGTATCGAAATAAGGAGGGAACGTCTCCTCTCAGAACTACCGAATAAAAATGTTCAGGTAGCCTTACGTAAGATACCACCTAGTTCGGAATACCTTTTTGGTAAGGAGAATATGGCACCTCTTATACAATCTCTAGGAGGCTCTCAGATTTGGCTGAGCACACCATCTGATGCAGGCAACAGGCGATCGTTTCAGAGGAAGGACTCCAGGCAGGCTAGACCCTCTAGTGACCGAATATTTCAGTTTCCAGACAGACAAGTACAAACTCACAGGAACAACTTCGAAGCGCGACGAGGTACCTATAAACCCAGAGGTGGAGCGAAGAAGGAGCCTAGACCCAGGGCAGAGGATTCCTTTCGTAAGAAGTCAGAAAAATGACTATGTAAGCCAGCAGGAGTTCTCAGGGGGCCAACTAGCCAGGTTCTACAGGAGGTGGAAGGACTCGGGGGCACCTCCTACTATCCTCAAAATATTTTCAGGCTTCCGAATCCCCCTAGCAGCAAAACCTACACTAATAGGCAACTGGAATTGTTCCAGATTCGCAACAGGAGTATCCCTGCAATTATCACAGCAAATCAGAATCTTAAAGGATCAGGGAATTTTTGAACGACCCAGGAGGTTTGGCCCAAGCTTCATATCAAAGATGTACCTAATCAAAAAGAGCAGTGGAGGGGTAGCGCCAATCTTCGGCTTACGTGGTCTCAACAGATACGTAAGGACAAGGGACTTCCGTCTGATCTCCCATTTCAAGATCCCGGACTTTCTGCAGGACGGAGATTGGATGACACGTCTCGATCTTTCTCAGGCGTACTTTCATATACCAATTGCAGAGTCACACAGATGCCTCCTTCGTCTCGTTCACGACAAGGAGCTAATGCAGATGACGAGCTTGCCCTTTGGCCTCTCAGCTGCCCCTCAGACCTTTGCAAAGGAAATCCTCCGTTTGCAAGGTTCAAGGATAATCGTCTACCTCGACGATTTCCTCCTGGCCTCTCAGGACAAATCCAAGCTAACCGCACAGACCAGCGAAGCAATAGAACTACTGGAGTTCTTAGGATAGCAGACGAATCGGTAGAAATGTATCCTACAGCCCTGCCAGGAGATAGAATTTCTGGGAATACTTTGGAACACACATACCAACCTGATGAGACTCCCAGCCGACAAGGCCAGAAAGATTGTGAACCTTGCAGAGACAATACTGATGAAAGGAAGCTGCAGCCTAAAGCAGACGCAGTGTATTTTAGGCCACTTAAACTTTGCCAATGTCGTAATCTACAGAGGGCGTCTTCATTGCCGCCAGCTTCAGCGCTTCTCTCTTCGTTTCAAACAGCGCAGAGCTCGGGAAAGACTACCAATCCCCAGCCAGGTGAGGGAAGAGCTAAATTGGTGGTGAGGAGCCACAGCATCGACCACATGCCTACACAAGGGTCAGGTGACTCATTTTCTAACAACCGATGCGGCAGACACCGGGTGGGAAGCCCAGTTAGATTGAGATCACATCTCCGGATATTGGACAGAGACCCAGAAGACGTGGCACTCGAACAAGAAGGAGATGTTTGCAGTGCTCGCAGCGATGAAGAACAAAGTCCATTGTCTTCAAGATGCCCACATATTATTACAGACCGACAATCGTACTCTGGTAGCCTACATCCAGAGGGAGGGGGGCACGAAGTCCATGGAGCTGTTCGACTTGACATTTCAGATTCTCAGGGTTGTCGACGACCTAGGAATAACCTTGTCAGCGGTCTACCTCCCAGGCAGATACAACGGAATTGCGGACCGTCTATCCCGAAGGAGCGCTCTTCCGGAGTGGCACCTTCTCCCCGCTGCAACAGAAAGAATATTCGAAACGTGGGGTACCCCAGAAATCGACCTCTTCGCATCAGCAAAATCAGCCATAACCAGGCGCTATGTTACGCTAGACTGCAGAGATCACTGAGCTTGCTTCATAGACGCCTTCAGTCGGCCCTGGAGGTGCAGGCTAGGTTGGATGTTTCCACCGCCCAACCTCATACCCAGAGTCTTAGCTCATTTGAACAAATGCAGAGGACAATCCCTATTAGTAGCTCCCAGGTGGGACCAGACGTTCTGGAGGGCGGACCTGGCCAAGAGGAGCAGCGAACCACCACTAACCATCACAGACTTGGAGAAGGTACTGATAGATTTAACGACGAACCAGCCCCCTCAACAAGTAGACCGTCTATCTCTGCAAGTGTGGAGGATTGGCGTTGGGGAGAATTAGTCACAGGCTGTTCGCCACAAAAAAAGGAATTGGTCAAGGAAAGTTGGCGTCGATCGGCCCTAGAAACTTATAAAACTCCTATTCGTAGATGGATTATTTGGTGCAACGAGAAGGGAATCAACCCAAGAGCCCCCCGAGGACAGGATTTGGCAAGGTTCCTGGCCAACTTAAGTATTACCCAGGGACTGGCTTACAGTACTATCCTTGTGCACAAATCAGCGATAGCAACATTTTTTTCAGGCAATGCAACAGCAGATTTATCCTCAGACTTTCTGGTTCGACAGGTACTTAAAGCCGTGTCCATTACAAGACCAAGAGAGATAAGACCACCGACCTGGGACGCTCAGATACTATTTAACTGGCTCACCACCAGATCGGACAATTTGTCATTCTTTGAAGTATCGAGAAGAACGGCAGCCCTACTTTCACTGGCTTCTGGTCGTCGCATACACGATCTCACACTCCTGAGGATATCAAAGGACTTCCTGATCAATTTGGGGGACGAAATTATTCTGTGGCCAGCTTTTGGCTCAAAGACCGATCGTGTCAACTTCAGGCAGTCAGGCTGGAAGCTCTCAAAACATCCGAATATCTGGGTATGTCCAATCACGTGGATCAGAGCTGTACTGAAAAAATCGGAAGAGAGGAGAGCAAGGGAGAAGTTAGACGAACTCTTTATTACTAGCTTCTAGAACAGCTTCTAGAACAGTAATCGCGGACTGGATGCGCTCAGTTTTGAAAGACGCTGGCATAGACGCTACACCAGGTAGCATTCGTTCAACAGCTGTAGCATCCCGAGGCTGGCTGGAAGACTTACCTGTCCAGGAGATCCTAGATAGAGGCAACTGGAGATGCGCAGAAACCTTTAAGAAACATTACTGCCGACAGATCAAAGGCTCAGGCCAGGGAACCTCTAGTTTACTTTTCGCTAATTTCACACCAACTTAAAGTTCGGTTATTTTCTAAAATATTAGGTATAAGGTTATTTTCTTCCCAAGCGACAAGCTTTATTACTTTCCATACTATCATATCTTACTACATTACAAGGTTACTGTGTTACTATCCATTACAATATTGTTCAATCTTTCAGAGCATTACCGTTGTTTATCAAGAATTTATGTTCTATTAATAAGTAAATAAATTTATATCACGAACTTAGTCAATAGCAATTTCTACCTTAGGTGTAATTACATTCGTTTTCAGCATCACATAGCATTGAGTCGATCACCAGTAGATAACAAACACGTCTCTCATGGGGATGCCGTGTATCGGCCTAAGGAATGCAATGCAAGTGTTTTGAATTACAACAAAACACGTATTGTGTTCCGGAGCCGATACACGGCATCCCGGTAAGGATCTTACTGGATGAGAGACACTGAAAAGAGACGCGGAGTTTACCGCGCTTCCGGGTGATCTATGGAAAAAGATCGCCAGATGTCGCAAGAGAGGAGGAAGATTAAGGCGAGTACACAACAGCTTCTCTCATGGGGATCGGTTCCGGAACACAATACGTGTTTTGTTGTAATTCAAAACACTGGCATTATTTTTAGCGAACTAGGGTAGAATATTGCAAGTTGGATTCTTCAATAATAATAATTGAAAAAGACATGTAACTGCAGTTAATCATTTTTCAGATATGTTATCTGAACAATTCATATCAAGAATTAATCATACTCATGGATTTCTATACAAGATTAGCATAAAACTATTAGACATCGTACTTATACTGTTGACAGCGTTGCAGCGATGAAACATGAATTACACGAATGAAAGGGATAATTGAATGGTAGGATTAGATTTATAATTTTATTGTACAATATAATTGCATCATTTGCAAAATAATTCTACTGCAGAAAAGAAATGTGACGTAAGAGTTAATGTATTAAAGGATTATAGTTTACCTGAGAATGTCAGCCAATGCAAGTACCGTTCGTTCCCTGAAAGACCCCAGTGTACACACGGCGACAGTATTTTCAAAGGTAAGGGAGTGCAGATTTTTTTTGTTTTTGTTTTTTTTTGTCTCCGTAGTTTTTAGTCTATTCATGGCTGAAACTATTGTTTCATGTAATTTGATGTTTTTTTCATCATAATACTGCCGTACGTGAACATCGTGCTGAATGCCGGTTTGCGAGGATCATAGGATGCACTACTGTCACAACTGCGCCTCGCGAATGTCTTTTTTCATTGTTAATTGTTATTCATATATTCTATAATCTTATATTTGTATTTTATACAATAAATACTATTTTGTGCCAAATATTTACGGTTTCGTATACTTGTGACTTGTTCAAATTCTTCCTATATTTCCTAATTCCAATTGCTGAAATAATTAAAATTTTTAGAGTCCACGCTGATACTATATATTTTCTCGGAAGCGCATAGTTTAAACTATTAAACGGCCGTCAAACTGTTTTTTTTTCTTCAAACATCCGTTTATTCCGGAGCTATGAATTTCGAAACAAAATCCCGTTTTTTTCGCGCATTTTTGACTGTACTCCAATCTTTAATCACAATGGTTTTAGACTTTCGACTTCGGCAACTTCTGGATCATGTAGTGAACACTTCGAGAAGTGATCCTGAATTTTTTCAGATTTTTTTCAAACCCAGAAAACTGCGAAAACTGGACTGTTCCCTGAAAGACCCAGTGTACTCACCGCGTGTTTCGAAAAATGTAGTGTACACACGAAGGGTTAGGTCTCAGGATTCAATTGAAATTCAATTGGTGGAATAGTATTTTTCAGTTTGTTGACAATAACAATGAGACCAACGGGTGAAAAACAACCCAAAGCGGCGACCTTCTTCTTAATCACCAACAATAGGTGTATACTATTTGGCCTATTTCAAAATTTGCTTCGGAAATCCACTGGGAAGTTCGAAATTCCTGTAACAATCTGTATAGGATTCCGGTAAGTCTACCGAAATTTCGAACGGAATCGAATGGATTCTCATGGCTTCACTTCGTAATTTTTAGAACGGGTGAAATCAAATTCAAGGTAGTATTGCGTATAGTATTATTCACGACCCTAATGGGATTAGATGCTGGAAGCTTTTCCTACTCAAATATGATGTACAAACTTGACCCGATGTAGGGGGGGGGGGGGGGGGGGGGGGGATTTGAACCAGGCAGAAATTCCAAACTTACCCTGTTTTGAAACCAAGCAAAGGAGCGGGGTGTCATACCCATCTAAAAAATCGTACTTCAGGGTAGAACCTTTACGCAGAGTTTGGAATCCCCGGTTTCTCTCAGTCCATTGCAGCACGCGGTTGAACTTCGCTTCGGGTCGATTAGACCCCCCGCTATTCTTAACGGGTGCATTCCGTCAGGCAATAATGCAGGTAAATTTTTCAGTTAATTTGACGTCATATGAAAATAATAACGATACGTTGTCCACGTGTACACGTGAGTTAGATACAAAAAATGGCGGAATGCTCTGAATGATGATGTTTCCAAAAATAAGTGTATTGTGATTCATTGGAACATAATTCTATGGTTAATATATACTTTTGAATTACAATGAAGAGTTTTACATTGAAAAATGTGTATTTTTTCAAGCGAAACCTCCTACGTTCACACCTCAAGAAATGCAGATGTTCATGTGAACAAATAAGGGTTTCAATTTCATGATATTATTTTGCAATATTTTTTTATTGGAAGACATACTCTTGAGCTTTACTTTGAATTTCGATCCGTTTCATCTTATCCTTTTGTCTCCGAGTAATGAATTTTTTACGAAAGATACTTTCTTCACGAGTTCATTTGTTCATTGTTGTTTACAATATGATTGGTTCAGTGAATCTTATATTTTGAGATTTTATTGTGTAGTAGAAGCCTTGAGCATGACACACAAATTTTTCCAAATTTTTGTGAGTACGCTTCCGAGTTTTTTCAGGCGTTGGGTCGATTTGACCCCCCGCTGAACTTGTGAGACAAAAAAAAGCCCTACACTGCTCGGGTTATCATGTGGGCAATTTCATATCAAGTGTGATAAGGCTTTTGAGGCGAGATTTTTTTTTATTTTGACGCCAATAAAAACAAAAAATGCGCCAAAACGACGAGGTTTGATAACTTCCAAAAAATTGGGAATTTCCAAAAAAAAAGCTCTGGCAGATATTTTTTTTTCGCCGTCAACTACTTGTGTTTCAATTGGCGTCAAGATCAGAAAAATTTGCCTCAACAGCCTTAATCACTTGATATGGAATTGCCGATGTAGATCCTTACTGTGATGCCGCTCTATATTGTTGAGTTAAATTTTGTGATGTATGTGCATTGTGCAGCACAAGTGTATTTTTGTTCTCGCTGCTTCGAGATGGCTTGTCTATTACAGCTATAAATCCATTTTATCTTACTCGATAGGGACAAGGACTTCTAGGATGCAGAAGGACAGTACGGTGGACTACACCGACACCAATTAAGGAACATTACGAAATAATTTCTTTATTATTCTATTACACTTCGAGTTTAGAAGGTATCGGCCGTACTTTTCCAACAAAAAGTGACTTTAGCCAACGATATTGCGTACTTTATGATAAGATAGAAATCGGAGAAAGTTCAACCACAATAAAGACGATCAGAAAATTGTTTAAACAGAACATTTTATTTAAGAAATTTTCAGGGAATGTTTTTCTTGTCACATGGAATGAATTCGTTGATTTTTCTGACTACACACGAATTTTACATAAATTTTCTGATTATTTCAAAATTTCGATTGTCGAACATTTTTCAATTTCACAAAATAAAGAAAAAATCGTGAATTTTGGATATGTTATAGTAAAAACGTTGTGTATCACAATTGAGAAGTTTGCAGTGGATTGAGAGAATATTTTCGTAAATACAACCTTGACAAATTTCCGAAAACCGGAATTTCAAAAACATGAGAAAATTTAAAAAAAATCATGTGTAGTTACAAAAATCAACGAATTAATTTCATATGACAAAACGAAAACATTGTCTGAAAATTTGTTGAATGTCTTGTTTAAACAATTCATTGCTAATTTTCTGGCATTATTATGATTTAAAATTACCGTACTGTTCCGAATATAAGACGACCCTGCGTATGAGTCGACCCTGTTTTTTGGGATTGAATTTGAGGTATATTTTTTAGAGTCTGAATATAGGTCGATTTTCATTAACAAAATATCAGGATCATTTTCATGAATCAACATTTATTAATTTGATTCTTCTGCGAACCTTTTGTTTCCAATCTATCAGCATTCCCAAAATTTTATGCACTTTTTTCACCAATATCACGTATTAGGTAATACAATATACATATATATAATATACCCCGAATTTAAGTCGACCCCGCATACAAGTCGAGGGTGATTTTCGGGAATCATATCAGTTACCTAAAACCTCGACTTATATTCGGAACAATACGGTAATCTTCTTGTTCTTATCATCTTTATTGTGGTTGAATATTTTCCGATTTTTATCTCATCATAGAGTATGCAATATTGTGGATGAAAGTCATTTTTGGTTGGGAAGATACGGCCTAAACATCCTTAAATCTATTTGCTGGATAACGTCATCAACCTTAGTTGGTATTGTTGCAATTGATGAAAAAGATCAAAGATTTCTACCAATGAATGAGTACTATAGTACTGATAGAAACGAATTACATTTTCTCACCAGAAATTTGTGAGGGATTCCTACACGCTGGGTGAGAATCCAATAGCCAATGCAGGAGAGAGTTGTAATTAGGAGGCAAAATGAAAAAAGAACAGGTCTTGTCTTGATAACGCTTAGATGAATTGAGATAATAGAGGTATATATTGTGAAGGGTCTTCAATGCATAAGTAACAGGAATAAAATGACTTAGCCTATGATACAATTTTCGTCCGGAACGACAGCTGGTCCCCGTTGTGGCTGGTCTTGAGTGGAGGTGGTGTCAATTCCGGATGCAGAGTGATATTGTGCGGGTAAGGGTATATATTTATGTAAAAGTAACTAATGACACAATCGTATGCTATCGATGGTATGCGAACAATCTTTCGGGAAAAAGCTAGAGTCGGGGAACGTCTTCCCTCGTCGATGGCTAGTCGACCTCTGCTGTCGTCATTCGGCTAGAGTTAGTCAGGCTCGGGATCTGCGGGGATAATCCCCAGACCATAGTCTAGCGACTCTAAGGTGGGCTAGGTGATCCTACAAATTCAATAAATTGTTACTCTCTTATAAAAACAAGTGGCAAATTCATTCGCTGAAAATTTTCCATCGCATCATTTTTTTTTCAGAACTCAAATCTTTTATCGTAGAGGAAGTATGTTGATTGGATCATATCTGAGGCATTCCGGCCTCGGATTTGTTTTTACTTTCTTTCCCAACTTCTATGGAAGAAATAAATTTATGGGACAATTCTTGACTCAATTCTTTGCGCCAATTTACATCCTTCGTTTGGAAGTTGGACCGGGTTGAAGTTTGACAAAAAAGGCAAAAAATCAGAAACACGTCCTGTCTTATATCTCTGGTTCCATTTATCCTACAGACTCTATCTAAAATCTATTTAAAAGGTCTTGAGCGAGGCTTTCTTTTTATATTTCCTGAATTTTCTCAATAACGAAAAAGTCCATTTGTTATAAATGACATTATAATTCAAACGTGATTTTTAAGGTGCAAATACGTTTGTGAAAATTCGAGAAAAATATGAGTTTACTCTGCGATCAATTCCTTAATAAACCTAGTAAGTCACAGAATGGAAATCCGACGAGAAATGTGTCTAATTATTCAAAAGAGACTATTCGAAATTAATTTATCGAAATGATAAAATATGAATGATAAAATGGAGCGTGTTTAGAATTTTTTGCTTTTTTTGCCTAACTTTCACCCAGTGCACCTTCCGAACGAGAGACTAAAAAAAAAAAGAAAAAAATTAATTGAGGAATTTATCTCTTCCATAGAATCTGTGAAAAAAAATTACAAAATTTCAGCTATCATTTTTCGTAAAGGTGTAATTCCGCTTGATGTAGAATGACTCATGTGTGAATTAAGGTAAAGAGATTTTAATCCTCCTCTTAATATAACAAAATTCCTTACCAAAATACGAATTATCATGTTGAGCAATTTCGAAATTCCTAATAAGTGAACTATGTTAGTGGCCAGATAGGCTGACATTTCGTTCAGTATGATCTGGAGACGACTCAGGTATATCCCGCCAAAGGGCGTTGAGCAACTCAGGTGCATATTTCAGATAAGGAAAGGGTACAGAATCATGGACAACGCCATTCTTTCCAATTTCTATTTCTAATAATCCCTAGAAAAAAAGAAGAAACATTAAACTTTTAAGAAGAGCACATCTATTAACGATGAGACTACCATCAACCAAACATAGAACGTTTACACAAATTTGAAGTCGTTTGTAAACGTACAAATAAAAAATGATTTGCTTCTGTTATATTCACATGATACTAAAGCATCCAAATCTTGTATACCTAACGTAATTGATTCTGAACAGGAAACTATGAGCGAATTCCAAGCCAACCAATCGTTGCTATGGATTATAACAAACCCAGAGCCCTTAATGGTTACTTCGATATTTACTCATAGCTTTTAGCTCAGACTTAATTGTGTTGGGTGTACGACTGGCTTTCTGCATTTGGAGTGACTCATCGTTACCATGCGACATGCGAGCGTGGCGCTTTATGAAAAATGTAAATTACCTTAGCTCCTGCAGGTATTCTTTGAGGACTGTATATTAAACATTTTCTGTTTTTCGGAACCAGTTTCGCTTGATTTCCAGCAGAGTTGCGGAAACTGACATCGTACTTTTCTAAACCTGAGGTAGTCAATTCCATGACATTCATGTAAGGTGGATTTGGAAATTTGATGATAATGGTACACAACACCTCACATTTTTGAAACTTTATCTTGAGCTTTCTTGGTGTGAAAGTTATCAAGTTGCTCAGACCCACCTGATACTTGGATGAAGATTCTGAAACTCGCAAACCTTTTGTTATTTCGTAAAAGAAATTATCATAGATTACATTTTATTGAGCTTCACTGCGAAAGCAGTTGGTGGTGAGTGAACTTGGCTCTTAAAAATTGTACATTTTATATTTACCATCATAAATCGTTGCATCTGTCAAGCACCGATAAGGTACATCTAGCACAGTAGTAATCATGGGTCTTTGATCCTCCGGCGTCAGGGTTCGCTGAGCCGACTCGCTGACACCTATAACAGATCAAGATACAAGGATGCCTGTGAAATACGAAAATATTTCCTAACTTACCATTTGCAATGTCATTGAATACGTCGATTGCTGGCTTATTAATGGTGATGTAGTCAGCTAGGTGTGATACATAAACACCATTTCTTGCATTTCTTTGTTCATAACTTGGATTGTTACTGCTGGTACCGTACGCTAAGATGAGATTCTTATAGCCTTTGGGTTCGTAGCTTGGCGGTTTTTCTTCATAAAGTTTCAGGTTCGAATTTCTAAAAATTGTCACATCAGATTGACCTTAGTTTAGCCTGTTTCAATAATCAATTACCGACGTATGTTTTAGTTCTGGATAGTTGACAATTACTTATCGGGTACCGTCAAACACATGTCCAGTATGACAACGAGAAGTGCAGGTTTTTTCTCAAAAGCATTTGACAAGAATTGGTCCTGCGAATAAGCAAATTCCAGAGTTAAGGTTTCAGGCATATCGATGGCCTGCATCATATGATAATTATTCCAGGTAAATCCATGACCGGCAAAATAGAAGAGGCCTGTGAAAAGTATTGAGATGGTAACGGAAACTTAATCTCATATTTTCATCCAATATTCCAGTTTGCAAAGTTCGTGTCTAATTGTAAGGTGAAAATTCATCCTTACCATATGCATCCTCTATCAAAACTGAGCAGAATATCTGAATCGCATTTTGCATTTCTTTCAGAGTCAAGTTCTGCAAGCAAATAACTTTGAAACCTATTTTTTCCAAAAGTTTAGCAACCAACGCTGCGTCATTGACAGGCAAGTCTAATTTGTCGTGGTGCTGATAGTTACTGTTTGCAATTAGCAGAGCGATTTTAGCTGTAGCTTTTGCTGTCGGGTAAGCCTCCTGGTTTCGAGAAACATTTGCATTAGATAAACGTTACGATGAGTTATAATTATCACACATCTTTACCACTTACCTTGACTTCAACTTTTTCTGTGATTGTTGTGCATGCATTTGATACGGTACAATAATATACACCCTTGTGGTCTTTGTTAAATTGCTTAATCTGTGAAGTGGATAAGTTGTAAAAATCTGGTTATTCCTTCGCCGACTAGCCTTTGACGATAGCCGTCTAAGTATTTCCTTGCAAATCGAGTTAATTATACAATATTATCTTACTTGTAAAGTACTGCGATTCTCTCCATCAAGTTCTTTGTTATGTTTGTACCATTGGTATGTTGGACTCGGATGGCCTTTAGCCTCGCAGATAAGACTGAAGTCCTTGCCTAATGGTACTTCACATACTGGTCCTGGCTGTTTTGTTATCTCCACAGGTGTTGATTTTATTACAAGATCAACGTAGTTTGAATATTCAAAATGTAACATTTCATCGTCACGAGAAAATTGACTGATTTTGCAGTAATATCCACCTTCCTGATCGGGACTGTAAGTTTTGCACGTTAGTAGTAGTAAATGGCGAAACCGAAACATCGTAACATTGGTTAAAATTTTCTCTAGCGATTTGCCGCATATTCAATAAAAAGCGAGTCCCTGGAGATGAGAGTGTTTAAATTGAATTTGTTGCACATATTAAACAGTCATTCGCCAATAAACAATCCATCAGCGGTACTCACCATTCTATTACTGTGCTGAAAGTGCTTGATGTTTGACCACTTATCTCTACGTTTTCATGAAACCACTGGTATTTTGGTGGAGGTAGGCCTCTCGCTTTGCAGGTAATTGAAAATGTATCTCCGATCGCAGCTCTGTATGATAACATTTCATTTGCATTGGGATTGGACTGTTCAACGATTTCCAGCTCCTCTGTTTCAACAAACTCTCAAATATTTCCAAATTGCAATACATAATGCCTGGCGTTATTTCAAAATTTGTTATCACTTCATAATATCAGAGACGAATTGCGGGTGGTTTGAACAACTTATTGTTAGCTCTAGCGATTAGAAGCTCAGGTGATAATTTTATGGCTGATTGTGAGGTGAATAAATAGGTGGCCATTAAAATGAATCGAAGAATTTCCCTTGTAGTTTTTCCTGACGGAAATTCGAACGAATAGTATGGCAGTCTTGGTAACTGATAAACTTGATTGTATCTTTGAATCAATCTGATTGCGAGTTAAGAATGAAAAAAATCATTCTTCAACTTTTGCTTTTTTGTAGGAAGTTATGTTTTTTCTTGTTTGGTATCACCTTTCATTTTCCCTAATCGACTAGAAAATTCCCTGCTGCTTCCTTGACTTCGCCAAACCATTTTTAAATTCCCCGACATTACCAAGATCTCCAAGTTTTTCCTGACCAGTGCTCACCATGAGTAAACACAACCGCATCGTTTAGAGTAATCAGATGAAGTAATCAAGAAATGCGATTTTTGTTTATCAAAAATTTTAGGGACGCATGTACAGAATACTATAAGTCTACTCTCCTTACAATTAGTTTCTTTTGAATCTTGGCAGGTGGGATGAATTTCAGTTCCCATTTACCTTCACCAGCGATAATGTAGAGCGCATCGAACAGCTCGCAGGCTTCAAGCCATTGGCTCAGCGTGTAGACATCGCACTCTCTTGATCTTAACTTGTACAAGAATAATTCCGCAGCTGAATCAGTCGCGTTGGGTGCGTTCGCTTCTCGTTCTACATCGTCAATCCATTCTCTTCTGCATGAAGGATATTTTCCACAATATCAATAATGATAATAATGTTAATGATAACAGACATGCTGATTATAAGAGGAAAGTCGAATGGATTTCATGATTAACTCAGTGACGGTATTTAGATATATGTGTGTTTTGAAATCGAACATGAATTAACTTGGCTTGTTCTTACCTGCGCAGTTTGGGATTTTCTTTAACTATGTAAGCAGCTATTTGTTTCCAAGCTGAATTGTCGTTTAACGTGTTGATCAAATCTCTGCGATCCCTGTATTCTAAATTTTCGAATTTAGCGTCCCACCCATAGAATGGCATTGTTATAAAATCACACAAATATCACTGCGACGAGTCGATGAAACTTGACTTGAATATGAAAATGATAATTTTAATGTATCGAATAAAACAATCAAAAACATGTATACAGATAGCAGATAGCTGAACCCAGATTCTTTATTAACTTTTATACATTTGATACAACTGTACATTCAACTAAACAAACTACTTGGTGAACATACGGTTTTATATTTATCGTGTGAACGCGCACCTTCGAACCGCATGAGTCGAATAATAATTCCAAGCATCGATGAACGAACTGGATAAATCGTAAATGACTATATTGTGCAATGAGGAAAAGCCAAGTCGTCTTTTTCATAATATCACCTTCCTCTGTAGGGGGGAATTTCGCGGAAGATACATAGATATACGTATATGTATACTCATGTTGCGTGCCACACGAGGATGTAGATTACATACGAATGTGGTCACAGTATTCGCGTACGCGTTGGTTGCGATAAACGTGATGAATGTTATTCGGAAAATTGAAAAGACAATGATCGATGAAATGTATGGAATTTTGCAAGCTCTACTTTCTATCAGACAAACGCAATCGACGTCGATGTTATCCTTCTTTCCTTTCTCCTTGTCTCATTGTCACGTGCAATCGTATAGCCAACAACGATCCGTCAGCATCAGAGAGGCCCTGGAGTTGCGGATACGATTAATTGGAGGATGAAGTTTGGCGTAAAATTGATAGAATGAGGAAAGTAGACGGTAATTGACATTCGTATATATATACAAAAATCCGTAAGATTGTTTTGTTTCCTCGTGCGGAGAGACACGACGTGTAACGACGTAACCCGAAGTAGTTTCCCGTAGGAAAATGGCCGTTGGCGGTAATAAGGCGGCGGCGTCCAATTGGAACGTAGATTTGAACGGTTTATGCTTATGCGCATAATGGTCGTCGCATAGCGACATCTGCGTCGTAAGCAGCAGCGTGCAGCGGGCAACCAGCAGCGACGTCCAACGGAGAATTGTGACATGGGAATAGGGAGGTTGATCAGTCCGTCGTCTGCCTATCTAGAAGGCAGTGGCGTATTTCTTAACAATTTCATTGGTGCGGTCGGTATAACAAACGTGGGAATAGGTATAGTTGCAAGTCAAAAATCCAGTGCCGAGCCATCATGGCGAACCCTCGGAAATTCAGTGAAAAGATCGCTCTTTTGAATCAGAAACAAGCGGAGGAAACTGCCGCGTTCGAGGCAATCATGCGAGAGGTTTCCGACGTCACGAGCAGAGTAAGAGATTTCTTTTATTTTAACTCGGGAACGTCGCCCGAGCTCCCTCTAACCCGGACATTAAAACGTAAACAACGAACCTCTTCCACCTCCTACTGGTATTGGTTCGTGCGTGTTATATGCAGTGACCGACCGCGCGGCGGCCACACGATATACACACATATCATCACACGAATATATCATTTTTACCCAATCCTCTACACCACACACGGTCGCTTCGCTCTCCCACACCGACCGACCGTTCGATATACATGACAAATTTTTCGACGATTGTCGCTTCGATTTTTAATACCCTCCATTGTCGTACGTTACAATCCTCCTTCAATTCCCACCCGGAACACCATCGAGTTTCTCACCATTCCCCGATCGTCTTTTTCGTCATTACGCGCCCGCCCGTCGTCTGTTTGTTTGGCCACCCTTGTCCATTCTAACTCTATCTTCGCACTCTTCCCCCTCCCCTCGCCCCTCTCGTTCTATCGCTCTCTCTCTCTTTAGCTTCCCTCGCTCCCTTTCTCTCTCTCTCTCTCTCTCTCTCTCTCTCTCTCTCTCTCTCTCTCTCTCTCTTTCTACTTCGCTGGTTGTATTTCATGGATTTAGAAACTTAATAACCACATAGCATCCATGTGCCACGATATTTTGTTATCATGTTACTCGATTGTTATTCGGTCTTCACACCTACTGGCCCTGATCGACTGCCCGACTGCCGCCGCCGAGAATAATTGACAATCGAGTGTAAATACTCTGACATCTGCGCGGCGGCGTGATTGCGTGTCTTTTGCAGAGAAGTGCAATTGCGCGACATACGACATACAACATACGACATAACACACGTATACTATACTTATATACACGCGAAAGCACGCGCCCGTTGTCTTTAGAATCGTAAAGATATGTATGTACGTGTACCTGTCTCAACGGCTGTATAATCGACTCGATTCACGCATACGTGTGCTTAGATGATAAACACTCCAAGGCACATTTCGGTATTTACATGAATGTCAAAGCAGCACTCTAGCATGCTGTAACTTAATATAACCGAACCTAACCTAACCTACCTTACATACGTAAAAGCCCGCCGCCGAATATGTAGACACGTGTAATTTATATCACCCCTTCGTATCACACTATATTCTCAACCTAAGATTTTGTTGTTTCAGCCGTCGTTGTATCAGTTGCCGTTCGACGTTATGAAATAAATAATTTTAAATAAACATCCGAATTTTATTGTCATTTCGTTCTAATTTACCGCGTTCCTCTTCAGACGGAATAATATTTGATGAACTTATTCAACTATTTGATAAACGTTACTCAACTGCTGAAATATGAACAAAATTAACAATGATATTAATTCGTTGAAATAACTCGATTATTTTTTTTTACGTATATACGATTTTCATTCACGTTTTTCACCGATTACGAATCGGGTTTCATTGATAACACAGAATAACGTGAAACGGAAAACATCTCCTTGTAGTTTGTGCTGCTCACACTATTGGGTATTTATTCCGTTAAGAAAAACAGCCTTGCTAGATGAACACGTGCAGCGCAGGATGCCGCCTTTCTTTCGTTGAGATACATCGCCTGAAATCCAGTCTGCAACCGATCGACACTCACAACAACTTTCCGTGTAGATCCAAGACGAGTTTTTCTCTATTTCTTTTGTTTTTTACTTTGTTTATTTTTTTCATTTTTTAATACCATACCGACCGATAAATCGTCGGTAAGTTATCTATAACTTGCAATACATTTACAACCGCGTCACGGCACTACTGGAGAAAGTATGTTTTGAATCGTATAGGCATTAATAACAATAACAATGATGACAATAATAATAACAAGAATACTAATGATGATGGCATTAATTCTCTTATTCGTTGCATTCTTAATCGATTCGTAAATATTCTGTCATGTTATTGAATTCATCGATCATTCATATAGTCGATCGTCGTATAGGCTCGTAATTATTATCCACATGAAATGACTACAGCTTATCTTATCACAGCCAACAAACTTGACTTGGAATTATTCGCGCTTTAGTAGAAAAAATAAATAAAAAATAGAAAATGCATCGATTTCGGGTTTACGGTTTACCTATTATCTACACTTTCACAATTCTATACTGTTGTGTTATTATATGATTTTACGTGTATGTACTAAATTTTTCTTATCGAAGCTGCTTATTCGTCTTCTTCTTCTGATATCCGATCACGACTCATCATCCATATCTCCACCACCAGGCGAGGTACGAAACTTACTTAGGATAGGTCAGCTGCATTGCTTGTGATTGCTGCGGCAAGATTCCGATTAACGTTCAACCGTTTCCATATATTACATGCATATTTTAAATTACAGCAGGCCACGCATGTATTCGTCGCCTCGGTGCAGCGATAGCCTGTGGTTAAACTTTGTACTTCAAGAATCTAATCACCGTCGGTCGTCGTCATTCGCTATTGGCGTTTTGAATTGGCTAAGATTGTTTTGCTATCGCTATACTCACTGCTCTACGACAGTTTATGAAAACAAAAAATAATTGATAAATAAAATAAACTAAAATTTGATTACACCAAACTCCACTATACTGCTGTTTACATCCGCAACGCTATCACAATTCAATCGCGCCCGCAGGAACGTAGCTAACAATTAAGTTCACATGCGATATGGAATAGAATTATTTTTTCCTTTCGACTAATTATTTTCGCGGCTTTCATTTTAGATGAAATTCAATTTTGGACAGTGTTTTTGTACTTGATGTTTTTATTTTCCCGCTCGAAATCGCGGAGAGAAATTTTTACCATAAGTGGTATTTTCGATTTGATTTGATAGTGCGAAGTATGATGAAGGTTTCTTTCTTTTTTCCTCGCCTAAAAGATTACCGATTGAATATCACCACCCTTGACATTCAGAACCAACTTTTATGAATCTTTTATTCTTACTTGACCTTCGGGGATTTTCTATTATATTTTAGTTCACTAATCCGAGAATAATAGAGCCGATGGTAATCAGCTTATAGGGCTTATTATTTTCAACCATTTTTCATTTTCAAATCCACCGATGCATTATACTGAATCCGAAAAAAATCGTAAACTATTGCCGTTTCGATTTTGAAGGAGAGAATTCTCATGATTTTTAGTTCGTAACAGAACAAAAAGGAGAAATAGACGGATCGTGACGCATGAAAAATGGTTTTGGGAATCACGAGCCACAATTTAGTATATTATGCAGTTGAATGATTTGTTGGCCGTTTCGTATACGAAACATATTGTTTTTGCGTCTGTATGTATATTTGTTTGTACACCGATTGGATATCCAGGAGTTTTTTTTTTCTTTTTTATCTTTATTATTCAACGAACAATTATCGTCTGGAGCGAAAACCACTTTTAAAACTCGTTATCGTCGTTTTGCTGCTGCTGCTACCCATGGATTAATTTTCACCTTATGCGAAACAGTTCATTTATATTTGATATACTTGTTCCAGCGTTGAATGAATTCAACGATTTACTCCCTACCCTCGTTATATGTATATATGTATACGTATACATGTATCATTGTCATTGTATTTATATTGTATATGTACATCGCGTAGACGAAGACGTACGGCGACCTCGTATGTCAATGTTTTCGTATTCTTTATTTAATTTGCATGATGAAATCAACGAAAGATTAACACATACCGCGAGTACTATCGCCACTCATCTGTGATCACTACTATAATACTCTGATAGAAATTCTGCGCACAATTGTCGACGCATATTATACAGCTGTCTACCTATGTTCACGTCGAAAAGCTTTCGTTGGTTTCTTCGTTATTTGTTTATATCCTCAATCAGCATCGCGTCCACAAACACTCATCCGAAATTAAACACGTACTCACTTTATCATTCATTGCTTGTTGAACTAATGTCCTGCTTATTTCTCGAAAATTCATACATAATAGTCAACTACATTCAGGCATTTCAGGTCGCTCGTCGATAAACCACAGCTCCTCATTCGCAGCCTAGAAAATGATATTCAAAATGTTATATTCCATTGTCGTTTTATTGGCTTTGAGACGGGCGACCGCTTGTATCGCTTGCACCGTGTATCGCACAGCGCATTTTCAGATGGTCCTGTTTCCACTGTACGATCCTCCTCGCAGAATCGATAAAGATTTTAAATTAGCATTCAAATTTGTTATGAGAGTATTAGCGGACATGATTTATCAACTTTCCACATCATAGTTAGTCGCTCGCAGCATATCTCCTTCCTCATTTCCCAATAAGAATTGTCTGGGAAAACTCAGATTGGTCAGTTGATGAATCAGCTGAGGGAAAAAAATCACTCCAATGAACGCAGCAAAGAAAACCATTTAGATTATCCTAATTAGGTTTTTTGGCCAGTCTTTTAGCTCGACGTGCTACCAGGAGCTCCTTATTTTTTTTTTTTTTTATCGATTTCAAACGAGATTCGAACCTGAGCTGCAAGCCTAAGGAATAAAACCGGCTCAAAATGATTAACTTTTTTTTCCCATGAGTCACCATGAATGATGATCACTTGCCGATCATGTGTATATTTACTTTTTTTCATTGCCGTTTTTGACCAACCAGTTCGGTGGTAGTCCTGCATTTCTCCCTTTCGTGATTTGCAGGATTATTACGGGTATACGCATCAGCGATTGGCATGTTGTGTAGGTCCATGGCGCAGTCGCGTCGTGTTGGTTCCGTAACGTTAATGATACATGCCGCAGTCATTTATATCGTATATGAGTTTTATCTGCTCTCGCGCGGTCGTGTTGATAATGTCACTTTAGAAGACGCAAAGTAGCCGTAAATTGGTCCTAGAAACGAGTATGCCTCCTCCACTTGCATCGCTGCTGCTTCCTCAGATGCTATGACAGGGTATATCTTGTAGTACCTATAACTACTTCCTAACGGCGGGCTTGAACAAGAAGACTCGATTTGTGTTGCACAGCAATCAACGAGCTACCGGTGAACAGAATGACCTCGGTAAAACTCCTAAAGATCGTCAGAAATTAAACATTCTTTCTATGACCCTTTCAGAAGAGACGAAATCGTGTACACTAACTTTTATTATTCAAAGAGACACTTTTGCGGGCGTTTCGCGACTGCTGTCTACGAATCTGATCCTAATATTGCGGGATTTTAAACATCGTATCCAACAATTAGGCGGGGAAAAATGACTAGTTTTCGAAATGGCAGTTTTTTTTGTAGGTGTACAAAGCTAAAATGTACGATAGAGTATTTTTTCGAGACTTGAAGATCCGCCGTTTGTAGCCTCTATCCTCCAAACCCCCTTCAATTTATATAGAACAGTATACCATCCATGCAAAAATTCAATTCTGCGGGCTTTTAGATCTTCAGATACGAATCTGATGTCAAAATTATGTGAATCAGGATGAGGACCTGACAACATGAAGGATCTACTGAACGCCTATTCGGAATTTTTATAACTTCGCAATTTCGAGATCAATTTTGCCCTCGCTAGTTGCGGCACAAAACTTCTATGATATTGATGTTCAATAAAATTGCATCATTCTCCGGACTTTGTTCCGTCAACTTGGATTCTAAGTTGAAAGATTGCCATTTTGACTTTAAACTTCCAATCAGCGAGCTAAAAAACATCCGGAAACCAATTTTCTTGAGTGACCGCTGAGCGACTATTGCAAATTGGTCCATCAGTAATCGTTCGCAATTTCAAGTTGCACAATTTCGGTTTGTACTTCAACACCGGTAACATCAAACACTCCTGGAAACATCGAAACACGAAATCATGGAAAATCGATCAAATGGTTTTTCAAGCGAAAGCGGGTCGCGTTCTCCATCTGGACCGGTCGGTGAATTGCAAAATTCAAGTTGGGTGATCTTTTGAGACTATATTTCAAGCATTTTCGGAGATTCTGAAAATATAGACGTGTCAATTTTTGTATTTGGAATGCTTCAAGCGATTCTATTTCCACGATTTTCAAAATTTAGGGAATACTCTCTCAAAAAATGAGCGAATTTATGCATTTCCCATTGTCAGAGGAAACTGAGCACGTACAATACGATTGATAAAATTGTCCCAAACGAATTGAAAGCCAAAAGAGGAAACATGACCACCGAAATATGCAGCTGCGAGGCTTTGCAGGGATTTTGAAACGGTTGTGGGTATCTGATGAAATGCTTAGGTGGCTGGAGTGGCGTCGGCGAGTAGCTCGGTCGTTGCAAGTCCAACGGGTTGCGGTGTTCCCGTTGAAGCATCGCTCTCGGTGAAGAGCGCCGGGGCGAGCCCACCGCTCCAGTCAAGTGGAAAGCACCTGCGGATTAACCTGGGCAACCAGTTCAAAGCTGGTGGTTCCTTGCCGAATGTTAACAACAACAACAGTCATACTCGAGGCACCGGACCCACTACCAATAACAACAATATCAACAACAACAACAACAGCAACAACACCAACAACAATAATGACGACGACAACGACGACGACGACGACGACGATCATCGACGTCTTCAGAACCCGACAGATTCTTCCGGTGGTAAAGAAACCGCAGCTATTTTTCCTGCAGCTCTCTACTCCGTTGATCTTAAGGTATATTCATCATTGATCCGTGGCATTTCCTACTAGGCTGTTATCTATTTATTATCGCTTTACTACGTACGTTTGCGCTACGCTAGGATCACTTCAGCCTCCATTCGATCATACGTATATAATAATTCATCGTGCTTTCCTGCTGATTACGCTTTTCTCAAACCCTGTGTTGCTTGATCTGCTATTTAGTTGTTTGTCTATACCGTGAGAAGCACGTGAAAGGGCCTGGTCAGAAGGCGCAAGCGCCGAATAATTCATAATTTATGGGAATCACCAACTCGCTGCGCTGGAAGGTCTCTAGGGTAGTTCGCACATCACTCGGTTGTTTACTTCGTGGATTCCAGTATCCATTGTAGATGGCTAGGTTCCATGGAGTGAACAACAGAACGACGCTAGCACCTTATCTAGGGAGATTCTTCGCATTTTGGCGTACCCTAAAAAATCCCCAGTGAACCGGCTCCAGCGCGCTCTGAGCAGGTCCTTTCACGTGATTCTCACTGCAGTAGATGGATGTTAGTGTTCTTGTTTTCTTTAGTATCCTAGTCTCCGAGATATGAAAAACAAGGCATCCTTATATACGTATCGGGGGAGTAGTTTGTTGTAGGGTAGAGCGACGCGAGACTGGTCAGTATTTAATCCGAATAGCCAAAATTTGCACATCAGGTCGACGACAGTTTGGAAGAACGTGCTATCTCAAATTGTGCCAGAAGAACGTGCTATCTCGATCAGGGAAGATATTTTCATTGATACGGCAGCGAAATTTGGGGTGCCCGGAGCATACAAATCACCGTTTTCTAATTAATTATTACATTGTTCCCATTATTTTTCCATGTATTCAGCTTTTATACTACAGGAACGGGAAATTCAAGATAAGTTTGAGCAAAGAAAATTTGTTTCATTCAAACTTGTCTCAAATCTTTTTTTTTTTGTATCAGGGGAACCAAAAGAATGAGAAAATAATTGGAACAATTGAATAATCTAAGAATAAAATAATAATAATAATAAGAATAAAAAAAAAAAAAGTGCTTCAAATACTCCAGGCACCCCAAATTTAAGTGCCGTATCAATGAAAATATTGTTCCTAATCGAGATAGCACGTTCTTCTGGCACAATTTCAAATAGCACGTTCTTTTAGCACATTTTGAGGTAGCACGTTCTTCCATACTGCCGTCGATTTATGCATTTCCAAACCATGACCGGTGATGAGTTCAACTAGATACGTTGTACCAAAGATATTCCGTTAATGAATGATCATGTAGCGTAGCATGTCGTACCTCTGCATGAATCGGGGGTCTATATATTTTTGTAGAGAGAGTCAATGTTTTTAATAATACCTGTAGCATATGCCCGAGACTCAGAATTGGGATTTCTCATACTAATCACCACCACCTTTTATATCAATAATAGAGAAAAACTATCCATAGACCGAGAAAAAAATATAGTTATCTTGACTGTGCAAATAGTTCCCTCAGGGTATAAGAATATTTTATAGTCAGAATAACTGCATTTTTAGTCTTTGATACAATAATATCGTATAAGAAACAATAATTTTGGTTCAATTGAACTATAAAATAGTCTTATCCCCTTTGTCCCCGATCTTTTTTCTCAGTGTAGTGCGACTACATATACTGTAGGGTTGCGCAAAATGGGCTCACTTAAGGAACGAAGCCCGAAATATAGCGATTCAAACCATATGCCTGAAGTTCAGAACGTTCATTTGATTGAAAATTTGAATAGGTTTCACCACGATTTTTCATCGATTCAAAATGTCAACAAATTTGAGATAGGTGAACAATCCAAGATCAGGTATGACGAGTTCAGAATTCACAAATTATGGGCTGCAGTCGCATAAGCGTGATATGAGATTTTTTCGAACTTTCGTTCACATGAATTGCAAATCAACAGATCATGAAATTTAAACTACGAAACGATAGACAGTCTAATCTGAATGCTCTCGCATCGAGAGTTCGATAACCGCGAGCAAAACGGGCCCCTTGAATACATAATTTTCAGAATTTGGCAAAATTGGAAAAGATTCCAAATTCATCCATGTACTGGCTCGAGAAGACTTTCAACATGAAATAAACTGTATAAGTTCAAATAATCTGTAGATACGAAGCGGAATTATGCCGGGGGGATTTTTGTCTGCTCCTTTACCATTTCTTATGATATATAGTATCATAATTCATTCATTTGGTGTTCAAATTTTCCATCGCAAGTAAAAAGTTGATTTATAACGTTGATCAACTTTGAAAAAGTATGACAAATTTTTAAGGGACGCACATCGACGATGATTTTGCGTGGTCTCGATTTAGCCTCCGTAGGTATTTCTTCATGATTTGAATGAATCAAGCGTATGCGGATAGGTGAACTGCACTTTCGACAACAGTCGTTGATACGACGCAGTAAATTATTGTTGGTCATAGTTTCGTTCGTGACGAATCTAATCTAGTTTGCAGGTATGTACTTGAAAGTTATGATCTTTATACATAAAGACATATGAGATTTTATATCTAACTTTAACCACCTGAAAAATGACTTGATTTCGAAAACTTTCTACGAGTCGGTGAGCCGAAGTAAACCTGCGATACTTTTCCAAACATCTCACTTCCGTTTTGCCTTCGGCGTTTCCGTACAACTGCCGGATATTTATTTATCGATTCTTATCAATTCTTACGATCAATATCTGATCAAAGGCCCGTCCCATCGACAGGCCTTTATCATCTGGTATAGGTAGTTGTGTTTATAAAACGGCCGCAGCGATTGTAGGCATAATACTTTCAAGTTTTGAGTTATTGGTCTGCAGGATCTTCTCGTCACTAAGGTCGCCAAAGAGTTAGCTACATCACTGACCCCCTGTGAAGTTAGTACCTCATTTTCGTAGAAACGAACTTTCATCTGAGAGTTTTGGGATCTTCTCGAATGGTTTAAGAGTTCCTGATAAGTTTTGACAATAGTTTCAGTCGATAACACTTTGAAAAATTTCACTTGGACGTTTCGACTTTTCAAGTATGTAGCATTTGATCTGAGAAATTCCTATTCGGGAGCCTCGAATAATGTTCGAAGTTTATCTGTGCAGGTAATTATATCCTGTAGCAGATCATTATTGGCGTATTTTTTGCCACTTTAGGCCCTTTTTTTGATCGATTTCTTCGAGGTTTTTCATTGTTTGCCAGTTGGTAGTAGTAGGTACTACTACTTGAAAAAATCTCGAGTTAATTTCTTCAGATTTTTGAAACTAACTATTCTGAAGATACACCTCTTCCAATTCGTTATGTAATATTGTATAGAATCCGTGCATCGCGCACGCAACAAGTCTAAGCGCGGAAAAATCTGCCTTTCCGCAAACTTTTCAGTGTAAATCTAGTCGTCATTTTCTGAACGGTCTACAGGCTGATTTCAGCCGCGGAAAGGGGAAGGAATTTTGAGCGTGTACCTTCGATTCATCAGAAAAATTCACAAAATCTTGGAAAACATACGTGGAGTTGAAAAAAAATATTCGCGAGTCTTACGTGGTTCGAAGGTATATAAGGAAACTATAAAGGCGCGTAAGTTGCATAAGTCCCAAGATTGTCCGTTTGTTTCTTTCGGAAAGTTGTTCAATCCTACAGTCATATATACTGTTGAGTACACCTCCACTATACCAGCTATGTACCTACACCTTAATGCAAGAAAAACTTACGGTAAAGAATTTTCAGATTCCTGCAATTGTTATTTTTACTTTTAGTAAAACTGGAGAATTGGAGTTAGAAGTATTGGTTTCGTGTCAGAACCGATTTTCGCCAATTCAATAAATCTTCGACTTTTTAGGTCCTTTAGTCCACATCACACATGATTCTGATCATACGCTGATCTGGAAATGAATAAGCCTGATCGTTTCCCCAAAAACGGAGGGCTGAAAAAAATTTGAAACTTCAGTGGATTATATCTTGTGCTCTGACGATGAAAAATTGCCATGTCCTCTCAAGTTACATTGACTGACTGGTTTGGCTTCAACTTTGAAATTCAATAAAAACAGATAAGCCCAGCGTTCCGGAGAACGGCTCGATAGAAAAATTTGATACTTGACAGGGGTGTAGCTCGCCCTTTAACAATGGAAAATTACTATGTCTGATTAGGATTTGATTCTATGTCTGACTGGTTCAACCGCAGTAAGTCATACCGTCGAAATTGAACAGAAAAATGATTAACTGAAGGTGATGAAAAGTCCAGGGCAATCCAGCTGAGCGAATAATTTTTTTTTCTATAGATTCTACTGATGTTTCCCAAGATTCTCGTTCATTATTTCAGCTGAAAATTTCCTCTGCACCCTAGTCAGTGGAATGAATTGAAAAAAAGTGCTCCCCCAGAAGTTTGTCTTCCAAAATCTGAAAAAATCACGTAAGGCTTTCCCAAGCAGTATAGATAGTCGTACTACCAGTTGTCAAATAATGCAATAAATATCCAAGAATTTGATGAAGCAACGTGGCTCAGTTGACGGAGAAAGCCCTTCATAGGTATTTTGCGAAGTACAGCTGGGTGCTGAGTGAAGTATTTGCAGAATAACCGAACCAGACTGAGAATGATAATCGAGTGAGTTAAAACGGCCTTCGAATGCGGAACGTTTCGGCAAAAATTCGACCGTTTCTTCTTCTCACACGTGCTAACCGAAGGATAAATAAGTCTTCCGCGTATACGGCGGTGTTTTTTGTCGTCATTTTTTTCTCTTGGTTGTAAATCTCTCGACAACTGTTCCAAGATATATATTTTTCTTAAACATCAACGAACTAAAAACTTGTCAACTTCGACCAATTTCTTGGCCTATTTTTGACCGTGCAGTAATTAACTCACGATATCAGCCAGTAGATTTCGATAACACTTGAGCTTTTTTCTCTCATACGGTTCACCCCAAATTAATACTTCAACTTTCACTCACGAGAACTTACCGCAATCTTATCATTTTCGGAACAGTTACTTAATCGTATAATCTATAATTGACTGGTTGGGGAGTCTCGCGAAGTAAGTCGATGACTGATCGATCACTTTTGTCAGGCTTTATCCACAATAGTGAATCTACTTTATATCATATAATCAAACTATATGCTTTCCTCGAAAGATTTGGCAATCTTGTTGATTGCTAATTATTCGTTATCTTCATGAGACGTCGTTCATACCTCGTTGATCGATCGAAAGGTCAAGGGTCTAAAAATGCCGAACGATTTGACGATTTTTTTAAATTGACTTTGGAGATTTGCGATCTACCATGTTTATAGATCGAGTAATTCCTCGTGGTTCCTTCGTATATGAAATTCACAACTTTTGAGAAAGGTCGAATAATGTTTGTCTTTCGTTGTGATGTTCTCAGAAAAATCAATCTGCTTCCAATAACTATATCCGGCAAATACGATGAAATATCCAAATAAATTCAAGCTCCTTTTCATAGCAGATTTCTATGGAATTACACACAGGGCTGCTGGTATTTTCGTTCATTATAATTATATGATGCTATAAATATTTCCGTGTGGGATTTTCAGTGAAACAAATCACTTTTTTCGCTTTTTTGGGCAGGCTTTACCGCCATACCGAGCTCTGAATGATTAATTGCGGAGATGTACAGTTGTCGGACAATACCTAAGCGCTATGGACGCGTGAAACTCACATGAAATTTGAAAAATTCATCAACTTCGGAGACGGCCGTCCGAAAAAGTGGGGAAAAGATCTCCAAGCACCACAAGCTTGTGTCTACCGAGCACTTTGATCTAAAATTAAGAAAAAAAGGAAGTTGAAGAAATGGTTTACGTCTATGCAGTCGATTCAAGTCAGTGTGATGCCCAGCCTTTCGAAAGGTTTGATAGTATTAGAATGGCAATTTACGAAGACGTAAACGTTCCGTAAATCCGTGCGTTTCGCGCTTAGAAAGTCGCGGTTCAATCCCTCGCCAGAACCGGTCCGTCATTTAAATGTTAATATACATTAAACGAATAAATTTTCGCGAGAGGATAAAGCGCCGAGAACTTGGCAGTAACAACGGACGAATATTACGCACACACACACCAGTTCTAAAAATTGCAAAACTTGAATCAATAATCGCAGTTCATCGAAACTTTTTCCTCGCTAACTGATCAGGAGTCCGTGCCACAGATAATGAAAGTATTTTGTGGGGCAACAGCCTTGGAAAGAATCACTAATTGCTCCCGATTCTTCGTTTTCCTTGTTGCCAATCTGGTCTTGAAACTGCGAGATTTCGAATAGGGGATATTAAAGAATGACTGCAACTTGGGTTTCTCACATTCATCTCGAATTTGCGAACTCCAAAACGGCTTATGGGAGATGACGGATAAATATTTCGATTTGATATTTCAAATCCCTCGCAATTTTCAACCCACACGTTCCCGTCTTCAGATAATGGCTTTTATCATAGAAATTGCTTCCAATCTCGGAAATTCCAAGGTCAGATATATTCGCAATTGGGGATTGCAGAAAATTTGTGGAATAATTATTCTGAAAATCAAATAATCTGTTCAAAGTTTGTCAGTTTGCAATTCGTCATGTTGAATATCTCAATTTGAACTTCGTGAGGTTTGTCAACAGTGAGCCGAAAATTGTTTGGCAGCGAAATTCATCCAGTTTTGTGTCTTCGTATAAATGTTGATTTTGAAAGTGAAGAAGGTTCCCTGTCCATTGATCAGCAGTTAGAATAAAATTGCGTTAATAATTTGCCGCCCCCGCGCTTTCGCCGTTAGCTGGTGTCTCAGCAATGGTAATTAGCGATCGATAGCCAATCGGATTGTGCATTTGATCGTCATTCGACGGTATCTTTACAGTCGCGTGTACCCAACCGGCCGACTGTCGCGTGTGAGTGACAGATTCATGTTACGTCTTACTGCCTTCTGTATTTCTGCATACACCGTCTAATGGTTACTTGAAACTGACAAAGAAGCTTTAATTAATTATTACGTAATTCCATTAATTCCACGCCCCATTTGGAAAGCAAGCGGTGAGAATCTCCCGGGAAAACCTTGAACATGAAAATATGTACATGTCGTTTTCGAACCGAAAAAGCGAAGAAAAACTACAAAATTCACGCGTTTTTGTAATTTCAATTATACCTTTGTAACGGCAATAAGTGATTTTTCTTTTTTCCTCTCTGTATCAATCCATTTATCAAATGATCCAGGAATACGTTATGAATTTATTGTGGTTTGTTCAAGTATTGAATTTTGCCAATTTGAAACCGAAAGTTGTCCAAGTCTGCAAAGCATCCCATGTAGAAATTGACCAATATATGGCCCAGTACTGGGCCAGTAGTGACGACGAAGCACCAACGTTGGGTGGACAAACGGCAGTACGTCAGAATGATAACATGGGTCCTACGGTTGGTGTAGCCAAGTCATCTACAGTGACAGATTCAGAATTGCGCCAACCTCGGCCCAACACTAAACGTACGACTGCCGGTGCTCACGGTAGGCCAAATATTGGACGTGGACATGAGGGCCAGGGCTGGGCCTGCAACGTCTTACAAGCACGGCTGGCATCCAAAACCGTGCCAGTACCGGCATGTTTGTCAGCACCGGCATCAGGGTACGGAAATTTCCACATGGGATATTGGCATATTAGTACATCGGCACATTGGCACATGGTGAAGGATCAAAACGGTTTCGTGTATGCAAAAGAATCAGCTCGAAATGGTATAGGGAGATGAAAAGGTCCTCCAGAAAAGTAGAACTGACGTTTCTTTTTCCATTGAAAATGATTAGTTGGGTACCGGCTGTACCCAAGTACTTTGCGATTGCGCGCGAAATCCATACCGAGTAGGTAAAGTTGCGTTACGTGATCAGGTTCAGAATGAGTTGTTGAATTAGTTATTCTCATTACGCGAGAATGAAGAGCACTCCCTTAGAGTTATTTGCGTTCCTTACGAAACTCCGTTCGCCTTAGATTCCTCATTTAGGTTCTCCCATAATTAGAATATTACATCGAGTAGATTCCCACTGTTACGTAAGCTTCAACCGCCCTTTACCTTTCGTATTATACATGCAAGCTCCTCTTTTCTTGGCCTCATATGTTCAACTGGTGGGTACATTCGCGATCTGGTTACTGGCATCCGCAACATTCAATTAAATCAAGCCTTCATCTTCTTCAACTTCACACCATGCATCGACATGTTTCGGGCTGAAAAATTGTTTGTTTAGGCAATCAATGCTTCTTTGTATGAAAATCCAGTTGCATGGGATGGTAGCAGATGATAACACATGTAAACAGTACAAGACATCGAGACAAATGCTGAGGATGTATTGTAGTGATGAAGACTAATTCTAGAGCTTAAAATCGTGGTGGGCCCAATATGGAGAAACAAAAAGAAAAAGAAAATTGAAGCATGAAATCTACTGCAGATATGAGTATGTGTACCGAGGTACACTGCACAGTGGGGTTGAAGTTCGCGTAACCTTCTCAAAATACGACTCTCATTATGGAGGGGTTCTAAATTGAGAAACTGGAGGAGAACGAAGTTTCGTAACAAAATCGGCTAACCCGAAGGGCGTTCTTATACAGGGTGCCTAGTCGACCTGGAGACCAGAAAACCCTGGAAAAGTCAGTGATGGAATGGAGAAATTCAAAATAGCTCAATTATGATGGCATTATGATAGACTGTACAGTGCGATTAGCATTGTCGAGATAGTCTATGAGAGAGAAATCATCATACCATATCGATACGCTTAGAAAATTGTAAAAATGACAACAAAAATGTGGCAATTTCAGATAAATTTGCTGTCCGAGTTTTAATAGACACTCTGAAGGGTGCAGAACATCAGTTATTCAACAAGCTGTCCACTCTGTGATCTATTTTTTTCCGAGAGTCTGTTCATTACTGAAAATGATTAGGGATTAATTGGGAATTTGGGTATGAAGTGTTGTCAAAGTCAGGATTTGATACTGTGAACCATGCGAGTTTTTGTCATTTATTCTTCATTCGATTTACTCAAACTTCGAGTGTCAAACTCATCATTTGCAGCTGTATTATAGTCGAGTTTGTATGCTTCAATACGTTTCATGATCAGATTTTGTCCAAACGAGATTCGGAAGAAAGCACTCTAAACATTTGCTGTCTCATTTTGAATTATTTGTTTTAATTAAGCTTCTGCGAATTTGATCTTTGATTCAATATCAGTGACTCATCGTCAGAAGACAGCTGAAAAATAATTTTCAGTAAAATCAAGCCATGTTCGGTTTTCGGACCATCGCCTACCGCCCACCGTAATTCCATACCAACCATAAATTGCACCCATCAGACCTCTTCAATATCGGAATTTTTATAAATTGATGATGTAATTGGAAAAAATGAAAGTAAACGACCGAAGTGAACTCAAATGGACCAGTACGTCGCGTTTGAAAGTATTAAGAGGATGCAAGCGATGGGTCCTTACATTGTAGTAGGTATCTGATTTTATTCAACGACACGTAACCTAACCAGCAACAAATGTAAAGTATAGGTTTCACGAATTTATTTCTCGAAAACTAGCAAGGATAAAAAAAATCCCTTCGATGAATTTTTTTCTAGTCCCTCGATGTAGCTGCCCCTGAAATTTCAGTATCATCCGGTATTCTATTCTCGAGAAATAGGATGTTGAAAATCGCATGACTAGCACGCAACCTAACCTTAGGAGGTATGCACTTGTGGAAGTAGACCATTCATCCGAAAACGCCTCGATGAATTTTTAGTTCAAGCCTCAAGGATTATTTAGAAATTTGTTCTACTAATTTATTGGCTCTCGTTTTCGAGAAATAGCTCGCCGAAAATCGGCTAAAAACAGCAAGTTGCGCTTGCATCCCCTTAAACATGGTCTAAAAAATCAATTCATTCGTCACGAAAGTTTGTTAGACATTGTTAGAGTCGTCTCATTTCAAAATACCCGGTACCCGAATTTGGGCGGTTTCGTCCAATTCGGTTTCTCTATAAGCTGAAGATTGTTCGGAATACAGACGGTTATGAATTGTGTACAAAAAATTAGAAAACCCAATTTTTGGACGAGCCATTTGCAAAGGGGTGTAAAAAAACTTTGGAAATTTCGGAAAATCGACCATATCTCCTGGGACGAATTTTTGTGTTCATTTCCCGCGTTCGGTTCACGACACCATGGCTTTCGAACAATCCGCATCCTCGTAAAGTCAAATCGTATGAACGGTGGGTCCGCGACTTTGGGCTGCAAACTTTTTCAAATGAGACTATCACAGTACCTATATTGTGAAATGAAGTTTTGGGAAAAGTAAAATTTATTTGAACTACGTACGTTTGATCGTTTCAAGCGCGTCATCTCCACCAAGGCCGTTGAATTCATGATCACTTGATGAAATTTCAGTGGGGTCTTCCCTCAACCGAGACAAGTCGCTCTGAACCTAACCTAGCTTATAGCATAAGAAATATGAATCTCTGACTGGGATTCTATTTGTTTTTCCCAAACAGCAAAATATTTAGCCACTTTCTGCCGTAGCGAAGTGTCCATCTTCTGAGTTTCATTCCGGTAGGTGGTATAGTTTGGAAAAAACTATGGATCGCATTTTCGAGGTGATGACAATTGGTGATAATGGAATTCTGAACATGGTTACGCGGTGCCTCAAGGTGATATGGGAGTCTGTTCGAAATTTCATTATTCCCAATTGAAACGCGAATCGTACTTTGTCGATGACTACTAACCAATCTGAATGCGTCCTCGACTAATGAATTCAGTTTTTTGGCTAAGTTGGACTCATGTTTTTTTATGTTAGCTGGGTCAAGTTGGAAGTGACCGTCACACAGTGGGTGGCTGGAGTAAAAAAGTGCTTTTCACATGAACTCCCACATCGCACCTGGTCCAAGCAATTATTTTCTCGAGACGTTTCTCACCGACTCGTCACGCCATTCATGCCGCGGGATTTTGAATTTAACCAACGTTTCATCGATTCCTTTTCCTTCAGTTGTATCCCCCCCGGAGTTAACCATCCGTCCAATTTCATTGTATTTTATGAATATACTGTACTTATATCCGATCGGATTTTCCGAGGTTCCAGCCGTAAGTCATCATTCGCGCACGGAATCAGTATATCAATATTTGGCTTCTCAGTAGTCCAGGTAACCAGAAATATTGCACCAGGGTCTTGATAGCGAGTCAATTTCACAATTCCAGCCCATTTTTCCAAAGCCATTTACTTTCCATCTCGAATTTTTTTTCTCCTTTTTTGTTGTTGCACAAATGAGTGGTGAGAAAGCGAAAGACTTTTTCAAGTTGAATACTACACGATGCAGATTTGTGGGATGATGCTGTTCACTCGAAAGATTTGATACGGTTCCGGTCCTTTTCAAAGGAGAGAAAGAAATATTCTGAAAAGCCTTGCAAAGCCCCTGAAATACGAATTCCTTACGTTTGAGATTACTTGATTCTTTGAAATACGGAGTAGTCCTACAGGAGGAGGCCAACTTTAATCCAGATTCTGATTACTCGATCGAACTAACTTCGCGAATCCCTCAAATCTCGCCTGTTATGCTGGAGGCTAATTGCTTCGGTAATCCAAGTTTCTGGCAATACAATGTAGTCCCAGGACTGTCCGGTGATTAATTGATTATTATACCGATCATCTGCGTGTTGAATAGAGTTCATAAAATTTTACCGTCCCGATGAAAAAGACATTAATAATCTCAACCAGGCATGTATGATTCATCCATATATCGTACCTACTCTAAACAAGCTGATCAACCGGAAGTGATTGAAGCTCGAGAAGTTTATTGTGATATCGTCAACGAGTACTCAATTTCCTGTCGTCAAAGCTTTCGTCATATTGGCCCAGCGGCTTAGCTGGAATTCTGTGAGAAAAACGGTGAATGGGAAAACAGCAGAGACTTTGAGCGGCAACCATCATAACTTTTGGAATAGCTAATATTCTTTAAATATTGAGAAAACTTTTAACACTAGAGTACAATCTCGTTGGTTAGTTGCCCGAAAGCTTTCACCAAAGGGAGGACCATAAGACCGAAAGAGTAAACCTAAAAAATTGCGAAATATCATTCTTTGTTGTCGTCTATTGATTCTATTTCACGTGGACATTACCAGTCGTTTTTTTCTTCGCACTTTTCAGGGCAATGGGAATACTGGTTTTCGAACCAGTTTGTCGCTATATAGCCATCTTGTTCGTTAATCAGTATCTTATGCTTCTTTGATGAGGGACAACCTGCGCATCACATTCCAATTTCAAAAAATCTTGGGAAACAGATTTGAAAACCCACATGTATTATTTCGCATTACTAGAGCTGGCTTTCCTTCATTATTCAACGGAACGCACAACCTTTTAACGCTTTCTGTTGAAAATATACACTTCATAATTCGCAGGTATCGTATTTTCTGTACCAGATAGATCACGGTTCGTCAGAATTTGACCAATCAGCTGTTCAGTATACGCGATCAGTAAATCGTATAACCAAATTTGAAAAAATAGGCAGCTATATGTCTAAGGTATATTCTTTGCCAACTGGGTCACCTTTCTCCGCCAACCTGTTGGAAGTTTTTATTATGTAATTGTTAATTTGTATCAGGGACCGTCTTTATACTTGATGAGATCTTATATGTGATTTTCATCGTATTTTCGAACCCCATATACATCCAGATTCGGAGTCACTTTTTTCTGAATCTACAAAAGTATATTGTAAAAAGTTTGAAAGAGAACAGGTCAAATTTTGGTTTTCGGCATATCAGCCGGTTCCTGATTCTTTTGATTGCATAGTTGTCGATAATGATTCGTTGACATGTACCCTGGTGCGGATTAAAAATCCGGAAGTTATAAAAAGCTTCTTGAAATGATTTATTTTGGCTGGATTGGGATACAAGAAATTGGAATTATCGAGTCGTGAAAAACGTTCATGGAACCCACTATGATTCGACAGTCCTATAAGAATCCGACGAATTGTTTGAGAAAATACATTCTCAAAGCGAGTTATGATGATGAAATGATGAAGAAATGGTGTGTGCTAGCTGCTTAATTCGATTGTACATACATACAAATATTCTCCACTGTAATGAATATTCTCTTGCTATTTCGAGTAGCTCACTAGCGGGGTTAACTTCATTCACTGAGTATGCCAATATACATATATAGTCGCCGAAACGAGATTCCAAGACTAGACATAAGAAAAATATCGCACTTTAGTTTCTTCGTCATTTTCTCAATTTAAATAATGTATAGAATTATGATGAAGCAGAGCAGTTTCCTTACAAATTAGAGAAGTGATCAGTCGTGTAATTTGTCTTATCGTAATCGGAAAACATCAGCAGTTTTCCGCGTTCAGGAACGCATGCATTGGAAATGTTCCCACGGATTTTGCATACGTTTCCGAAAATTCTGTTGAATTTACAGTAAAATTCTATACGTTTAGCAGCGAAGATGAAATCATTCTCGCTTTTATTTGTTTCGCTAAAAGCTGCAGTAGTCTGTTAATAAATTCGATGCTCATCCCAAGTTCGAAAAAAAAAATTTGAACAAAAAATCAATTCGAAGATTAATGTAGCCCCGAAACGGAATGTTGTTCGAAAGTTCCAAGAAAATTGTCAAGAAAAGAAACAACCGGCAAGTAAACGGAAGAGCATGACTCAATCGGCAAAGAATGCTCCGATGAAAATAATTTATTTCTATTGCGTCTCGATCGTCGATCCGAGATATCCTCGTCAATTAATCCTTCGATCGGTCTTTATTGCCTTCGACATCTCTTAACTTCCCGTTTTTAATGATAGGAAATTTAAATAATCACCCCGAAAATGAAAAGTTGAGTTTTTACCCGATATCCATGTTTTTAGGTCCCGGTAATCACCGATCACCATTTTTTTTATGGACTGGTGTGTCTGTATGTGTGTGTGTGCATGCGTGTGTGATGAATTTGATCTCTGACGATATCTTGAGATCGAATCGTGGGATTTTTATGATTCTGATGTCAATCGCTGCGGTTTCTCGTAACTCAGGGCTGATTACATTTTGGATTTATACGGCTGACTACTTTTTGAATAATTAGGCGAGAAGAACCTTGAAGAGAGAAGATTTGAAATAGTCATATCTCGAGAACGAATCAACGGATTTTTATAAATTTGATCTTCATCGATAGCATTCTCTCCAACTTAGAAATGACTAAATTTTGAGGTTGATCGATGCAGTAGTTTTGTATTTTTTAAACTTGAAAGATCTGCGTGGTAAGTTTCAGGGCTAGCTTATCGTGGTCAGCCGATTGTCCTGCTTTTTTTTCGAGTTACCGAGTTCATTTTTGGGAACAATTTAACAAATTTTGGAACATTTCTCAAAAACTGATTTTTTTTTTCCTTTTTTCTTCCCTCCGAAGTGAGAGAAAACGGAAAGCTTTCTGCGAGACGATCGTCGAGGATCGAACGTATCGTTTGACGCATTGATCGTTTTGGCAAATGCATGTTACATACGTTTGGCGACCGGACATGGGCTTGCTTTTTGCACGGGCGGATATCGTATGAAACGCAAAACACGTGGTGTACGACTTGTGTTGCATACGAAGTATTGATCGCTGTTCGTTCTGCCGCAGCTAGGAAAGTGTCGGACGACCTCGTCCACCTCTATTCCACCTGTGCCCCATCCTGGTCAAGCTGCTTTATGCGCGACCGTATATATCCACCTTTGGACTCCCGTAAATAGGTGCAGATAAATATTCCGTAAAATGACTAAATTCCGGATTCAACATCTACACGATATCATACGCGGTGAATACAAACATCCAATTTTTCTCCCCACGGGAATTTACTTTGCAATAACAACACGTAGCTTTTTCTTTACCAGAAAATTCGGGAGGATCAAAAAATTTCACATACAGATCGCGATGAAAATAAGCTCCAATTCTGCAAACAGACAGAGAATCTCGAAATTCGAGACATAGGAATAAAATTCTCCTTCGATTACTACGAAAAATTTAAACTCCAATCTTAAAAGAGTCTACGATCGGTTTGGTATTGAATAGTCGAAGAGATATATACATAGACATGGACTGATGCAAAATCACTCGGTTTCCGTGAAGTGTCAGATGCATCGATTCTGGACTCCCAAGGGACGACGATGCTTGTATCAGATAAACACGGAGCTGCATATCGATCCGTGGACATTCGGTCTCGAAAATTGACAAACAGGCTATAAAAATCTATCAAAAAAGTGAATTGGTCTTTTGGTCATTGTTATGTCGCTTGACTAATGAAAAAAAGGTTTAAGCTACGGAAAATACGATTTCGATATCAAAAGGGCGTACAATTTTGGTTTTGTTTCATCGTTCGATATAGGAACGAGGTTGAATCGAAAACAGCCGCCGTTTCTTTTCGGAACAAAAATTCAATGGCAAAAGAGCGTAAGTGCCGTGAATTACACCCTTTTGACATTATGAGTTGTTGGAAAAGAAGACGTCCACTGATTCATGTTTTAACTTTACTTCATATTGTTTTGTGATTTTTTCAATGAAGTTGATGCCAAAATGGCGTATCCAATAAAATTTTTCACTTCTCAACAGTCGCGGTTTTTTCCATTCCAAAGCCTTTTTAGTTCAACGATGCAAAGAAACATAAGTAATTTACGCCTTTCTGCCGTTAAGGTGATATTGTAGAGATCACTTCCAAATTAACCTATAGCTAACATAAAAAATATGACTTTTACTGGAATTCAATCAATTTTTTTTGATGAAGTGATATACTTAGCCACTTTCTACCAAAAAACGATTCATTCGTAGAGCAGGGTGATCACCCACCGGAAAAATCGGGAATTTTCGGTACGGGGAAATCGCCGGGAAATAGCCGGAAATCCCAACGTTGACCGGGAATTTCTAGTTTATCGTCAATTTTCATAATAAACACCTATTTTAAATACGTCAGATTAAGGGGATCTACTGGTACAGCTTGGTTTCGGGAATTTGAACTATAGTATAGAATTCATTTATAATTCACCAAAGTTCATGTCATAGCAAAAAAAAAAGAAAAAAGTCCACTTTCAAAAGCTGTGTCGTAAGGATTTCGGAGCACCGTTGGTATGCGCGGTTGAGGTCGTTAAAGGCTCATGTTGTTCGGAAAGATAATCCTCGTCATGTGAACGAGGGAATTTTTCAATGCCTTTGTTGTGGCCAAGTTATTTGGAAATTAGTGGCCCGGCTTTTGATAACTTTGGATAATTGGCTGTAAGTTTGCATACAGTCAATTGTTTTCAGATTCCTTCGTTCACATGATAAAGATTTTCTTTCCGAACGAAATGAGCTCCCAACGACCTTAATCGGACCAACGGTGCTCCAAAATCCTTATACGACACACATTTGAAAAGAGAACATCTTTTTTGATGAGAAATGAACGTTAGTGAAAAACAAATGAATTCTGGACTAGTTTATATTTGTAGAACCTAAGCTGTACCGCCGGTCCCCTTAATTAAATATTAATAGTTGTAATTTCGGACTTCAATAATGTCGTGTGATTTATATCACGCATATCCTTATAACATCAAACCTGCATTTCTATTTCTAGTATACCTAACAGTTTTCAGAACAAATAATAACGCAGGTGTTTCCATGCGAAGAATACTTGGAACAATGGCCTGAAAAATTAGTAATTAATCGGGAAAAGCCGGAAATTCATTTTTTGACTTTAAGTGATCACCCTGTGCAGGGTTGATTCGGATCAGTTGGGTTATAGTCGTCGAGAAAGTAGTACGATTCGCGTTTTCGAGATGACAAGAATTGGTAACAATTCAATTTTTAACAGATTTCCAAATCGCCTTAAGGTGATAGTATACGGAGCTACGTTCGGAATTCCATGATTACCAATTGTTATCACCTCGAAAACGCAATTCGTAGTTTCTTCCAAACTATTCAACCTACCGGAATGAAACTCAGAAGATTAATGGTTCACAATGGCAGAAAGTGGCTGAGTATTTTACTGTTTGGAGAAAACTAGTAGAATGTTATTCAGATTCACATTTTTTATGTCAGCTAGGTTAGGTTAGGTTCAAAGCGACTAGTGCCATATCGTCTCTAGAGTCACAAAAGGGCGTAACTATATCTCACCATTAATCAAGCGATATTGTGTTTTGCGAAAAATTGCAGTGCGGAAAGTGTAAAACTGGCCTTCCATATTACAAGGAAAAAAACAAACAAAAATGAAATGGAATGAAGATTGAATTACAATTATAAGTAGCTTTTCCTCGGGTGTTGAAAAACTTGACCACTTCTTGGGAATTGCAAGTGTAATTGCGTCGCTGTTGAATATCCGCGAGGCCTTCCTATGCACCGTTTGACGACCGGAAGTCACGGTGGCCTTGAGTGACAACCGCAGACCTGTGGCCGTTAGGTCGAGCACCTTTGTGTCCAAGTTTGAAAGCTCCAGTCTTATAGTTAAACCAAGAGCACGGCCGCCTGTCGTCTATTTTTGGATACACTTTTGTATAAATAGAACGGTGGTGGGTAGGTAGGTGGATATGGGTGGGAAGGAAGTGAGAAAGAAGGAGAAGAAGGAGAAGGTGTATGTACATGTTTCAAACCGTTGCAAGCCTTTAGCCCGACAAGTGTTATACCTCCACGCTTGTTTACAACGGATCTGCGGTGGTGAAATGAAAATAAATAACAAGATTATTGAGAGAACAAACATGAAACAAATATCGTGTGACTAAAAGCAAAAAGACGTAGGTACGTACGCGCGAAAAAGTCGAGTATGAAGCCAACAGGGCGTAAAAGCCACCCCTAAAAGCAAAAGGGCGTATAATCTGGCGCATTCGAATTTTTGGTACCAAAAATCAATTGCGTGACTAAAATCAAAAGGATGTATGCATCACCCGTAATTATAGGAAGGATCCTACCGAAATCTTGATGGGAGCAGTTTTTCAGTTTTAGAATGGCCAAAAAAACGTCCAATCAAAAAAGGGATGGCAAAAATTTCAGATTGTAGTGGGATATTTTTTGAAAAAACTTTCAATTTTCTGCGATGAAAATTCATGTGCAGGGAACCCTTCTCAGTCCTGCGAAGGAGAGATTCTGCAAAAGGTTCCTTGCGCATGAACTTTCATGATATAGAAAATTAAAACTTTTTTTTTTAACATGTCCGGCCACAATCTGAAATTCTTGGTATCCGCTTTTTGATTCGACGTTTTTTGGCCATTTAAAAAAGGAAAAACCTTTTTTTTTTTTTTTAATTCAGAATTGTCAGTAGGGTCCTCCCTCAGAAGCAAGAGGACCTATAAGCCACCGTCACGCAAGCTTTCTGACTTCTATAGACAACGTCACCATAAATACGCCCTTATTTGACTTTAGCCTTAGCAAAAATACTCAGTCAGAGTATTAGGTGTATATTACACATACGCCATTACGATTAGAGCAATTATCTTGATTTCTTAATTTGCATGAGCTTTTTTAGCAGGGAAATGCAAAAAAGGCGTAGAACGGCGTAGCGCCCTTTTGCTTTTTATAGTCATTTGTGGAAAATCACAGAATTCCACCTGCCATAAAAGCGTATCTGAACATTTATATGCCCTATTGCTTTTTGCGGGGGAAAAATACTTAGTCGTAGTATTAGGTGCATAATTCACACCTACACTTTCATGATCAGAGTCATTTTCATGATTTTTTTTTTAATATCGCGCCTTTTTAGCAAGGTATTGAAAAAAGGGCGTAAAACGGCGCATACGCCCTTCTGCGATTAGTCACGCGATATTCTAACGATTTCTTGCACGGAGAGATAATTGAAATCGGTGGAAAATCCTCGTCATTCTTATGGATTTTTCATACGCTCCAAAGAAAATCCGACTTTCTGTCCGACTTCGCGGGTCATTTTCTCGGAAATCAGAGGAAATCGTTATTGCGGTAATTTCCATGGATGAGTCTGAAGGAAGGGCTACGTATGAGTATACCGTGCTTATCGGGGATTCAATGGAGGGGCGGGCAAAGTGGGCCCCCTTAGAAATTAACGTTCCAAGTAGAGATTTGAAGCGTTAAATATTTTCTGATTTTTACCAAAAAAATGACAACCTGACCCAAGACGAGCGTCTACCGCAGAGTTGGAAAATGGGGCGGGCAAAGTGGACCCCCTCCAAAATTTCGTCAAATTTCGAAAAAATTGACAAACATTACGAATTCAGTTATTTACCTACTTGCATCAGGAAACTATTTTGACATCAAATTAACTGTATTTTATTTTGACAATGAAAATCAGATGATTCAACAAATAAAATCTCAACTGATCGTAACATCATTTTCACGATAAGCCCAGTTTGCCCGCCCCTTTTCCTAGTTCTCGTAAAATTGATCAAATTCGGTGTTACGAGTCTTCTGACGCAAGTAAATAATTAAACTTATATTGTTTGTTAATTTTAAAAAAGTACGAAAAATTTTTAGGGGGGGGGGGGGGGGGCACTTTGCCCGGCTCTCCCCTATATCTCGACAACTATTCGTCCGATTCGATTCCGGCTTCTTCTATTCAAAAGCTTATAAATTCAGGCCTCTTCACAAATTTTTTGGTGCCAATCCGTACGTTTAAAGAGCTCTGGTCTTGGCTGACGCTACGCGAGACTTCTTTCTCGTGGACACGATTCGCGATTCCCGGAATATCTCAAAAACGGGCTCGACCGATGTGCTTGAAATTTCCACACACTGATTTCCGATAGTGTATCTAGATTGCGTGGGGAGATTTTTTTGAAACTTAATTTTCTTCCGAAATGGTCACTGGTTGAACTTGGTGTTCGTGTTTGGTTCTGAATTATGGAACGTTCTTGTTTTTGAGATGAACAAAAAACTACATGATCAATACCAAGAAATTCCCCAATCCGAACGAGAAAATCTGTCCAAAAACGTTGTCTCAAAATTGAAAGCAATGCATTCCAGCCGTTGTAGAAATATTCTGGAAACTGCGAATCCATGGTTCCGTGGTCATTGATTACAGAAGGAACCGGGATCGGATCGAATATCAGTTCTCGAGATAAAAATACCCGAAATCCACGTTTCCCGATCATTTCTCGTTTGTGGAAATCACAAGAAATTAATTCAAGCTCACAAGGCGCCGACTATAGCGAATCGTAGACGAATCACGAAAAAGTCAGAGGATTCGGAAATCTTGACCGAAACGCAAGAAAAATGGTCTGAAACAATAGCAGATAATTTGGCTGACCACATTGGGCGGGACCTGTAACTTCCCGCCTAAATTTTTGAGCTCGAAACAGTAAGTATGCTTTAAGTAAAAAGTTTCGGAATGTGCTTCGTAACTCACAAACTACTAAATTGATTAATTGGAAAATTTATTCAAATTCAAGTTGGAGCTAACCCTATCGATTGAGACAAACAGACTCCGTTGATCCGGTCTCGAAGTATCGCAAATTGAAGTGTTCGTCTGAAACCATAGAAAAAAACTTCCCGTTCTTAGAAAATCGTAGTAATCTGGTGAAAACTCAACTTCTCGTTTTTGGGAGATCATATTTAATAACTTTCCTGTTTCGAAGCAGGATGTTGAGCAATGTTCATTTGCCTACAGTGAAAATTTTTGATTGATCTATACCCACGTTTTTTGACTTCCCGTTTTTTTGTTTTGTTTTGTTTTTGATTAGAAAAAAGAAAGTTATTGTGAAAACTGTAATGAAAAATGGATTTTTCACTAGATCTCCACGTTTTCAAGTCTAAAGAATCACCCCCGATCATTTTCCCAAAATGATCAGTCCGGTATAGTTTCCGAGATATTTGAAAAACAAAATTTTGAAGAAAAAAAACCAAAGAACGTTCTTCGCTCATACCTCAAGAACGGTTCGACAGATTTTGATAATCTGAGCCTCAATCAGCTAGATTTACTCCAACGCAAATCTGAATCAATTTTCAAATCAATCAATTCAACAGTCCATCAGTTGGGGGGAACATCTATATTACATAAACTTCTTATGTACAAAATCTATACGGGAAAAAATATATATAATATAAGTCCAGCCCAACGTGGTCAGCCGAATTATCTGCTTGTTTCTCAATACATATCGCAGCGAAAGTCATGGGAAATCCTATTTCGTCAACTGTATTATAAGAAGACCTGGAAAAGCATATGGGAGTTTACGACCGACATCCTGGAATATTGAGCGATTCCCAATAAGTGTGCTTGGGAATCAGTGGAAATCATATCGACAATTGTAGGATAATCTCCGAGGAGTTATTCTCGGAGTCGGTGGAAATAGCTGGAAGTCTCTGAGATTCATTGAAGATTGCTAAATTTCTTGCTAAAGTCATTTTTTGCAATTCCTGAAACTTGAAGTCACGCAGTCACATTACATAAATCATGCATACATCTGATTCCACTGATTTCTATGTAACGATTTACTGTTTATTTCCACCGATTTTTCGGTCATTTTGCTTAGGATTTCTCGATAATTTTTCGAGTGAAAACGACAGCCCCCGGGTTTCATTGCGTTATTTTGGCTCGTATTCATCCTCAAAGTCGTTATAGAGGTTCGAGCAGGATGCCAGAACCGTACAATGTACACGGCGCATCGGTTAGAAATCTTAAATGTGGAGGAACTTATCGTTGCGGGTTAACAAACTGGTAAACATAAACGGAAAGAGCAGCAGCTGTTTCACATTGCAGCGTTAAATAGTATGGCAGTAGCCGGCCGCGGTAGCAAGCAGCATCGCATCGTGCCGAATCTAGTCGAGCGAAAAATGAAACCACATTCCGCTGCACGAATTTAGATTAATTAAATGCAGTTTAGACTACCGAATCCACGTAGCTAGGTAGGTATGCAAAGCCATGCACGACCCCAAAAGAGCAAAACGAAATACTTTGCTTCTGCAGCAAGCCCTTCTCGAAACGAGTTAATATCTGCTATAGAATCAGGCTCAACTGCAGCTTTGGTGCTATTTACTTCCACTGCTCATAGTCTACGGATGGCTTTTGGGTATTAAGATCGAAGGCGAAATTATATGACTTGCTGCCAATGGCCCGTGAATTATTACAGAATAATCGAAAATTATTACGAATTGAATGAATTATTCTGAATTGACATGAAATAATTCGCAATTCGGAAGGCACTTTTTTTGTTAGTATATATTCGAACTGATAATACCTATGAGAAATGTACTTTTCTCGACATTTTTCGTTTCGTTACTCGTACCCTTTTGCTTCCAGCCCCCCTCAAGTATGAAAGGGTTAACATTTGACCCCGATTCACTCCGTTTGACGGTACTTTAGCCGTCCATCCACCGTCGAGTACCTTTCGAACTAGTCGATTGTAACGAAATCCAGTAGGTATACAATCCCTTGAATAATAATTAGTATGGTTTTAGTACTGAATTTCAGAACGATCGAGTGATGCCAGCTCTGGGCAGGAGAGCAATACGCATTTTCCAAAAGTATTAATATCTCAACAAGTATTTACACGCTTTGGAGAAAACTTGTTTGATACCTTCACCCGGGTAACTCCACCGTTTTTGGCTGGGAGGCCAAAGCAACAAAAATGTCAAAATACGTCACCTTCTTTGTTACTTACTAAGCACCAAGCTTTTCGGCCTGATATAGCACAATTTGGAAATCAAATGTTGAAGGTTATAAAGGAAACCACTTCGGAATTTCAATGTTCTTACCGGTTTTTATTAGTTTCATATTTTTCAAAACCCTAGTTCTCACCACGTAAACCGAGAATAAAGTTTTCAATTTCTTTGATTTTCGACCGGGTTTCGATGATATTTGTTGGATAATCGCAAAAAAAAAAACCGTGTATTTGATTTCTCGAAAAATTTACTCCAATTCTGTGATCGCAAAAGACGTTTTACTGCCAAAATCAGGGTTAGATTCTGGGTGTTTGTATAGGTATTGTTTTTAGAAGGATTTCCGGATTTCAAATCAATAACTCATTGAGGATTGTTATAAAATGTTGGTTTCCAGACATTTTACTCTGGCATTCCTCCCCAAACTATTTGTTTGAAGACAGAACTTTCGCGGGCCGAAATTTCCAATTCACGTTTAAATTATTTTGATGCGGAATGTTGAGTTCCTTCTGAATGAAATTGAAGAACGAACAGGAATCCCAGTCTCGTTTCGGCATCCAAATCATCCCTTAATATCGTGAAATTTCGTACATTTTTCAAGAATGACAAAAATCGCATTTTCATGACAATTGGTGAATAATTATTCACGAAGAAGGAATCGTAGAGAAATTTCATCAATGCTTTTTTGTTTTTTTGAGGTGAGAACTACAATCTAAATAAATATATGAACCATGTAGTGCGCCATGTAAATACATGCGTTATTCACCTATTGATCTATTTATTTATTGCAGTAAAAATTTTGTTGAGAAATATAGATTTTTTTAATACAAGAAAACCATCGTTAACTTAGATGTTCTCATACCAGCGAGGAGAACAAGACGATGACGCACAGTATGGATTGATGAATGAAATACTCCACGGATTATACGATCGTTTGAATTCTGTGTCCATCCATCCGAGAATCTCGTGGTTATATGCGTAGCTCTACACGCGATTAGGTACGCGACTACAATGAAATTCCTCTCAATGAGAATGCGAAGATTCTCCCAAACGTATAGCTACGGCACGAACGTCAAATTATATCCTATATTTTGTCCACACTCCACAAGCATGAAATTCGAAGCTCGCGTGTCTCATGAAAAATAACTAACTTTGACCTGTCGTGTGGATTCATATCAACAATATATCTCTGCGTATCGATGAAAATGACGAATCCGAGGCCGAATCTCATAATCATGATTTCTTAGATCATTGCGAGAAGTTTTTGCTTTCTTCGGCTTATAGGTACATCCTGCATTCGAATGTTTTTCCGATTTTTTATCACCCATTTCCCTGTTGCTAACATGTAAGGCAAGAATTGTTTTTATACATTATGAATAACGAGAAAATGAAGCGCGAACCGTCGGCGAAGAGTTAATCACTTTCAAAATTGTGTACACCGGACTTCAGGATTTTGAAGACTTCGTGCGATTTCACGGTTTCCATCTGGACCTGGGAGATTTTTCAAATGTTAAGGACTTCAAGAGATTTTTCAGGATCTCGTGGGATTCCGTAAGATTTTATACAAACTTCGCATGATTTTATGGAGTTTAGAGACTTTCAGAATTTCATGTATCACACGTGATTTCAAGAAGTTTGTGGATTTTACGGGATGCTATATAGGATTTAATTCAGACTTCATAAGATTTTATGGGATTTTTCATAGGATTTTGCGAGATTTCGTATGGACTTCGTATAAGATTCCATATATGGACCTCATGAGACATGCGAGTCTATAAAATTTCATGTGGACTTCGCAAGATTTTGCAGGATTTTATCCCGTGTAGAAATTTTAGAAGGCTAGCCACCGCCAGGCCTGCAGGCATGTAACGCTAGGCTAGACCCTGCCAGAGCACTGGCCAGCCCCGTGCCCTGGCAGTGTCTAGCCTAGCGTTACATGCCTGATTTTATATCAGATTACGTGGAATTTTAGAAAATTTTATGGTATTGAAAAAAATGTCATCTGGACCCCATATTTTCCAAACTTGAAGGACTTCAAGGGATTTCATCTAATGTCATGGAATTCCATGAGATTTCGTACAGACTTTTCTATGATTTCATGGGAGTTCAGTTCAGAGACTTTCAGAGATTTTTATTACACGTGACGTCGTGGACTTTATGTGAGTTCATCGGATTTTGTGGAATTAATGAGATATCACGAAATTTCGTGAAATTTCAAGACAATTTTAGTGCATTTCATGGCGAATACTACACAAGATTTTTTTTAGACTTCACAAGATTCACGGGATTCCGCAAGATTTTATGTGGACTTCGTAAGATTTTATATGGACCTCGTGAGATTTCATGGGAGTTGATAAAATCTCATGTTGACTTCACAAGATTTCGTGAAATTTTATTATAGGATTCATAGGATTTAGTGAAATTTCATAGGATTTCATGTTATTTGCGGGGACCAGTATAGATGTTCTCTTCTCAGCGTCGTCGTAAGGATTTCGGAGCATCGTTTGTCCGATTAAGGTAGTTGAGGGCTCATTTTGTTCGGACAGAAAATTCTCTTCATATGAACGAAGGAATGTGAAACAAATTGACTATGTGTGCAAACTTACAGCCAATTATCCAAAGTTTTTTAAATCAGGGCCACTAATTTGCAAATAACTTGGCCAAAACAAATGCATTGGAAAATTCCTCCGTTTACATGCGATGAGGATTTTATTTCCGAACAAAATGAGCCCTTAGCAACCTTAATCGCACCAACGCTGCTCCGAAATCCTTACGACACAGCTTGTCGAAGTGAACATTTTCCTTGCTACGAAATGAACTTTGGTGAAATATAAATTAATTTTTCCCGAAACCAAGCTGTACTATGGTCTTCTTAATGGACTTCTGATTCCGCAAAATTGCGCATGGGATTCTATAATTACTAATTATTAATTAGGTATCATGGATACCGGAAGAATTTACAAGATTTTACAGATTTTGTGGAACGCCACATTTCTGCGTACACCGGACTTCAAGAGTAATTAGGTCTTGATGTTCGATATATACAATCAAAAAATAACTTCTTGTTCCTTAAAAAAGTAAAATTCACACGTCGACGAGCAAGTCACTAATTTCGTAAAATTTATAATAGGCAATAGAGTTAGTAGCTGAAAATCACTTCGTTGTGTTCTCCCGGCCTTCCGTCACGCTGATTCTATTTTCTACGATAACGTTCCAACCACGATACGATTCATTATTATTACCTACCGTTTGCGGACTGATAATGCTCCGTGGGTCTGTGTGCCTCGCGATATTATTGGATGGTGTACGCAATATCGCCACAGATACTTATTTCATTTTGTGCAAATTTTTTTTCAAAGATATTCTTGGTTTATACATTTTTTATTTTATTCCTCATGAACATCGAATGTTCAAGCCTCTGTATTCAAATTCTTTTCTCAGGTCGTTTTGGATTCACCGAATTTTGCAACAAATCACCGTTCATGGAATCAAACTTCGTATAAGTACAAATCTACGTTACAAAAAACATGTTGGGAAATGAGGTGCTACATTCTCCGTTAAAATATTGAAAATCGATTTCTTTTAAAGTACACCGTTTCTCATATGATTTTGAGGTAATTTTCAATAATACTTAGTAAAAATACAAACATTATGTTCGATGAGCGTGACTATATCTTTTTCTTTTTATCTAATTTTTTCTTCTTGAAATTTTGCAAATTATCATGTTCGATTATTAGCATCATTTTCACAACTTCAGTCATACTTTCTTTCTCAAACTAACTCAATGGAATGATAAACTAATGAATGTGTGAACTGCGATAAATTGTAATTCTATTCGTTTCTTCACAAGTCAATTCTGAATACTATGAAGTTCTTTCGCTTCGCAAGGATATCCCAATCAATAAATGACAGTTATATCCTTCTGATGAGAAAATCACTGTAATTCCCCCTTGAATTATTATAATTGCTTCAATATATCGATGATAGCAAAATTTCGTTGGATCTTGTACGAAAGTCTTGATCCAAATTAATCGCTTCCTTCTCCTCATTTTATATTCATCATTCTTATCTAGAACGAAGAAAGTTCGAAGGATTGAACTCGATGAAAATCCGTTGGTCAACGTCACTTTTTGACCCGTGCACAGGCATGATTAATTAATAATAAGATTGGTATCAAAATATACTCCATATAGGTTTCTCTGAGAAATGGTTTGCCAAGATAAACTCGTTCATGTAGTCGAGTATTTATTTATGTGTGCGTATGAAATTTTTATTTCGCATATGCAAATTCTGCCTCTCCACGGTGGGAATTTGAATTATTTTTAAATACCGTTAGCAATCATAAATCTCTCTCTTCAGAGATCTTGGAACTCGATATTATTTATAAGCTGTATTATATTTCATTGAAATTATAGCCATGATTGATATTGGTCATGGGAATTTCGAGTCCTCCATTCCTGAATGTTGACAACTCGAAAATTCAGTTCTGAATAAACCACGGATGTAGTTCTTCACTCTCGTAATTTGTATTCTCGTTACATATTCGTTTGCGATATGCAATGAAAGCCGAGAAATTTTCAGCAAGGTCGTGTCCATAAAATTTATACCTCAGTTCTTGCTGCCTCACTTCCTCACACTACCTAGCAATCACTCTTATCACTATAAGTGGACGATAAGGACTATATGCGAATAAATGAAAACAAGAACTAAAAAACGATACAAATAGGTATGTATTATTCAAGTTTCGAACGTATATGTATATGTAGCATTCTTGTGAACCTATGGTTTAAGGGTCGGCGTTGAGAAAATTGAACATGGTCCAAAATCTATTCACTTTTTCACCAAAGTCTATTTCGCATCCTTGTATATAAATTTGGAAACACCTGGTGCACGAGTTTGGGCACACCGTTGGGTCGATTCGAGGTCTTGAGGATGAAAGTTTTTCGGAAAATTGGAAAATTACATTTTCGAACCGAGTCATGTGGAAATAAGTGAAGAAGAAGTTTTCAATTTTCGGAAACCTGACCCTGCACCGTGAAATATAAACCTTGGTCGAGAAATAAATTCATCTTGGACCAGTGCAGCTGGATTTTGTGAAATATGTTTAATTTTTTGTTTGAGAAACCATACATCAGCTCTCACTAAACCTGATTCCACGCGAATAATTTATTTACCAATTATGTCGAAAAAACTAAGCTTTGTCGTAAGGATTTGGTCACACCGTCAGCTCGATTCAAGTCTTGCAGGATCTGGTTTTTTGGATGACGTACCTTCACCTTTTAAGGTGCGATATGCTAGAGCTCATTGCCAACTTAACCTAGCCAACATGAAATACATGAGTTTCACTGGGAACCTATCAATTTTTTTTTCTTTTTATTTTGACGAAATGATATACTTTCGGCCACTTTCTGCCCAAAAACTGACTTCATTCGTATAGGGTTTATTCGGATCAGTCAGGTAGTCGTCGAGAAAGTACGATTCGCGTTTTCCAAGTGACAAAAATTTGTAATAATGGAATTCTGATAAGAGTCCCATATCGCCTGAATGGAGTAGGTAAATTTGTGGAAAACAATTTATTGTATAGAATATATGACTAATTTATAAAAAATTCAATACTGAATATCACCCAACTGCGAATAACTTGCCTAAGAAATTTTTTTTGTCTACGTTTTCTGCACACGACAAACGAGGAAATATTTTTCGACTAAGAATAAAATGAAACCCGGAGAAGTTGACCCGGATGAACGGTGCTCGTATAAAGCCAGACGACAATTTAAAAGTACAGTTCTGATTGGTAAATGAATGCATTTCAAGTAGATCATTACGCAGTACAAAAATTTATTTAATGCAAAATAAAACATAATCCAATTTTTGCAAAAATTCGAGCTGTATGGGTTCCCTTAACCAACAGCTGGCCTGAAATGGTGAAGAAAAAGGAAAAATAGTACTTTCAGCTTGTTAAAATCAGCGTTGACGTTATAGCGAAACAAGATGTTTTTCGATACTTTCAGGCCTGTATAGTTGACAAAAAATAAAAAATGAAAACTAGATTAATCGATTATCAAAAATAGATACATAAATTATGTGGGTACCCTGCGACGTTCGTTGCAAGAATAAGAGTATCTTTTTTCTTTACCAGATAACGATATTGTAATGATAGTAGTCATATACAGAGTTTCGTAAGACGCTGATTAAATAAGAAATATATTCTGGCTCCCGGGTTGTATTTGCTAGACTAGTATCGTACTTGTACACATTTAACGCAGTACCGTATACATGCAGTAATATACAAACAAAACAATATAGATATACATCATAACGTGGAATGATTTATGCTTATAACATACGTGCAACGCGATCCTCAATTTATTAGACAATTTCATTTTTGAAAACGGAAGACTTTCGATTTATCACAAATTATACACTGTACAGCTATTTCGTGTTGTACCTTCATTGCTGAGAATTTCTATTTGAAACGAATATAGCAACGTATGTGTGAAGCAATTGACATATACTTCACAGTGTATGCGTGTACGTCAAAATTGAACTATTTGAATGATCGAAAATGGAAATATACCTACATCGGTTTGACAATGCGCAAACATTATACTGGAATTCAATGGATTCCTATTTGAATTCGGAGACAGTTATATCAGATGTCACATCATGATATATTAATAATTGTGGGATAGATTTTTCGTCATCTTTTTACATCGTTCTGTAATTTTCAATCACACGATTTAAAGACAATCTCATGAATTTCATACTCGAAGCATATCGAAATGAAACATCACTTGTACCTTTCCCTATGATATTGAAACCCAAATTTTAAAACGTCAAACCTTTATATACAGAATAATTTCAATTCAATCGCCTTGGTTTGTAAAGTTTGTCGATTTTTGTGTTCCAATTATTAGAATCTTTCAAACTGTCATACTTTTTAACGAGTGCGAATTCATCAAGCCTGAAATCGATCTGTACAAGGATAGACACAAAAATGAAAGAAGATGAATTCTCTTATACACGAAAAAGAATTCTGAAAGTAACTTTGACGAAACAGTATAGATTCGTATTCGTTCTTTCGACTACATATTTTTTTTTCCAAACTTACTTAGTTTTTATTATTTATTGTTTTTTCATTTCCCTTCAGGGGGCACCATGGGGTAATGCCTCGGCCCTGTACCCTGTCTTCTTACACATATAGCTGGTTTTAATAGTTGCGTGGCTTGCTCGTGTTGTATGCGTATATTACCGTATATCGTGTTCGTTCACGATGTTACAACTACGCAGGTTGTGCGAAGTTTTCCTTGAACTTTGATCCGACCGTCAAGAATTTATTTTAATTAACAATTTGCTACTATTTAAATATGCGGCGCTTATTAAATCAGACCGTTTACAATATATAAAGCGAAAATCGTTTCACATTTTTATGTTATAGCGTCATATAAAGCGAGTTCCGGACAGTGAGAATTTTGATAGTGGAATGAAAGGGAAAAAAGATCATTCGTATCTCACATCTACATATACAACAGCGTAGAACGTTTTTAAGCTTATGATTTATTCATATATCATTCAACAGTTGCCTAATTAACGTAATGTTGTAAGGCAGGCCTCGTGTCTCGCGTATTCCCGCGTGTAGACTACCTAACATTCGTTTCCATTTTCCTCGACCCTGCGCTTATGGGCGATTCTCTGCCAAATTAGTTATATTTTCACATCGACTTTTCGAAAATGTTTCATTACATTTGCCAGCGGCTTGTAGCAGATACTATACTATACTTGAGTAAACCAATCTTCTACATTTCTGCAGATTTTTCGCGTCAAGGATTTAGAGATGAAATTTTCTTAATCCACCACATTCTATAAGAATCTATAGATCGCACACAGAAGATCAAATTACGAGAAATCCTGTGTTTTCTGGATTTTCAATCGAGATTCTATAGTGATCACTTTCTTGACCGTGTGGAGGCGAACTTTAGCCAAAAAGAGGATGAAACATTGTTTCAGCCAGTAAGAGAAATTCACTTTGTCTGAAAATTTTATACAGAATCTTGAGCAACATGTGCAAAATCAGTGAAAAAATAAAATTACTATATGGTTTTATGGTTCCAAAGTGAGAAAACTAAAGGTACACAAGTTGCATAAATCCCTAGATTATCCGTCTCCATTTGTTTAAATACAGTGTATATTTTTATAAATCTTTGTATTTTGATTAGTATTTTTTACTTCGAACTGTAACACTTGCCATGGTGCGATTTTTTTTCTACTCTAGGCGAGAAAGATTTTTTTCCACTTTATGTAAATGGCCTGTACATCAACTAGAAAACTATCACTAGAAGTGCATTGAAAAGTTCACCAGGATTTCTTTTTTTGTTTTTTTTTTTTTTTTTGTTTTTGTGCGACCCATGCGGCGTCTACAATATGGCAATTCGAAAAAAGATGCATCTTCAAAACAGTTGGGTATGAAAAATTTGAAAAAATTCACATAAAGTTTCCTCGAGTATAAATATTAACATCTGGCAAATTATGAATATAGGTATCGAAAGTGTAATTGATGGAAAAAAGTGGCTCAGTTGACAAACAATGCCTCCTATATAATCGAAAAATACAGATGTTTCGAGTTCATCTGACAATCGAACTGTTTATCGAATTATCATCATTATTGCTATCCTATTTGATAAGTTATTTGATTGTCATAAACTTGTGAGTTTTCTTCAATGACTCTTTAACTTGTTACACCTGGAGGTCGGCTCCCGCAGCGAAACGAAGGTGTTTTCTACGTTTACGTAATACCCGCAAGAGTTTCAGATATGTACATACATTGACGAACATTGTTATTATTACGATCGAAACACTTTGCTCCGTTAATGCAATTAATTGAACGTCTCCGATTCGCGGTTTCCAAATATGTACTCGATATACATGCGTATGTATGGGCAACCTTTGTAGATTCGCAATTTAACGTGCTTTCGTTACACGTGTTGCCCAAACAAATTGATCACGCTGTATTCGAACAATTTACACGGATCGTGCAACAACAACGAACCGTGTACGTGATGCAAACTGGCTTGGTATTGGTACGGTGCTGGTGCCATAGCTGCCAATACTGACAGCTACCAAGGGCTAAGCTTTGCCCAAGTTAAAATCAATGTTGGGACAATTTTGGGTTGTCAACACGGGTCTAACTTATGGTGCCTTCAATCGGCACGAAATAATCCACAGCCAGTATAAAACATCACATTGGCCCAGTGTATTCCCAGTACAGAACTGACTTCCGGCTGAGCCCCCCATGTATGTTCACTTTTCAGTACTAGTCAACAACAGTGGCCCAACGTTGGGCAAATAATTTATCTATACTGGGCTAGTATTACCGAGGGAAATTTGACAGCCGGGGTAGTGCCAATTATGTGTCATGTGGGTAGATCCGGCAATATACTCCGGCCTCCGTACATGCAGAGAATCGCCTGGTTTCGGTTTTATGTCATTTTGTTATACCCATTTCTTTCCTTTCCCCTTTCTTCTTCCCACTTTTTGTTTCCTTCCGTCGTTTTTTGATATAGAAGAAGAAAATTCGGTATGGAAGTAGTATAGTAGCTTTTGAACGGTAATCTCGGTTCCATCATCATTTTACCATCAACGGGGCTTTTATAATTGTGGTAACTTTTCTACTTCCAGTAACCTTTTTGGTCAAAATCATTTTTTTGCCAATTTCACTATCCCACTAAATATCAATGCGATGAATCATCGATCCATATTATATGTATACTATACCTAGGCGATGAAATGAATCACTTTCGGCACAAAAATTGGAGAAAAGAAAGCCTGCCAGTTAAGTTGCCGCTGAAGATCTGATTGTCTGCTTGACATACAATCGACCAAATTTTATTTTTGGTTTACGCTCATGGCTTTTTTTAGATAATTTATTCGAACCAAGAAAACTTTGTTACAGAGAGTGTCTTTCAATCAGTCGTATACTAACTCATATTGGGCGATTCCTTTGAAATAGAGAACGATTTTTCCTAAACCAAATCTTCACCAGTGAAATAGTTTTCCAGCAAATCAATCAATGAGCTAGCCAATCAGCAGCCAGTTTCAGCGCATAAAACCAGGTAGAGCTACTGAGAAATCACCGCGCTAACCCGCTAAAAGAAAAACTAAAAACTGAAACTTGCTGCCGATTGGCTTACTCATTTATTGAACGCTGGAAAATTATTCCACTGACAAAGATTTGGCTAAAGAAAAATCGTTATCTTTTTTCAAGAGCAATCGCCTTGTACAAAATTGTATAGCTATTTAAAAGACACCCTGTAGAGTTCATTCAACGGAACTTGTTCGAGAAATCGACAAGTACTATGTTAAATCGCAACTGAAACACTTTTTATATTTCACTGCGGAGCTTTTCCAAATCCATAAAAACGTGAATAAACCAAAAATATTCAATCGCAACCAACTTTGAACATCTACCGTGTGATCTAGAGGACGATATGAAAAATGCCTCTCCTGTGCGATACTGAAAATCATTAATTAGATAAACATATACTCAAATATACGGGTTTGTCATTCTCTATTCTGTATCTTGCGCCACATTATATGAAAAATTGAACTACAATGGAAAAATTATCTTGTCTTGAATATTTTAAATCAACTGAACCATCTGATTGGTTGGTTTCAGCTATGGGCTTTTTGAGCTTGCGTACCGGGCAATCATTTCCAACTAGTCGAATGACTTAAATCATATTACCGGGAACATTTTTCATAGTCAAGGAGTTTCCGCATACAACTTGACAGGTTGTAATAAACAGAAAGTACATAAAGTCAATTAATTTTCATCAGATTCTTAGACGTAGAAACTATTTTGTTCATGCTCAGCCGATAGACAGCTGCTTGATACCGCGGGGTCTTCAAAGTCTTACAAAATCGGCTGAAACTTCCTGCCGGCTGAATTAGGAAACATCAAAAAAGTAATTTGTCTAACAGAAATAGAAAATACCGGTCGTTCAGTAATAGTCATCACACAGTTTTTCAAATTCGTATATAAGAACGTACGTTTTTATGTTTCATTGGCAATAGTTGAACTTGAACTCGAACACCACAAATCCATTTTTTGTTCGACCTACTAAATTACATCTCTTAAATGAAGCCTTTTTCTCTGAGCTCAAGATCAGACTTTTTCCATTTGCCTGGATATTAGGAAACGCTGAAATTTTGTAAACGCTTTAGATCCACTAGTCATATCGTGCGATTGGAATATGTGAGCTGTCATCCTTATCTCACATTTATACCAAGCATGATAACGTTGCTACTGTGAACTCATGCTGAAATAAATCATCGAATACAAAGTATAATCTGTGAATTTTGATCTGCTATATGTGCAGCCCAACTCAAATCGCTCATTGATCTCTTGTATACATCAATATTATACCTGTACCTATAATATACATAGCATTAGAAAGCACACGCCATACATACACCAGTATCAATCTGCCTTCATTTCCATTCATTTAATGTGTATTTCTGTATACGCAAAAAGTTTTTGCGAGCTGACTTACGCTGTAGAAGTTGATTTATACTTTCTCTGCATTCCAATCGAGGTGAACTTGATTCAATTGAAGAGTTTCTTCGATACTTACATTAGTTTGCATGATTTTACTATGGCATTTTATTTTCATTTTTTTCACTGTCTCCTGCTCCTGTGGATCATGAGTTTGCCTCGAAAGAGGGAAAACAGGTTTTTCTAATTATTGATGTGTTGATGCATGCAAGTGATAAAATAATAATAATTATAATAATTATTAAAAAAAAACTCCGAATTTTTCGCTCCGATTCCCTGACTCCAGAGATTTAACAAATATTTTCTGTTCCAGACTACGCTGACGAATTCCGAGGAAATTCAAAACAATACAATGATGTACCGAAGTACAGAGCGCGGGCGATCTATGGCTGGTCCAATACGAACTCGTCCTGCTGAGAAGAGACACGACACCTCACCTTACAGTGGAGTACCTTATCTGTCGCCGCCTCCGCCAGATACTTGGCGCAGAACCAATTCGGACTCTGCCCTTCATCAGAGCGTCAACGATTCCTGCCAGATGCCTTCCTCCATACCTCACCGGCGAGGTAGCGATGCGTGTCGGTTTCTCTACCTTTTGTTTACCTTTTATTCCATTCACTATCTGCGCACCTGTATGGGGATGTGTATGGGGATGTGTATGGGGATGTGTATGGGGATGTTTCACATCAAACCAAACAATTCGAAAATTGATATTGTTGTTCTTGACAATTTATTTTTTTTTTTTTTTACTCTTCGCGATAAGAAACTGACTTTGCTCAAGAGGAGGATACACCCAAAAGCGAGGGGCTATTCACTTGGGAAGTCCTATGTACACTGGTCCCGGAAGTTTTCGGAAGTCCTATGTACACTGGTCCCGGAAGTTTTCGGAAGTCTTTGGAAGTCTTTGGAAGACTTCAGAAGTCTTCGGAAGTCCTTAGAAGTCTTCGGAAGTCTTGCGAAGTCTTCGGAAGTCTTTGGAAGTCTTCGGAAGTCTTTGTGATTCTTCAGAAGTCTTTGGAAGTCTTCGGAAGTTTTTTGAAGTCTTTGGAAGTCTTTAAAAGTCTTTGGAAGTCTTCGGAAGTCTTTGGAAGTCTTCGAAAGTCTTCAGAAGTCTTCGAAAGTCTTTGGAATTCTTTGGAAGTCGGAAGTCGGAAGTCACCTGTACACTCAAAATCGAAGTGGTTAGCCCCTCGCCCAAAAGTTCAAGTTGTTTACATGACCTTCCTGATGTAGAGTCCAGGGTGTCTGGCTGTCAAGGAAATCTAGAAGATCCGGAATCGCCAGGAAATTTGCATGTGCCTGGAAAAACCGGGAAATGTCAGGGAATTCGAGCTCACATCATCGAATTTTGCAATTTCTCACCTACAGGTTTTACAATTTTGAAAAATATCTAAAAACCCCAGGGCTCATCCTGAAGTTACCTTAGTTTCTCTGGATTGATATGTTTGTTGGTATGTTTGGAAATTGATCCAATTAGAAAATTCTCCCATTTCAATTGAATTAAGGCGATATCGTACAAGTCGCTTTGAACCTAACCTAGCTAACATAAGAAATATGAATCTCACTGGAACTCTTTTCGTTTTTTCGGAACAGCCAAATACTGAGAGCCTTCTTGCCATAGTAAAGCATTAATCTCCTGAGTCTAATTCCGGTAGGTTGTATAGTTTGGAAGAAAGTGCGAATCGCGTTTTCCAGGTGATAACAATTGGTTATCATGGAATTCCGAACATGTCCCGTGGCACCTTAAGGCTGCTGTACGCTTAAATTCGTCGATTCAAAATTTGTTCTCCAGTTTGATTGTTGGAGCGCCATATGAAGACGTCTTCATCGAGAAACTTAAGCCAAAGATAGAAGAGAAAGGAACGGCGAATTTTCAAAATTCAACAATCCTTAAATTTAATCTTCGTTAGTCGGAAACGAAATAATTAATGAACATTTCATTGGTAATTGAGTTTATGCAAAGTATAAAATTACAAGAAAAATTAACAATTTTATTTCGTAACAAAAACTTTCGTGTCGTTTAAGTTATACAGCATTTGCTTGCGAAAATTGTGTTGCTTGAGTAAATCAGATTCAACAATTCATGACTGAAAATATAAAATTTTGAACTGGAAAACCGGGAAATGTCAGGGAATTTGAAATATCGTTTACACTGGACGGACTAGACATCAGCGCTAGCGGAGCTCTCCCTCGGACCTTTTGCAGGGTATAAAAATCTGAAGAAGGTCTCGACTGTAATTCTCTATTGTGCGGTCATATTGGAAAGCTAATCGGAAGTTCCAAAAAAGAAGTTCCATTGAATCTCATATTATTCCAGTAAACATCTAAGTAGATAGAAATCTATAGAAACAGAATCGAACGGATTCCTATAGTTTTGTCTTTAAATTTCTCAAAGTTTGTCACTGAAGTCAAGTTTCTGCAAATCGAGTGATAGTATGAATTGATGTGAAACGTGCCATGCCCAGACTCATTCCCTTCTGTTTCTCATTTAAATGAACTCATTGTCGGGGCTTGGAAATTCTGTAGATAAGCTAATTCCAGAGTATACTGTCCTAAAAATTGCCGCTATTATGATGACAATCAAATATTTAAGCTTCTGCGATTCAAATATACGCAGTCGCGTGGTGCTTCTTATTTTTTCAACAATATACCTTTTTCTATTTTACATTCAGATATAAGAGAAGAGAAGGGAACAATTCAGTTGTATTTGTCATTTAATTTTACTCCCATTTCATTGTCCATTTCTTTTTTTCATCCCTACAATCCGAATCCATTTGTCATTAATGATAAGGCTCGTGTTTTTCACTATCATCCTCAGACCCACACATGGGAGTCATGGGCAGCGAGCACAGAGAGTCATATCGTGGTTTGATGGAGAGGCCGAGATCTTCTTGCGAAATGCCCAGAGTACCTGGAATAAAGTAAGTCATTATCTATCTGCTCTTTTCCATCGTGCAGTATTGTGGTCGGGGATAATTCTCCATGTACCACAAATCTGTATCAAAGAGATTAACACAGAATGTATAATATTCCAGTATCTATCCAAGTTCTCAACCGCCAGGACAACAAATTCCTATAGGTAATAACACAGGATCCTTACCCGATCTGAGCAACGTACACTTTCCGCCACCGCTACAAGCCCCTCTTGATCAAGAGGAGCACTCGAGTAGCACGCCATATAGTAACGTAAGTTTAATTTCATATTTTATACGTATATTTGTTTTATTTTTTCATTCACGGTGAATCTGGGAAAACAAGAAGGCACACGATGGTATAGTAAGCTTCCGATAAAGTAACAAGACGTTTTTCTCACCCTACTCGGCAGTTGCTTGTTTATTTTATTATCACACCATGCCGAGAGCTTGCCTTGATATCTGGGCCAAATAACAAATGCATTTTGTAATGTAATCACTAATCAAAATTCTGTGGCAAGCGATTTGAATATTTTTGTGCCAAATGTTCAATTTGATTTCAATAATGATTATCATCATCGCGATCTATCTAAAATTTCATATCCATGGATTTTCAGAGCCCTCAAACGAGCAGTCCTACGACTCTGTCGCCAACCAGCTTACAACAAGCTGGAAGGCTCTCCTTTTCGCAAGATCACAGCCCGGCACATGCCCAAGTAAATATATTTGAATGGTCTTTAAACGGTCTGCTAGTCTTCGTCTATCGATTCTGTATACTTTCATCCTTCTTTTTTCTTCTTTGTATTTGTTTCTTAGCGTTTTCTTCCATGGAGAATGCATATACACACCTTTCAACGAGCATTTTACACTACCCCAACTAATTTTTAATAGTATAGATCCGTTCTGAAACTATTTCGTTTTTTTGTTTTGGTAAAATACTCATTGCTCCGGCTATTGCGTCGATGCAAACTTTGTTTTGGCTTGTATCCAAAACCGTTGGTACCAGACTTGTCTTTGCTAAAACCATCATTTATTTGTCTCCGTTAATTCCACGCCAATATCACATTATAGAAACTAGCAACACGCCTAACAAAGTCTCTACTCCACATCTTTGCAAATGTTTGTCAGAATTTCCAAGCTCTAGTTACTATCTGTTTTACTATCGAGTTATTATCTTTGCGAATGAAACCTGTGGGCGTATTGTTAGCTCTGTGATTTCTTGATAAACTTTTCATCGGACTTACTTATTCCCAATCGATAAATAAAACCTTTTTGAAATACACGTTTGGCTTGCCATTTACTCTGAATAGATGCACAACGACTTTACGCATTGCATGCTGTAAAAAAATGCTCATGTTTTTTAAAATTAGTTATGCGCTTCCTAAGATCTCTCTTTTTTTTTTTTGCTTAACTCACCAAAACCTGATCCTGTTTTGATTTATACTTGTGTATTCATTTATAATTTCGTATTAAGGGTGTGCAAGGGGCCCTATATGGTGGGAGTATCTCAATGCCGACCAAAAACAATACGTGGGCGCTCTCTGTTATTGAAGCTAAATTTTCGGGTATGAATGAATAATTGTGCCGGCGATATTCCGCAATATGAAAATCATCTCTCCTTCTCTAATGAAATAGATTTTTTAATCGATAAAAATTTATTCGACAGTGTAAGTGACATGCAGGGGGTGCACAGGTATTTTTGGTCTGTTATGAGTTTTCACCCATCCGCTATGAATTTTCGCCTTCTAAATTCTCAGAATTGATATCATTTTGTCACGAGATATTGCGATCAAAGTGGTTCTGCTGTAATATTGCAGGGATTAAAGTAGTCCTCGATAATCCTCGAGTGGGAGAAATCATTGTATCAACGAAATATTTTAGTAGTCGGGTCACTTGGCAGCCATGTTCATTCTGTCGGTGTGTGCGTCAGTGTGTCATGATATTTTTACAAACAGTTGATTATTAGAGCTGGTTCATTTGTAACGTAATCTCAACTATTTAGGCGGTAGGTTTTCTTTCAAGGAATCATTCCCACGCTGAAGGTAATCAAAATATTTCTTCATCATCGAGAATTTAGAAGGTGAAATTTACTCGTAGGTGTGAACATGTGTATTAGGCCGGAGTTAAAAAGGTCATTTTCTGTGAATCGTATTCTAATAGCGCGGAAAAGTTGCATCTTGGCATCACTAAAAAGTGTGCTAAAGGAAAATATTTACAATCGATATCTTCTGTTCCGGCAAATGCCTCAAAGTTTTGAATTTTTTAACACGGTGTTTAAATGGAGAAAAAACCCCGAAAGACCAGTTAGCACTAAAAAATTCATAAAAAATCACCGGGTGCGCCGATTCTGGTCTCTGTACGCTTATTTGAAGCAAGAAGAATGTAGCTTCCGTTTGCCGCCTTGAACTTCGAAATATCTGTTCTACTTTACTACAGGAGATACAAGCATTTAAAAAATGACTTTTTTCGGAAATACAAAGATCTGAAATATGAGTTTTCCATCGGGAACCTTCTAATTTGATTTATTTTTCTGTTGTTCGGAACAACGTTACTTCTTCGCATCACAGAACTCTACTAACGAGATTGAGCGGTTTTTTTATCTGTTGTCAATTTCATGTTTTTCATTTACCATTTTCTTCCACAAACTCATTTTTCAGACCCTCGTATTTCCGAAAATGAACGAGATATTCGAATGTCGGAACCCTGAATGAGAGCCAAATTCTTCGTCGAACTTTGCTCATTTCTTCCTGGTGCTGACTGGTCATTTTGGAGGTTCTGTGTTCTCAATTTAATTTTTTTTGTCGCTTTCTAATTTTATCCCCCGAGAAAAGTCATTTTCCAAACGCTTGTATCTCCAAGGCTGAAGAAGATATTTCGAAGTTCAATGCGGCAAACGGAAGCTACATCCTTCTTGCTTCAAATAAGCGTACGGAGACCAGAATCGGCACACTCGGTGATTTTTTTTTGAATTTTTTAGTGCTAACTGGTCTTATACGGTTTTTTCTCCATTTGAACCCTGTGTTAAAAAATTCAAAACTTTCAGGCGTTTGCCGGAACAGAAGATATCGATTGTAAATTTTTTCCTTTGGCACACTTTTTAGTGATGCCAAGACGCAACTTTTCCACGCTATTAGAATACGATCCGCAGAAAATGACCTTTTTCACTCCGGCCTAATGCGTATGTACCGATACCCTCGCTATAGGAGTCCGCTGCAACAGTCTTAAAAGGAACAGTGTGATACCAAAAGTTGTTTTACATTTGCGATTCAATCTGCCTTATATTTTTGATACCTCCTCCTCTATTGCCTATTTTATTTTAATTTACGTTTTATTTTGTTTTTGCCTTTGTTGTAGTGGTTTCTCGTTTTTTGTTATTTTCCAGAACCATTTATCAGTGCCTGTTAACTCTAGGTTTCTTCATACGTGCAAGGTCAGTAGCTCTTGTTTTCTCCATTATTTTACCTCGCTACATCATGTCAAACTTTCGTCAGCCTTTTTACTACCAATTTTATAGAAATGTATATCGCATATTTTGGTTCGCTATGTCAATTATCATCTATTGGAATTAAAATACCTATCGTCTACACCGTTTCGCCAGGTGTTAGAAGGTAGGTACGCATTCTTCCACACGATTTTATCATTCTTTCTGTTTAGATTTGTAATTTATCATTTCAACAATTAAAGCTGCTCAATATAATGCCATGCGTCTACTTCTAGTTTCCTTAGAAAATCTATTTCAATTTATCAGAGTAAATTGAGTCTGTTTTTTTTTTTTTTAGAGATTTGCATTTCAAATGAATCGAAAATTATTCGAAATATATCTAAGTGGAGTTTTTCTGATTTCTTTCAGTTCATTCTTATCGAAAATCTCTGCAAAATGAATCAACAAAATCATATCAGTTAGCTAGGACATTGAAGACGATGTTGAATTCCATACACAGAACTCTGTATCATCCGGTTTCACTGTAAAAAAATCGATTGATTAATACTCCGTTTCACATCGTTTAACCCTTTGTGGCCACCATCGGTAAATTTTACCCAGGTCTCATTTTAGGTCAAGAATATCTGAAACAATCCATTAGTTACGATCCTTTTAGCGAAAAGGTGCATTTTTTGCACTTATATCTTCCAGATAAATCTGCATTTATTTCTACTCCAAAATTGATCCTCTTCACATGTCGAAATAAATATCTATTTTCAAACGTGTACTTTACCACTATTTTTTTTCGAAGTACCATATCTGACCAGTATTCCAGTTAAAATTTGACTTGAAAAAATAAAAAATTCAAAACATTGTGATTTTTTGAGTGAAAAGTCATATTTTTTGACAAATTCACCTATTCACGATTCATTTTTTTTTCAACATGTTATGATTTGAATTTTGACACAACATTTTTCCACACATGTTTCAAAATGTTCAAAGTATTTTCAGTTTTTTTTTCGATCCAGATCGGACTGATAGTTTTTACTCAGCAACCATTTTAAACTTGGCTGGGAAAATCTCACCCGAGATATTACCCCTAGTGACCACTAAGTTATTTTACAAAGGTGTGGCCACAAAGAGTTGAACAACAAAATTAGTAATTCTGATTCATCATTCAAAAAAGATCAAGCTCAGAGTCAGCCCTCATAATTCCAGGAAAAACTGATCATGTAAAAGCAATTCACGTAGTGCTCCTGCTTATTAATTTTCTGTTATAAACTGAGCCCAGGAAATAATTTCTCACACGCCAAAGCTATAGAAAATTACGTGCCTTTCCCATAGACTTGATTTTGCACACGAAAGAGAATTCGGCAAAAGTCGAGGTGTATGTTTTGTATCAGGTCCTAACTAATCCTAAGATGTTTAAAGCAGGGTGTAGCGCTGGATAATAGCACAAGTACTTCGCAACAGGATCTCTGTTCGTATACGCAACCACCGCCTCCTGCTCACAGTCCTCAACATTTTATTTACCAACAGCCGCTTAGTCCGGTGCCGCCGCAAAGCCCGGTTAGTCATATAAATATTTAAAATTGACATACGATAATCACTAAGCCTAATCAAATTTGTCCTATTATCTATATGTGATATTTTGGAATTGACTTCTGCACTCTTTCGTAGAAAACGTCGCAGTCTCATCAACCAGTGAATTCCTTGGGGTCGTATCGAACTCCGCAAACGGTAAACAGGCCGTCACCTCAGTCGTCGCCAAGTTTGACGGTCCGGGTCAGTATTGAATAATCTTTGTAACTATTGATCTGAAGAATGTTGATATTGGTTCGCAAATTAGGGCTGCGCGAATACTTGCCAATACACAATGCTATATGACATTGGGGCAGTAAACTCATGAAGAATCTCTGCAATTTCATTTGGTGACAATGACGAGATATTCACATAACACAGTATTTTCTGTTATTCCAGAGTCCGTTAAGCTACAGCAATAATCCATCGGCGCCGCCGAGCCCGACGGGACACTTGGGCCAGCCAAACTTCACGACGACCAGCATAGATCAAAACAATTATTTGCCTGACCAGACACAGGCAGCAGCACTTCAACAGCACTTCGAGCAATTCAACATGGTCAGTGAAAAAGAAAAAAAAAAAAAACCTTCTTACACCATTGTATAGTTGATTTTGGGGGAAATATGACTAGCTTTTAATTTTCTCAACCGCGTGTAAAACTTGGCTCGTTTATCTGTTCGAAAAGATGTAGCGAGATAAGATATTAACTTTCTCTTATTCAAATCGTTGGATTCTATTTCGTCAGATTTTACCCATTCCCTTCATACATAAAACCTTGCGATTTATTCGGTTTTATTTTAATGACCATGATTGTTCTTGTTGTACTTTTAGAACAATGAGCGCAGTCTTAGAATCTGAACTTTGTACTAACGGTTTAATTTTCTATGCGATTGAGAATGTGATCCCTCATAGTTACCTTCATTAGTCAATAGACGTCTGTTGTATTTTAATTCTCTTATACTTTTGGTTTTGTGCATATCAAGGGAGTGGTAAGTATGTCACAGAAAATCAGTATCCAAGATTTTATTTATCCACCGCGTACGGCAAATATATATTTTTTTCATCGAATGAAAACTAGCGATAAACTTGTCTGATTGAACTGTTATTCAGCGACTACTACAGTCTTTAATTCTATTGTTAAATATAAACTCATCGTTCAATGTTCATTTGAACCAAAAATTTTATGCATCGATTTCAATTCACGAAATTATTAGAATTTTTTTTATGAATTCTCGAAAAAAATGTGTGTAGGCATTTTGTTTTCAGGATTGGGATTTTTTGTCATCAATTATTCAATACTCGTGACGAAAGTGTTCATGGAATAAATATATACATATATGGGGCATTCCATGTCAAATTTACAGCCCATGTATACCATGCAATTTTGAAAATTTTTCAGTATGCCAAAATTTTTTCAGATTTTTTCAATCAGTGAAATTTGAATAAAATCGAATAGCTAATTCCGAAAATTCCATTTTTCTAAATCGAAAACAAAATTGACGCTGATTACATGATTTAAAATACGATTTTTAAGCACCAAATGATAATGTGATCTCAATATTTACTATTTTTTTTCACAAGTTTTTAGTTCTTCCATTTGCGAGAAAAAAAAAGTGGAAATTGATATCACATTATCGTTTGGTGCTTGCAAATCATGTTGGAAATCACGTAATTATTGTAAATTTTTTCATATTTTGAAAAATGGCGTTTTCGGAATTGGCTTTTCGATTTTTTTCAAATTTCACTGATGTTTAAAAATATCTGAAGAAAATTTAGAATCCCCTTTGGGTCAGTAGCCACATCATACTAAACAATTTTCAAAATAGAAGGGGGTGACGTTACATGGGCTGCAAATTTGACGTGGAATGCCCCATATATATGCCTATGATGATAGATAGCTGGTATATTTCTAGCTTAGATTGAAATTCCATTCAGTATAATTCAGAATTATTGATAACTGTCGAGAGATACCGTATCTGTAATATCAAATATTTGTACATCTCTAAGTTATTGTGATGCCAATTCATCATGCATAAATGGACGCACAAGTTATTATGTCAGTTTACCGGTGTAACGTTACAACAGTTTCATGCTATCGTGAATATGCTTGTAGGGAAGAGACTCGAAATTCTATGTGGAAAAAGTAGTTCATTATATTCTCGAAACGAGGATCCTTAAAAAAAAAAACGGAATTCCGAATACAGTTCATATCTTATTGTTAGTATAATATTACAATACAAGTAAAATCGGCTCAAATTCATGGGATTCGTAAGATCAAGTTACAAACTGTACTTACAAATTATCGAAACCGCATTGAAGCCTTTTTGATTCTCTGAAAAGCAGAGAGAATGTTTAGAAATTGTTTTCAAATTGATTAAAAAAATGGTAAAAATATTCTGTAACAAATTTTTGAAAGCTTGTTTTGTCAGCCTTAGATGATCTCGGATCTTTTTCTACAACATGTTATCCCTGAGATATCGAACTGTTTCTTCTGTGTTAAACTTAGCAAATCGATCTCAAAGTCGTATCGGATGGCAATGTGATTGAAATTCGTGTATCATAAAGTTGAAATTAATTTCCACATTTTTTCACCTCTTTCCTACGTGTAACTGTATAAGTGTGTTTGTGTCTCATTGTGTGTTTATCTGTTAATCGGTGCTTTAAGAGATAAGCTCGTGAGCGTCGAGTCAATCGTCGAATATCCGAAATCAAGTATAAATGATTTAGAATTTAATTTAATGAAATTGCGGCCTAATAAGTAATCAGCTATTTGCGGAGGGCTATACAGCTGTATCCCCTGTTTGAATGAATACGTCGTCATTTTACCAATTGGTTATTTGAATGGAAAATCAATAAATCCGTTACTCTTCATATGTTGCCTGCCTGCCCTGTTAGGATTGGGCGCAATTAGTCCAGCAGCTTGTGGAATCTGGCTGCACGTGGACCACACAGCTAGAGGTGACGAGATACAAAGAATTTTGTCAAAACCTGAAAGAAATTCATATTAATATCATTTTTTAGCCGTACAGTTACGTTCTTAAGTACGTCGATATTTAGTTCATTATATTCAGACCAGTGCTAAACTTTATGGTTTCACTATTTATTTGCTTTAAATATGATTATGGCTGATTATTCGATCCTCTTTATCATATAATTCGTTCTTCAAAACCTGATATCACTATTCTTTTTACATCCTAGCTAAAGTTATTGACGATTAATCGTATACGATGTTACTATTCGTTATCCGATTGCTCGACAATCGAATTGCAATCCGGCAATTATGTTCTTCTGTATAAAACGACAAGTTGCGGAGATAATTTCACTATAATTATTGTTATAAAATCTATGCTTTTGCATGCTTCACTCAGATAATTTCATTGTATATATATCGCTGCTTTTATGTCCTTTAATTTGATTTTCACACATTCATATATGAGCGTTTACAACCATTGTACCTTTGTATACAGTTATATGTGTTTGTCGACAATTATTGTCTTGAAATTTCGAATCAAAAAAGTTACTAAATCAATACCATTTAGGATTTGATCGCAGATTACTTAATATTTATTAAATTCACTTCAATATGCGAGTCAGAAGACAAAAGAAACCCAAGTGTTTGTATTGTCTGCGGTATAATCACATGCTTTATAGTTTTGCAGAAACAGTATGAGTCAATTACTACATTGGATTGGAATGCGAATGGTTTTACATAAATAAAAACCGAGTGAAAAAAAAGAAAAAATAAAGAAAAAATCAAACTTGTTTTATCGATTATAAAATTGTTCAACGAACGCACGACGATATTTTATGTTTTATAATTAATTACGTTACTTGTAAATGAAACCGATTTCACTCTACTTTGCTTGCTGCATTCTCAACTACCTCATGAATCACTTTTGGAAATTTGCTCTAGTTGGACTCACCTGTGGCGCCAACGACGCTGGGTACTTACATCAGTTCTCCAAGCCACACTACCAATTATACTCAGGTGAGCGATCCAGTAAATGTCGATACTTGGATTTTAATAGGTGTCTCCTTTAACTAGGAAATATATTCTATTTCTATCTGTTACGTTTAGAGCGAAATGATCAACGTTGGTGGAGAATTGAGTAGCGGAGATGCTGGCTATTTTAGCACTAGTCCACAATTGCAGTATCAACCACGAACACCGACGTCTACTCAGCAATTAACACCCCAGACACCAAATACACCTACTATCATACTCACCGGTGGGTAGTTTATTCTATTTTATTAGTTCAGGGGGAAACTCGCATCTCAAAAATAATTTCCTTCACAAAAGCGATAAGAATCCGGGATAATAGATACTTTTTTGTTGCGAATTTCACAAAAATCCACCATTTGCCATCTCTAAAACGTTTTTCTGAATCTACAAGACGAACTTGTGTAAGTTTTGGTGTTGATCTGTTGAGTACCTAAATTTACCTTAACAGTATTAATGATTCCAATTTCTATCGCTTCTGTTGGGAAATTTTGTTAATTCACATCTTTGTTGAGAATAGAGATAAGATTGTTGCCATGGATCGAGCTTTTAGGCATTGAGAAGCTAGCGAATGAGTTGATATGACCTATTCTATCTCTTGTAACAGATTTTTCAGGCAGCCACGGTCTGACAAGTTCGGAATTTGTGAAAGACTACCATGGTTCAGAGATGACCAGTGATTTTGACCCAAATTTATTCCCGTCAGACGACACGCTTAGACAGGGTTTGGACCCGATTGATTTCAGCGATCTGCAAATGCTCACCGATCCTGACATGCCGATATCCGACCCGACTGCCGAAGATCACTTTAGATTAGATCGACTCTAAAATCAATACTTCGTACTGATATATAATTATATATATATGTGCGATTGCGTTATTGTATAAGGATAAAATAACGACGACTTGGTGTGTTACGACTTAAGACACTTTAGGTAATGGCGATTATTTGAGCATTCTTATATTTCTAGTAACTTGTCGCATCTCGCTCTTCTTCCTAAATTTCCTCTCTATAAAAACTTGGTCGGATTACTATTGCCCCACCTGAAAGAAACCAGTACATTTTTAATTGTGAAAATCTGGAAACTTGGAACGTTCTTGATGAGTTTTTTCTTCACAAAAACCACAACAATCAGGTTTCCACTTGTTCCATTTGCTTTCCAAGTGAAATTATAAATTAAATTAAAGCTTCTGGTTCTATTGCCGAAACAGATTCTCGTTCTGATTCTTCCAGTTTTCACCAGAAGTAACGGACGTTTGAAAACTAGCTGGTTTTTTCTGGGAAAGCTTGTGATTTGTTTTTACATTTTTTACATCATTTAAGCTCAAACTTGAGTTTTGATAATAGTTACTTGTAGCTATCGAATTTTTTTCAACCGTCTGTTTCCGGTATTTGCACAAGGTATTCTTTAGACCCAATCATTTACCGCGAGAGTATAATTAAGGAAGCAAATTACTAGAAATACTAAGAGACAGTCTCAAAACCCGTTCGTGATAAATCGTTAATTGAAGATTGAGTAACATGAATCTTTATTGACGTTGTTTCTTTTTATTTTATTTTTTTCTTATTTATTTTATTTTTTTTTTTTCATTTTATTTTATACTACTTTGTATATTGTACTATGTATGATCTCTGAGAGGATGCACAAAAGGGGAAATCGTTTACTGATGATTTATGCATAGGTATGCTTTTGTCGTACGCAAATTATATAGTAAATTATAATATATGTATATATATATATATTACATGGCGCGGGTTCTACAAAAATCACTAAACGCATAAAGACACACTATTAAAATGAGAGGAAAAGAAAAAATTAAGAAAAATAAAAATAAAAATGAAAAATGCAACAGAAACAAAAAAAACACGTTTCCTGTGTTTCTTAGTGAGACAGTTAAGTGTTTGGAAGAAAAGAGAAAAAAAAAAAAAAATCTATTGTGATTCTGATTTTTATTACTTCCTGGGCACATTTTGGATACACTTACAATAAATAAATAAGATCGTAGCTAACTTGGTCATCTTTGAGTAGAAATAGCAAGTTTGATATCATATTTAGCTTATTTAGGATACATACACGCATACATACATAAATACATACCAAACTCAAGGTCACGGTTTAATCAATTTTCGTACCTGAGAACTGTATATGATTATATAGTTAGATTTACTTCTCATTGTCAGTCAACAGTCTGCGCCATACGTCGTGACGTATCGAGAGGTAAACGTTTCGTTTTATTATTTTTAATAATTCCTATCAAATGATTCTCAATTATCACATGGAATTTTGAATGTATAAGTACCTATTCTCAGGTACATAAATCCAGAAATTATCCACAGATAGATTCAAAGACTAAAAAAAAAAAAAAAAATGGATACGAAACAAATTGCTTACAGCTTTTGAATCAAAAATCGCTAAGCCAGCTGCTCCATGGTAATCGATAACTGACCGAAACTCATCTCATGAGTTCTACCCTCTTTATTGAAGTTCATAAAATCGCTAGATTAGGATGGATTAAAAATAAAATATGTATGATGCCTCATTTACTCTGTCGAGATTTTTGGATAACCGCTTAAGAATTTCTAGGCACCTAGGAAATATCAAAGAATTCGTGTTTTCATTTACTTTGCGTTTCTTGGTTTGATTCGATTCTGGGATTACCTGGGGAAGCAGCGATAAACATTTAGGATCCGGGAACGGGTGGATTTACCTAGAGTTCGTTTATTGCAGATCAAAAAAAAGGCACACCATCGGTTTTCTACATTGTACAAATTGAAACTTCGACTGGTTTTTGCGGTATAGTTGAATTTTTCTTCGTGTTACGCATAAAGTGGGGGCCTTTAGTGAAATATAGTTGCAAACATACCCTCCGGCAGTTGTCAATCGATTTTTGAAAGTAATATATATTCTAGTATATCTAATTTGCATACTATCGACTAATCATTAAATCGTTCTATTCGATATGGAATTTATTCGTAATACCGTATGAAGTGATTCTATGCCAACTCCATAGTAGCTTCGGCTAATAATATTCTATAGCGATTAGAATTTTCAAATACTTCTATATGTTTGAAGGGTTCTCATGTATGCCGGATATATACTGTTATTCACACTCTATCACTTATCACCGATATTTAGTCTCGATGTATTCCGATGCTTTTTAATAGGATGAATGGCGTGTGAAAGTTGAACAGGTTTCTACTGCCCCTTATATACTAAATGGTTCGAGAATGGATTAGGTGCCTTGCCCGATACCTATATTAGCTACGCGTTTCCATTCAAATATAAATCCGCTAAAGGTGTACGATTTTCATTAGATTCTGTATAAAAAGTTTATTGACGAACGATAAATATATATAAATATATACAATATATACATACCTAGTTAAAGACAAAACGTGCCCCACGGAACTTTGAAATATAGAAAATATATAGTTTTTCTACATTGTAGACAACAATTAATAGTTGTTTTGTTATTTAATTAACAAAAACAAAACAAAAATAATAATAATTGGCAAACTGATTATTTTGTTAGCGTACAATCTAACGCTGTACATACACATTTACTTATATTGAGGGTGACATAATTAATATAAGGTTTTTGCCGCTGAGTAAAATTTCTATCAATTGTTACAAACGCATAGAATATCATTATTATAAAGATCGTAGATAGCCGGATATATGTATCGTCTTATGGTAGTTTCATATATATATTATATATATACATATTATTGTTAAATTTTTATAGTCGTTTAGAGTAGATCGTTATTTATTTATAAGTCAAGTGACTATGGTTCATCCGTTTTTTTTTCAATTTGTTTTTTTTTAAATATTTTTGTTTTCTGTTAGTATAAGACAAATTTTTATGCATGTTGGTAGGTATATTTTATTCGTCGACCAGAGTATTTAGATAAACACATACATATACTATGCATATTATATCATATATAGGTAATTAATTGTCTTTCGGTTTGAGAGTGACAAGAATATAAAAAGAAAAATACAATTACATGCTAGCGGCAAATACCTTGGTTTAAGGATATACATAATAAATATATAATATATAGTATATACTAAAATTTATGGAACGTTGTCTCTCACAAATTTTAATATTTTGACCTTGGCAGGTTACTAAAGTAGATTAATATTTTGCAATTTTTCTTACAATACAAATTATATTAATCTGATAGCAAAGCGTGGTATAATGAAAAATAAGACGTCAAAGGTTAAGAAACAAAACAAGAAAAGAGAAAAGAAAGGAAAAGAAAAAAAATCACCTATGATGTTTGACTATCTTTATTAAAAAGTGCCAAAAGTGTATATCTATTGCTAGAAAATTAAGACGTGCACTTACTTTGAGATGTCAATTTACTATAGTAACTTTGACTGAGATACAGTGCCCCATCCCCTTGATAAAGAAGAAGAAGAATAAGAAAAAGAAAGAAAACAAAAGTCTTAGAATGTATAAAAGACAGTTCAATATATGAGAAAAAATAAATAAATAGAAATAAAAATGAAAATAAAATAAAATAATAATAATAAATAAAAATGAATAGTTACCGTTCTCTGTGTAGTACTTAAAATACATATACATATATAGAATTACGATTTCCATTGTGGAATAAATCAAAGAACAGACTCATTTAGGTTTTCTATTATTTTATCCATATTTTCTCGATTTAAGTGCAATAACTTTGATGAAAAAAAAAAAACAAATAAAAACCAGAAGAAAAAAAAACAAACAAACATACATTAATATAATGTTTACTAATATGTATAATTTTAATAACTACTCATTTTCAATCCGCTCTTATAATAAAGTCTCGATACTCCGTTAGCATGTATTATACCTACCTATATAAAAACAGATCGTTGTTCTGACAGCATTTCCGAATTTCTCTCAGCCATATATATTATCATTATTATTATTATTATTATTATTATTATTATTATTATTATTATTATTATTATTATTAATATAATTTTAGTCGGAGAATATATATTATGTATAAATATATATTTAGTAACGCCCTTCTTCATAAGATGTTCTTTTATAGTTTATATGTAAACTTTAAATTATACGATATGAAAATGTATAATAGGTATATAGTATAAAATTTTTATCGCAGATTCTTAAATTGTTTACCATATACGATTTTTTTCGTTTGTTTTTTTTTTTCTTGTTTTTTGTACTGTTTATTTGAGGCGCATATTTAAACGCACAAGCGATTATTACCACTGATCGTCGATAATTCATTAAACAATTATAGTATATATATATATATATATTATACACGTATACAACGCGATTGTTTGTTGTGTACCCGCGTTGATTATTATTATTATTATTTTTATGATTATGATTATTATTTACTTTCAAAGAATTGTTAATATCTGTATATAGACAGTGTTATTTGTGGTTTATAACTATTAGTATATAATAACGAAATGTATAATGTTGTATGTATCATACTATAATAATTATGAATAATTATTGTGAACACCATTTCTCAAGACATCGATTTTTGATAAATAAATCTGTTTCAGTTACACCAAATTAATTATCCGATCTAGAGAATCGATTAGTAGCGTATTAATATCTAACGACGCGGACGGATTTAATTAGCTATTTCGTATTCATTTTCACCCAATCGCGTTTTTAATTTTCATTCATCGACAGTCTTTCCATCGGTCATCTTCGAATCTTATGTCAGTGGCTCAGGCCAAAAACTCATTTTTTTTTAAATTAGAGAAAATTTCGAAATATTTTTCTCTCGTGATGAAAAATTATGTCCGTCACTTATACGGCGAAGCTTTTTGACAAATCTTGTAACAGCACTTGCCTCTGGTTCATGCCATAAACCTCTCATTTTGTCAAAAAAAGTTCCCCGTAGTCGAAACGAAATATACTATTTTCCATGTGGCAGAATACTTTTGTTCATGTTCGACAATTCTTGACTAAACGATTCATCGCTATTAGATTAATTTTGAAATATGACTAAATCGACAAAGAGAGGTGTTTCATTGGTTTGTATTTTTCACTTTTTAGGTCTACCAAATTTCTTCTTTCTGTAATTATTATTATTTTTGTTTTTTTATTGTTCCTTTCCCCTTTATCGTTTGCTGTAGTTATTCACACTCTGGTGATTCTCTCAGATAATTGCGCAACGTTGAAAATTTGTTTTTCTTCTTGTGTGAATAAGAATCAAAATACTTTTAATGTGTACATGCATAGCGAGTAAAATTAAAATATATATAATATAATATGTATATGAAATACAGACTGGCTTCGATGCTTTCGAACCACAAAATCTTCTGCCTTACGATGATCAGAAAGTTTCTGTGTATGACACGGAATCTTTAACACAACACCTTTATATATCAGACTGGCAATTAAAAAAATTCAAATAAGCTTTGTAATATCTTTTCGAAATTCCTCGATGTATATAGAAGTATATTTGTGACATAATAAGGTTGTTGTACTTGCGTATATCTATAAGTGAATATAGGATAAATAAATAACGACACAAAAAACCTTCGAAATGTAACGCACAAAATTTGTATCTTATAATATGTTATTTCCATGTTAATTAATGTGCCGACTATTGTATACTATCTTAAATGATTTCAACTATCAGAGAAATGTCATTGATCGTCTAGATGTTCCCATTATCCAATTGGCTGCGAACATGTGTGTCCCCAATGACGAAATAACATCAACTGAATATTTTCTAATGTAATATGACACGATTCATAAGTCATCTCGAAACATTCACATTTGGGCTCTTGTCGTTTCATCGTTGAATGTCAAGTCGTTCGTGTGATATTAGAAAATAAAAGTCATTCGTTGCAGGTTTCTGCCTCGAGGTAATAAACGATGATTCTAAATAATTAACGCAGTGTCATTGTATCAGTGATTGTTTATAGTATATGAGGCATTCCGTACCGTTTTGACATTGTATACAGTTTTCAATCAAACCCCTCTTTACTTTCAAACTCTTACTTATTACTTTTCAGTTTTTCAACCGACTCTACCAAAAAGCTTCCTTCATTATACATTTTCACTGGACCAAGTCTTATAGTTGACAGTGTTCTCGCATTTATTAGAATAAACAGAGTTACGATACAGTTCGCTAAGTATTCAATTTGAACTTACGAACTGTACTATAACATAACAGTTCAAAAAAACCATTTCACAATATTCTTCCATAATTATGTTGATTTGTTTTTGAATCTTTTACCTTCTTCCTGGAAAGTACCCGATCATTGATTCTTTTGCCTATTTCATATTACACAGAGTACTCTGACATGCCGCTAACGTAACAAAGTTTGGAAAAGGTATTATTCTTCTGAAGACTGAACAAAAATGTCCAATGTTTTATTCATTTTATTTGTTCTGATTGTGAAAAGCACCTCTCTTAGTGAGTGTGTTAGCTAGAAGTTGGTTACATGTCATGGACATAAATTTAAGCAGTCGGTGAATCTTCTACCTTACTCTAGTTCCGAGGTATCAAATACAAACCACTTTTTTTCTCAAGTTTTGAGTAATTCCAAAACTAATTACTTTTCAGCAAACTCGTTAGAGATGATGTCGTTGAATTGTGGACGACCAGAATATTATGTCCTAATAGTTTGGATAAAATCTTCAAACTCACATGAAATATGCTCCAATAGAATTGGAGAGAAGATTCACCGGGTGCGTAGTAACTGAAAATGATATAAACTTGGGTGCGCAGCGATCATGGATTGGATATAATAAATATACAATAATTGAATGTCTTGCGTCCGATCGAGCCTTCTTAGTATTCCTGAATTCTGGAACTAAAGGAAACTAATTGTATAAGCGACTTATCGGGGATGTTTACAATAAGTTATATGTGTTCAATGAAACTTTTTATTAAATGTGGCCAGTGTCCAACCCCGTCTTTTCTGCAATGGGTTGAGTATTAGAGTAATCGCCATGGCTCATCAGATTGCTGTTCACCATTTTTCAAGGGATGTAATACTATCCATTGACCTGTATGTACGTGTCCATCAATAAGCATGTATGAAAATAGATTGAGGTAGCATTATATCGGATTTACGACTACTGTTTTTTTGTTGATTTATCCAACAATCATTGAATGTATAACACAAAATTTTTCGATAATATGTAAGTGATCAGGGCTGGTTTTTTTCATTTCTTTGATGGAGTCATTGTTAATAGATCCAATTACCATTGCCTGTAAGAAGTCAATTTGAATAATAAGATTCGATCATCAGATTATACATATTTATGATGTCTTCCTGAAATCCAATTACCTACAAGTTCATTTTAACTATGCGTGTGAACACTAGGTATACCTATTTTTCGAGACGCGATGTGTATACACTGGGTCTTTTAGGGAACAGTCGGTTTTCAAAATTTTTTGAGCTTTCGAAAAATCTGAAAAAACTCAGGGTTACTTGTCTACTACGTTATCCAGAAGTTGGTGCGTACAAAAGTTCAAAACTTCCGTCATTAAAAATAGAAACGAAGGGGAAAATGCTATGAAAATCAAATGATTCCCGAAATTGAGTGTTCCCTAAAAAACCCAGCGTACACACGGAGAGTTTAATACCTGTATTCTTGGGTTTGAAATTGAAAGAAAAAAAAGAAAAAAATTCTACATCTATCATTAAAGTCATCGATTTAGTCATACCTTTTGACAATTAAATGGCTCACACGGGACTATGTCGCATCGATGACAAAATTGAAAACGATAAAGCGTTTTAAGTGATTTTTATAACCCAGGTACTGGTCTGATCTGGTATAATACTGGTTAATTTTCTGTGGCTAAAGAAGAATAAAATATGACCAAGAAGGTCTAATCAAAAAACGAATCTTACAACTTCCATTTAGATTACGTTGGAACGTTCATTGAAAAAACGTGTCAATCTTTTATGACGAAAGTGTAAACGCAAGAACTTTTCACGGAACTGCAAGTGATAGTGCTCTGCGCAAATTCGCAAAGCTGATTTAGCTACATTTGAATGAAAAAATGCAATGAAATCTGCAGTGATCCATTTTGGCTTAATATGAACAGAAATCCACTGATTTGACGAATAATATTACCATATGCATTTTCTATCTAAGCTGCACCTGGGGAATTGAAGTGCATAACTCTACTTTTCAATTCTATTCCATCTCGAATTTTTAATTTGATAAAACAATTGAGGAGTTTCTTATAATGGTGAATATATGAACAATTCGTAAAAGTGGCTTCCCTGCTAAAAAAAATCGATTGAGAACGATTAGAAAAAAGTCAATTGTGATCAATCGCGTTTCTTGTTTCGAAATTTCAAATAAAATACAATTATTACTTTCGTTCAATTGCTCCTTATTGTGAATTCGTCATTCAAATTTAATTGTTTCTAATACGTAAAAAATGAAGCCAATCGCAATCAATCGTCAGTTCCTTATCGGAACCCAAAAGTACAGAAGGGGCTGCCGGATCAAAATCTATCGAGATTTTCCTACTCAAAAAATTCAATTCCATTTTTATAAACCTATGGAGTTCCGAAATAATCCATATGAAAGTTCAGCAATAAAAATGGATGGTGGTCATGTATATTCGAAAATTTTCAAATTATGCATAGTCACAAATTTCTTAATATTTGCCAAATTGCAAAATGTTTTCAAAACATAAGATGGGATATCCATTTCTTTCATGTGAAAGTTTCGCCACGCAATTCTAATGTGCGAGTTATGTGTCATAGATGGGCTGAAGATGCCTCAGGCCTAGGTAACTCAGCGTATACGAATAATTGCGAGAGAAAAACAGGCTGTCAAGCATCTATCGGCATGGCATGGTACTATACTAACTGAGGCTTGATTGCAATTGATTCCAATTGCCAATATTTCTTATTGGTTCGAATATAAGAACATATTTCCAAAATCCCAATTGAAACTAATTCCAAACTAATCAGAAGTGTATCGTTTTCATTTGATTACTCCTCGATGCATAAATCGTATTGAATCTCATAAAATTTCAGTTAAAAATCGACAGGACATTGATTAGTTTTTATTGGTTTCCATTAAATTTTTTTAGCTAAATTTGAACCCATTTGAAATCGCTGATTCAAACTCAATCGTATACATTTGATCATTGAGATAAACTTCCTATTCTATAACAATCAATGAAGATAGCTAACGGAAAATTGACGAAGAACTTCATTTTTTGTATCAAAACGTGTTTTAGAATACTTTTTAGAAATGGCTCGACATTGGAACTAACTGAAAAGTGTATGAACCTGATACCTGGATATTTCAATTTTTCATGATTCCGATTCCGATTCCGATTAAGTTTCGGATTACACGTACTATGGAACTCAATAATTGGCTTTACATTAGAACCGATTGGAAATTAGATGGAATACAAACATGAATTTCCGTTTCATATTGATTCCGATCACATATATGCAGTTAAGCCTAAGGTTACACACATTCGATCGAATTGGTACCTTACATAGCTATTTTCCGACTCGAATCGATAGAATTTCTACACGGAATCGGGACACATTAAAAACCATTGGGATACGATTTATATTTTCCAATTCAGTGACTTTGGTATTTTCGGATAATTGTGACTAATTAGAACTTATCCAGCAAAAAATGTATTCATACAATTATATCTTTTTCCCGGGAGTCTTCTGATTAATGACCATTAGAACTAATTGAACATTAATACAGAATTCGCCATTAAACGCTATTCCCTATTGAAACTCATACATTACGTTTCAGTTGCAATGGGCAACAAACTTTCTGACCGATTGGACTAATTCAGAATAATTAAAACTATTTGGAATATAATAGGTTTCAATCATTCCCTATTGATTTTCTTTAGCAGGGTTGACGCATTTTTGTTTGTCTGCAAATTTTTTTCTTCTACTGGATTATGAACGCTTTTCGAAATATTTTCCATCATTGCTGCAGCTTCTTGCGTAAATACTTTAATTGGAACACATGTGGATCAGTAAAGCTGTGGACCCAATAACTTACGGCAATTCGTCCCCTTCCAAATAAAATGTAGTCGTATAAATGTTATCGTTTCTGCAGTCGTCAAAACGAACGGAATAGTATATTGTGTGACAAGGGCCGAAAGTTGGCGATTGCGGACGAGTGTGAAGTTTGCCCGCCCGAGCGAAGCGAGGGCGGCAATCACACGAGTCGCAATCATCGCCAACTTCGGCCCGCGTCACACACGATACTTTTCATAACAAGTGCATGAAAGTGGGGCTTTACATGGCGGTTCAGCGGGACGAACACTGACCTCCATAATAGATCAGTGGGGACGAACGTAAATCGAAATTCGCCCAAGGGACGAAAGTGAGCTAAATGTGGACTGCGCATGCGCAAAAGTAAATGGAAATTCGCCCAAGGGACGAAAGTGAGCTAATTGTGGACTGCGCATGCGCGAACCTAACCCAGCATGCAATCGGCTAGTTTCGTCCCGCGAAACTGCTATGGAAAGCCTCACTTTCCATGCACGTGTTATGAAAAATGCTTTTTTTACCAATCCCTTTTGATCCCTTCAAATGTTACTGACAATTCAAGTAAAGGATCAACACATCCCTGCAGATAGCAGCAAACATAAATATGTATAAAATATACAGAAGATAACATTGAATAATATCAGTGAGATTTTTTATTTGTTCAGGGATTGAAATATCCTGGTACCTATAATGTAGGTAGGTATGTTCCCTTTTTTGTTTTCGATGCATGTACATGACGATTTTCCTGATCGCCCTAAGCTGATATCTTCGAAACCAAGCAAGATACGGGAAAACACCTGAGACGAAACTTATATAGGATATCGAGGGTGAAGGAAAATATTATCAACGAATAATTTCCATGTCTGCATGTTTAAATACTCTCAAGAAACTAAAATTGTTTCATTTTGACCCGTAAGTGATAATGCACAGTTAACGGTGTAAAATATAAGAGGAAATTTCGGTTATTATGAAATACAGAACTTTCCATGTAGCGAAGTATTATATTCTTTGATATCTGCAATATTTTCAGGATACAATCAGCCATGAATATTGCATACGTGTAGCGTCGTAGACCGTCACCATAATATACCTATCGTATATTTCAGGGATACAGTGTCCGTGTAAACGGATATTCCACAACAAATATATTGACAATATCGTATAAATATATAATCAAACATTTTTTTGACATTTTTAGAGATTTTCGAACATTATCCAAATATTCAGTGCTGTCGGGGTTGATTTTTTCAGGTTTTGTTTTTATTAATTCAAGAAACATGGAAATTTGCCACATTAGACATGAATTAATATTTAATTGCGTTTACTTCCAACGACCGTTTGGAGAACGTCATTGTAGCAGCTGTGTCTTTAGGAAGTTATGACTGTATCAATTACTACTATGACCGTTATAATGGGAATATAATTACCCGACGTATTTTGTACAAATTATTTATGTACGAATACGACATTTGTATAATTATATTTCATTCGTCAAGATTCGTAGTTAAGATTTCGGAATAATAGCGAAAATTGCATTTTAACGATATTCATCGAATTCTAATTCAGACTTGTCGCACTTATAGGTACATGACTTATTCACTTAAATGAATAAAATGAAGCATATGCCTATGCTCATACTTTTATGTGCTTTTACTAAACACAACTGTACAGTCAAAGTAGTGTAGCATAAGCATTGACAGAAGTGGGCCATCGTGAGAAGTAGGTCACCCGCAATTTTTGTTTCCACGATGTGACATATCTGTCAACCGAATTTTTTTTCTGTTCTTTATCGACAGAAGCTCAGTTTTCAGTAGATTGTTGAAGTTCGCAGACGTTCATTTGTGTTCTCCAGCAATTAATGCCATAAACATTCAACTGTTTTCTTCTTCCTCATTGTGAAAGTTATCGTGATTCGCATAAGTTATTCGTCGAATTCAATCGGGTAAATAGCCTTTATTATAGTATCAGACCTAACCTCCAAAAATGTATCGAGCTTTTAGCATATTGTCGCGTGGTGTTCTCGCCACGTTATTTTGCATCAAATTATGCTTGTGGACAGAAGTGGGCCACTGCAGCGACGTTGTGTCTCGACATTTAGTGTTTTTGTGTAAACTAATCAAGTAGTTCTATGAAATAATCTGAATGTTTCAGCGGTCATGCCACCAAGAAAAGGTAAACCGACTGGCTATGAACCCATTGACTACGAGAAATTGCTTCGTGCTATAAAGCGACTAAAAATCAAGAAAATTTCGGAACGCACCGCCTGTGTTGCTGCTGGTATGAGCCGATCAACTTTTCAGCGTCAGCTGAAACGCGTTGATACCGAATTCAAGGATTTCGCCAAGGCCACCGATGAGCAACTGTTGGATTTTCTCAAAGAAAGACCAAGACACGGTGGAAAAACGGTATTTTTTTATAAGTCCTTGAGCTTTATTTGATTTAATTATTAATTGATTATTCATCATTTTTTATTCAATTTTTTTTGGTTTATTTTGCAGATCTTGACAGATGTTCAAGAAATAGAGTTAGGCCAATACATCATCAAGTATGCCAAAATCAATGACGGTCTTACTATCGATGGCGTGTGCAAGTTGGCGTTCCAATTTGCACGAAAAGTTGAAGCTGATTACCCTGCCAATTGGGATGATGCCGGAAAAGCCACCAGAGATTGGTATTACGCTTTTGGAAAACGTCACGGCCGTCTTTCTCTGCTGAAACCAACGCCAACCAGTGCAAAAAGAGCTAAAGCATTTAATAAGCGAAATGTTGATTCTTTCTTCAATCTTTTGAAGTCAGCATTGGATGAACATCCGTAGCTTCCCAGTAGAATTTGGAATGCAGATTAAACCGGATTTCCAACTGTGCCGACCAAACCCGTAAAAATTGTTGCTGAAACAAATCCGTATGCTTCAGCCGAACGCGGTACTAATGTCACAATGACCATCGCTGTTAGTGCTGCTGGTGATACAATTCCGCCATCTTATTTATACCCGCGCAAAAAGATGCAGTCGGTATACCTTTATAATGCTATTCCAAATACTGTCGGTTTTGCAAACGCTATAGTGGTTGCATGGCGTCGATCGACTGCATCGAGTTTATGAAGCATGTTAGGATGAAATGAGAACTCAGGGTTAGAACGATGATATATTTATTACTATATTAATTAATTCTTGACTTTTACACTCTTTTCCTTTACTTCCGTGGCAAGCCATCTTTCTATTTGTTTACTTTTCCTTTTGTTACTTTACTTTCTGTTCTATTCTTTTACACCGTTTCCTTCTTTTCTCGTGGTCAGCCACCGTTCTTTTCTCTCTCCATCCGCACACTGACTGACTGCCCGACTACCCTCTCTCTTCCCTCTCTCTCCAGTCGTACCAACTCAACTGCCATTCTCAGTCATAGTTCATACTAACCCTGTCCATCTAAAGTCCCTATCTGCTGACAAGCATTTCGTAAAGTTTGCACATGCGTCGAAGGAAAACCCAATTTTCCTGTTAATGGATAACCATCGATCTTATGTTACAATCGGAGTTATCGATATAGCCGTCGAACACGGCATTACGATTTTGACATTGCCGCCGCATTGCAGCCGTTGGATGTCGATGTTTTTGGTCCACTGAAAAAGTCATATTGTGATATGCAATGCGATGCTTGTACCAAAAACCATATCAGTTTATCACTTGAAATTGCACATGCTGCTGAAATCTCTGCAGTTTCCATCCAAAATACCGTGAATTCCCGTAACATTGTAAGTGGTTTTCAACGAACCGGTATCTGTCCGTTCGATCCAGAAATATTTGCAGAAGAGGATTTTGTTGCTACAGAAGGCGGTAATGAAGTTACCCTTAACCCTAGAACTACAAACCCATTTTTCCTACCTCTAAACTGCAAACCGGGGTAAATATTCACCCCACGTGTTTCTTGTTCGTAAAATCGTTCTGAAAGCAGTAATGAGACTCGTAAGTACATGAATCTCTTCATATTTTCATGCATAAGAGAATAGTAAAAAGCAATTTCAATTTCATTGAAGTTTAGTCGGTGAAAAATCGATTCAAATACCTGAAGGTGCTGGAAAACCGCAAAAATGTCATTTTCACAAAGTTTACCTGGGGCAGATATCTACCCCGGTTTGTAGTTCTAGGGTTAAAGATACCCCTGTCATTAAACATGTGGTTTTTGAAAAAAAGCCTGCTGTCCATAAAGAGGTCAGCTCTGTTGGATCTTCGGCTGTTGCAACCACGTCTCAGTCAACACTGGATAAAGTCAGTCGACTTCGTCGCGTTACACCGAAGGAAAAACCGAACCGTGGACGAAAACCAATACAAAGCGCCATCATAACATTGTCCGAAAACAGGAAAGTAGCAGAAGAGGTAGCTGCAAAGCGACGCAAATCAAACACCTCTCCTCCGAAAAAACGTCCTACCAAAAAGGTGAAACGTTTGAAACCTTCGTCATCCTCAGAAGAAAACCGTGACTTTTGATTGATTTGCACTAAATTGATGCCACAAAAATGAACAAAGAAGAATTCAATAGAATGCAACACGTGCGAGCGTCCGTTTCATCTGAAGTGCGTCGACATGGGAAGCAGAAGCTATTGACCGTGCCAAAATTATGACTCTGATTGAGATTTGACCGAGAAGGAGTAATTTTTTTGGCCTTTGCTTCGCATTGTTTTCATCATTATAATTTTTTCACTTTTTTGTGTAGCTTTGAGGCAATACAATAAAAAATATTACACATGAAAATTGGTTTTTACAGTACGAATTATTGGAAAAATTAATCATTCGAACATAAAAAGTCATAGTGCTTGATCCTTTTACTTGTTTTAGATGAGAAAATTGGGTGGCCCATTTTTGTCTGCAAAATCGTGAAATCGCAGATTTATCTTTTCTCACTTAACGATGTAAAAACATGTGTTGAGATTGAAAATTTGAAACTATGTGCTTGCTGAAAGTTAGGTAATCCCTTTCCCTACAAATAGACGCAAATAGTGTTAAGAAATGACAATTTTCGAACATTCTATAGAATAAAAACCAAAGTGTGGCCCATTTCTGTCGATGCTACACCACATAGAAGTATGAGCATAAGCATAGCATAAGCATCAAGCATTTTGATGGGTCCGCGGAATAACTAGCTATCTCAAAAGTTGCTTGAAAAAGCAGCTATCTCGCGAGCGACACTGAAACCGCTCTGTAGCACTATTGACTTACCATGCAACTACAGAGCGGTTTCAGAGTCGCTCGCGAGATAGCTGCTTTTTCGAGCAACTTCTGAGATAGCTGGTTATTTTGCGGACCTATCGATTTTATTCATATGCACCCATTATATCCCGTAGCACAGAGCGTCAATGTGTTTGTATAGTATTTGATATTCATATAATTCTTCTTATGCAATACGTGATGTCCTTTTTTCTCTTCGTCATATTGTAAATTAACTGGATAATTAAGTATAAAGTATAAGGGGTATTTCACCTCGACTCGACACGCCCGCGGACTTCGACTTTTTCAAAATGACTGATTTTTTTTCGTCGTGAACTACAAGTAAAAAAACCTATCCCTGTACCCTGGTTTGTCGATAAGTCACACCGTTTAGACAGGACATCTCTTTGAAATTACCCGCTTTTCGGTTTTTCGTATATTTCGTGGTCCGATAACTCGGAACTTCGCACTTGTATCGAAAAACTTCAGGCATGAAATTTCTTGGTATTTGAGTTGTCTCTTTGGAAAAGATTTTTTTCGGGAATTTGTGCCACTCGAAAATCGTTTCTTATGCGAATAAACATGAGAAATCGGTTTTTCGAACAAAACGCTGTCATCGATTTTTTTGAAAAAATGTTAAAAATTTTGTAGAGATCGACAAAGACTTTAAGACTCTGGCGATGATGGCAACTCATTTGGTTCAGCAGTTACAGCCATTTGGAAATTCATTGTTTACAGTCAAACCAGAAAACAGTCGTAGGTTTCTTTGACTTGTAGTTCACGACAGAAAAACGCAGTTATTTTTGAAAAGTCGAGGTCTGAAGGCGTATCGAGTTGAGGTGGAATACTTGATAAGTAATATGAGTACCCATATAATATTCTATCGATTGTAGAATTATTTCTGGTCTTCAAAAATAAACATTATAAATAAATTTCATAAAGTATGGTTCAGCTGGTCCGTGTCGAACTGTCTAGAGAGTCGAGTTGCTTGTGGATGGAGTATGTATCAAATGATCGGACTTGATGCCGAGTTATTTCATAATTCTGGTCTGAAAATCCATTCTCATCGTGGAAATAAAAAATTTTCGCTGAAATTCCGATTGCCTCAGTCATCGTCATGCTTCATAAATATATTTATCTGTTTTATTTATGAATACATTAGTGTTCTATTAGATTATGCGACTTATATCTGTATAATATATAGTCTTACTCTAGGTATAGATAGTAAACGCCTAATCTAAGGAACCAGCAGGAAGGTCGTCGCGTTTAACTCGTTTGAATCTCGCAAGCGCCCCGCCAGGGTCGTTCTGCAGCCCGCCGAAAGCTTCCTTGTACTCCGTCGCCAATCGAGGACTCAATTCCTGCGAGCTTCCAACCAAGGATGCCATGGAATCAGATTTTGCATCGTCGACTCCGTTGAGCGCCTGTCGCTTACCTCTGTCCGTCACGTTATTATTTTTCTTCGAGGTGATCTGTAATCGATAGCAGGAGAAAATGATGGTCTCGGGCTTTTACCCTATGATATAATATAATGTTATAAAGTGCGATTAGGGGTTGCAAGCGCATCTCGCTGTTTTTGGCTGATTATTGGCGAGCTATTTCTCGAAAACGAGAGCCACTAAATTAGTGGAACAAATTTCAAAATAATCCTTGAACCTTAAGGGAGAGTGGGGCACATTCGGACATCGTGATTTCTGGCATTTATAGTATGTGTATAGTAGCAACATTTCTAATCTGCGTTATAAACGCCAAAAGAAGACAACTTCCGGGCTTTATAGTGCGAATTCTTAAAGTAGGCTCATATTATTTCCAAATAAGATATTTTACCTAAACAACTAAGTATTATACCGATCTATTCGTAGGGATACAGGAATTCGAAGCATTGTGTTTCATAATAGTAGTTTTGAGGATCAATTCTGCATTTCCTTATAGTTAATTTGACGCATTAAACATATTGCTACGGAACCTCACACTTTGGTTTTTGAGTTTTCTGTGTAATTGAGTAGAATGGAGCACATTCGGACATGCTTTTTGGCATGTACTCAAATGTGTGAAATATTATTTCGAATAATTTGTTACAAAATGGTTCGGAATTATGTGAAGAAAGACATCTTGTATCGAAATAAACGAGAAAAAATGAAAGTGATCAAGCTTACCTATCACAATGTTGAGTAGCCTAAAATTCCAATACCCATGCAAGTGGAATTTCTAAATTAATAACCTCACCTAGTCAAATTCTTGTAAATAGACCCTGAACAATAATTTCACAAAAATGCGTCACTAGAATCATAAATAGTTGAACAAAACGATGTGTCCGAATGAGCCCCACTATGGGCGAATGCAGTACTTTGGAAAAATGCGTGGCATATTCTTGCATTGGTAGAAATGTCACTGTACGCGATGTTGGTTACTAGGTAATGAATGTAAGTACTGATGTATTCCAAAATCGGACCGATATAAACGGTTCTTGTGGTCTATAATTGGCTGCGAAAAAACCGTCCGAATGTGCCCCACTCTCCCCTAAACTAAAAATTCATCGAGGCGTTTTCAGATGAATGGTCTACTTCCACAACTGCATACCTTCTAAGGTTAGGTTGCGTGCTAGTCATGCGATTTTCAACGGCCTATTTCTCGAGAACGGAATATCGGATGATACTGAAATTTCAGGGGCAGTTACACCGGGGGACTAAAAACAAATTCATCGAAGGGATTTTTTGTATCCTTCCTAGTTTTCGACATAAAAATTCGTGAAACCTATAATTTACAATTTATTGCTGGTTAGGTTACGTGTCGTTAAATAAAATCTGGTGCCCACTATACGATGTAAGGACCCATCGCTTGCATCCCCTTGAATATCTCAGAATAATGCGGATAATTGAGCTTCATGTATAATTTACATCGAGTTCTTCCTTGTTTGCTTCGCAGTGTATTGGGTTGCCTATCATAAATATGATGGGTCAGCCAACGTTCGGCCGGCCAACGTTATGACCTACCCAAAGTATTTATGATAGGCAACCCAACATACTCAGGAGTAAGCAAAGAAACACGCGGTAACACTTGACCAGTTTGGAACTGGACTCCCTGAAGTTGGGCGCATGTTCTTCTGTCTTTTTTTGTTATATTGACAATCATGAAGGTAAGAAAAGGACGGAATACTAGAGTGCAACTTCAGGGGGTTCGGAATCAAACTCGTCATGTTGGAACAAAACAGCATACTATCGGGACGTAAAATCGAGACACTCGGGATTGACACACCATATCCGAGTGAATAAAAATTGCAGAGCCTTTGGCTTTGGCTTTTGGCTATGATTAATTTTCAAGCTTGTTTTATTTCCAGTCAAACAGGCCGTAGACCATTGTTGTGTAAAAATAAGGAGGGAACTTTACCACCAATTTACGTCAAGAAACGTAATTTTTGCAGTATTTTTCGTAGCTTAAGGAGAGCAGTATGTCGCGGTTGTAAAAATGAAACGTGGTCCAAAATTAATTTATTTCTTCGCCAAAGTTGCTTTTACATCATTATAATCATGTCAGTAAAAATCATTCGCTGTACGAATTGAGGCACACCGTAGGTTCGATTTCACTTTCTCACGATCCGAATTGTTCGGAAGACGCGCCGTCATGAATTGAATAAGGGAAATTGAATAAAAAAAATTATCATAGAAGATATGGCCAACTTTCCGAAAATCGGACATTTCTTTTCCACTTATTTGCAAATAACTCAGACTCCAAATTAAATTTTCCAATTTCTCTCGTCTAATTAGTGACGGCCTGTATTCCTTCGAATCTTGGCCATAGTTAAGTCGAATCGGACCTACGGTGTGCCTACAGAATTCGTGTAGCAACCGTTTTTAAGTGAGATGATTATAATGATTCAAAATGGACTTTGGTGATGGAACAAATTGATTTTGGACTGTGTTTAACTTTTCCAACCATGACATGACGCTCCCCTTAGCTCCAACTCGTCGCCATTCGTTCAAAAATGACTCGGGAAAAGATGTAAAAAAATCGTGCTCAGTCTTTAAATCTTACTGAATGTGTTGTCGTTTGCGAATTTTGGAAAAATTCCCAAAGTTATTGCTAGGGCAGTGATTAATAGCCTGAGTGGTGAGCTCGAAGACGAGTATCAATAGAGGGATGGACAATGGCTCAAAATTTGGGAAAAAATGACGGTAATTACTCAAAATTGCGATCTTTTTTTGTTTTCTATGCGAACTCGTTGCGGTCGACCCCCACAGCCAAAGGTGCGGCACGCACGATTTTGCCGCGAAAACTCAACGCGGAATACCTTGAAATAATTGTTGAACAACACATCAAACGAAAGAAATCGCAATGTTGAGTGATCACTGTAATTTTTCTTAAATTTTAAGCCATTGTGCACCCCCCCCCCCCTATATTGCTACCCATTTTTGAGATCACCACTCAGGCTATTAATCACTGCCGTGGTGATAAATTTGGGAATTTCTCCCAAATTCGAATGGCAAAACCCTCACGAAGCTTTAAAGACTGAGCACCATTTTGTGCCTATTTTTCCCTAGACATTTTGAACTATTGGCGACGAGTTGAAGTGAAGCATTACGAAAAAAAAAGTGCAAAATAGTAGATTATTCGTCCGAGTACGGATGGGCTTTTTTGGCGAAAGGAAAGCTTCACGGCCCGAGCCGAACACAAGGGCTGTAACGGGATTCGTCAAAAAGCCTTTCCGTACAAGTGACGGACATTATTTTTCATCGCGAGAGCCGAAAAATTGCGACACGAAGTTGCGATTTTGAGGTAGTTAGAGTTAGTAAATGACGTTTTTTGACGTATATTGATGGAAAATTTTCATTCCCATTTTCCCACAACAATGGTCCATGGCCTATCTGACGTGGAATAGAACAAGCTTGAAAATAAATCACATCCAGAGGCTCTACGATGTTTATTCACTCGGATATGGTGTGTCAAACCCAAGTGTCTCGATTTTACGGTGACGATAGTAGTCACGTTCGTGGTCAAAACCAATTTGATATTTTTTGGGTTATGATTTTTTTATGTACGAATCCTTATTCCATTTTTCACCAAGTGGCTCGTTCCGTGCCGATTCGACCATTCCCCAAACCTTGCTTCTTCCGACTTCGACTGATTGTAAGCTATGGGACTTATTTGGGTTCCCAGAATCGACTTCGTGATGAAATTTTTTGCTGAAAAGCACTTCTTTTCGGAATTACCTATCCAATGTTCTTCAAAAGTTTGGCTCATGTCTAATATCTTCCCTATAACTGAAAATTTCTGGGTGCAACCATGCGGAAATTCATTCAAATCCGTTCGAAATTCCTCTATCAATTTATTGGAATATTGGAATACTATAGGATGCTACAGAATTTCGACCCTGCCGGTGGATATCCTCATAAATTTTTTACAGGGTTGGGACTGGATCGAGGAAGGTTATTTTGGAGTGGATAATTTGAACCATAATATCTTATGGAGAAAAAGTGTTTTCACAAAAATTCTCGCATACGTTAGTCGTTTAGTAAGCTATCTTTTGTTCAGTATTCAAAACACGTGATCTGCGATTTGGCTGATTATTCACACTTAAAATCAATAATGTATATTGTCGAATGCCGTGGGTGAAAAGTTAGGAAAAGATACACTTTGTTTGGAGGCGAAGATATATTTTTTGCAGTGTGTAATTGACGCGGAAGAAGCAATAATCGCAGTATACCAAATAGTGATTTCTGGGGCTGTACGGGTCCACCAAATCTCGGGAAATCAATTTCGCGTTCGAGACGGGTTTTTGTCGGGTTGAGTTATTTGGCAATCCCGAAACCATCAGGAAACCTGAATCATCGTGAGATCCTGAATTCAATTTTCGAATTATTTTTTTAATAATTTTATATTTATTTTACAACTTATGTTTTTATCAACTTTTTTCTTCGATTTTGTGAAAAAAGTGGACCACCTATAAAAAAATTAATTCGAAAATTGAATTTTTTGTCACCAACACGAACTTTGAGAATCCCGAAAAAAATAGAAGGAAAATCCGCCCCAACTTGGTTAAGGCCTTAAAAGGTTCGTATTTTTGTCTACTTTTTTTCAAAACAAAAAAAGTGATAATAAAAAATGGCGAATTTTTGAAAACTCAAATTTAGTGTTTAAACTCGAATATCTCCGATGATCGTCAGTGACGGGAGTTCAAAAAGATTTTTTTTTTCCGAAAGTGAACATTGAAAGTGTTCAATTTTAAAGTGAACATTTTCAGTCTTATCAATTTTATCCCAAAGTACGACGTTCCGGATTTAAAAAATGCGAAAATCAGAAAAATTAAATATTTTGATATTTTCATAAATTGATTGATCGAAATGGATAGGTGCTATTGAAAAACGCTTATGGGGTATGGTTTTAGCACGAAATGAGGAATGTAAGATAAATTTTAGATCAAGATCGAAAACTACAAGGTCAGATCGCTCTCGTTTTCACGTGGAACACCTCATATGTATGTAGAATTCAACTAAATTTTTGTTTTCAGTGATACTAAAATAAAAAGTCTTAAGGGGGATTCTACACCTGCATGCCTAAAAAAGGGTAACTTCCGGAATCAGAAAAAAAAAAAATGATTTATTTCAAGTAAAATTCTATAGGTCTATATTCACGTATTCAATTGCAATGAATGTATAATTGTTTGGAGAAAATGAATGATTTGATTCTTTGACATCGGACCATTCACTCACATTTTCAGATTAAACAAAATTTGATACCAATGAATCATTCGTTATTTATTTGGAGTCAGATAAAATTTATTTGGGTTGAATAATATTCAGTTGAAAGTGTCGTATTTCATTTTATCAGAGGAATTCTAATGTTTTATATTCGATCAAGTTATTCTCTCAGTGTATACATAGACTTGAGATGCAGCTATTCTATACATTACTCAGAATTGGGGACCGCCGTTTGAAACAGATTTTTTCGGCGAAAAATCGGCCCAGTATACATTTTCAGGATACACCGCGTGACAAATGCAAAACGGGCGTAAGCGATGATCAACACGATTTGAATGACAAAAGGGCGTACAACTTTTTCTTCCCGCCGTTTGAAAGGGAAAGGGTTGATGCTAAATAAAAAGCCCCTGTTTTCTTTCCATACGGAAATTTAATGGCAAAAGGGCATAAGTGTCGTGAATATACACCCTTTTGGCACTAACTTTATCGAAAAAAATTTGCCGTTCCACCCAAAATTTATGTTTTACCGGAATCAATGTGTCTCCAAAACACATACGTTTTCAAGCATAAGGACGCATTACCGACGAGAAAAGTTGATTTTTTGGCAGAACGTGAATTTTTTGCGGATGTGCCTTTGTAATGAAGCAATTTTTTCAACAAAGTAATTGTCAAAAAGGTGTATTCAAGAAAATCTCTCGCTTCTCAACATCGAGATCTTCTTTTGCCATTTTCCAAAGCCTTTCTAGTTGAACGAGCCAAAAAAAAAACACCAAACAATTCACGCCCTTCTACCGTTGAGAATTGCCAAAGGGCGTAAGTATGTCACTTACGACTTTTTCCATTTGTCAGGCGATATTTTTAATCATTTACCTTCGCAGTTTGCATTTGCTTTGATCTCGCCCGGGTTTGTCGTCGAGCAACTGCAGCTCCACCGCCGCGAAGACGAGCTAGTTCTTCGTCGTCGCGTACTTCGGCGCGTTTGCGACGCACCAGGAAATCTTCGGGACCGTTGTCGACACCAGCGAAGAGAAAATCGGCCGGATTTTCATCCCCAAGCTCGTCGGCGTGGTACTGGTCATGCAGATAAGCCTGAGAAACGCCGCGGACTTTGTCCTGCTGAAGGTTTGACGTTCGGTCCTCGAATCCGTCATCATCAAATTCGCTTCCCTCATCGTTCTCGTCATCGTCCTGAGGCCTGTACCCAAGAAACGCGACCCTCCCTTCAGGTACAAGGGCACTAGCCCTTCTTCGGCGTACAAATCGATCCGGACTCCTCTTCATCCTATAATTCGCTGGGGATGAAGAGTCCTCAAGTAATTTCGGGTCCAGTGATAGACCTGGCGGTAGTTCATCCTCTATATTGACATGTGCTTGTTCCGGTATGATTATCGCGTCTCTAACTTCCGGCGATCTTTTGCGTTCGTTGCTGACAAGATAAACTCTCCGAGGATTGGCACTCCTCTTCATCGAAGGCTTCGATGTATCAGCGGCGTCTTTATCAGCCGCGCCATAAATTGGCGCAGATCGTTTCCGGATACTTTCATGGCGCAGTCTGGCCTTCGCAAAAACGTCGGGTTCTAATTTTTCAACGCCTTCAATGGCTCGCAATTGCCGCGCATCTGTCGTGTCCGAACGCTTGACCCTTCTCAGAATATGGCGTTTTGTCTTGGTTTCCGGGTTGCGGATACTGTCAATAATCGATCTTTTCGACAGGCTTCTTCGTTCGCTTGGAATGTCCAGACTTTGGTTATCCTCGTCCTCATCCTCCTCTATTTCGCTTTGAATTTCATCGTACTTGGCATTGTTAGCTTCGATTTCACGGATCCTCTGCTTTTCTTCCACTTCACGTTTTATCTGTTCTTTTATCGATTCTATCTTCTGCTGAATCTGTTCCTCTACTTTCTTCTCATAATCAGAATTCGATTCGTCATCTTTGGCAGTAGCGTCGAGATTTGACTCCTGCTTTGAGCCCTTGCCGTCATCTTCTGCATCCGATTTTGACTCCGTGGCCATTTTCGCCTCTTTTTTAACCTCTTCGTTGACAGGATTACCACTTCCTTCATTTTCTCCGGATTGTTCACCAGAGTTATTCTTATCTCTGTTGTCTGTTTGGACCCCTTGCTGGAATCGAGCAACTCGTTTCGAGCTTTCGTTGTCTTCGTTTCCTCGATTGGCCTCGGGCTCAGCTTCTTCGTTAGCTTCCAGGTTTTCCGAAGCAACTTGACGCTTTTGATACCTTCCTTGAGGCCGAAGGCTAGATTTCGACGATTCTTCAAGTGCAGTCTGGCTTAATTCGCCTTTGGAGTTATCGCCCGGATCTTCTTTAGTGTTTCCGAGATGCTCGAACGATTTTGACTGCTGATTTGCAGCCTCGTTCAGATTAGAAGCGTCATTTTTCTCCAAAACATTTTCGCTCGTCTCAATATCCTGCCTTTTAACTCTGCTATCATCAGTTTCCCTTTCTTCTGATAATTCGGGTCCAGATCGACCCTTCGCCCGTTGGAAATTGGACTCGTCGACAAGGTTGGCATCCTCACAGGCCTCGTCTTGATCTTCAATGTCTTCGTACTCTTCCTCCGCAACTCCCGTCTCTCTCTTGACAATATCCTGTCTTTCCGAATCATCATCTTCAGAAGAACTTTGGCCCTGATCAAGTTTCTCGGACTCTTCCCCAGTCCTTGAGGCTTCTGAGTTATTATCTTTGTACCCAGAATTTCTTGACAGGGTTTCCCGGTCGTCATCGTCATCGCCTGTTTCTTCATACTCGGCTGAATTTTCTTCAACCTCAACGCCATCCTCAGGTTCCTCATTCCCAGACTCCGGTTCTCGGGCTTTACTGTCATCGCTCAGAGTAGCGTACTTTTCGTTACCCTGAAGCTTGAGCTTTTCTTTGGCAAAAGAACCTTGGGCCACTGCGGAGTCACTTTCTTTGATCGCCCTAGAGTTCGGCTTCGGTACTTTTACAGCTTCGCCTGAATACGAGCTTCTCTTTGCATCCTTTGGTCCAGACTTTGCTTCATCTTCATCCGTGGATAGAGAAGATCTAGAAGCAGGGCCCCGTTGTTTGTGCAGGTCACGTTTATCCTTAAATTACGTTGTTCGCTATTATTAGAACACAGAATCTTACCAGTTCCTAATTAAACTAGAAATAGTTGCATCCAGCTCACCTGATTCACGTTGTTTTTCTTGCTGACTAATTTTCTGAGGTTCTGGTCCAACGGATGGTCCGACTTCTTGAACCTTTGCTCGCCTGAAGCCACTCCTATCCTGCCGGAAGGACTAGGCGATCCTCGAAGTCGTACGGAGCCTGCTGGGTCTCTAAGCTCTCGTTTTCGACGTATTTGACGAACGATGTCACGGGTTCTTTGTTTGTCGGTAAGCTGACTACGTTGGATTCTCTGATTTGTCTCATCACTCAGTCGTACCTGGCTTTGCTTAAGTTCAATTGTGGGTCCTGTGTTGCTGCGGATCTGACCATCGGAACGGCTTGGAAAAAAAATACGAAAAGATTAATTACAAGCCTAATGATTCAATATTATTCCTGGACTTGCCAATACCTTCGATTCGAGTATAGGGTGTAACGTCACTGTGGATTTTTTTTCTTTTTAAAAGCAAGATGTAAAAGAGGATTATTTATCTGGAGCTGGCAGAGGTTGACTTGACAAAACCTCAATTTTCTTTATTTATTGGTCAATAATAACGAATCATTGAGTATTGATGGTTGAAGTATGTGAAGGCATGTGAATTTTCAATGGCAATCAACAGAAGTAGTTTTAGTTTCCCAAATAGATTAGAATAACTTGAATACATAACTTCGAAACTGGGGAAACCTGGACGTTCTTGAAACTAACTATTAATCGGAGGTTATAGTTGGAAGATCGACGTGCATTTTGTCGTTTTATTATGTTATTGAGGCAAAAACGTGGATTATTTGTACCTGGCGGCTGAATTTGCTGTTTGTGTAAGACAGCTGGGAGATTGGGACAAGATTGACAGCACACAGATATACAGGTAGTGGAGCAGAAATGTGTTTCTCATAATAGGCGTTGGAGCTGTACCATAACATCGAATAATATTATCCCATCTGATATTCTGGTGAGTCTCGCGAATGAAATCGCTAATGGTTAGGTCAAATTATTGAACAAACATAATTCTTCGTTTCCCGAAATATTCAGGAATATTAAACACGAAACAATATAAACTGTTTAATGGTGGGAAAACAAAATCTAGGTACTTCTACAAATTACGATCGGAGATACGTGTTAACCACGATACTCGATTACGCTCGATTCCGTACGATCATCGAGCTTTCAATTATTTCTTTAGAGCCTATGGCGTATAGCTTGGCCATTTTTCTACGATTCCCTATCGGTTTCTATCGACAAGGATCGCACTGGTGCTATCCATGCTATCCAATTGTTGATAATCTCAGGTCCATCAGATTGCAGATCTATTTATACTGATTTCTGTCTCAATTAGGATTGACACACGACCAATAAAATCTTTACATTGTTCAAATTCCTATCAACCTAGTTTCGGGTGATTAAAGTTGAGTCATTCCAAAAGCTCCCAAAATATCGTTCTAATTGTTTTACGTCATTCATTCGTCATGAATGCCAAATACTGATTATCGAAAAAATTGAGACGTCCCGACCGAGGGAAGACATTTTCAAACTACCGTATGCCCCTTTTCTCATACTTTTGCAATTTTTTTTTTCAACTATCAGGTATATATATATATGTATGTACTTCGAAAGCTATGGGTCTTTCGACTCATTTCATCATCAACGATATTTATATTCGTCATGTCATAGCTGGAATCGGGTTCGACAATTGTTTCACGTCTATAATTCTTAGCAAATAAAACTGGGTAACGTGAATAGCTATCACTAATGTTATATAATGCCTATGATATGTGATGTATTTAACAGTTATTTTTCGCCCACCAACTTTGCCTTCACTTTTTATTTCATTTTACAAGACGCTGGATCAAAAAACACGAATAGGAGTCGTTCAATCAGGATGTAATTTTTGTCGATCCAGTCGCAAATCTTTGTCCTTTTCATAACTATCATTCATATAAAGAGAGCTAAGTACGAGCGCGATTGTTGGCCGTTGTAACGTTTGGTTCCCTATTATAGCGTGTTAGTCATAATGGTACTAAGATGTGGGAAAAAGAAACCATGAATCGAATTGAAATTGGAAAATCATGTTGAAGATCTTATAAAATCGTGTACACGCTGTTATTGTTAAATCGATCAATCATGTTCGTACTCTGGACAAATACGAATAATCATGTGCTGTACTGAACACCGTAGTAGGTACCGGCCACTTCCATGTTCATTCTTGTCCTATATGGTTGTAGTATTATGAATATTATAGGGTATGAAAAATTTGATAAGGTAGCGTATCATAGATGTATTGATTTACACAGGCTATTCACTCCGAAGATTCCAACCCTGATCTGTCGAGAATCAGGAAAAATCTTTCAACGAATTATTTACCATTGATCACATACGACCGATAGAGCACACCGTACACAAGAAACCAAAACTTTATTTTCATTGCAAAACATATTACCAAATAGTATATCAGAAACTATAAATATACGGAGTTATTTTCATCACTGTTCCCACGCCATGGAGGTTAAAGGTTGCGCTAAGGATTGATGAGTTAATAAGATCATCTGTGGAAACATAGGCATAGGGAGAATTGTATGCGCCAATGCTGAGAAAAAAAGTTATTTAGCTTCGATAACGTCTGTTATCTTTTGGAACAACTATAAACACCTTGACCTTTCGAATTAGCCTACGCTTGTTTATATGGTTGTTCTTATTACTTCGAAAGGCAGTCAGCTTTTTAAGAACTTTTCGTCTCGTTTGGGAATTTCTAGAATTTTTGAAAACGGTTATCTAAATATTGATCGACACAATTTCAAATTCCGGAAAAATTCTGAAGAATTGTTTGTCAGATATCGGAATTTTCAAGCTCACAGCCGGAGTCGGGAGATTTTTCCTTCTTACTGTTTTCCAGCTTTTCCCGAAAAAAGAACGTCAAAACAGTTAGAAGTGGGAATTATTTTACTGTGGATGGTTGCTGAAACATTTTCATATATCACACCGCATTTTCGAAAAAATAAATGAAGAAATGAGACATGAACAAATAAATAGAATCGAAACCAAAAAACGGAAGAGATAATAAAAATAATAAAAATATAGAACAAAAACTTTTCGTGAAAAATCTAAAAGTCTTATCGAAAAATCTGGTGTGAGGTGTGACGTATGAAAATATTTCAGCAATGAACCTATCAGTATAAAATGATTCCTGCTTCCGATTTTTTTAACAGTTTTTTCGGAAAAAGGTTGAAAACAGCAAGAACAAAAATCTCTCCAATCTTACTATAAGCTTGAAAATTTTGATATCTGATACACGATTTTTCAGAATTTTTTCAGAATTTTAAATGACAATATAACCGTTTTCAAAATTTCTAGAAAATTCGAAACGAGTCACAAAAGTAGTTTTAAAAATTAAGTGCCTTTCAAAGTGAAAACAATGATATGAATAATCGTAGGTTCAATCCGAGCGGTCAAGGGTCGGACCCCAGTCGAAGTGGTATGGAATGCCCCGTACAGAAGATATATACGGGGCGTTCCACATCAAACCAGCGGGTCATCGGCCTGACCCCCTGGGATTTTTATGTCCAATGGATTTTTGGGTTTGTTTAGGCCAAAAATGACGACTTTAATTTTTCGGAAATTTTCGGCTATTTTGCAAGACACGACCTCGAATATCATTTACTCGGAGGTGGACATTTTTGAAATCGCTGAATTTTTTTTGTAAAATCGGGGACTCGGAAACGCATCTTTTCGTCATGATTTGAAAATGGGATGAAAATGCTAAATTTTTTGTTTTTTGAATTTTCGATTAGAAAAATTTTTTTTTTTCCAATTGTGTTTTTTCTAGTCAAAAATAGAATAAAAAGGAAGTCTGTCCTAGTGAAATTCGATTTTCTTATAAGTTCAAGAGTAAAACGAAAAAAACGATGCTCAATTCGAAAAATTTTCCAACGTTTTCTTGGTTTTACTCTTGAACTTATAAGAATTCAGCAATTCTAAAAATGTCCATCTTCGAGGAAATGATATTTGAGGTCGCCACGACCTTGCAAAATGGCGGAATATTTTGGAAAAATTAGAGGTGTCATTTCTGACCCAAACAAACCCAAACACCCATTGGACATCAAAATCCCAGGGGGTCAGGCCGATGACCCGTTGGTTTGACATGGAATGCCCCATACACATCCATGTGCCACCAATACGTGGCAAAAGGAATGGTGGAGTTATTTTTGTACATGTTTGACGGTATTTTTTGCATCCATAATGTTTGCCGGATTTTTTCAAATTCCGAAAACACAGGATCATATTTCTTAGTGTAAGTTCTGATTATCTTACAGTTTTTCTCAAGTCCCTATTGCTCATTATTCTAACATCATTGGGCCCAGGCGAAATGGCGAATCAGATGTATATAATATGTGTGTGTGTTTTTCTTTAGGTACATCGTAAAGATCACATAGGTAAGCGAATTTAACCGAATCTGAAAGAGTTGATGTAACAAAAGCATAAAAGCTCACGCTATTCGTTTCTTGACGTGGACTCACTCCTACCTGGTACCTGAAAAATTTTCAAAATTTCAAATTAAATTCCCAATCCGAACGTGTAATTTATTATACAAAGACTGCAGTCGCGCATGTCCATATAATATGGTGAATTTATGATATGGCCGAAATATCTCAGATACAGTAAATTGCGAAACCTTGACTGATATGTTAAGATTGGAGTATAGCTCAATCAGCGGAATAAAAATTACGTCTAATCTCACTCTAATACGATATTGACATCAGGTTTTGGTGCCAATGATAATAAAGCCACCGATTTCGGACGTCATCCATCGAGGTTACGAAATGATAGCGAAATTGTAATTGCGATTACTAACGGCTAAGTAATATGATTACGTAACATTATATCATACATGTCCGCAAGACAGTCTTTAGTATTAATTGCTGCATATTGTTGTAATTATTATAATTTGTCGGGGTCTAAAGCCTGCATCACTTCATCTTGCGAGTTCCGAAGTCCGGGGTAGCTTTGTGTTTGAATAGCGAACCTTGACCATAATATACCAGCTGAATTTTGAATCCGATATATTTTGAGTTGATCAAAGACACCTGCACCGACTGCAGTTTGTTTCATCACAAAATCGGTATTGCTTTAATTTATTTGAGACGCCAGAATGAGTAGACAACGAGTTTTGGTGATATGTGAAGAGATATTTCCGGCCGATATTGAACTTCTGAAAACAAGGTAATAAGTGCTTTCAGGTAGGAACCCTCATGATAACAGTTGGAAAAAAATTACGAGGACTCAAGTTTTACCGATAACAGAGAAAGAATAAGCTTTTTTTCAAGTAAATAGAGAAAAGTTAGTAGAGCAGCGGTGAAAAAAACATTCAGCTGGAAGATTGAAGAACGAAAGATTGAAGATTGGATCCAGTGGAGTATCATAAGTCAATATAATGTCATGAAAAATGTACTTCGTACAAAAGGAAAGGTGCATTCATTAGTGATTCGTGTGTATAAGCAACCGAAACACTCATATTCTCGATTTTTCGTTACTGTTCGTAAGCGTTCGAATATGAAAGTAACGACTTTTCAATTTGAATTCACGTTTGCGTGATACCAGCTTTTTATTACCAAACAACTTCCGAAACTTCGTCCTTACTCATGTTTCTTTCGCTTTCAGCTAGCGCTTCAAATCGGTTCGAGAAAAATGTTGTTATAGCTCCGGATCAGGTTGCCAATAAATCGGGTTTCCTCGGAAGTTCCGAGATTTCCTGAGATTCCCTGACCTGAGTGTCAGGATTTCTAAACGTCCTAAGCGTTCTGAATATTTACATACTTCTAAATCTCTGAATAACTTTTTGCATCAACAAATTGTTGAAACCTTTTCGATTTAATTAACGAGAAGAATAAATAATTCTTCATGGTTTTTTCACCAATTCATCTTGTAAGTTGCTGGAGAAAGATTTCTGAGAAGGGTATGCCTGACGGATCTGTATTAGCATATTTGAAATTTTTACATCCGAACCGAGAAACCATTATCTATAATCTATTCGTACATAAATAACTGCAGGAAATACATAGATAGATAAATAGATAGACAGATGGTATTTTATTACGTCGTGAGACTTTTGAAAGCGAGGTGAGTGCTTTCAGGTGCGAATTGATACAGCTGAATTAGAATTTTGGAATCCCGGACATTTTGCAAGTTTCCGCATGATTTTGGTTTCTCCTGAAGATGTAGGGTTTACCGATGGTTTCGGGATCGCCAAATAACACGACCCGACAAAAACCCGTCAGGAACCCGAATTGGATTTTCCAAGATTTCGGGAACCTATACAACCCTATACGTTTTGCTGAAGAAAGAATCCGCATCTGAATCTAACCTATCCACTTCGGGCCGTATGATATTCAAAAAACATATTGGCATATAGAGTACACCTAAATGGTCTGGACTCCCTGTTTTAATAGATACGACGTAACATACATCCCTGCCAAGAGTACCCTCCAAAAAGAAGTTCTCGAAGCTCTTCCGAACTATGATGCAATCTTCCTGACCAGTTATCTAGTCGTTAACAAAGAAGTATTGGACATTGCAGGTATACCTTCGTCTAAATTTTTTTTATGATCTCTTATTCTCTTTACTCTCTGTATTTTCGTTTTACTCTGAATTCTTGGTAAATGCTCAATTGCGATACCAATATAGAAGCACAATCCCTGGTGCAATAGAATTCGTATAGTAGATAGCAGTGTTGGGCATTGTTCAATTAATTTTTCAATCAAATAATCAATCAATTGAAAAAGTGATCGCAATTGAAAGTAAGCTGGATGTTGCAATTGAATTGAGCAGCAATTGAACTTTCTGCAGGTGCAACTAGATCAATCAGCTGCATATAACAATCAATTTATTCAAAATTAAAAGAATTGCGACTAAAAATGTAATCGTCGATAACGATTCAATTTTAAGTACCATTAAATTGGAGGTTTCATTTCAGTTTCCTTTTGTATAGTTATGAATATTTGTTTTGATCGATAGTTTCACTTGGTCGTAGAACGCGAGCAACTGTCAGACACATACAAGTACAGATTTCAGTACTTAAGGTTTGGTGTAATTGTTATAACATGCAGTAGTTAACCGAATTTCTGTTATAGCAATATAATTGCGGCAAAAATCGATAATTGATTAATTGTCATTATTAGTACATATGATGACAATTAATTAATTGTAGTGGTAAAATACGATAGTAACAATTGGATAATTTGAATTGGTAATCATATTTAAGAATGAATTCTCAATCGTCAATCTTTAATTGTTCGAAAAATCATGTTCTGCCCAGAACTGGTAGATTTTTCATTTGCCGACAAAGGTCATTGCTTCTAATAGAAGTCAAGAATGATGTCTCGTCACTGGACAGGGCCTGATGAAGAACGGACAGGACTGCTTTGTTGTGCAAATGCAATTGAGCATTTTTATGATTACATGCTGTCGATGGCATGCAAATCCTATAACGTTTGATCCTTGGACTAGCTATGTTTTCTTTGGCTTTTCAGGATCCAAATTGAAAGTAGTATCGACTATGTCGGTGGGGTACGATCACTTGGATCTGCCAGAAATAAAAGGACGAGGTATCAAAGTGGGCTATACTCCGAATGTCGTAACTGATGCTGTTGCTGAGATTGCAGTCATGCTAACGTTGAGTGCTGCCAGAATGGCTCACGAAGGTCGTATGCTAATCACTGAGTGAGTGAGGTCAAATCTATAGTTATCAATAGGGTAGACGTACCATTTTTGGCCACCTGAGTACCGTTTGTGGCCATCGCCTTCATCCATTTGTGGCCATATCTATTACATGCAAATGGAGGTAGCGGCCACAATTGGTACAATGCCGTTTCGACTGTCAATTTTTTAACAATTTAGTGCATTAGGTGTTGAATTATTGGACAATATGCCATTTAATACTCACTTCATGTCCTGTTTTCACTTTCTGTTCAATGTTCAGTCAATTTGGAAGGTACCAGCAATAAATACAGTCTGTCCTTTAGGTGGCCACAACTAGTACAGTGGCCACAAATGGTACGTCTACCCTATGCCTGCAGACGAATTCCGCGAGCCAACGGTTCAACCATTTTGATTTAACACACGCGTACAGACCAGAGACCTATTTTCACCATTGATGGAGAATTTTTCTTTCAGGGATAAGTGGGAATCAACCAAAACGATGTTGGGATGTGATTTGCGCGGCTCGACGGTTGGCCTTGTAGGTTTGGGCAACATTGGACAAGCTACGGTCAAGAGACTGAAGCCATTCGATGTAGGGCGCTTCATTTACACAGACCCGTTCCAAATCCAAGCAGGTAAGGTATATTGCAAACAAAAATATGAGAAACATAATTTCGTGACGTAAGGAGACTGATTTATAAATTCAGAATCATAAATTCTGGCACTAATTCTATTTTAGGTGACGCTCTCGGAGCATTCCATGTTCCATTACCTGAACTTCTCAAGGAAAGTGATTTCGTAATAGTAGCTACACCGCTAAACAAAGACACTCTGAACATGTTCAACGACGATGCATTTGCCCAGATGAAGAAAACGGCTGTTCTGGTGAATGTTGGACGTGGTGCTGTAGTCAATACGGACGCCCTTGTCAGAGCACTCCGAAACAAGACTATTTTTGCTGCTGGGCTCGACGTTATGGTCCCTGAACCATTACCCAGTGATCACCCATTACTGAGCTTACCCAATGCAGGTGAGTAATGATTCATTTCGACATCATCAATCATCAAGATTTCGTAACAAGCCCAAGTGATCTGTAAACGCCATTAATCGAGATGTTTGAAATATTCGTGTTATGGAATGTGAGTCCGCCCTTGTATTACACCTATGAGGTAACCTGGATGAGGGCTCTTAATGATTGTGAACGCACAGACATACAGCCTGGGCCGATTAAAAAAAGTCACCCTGTATATACTTCGTAGAACTTTGTTTATTGGTACGTGCGAGTAACAACAGAGTTGATGTGAAAGAGTTATTGAAGGGTGACGATTGAAGAGAAGTGATTGAAGGAAAGCGATTGGAAAGGAGTGGTTGAAGAAAAGCGATACGTGTCTGAAGAAGGTTGAAAGAATAGTGAAGAGCGACTTCGGAATGAGCGTACTCAGGGGTGGTGGAAAGGTGTAGGACTTGTAGGTCAAAATGTGCGAAGATCACAGGTCAGCACATCCTCCGATAAGGAACCGTGCGACTGCAGCTGCAGTCGCATGGCTTGGATTGTTATGACTGGGATGGAATTAGAGGTGGGCGAGTGCGAGGGTCCGAGCACTTAACATTCGATTAGGATGCGTTGACTGCACTGATCAGTATAGTCTCATACTTTCATCTTATTCCAGCGGAATTGAATGAACCAATACGTGAAAATATATAATATAATCTAATAATTAGTATATCCTATTATCGCATAATCCTACCCACCTTTTCATCGTGAGAACCCTATATAAGTGTTGCTTGAATCAATTTTGGCTCGTTCTAACAATGAATTGGGTACTTATGATTTATTTTATTTTTCAGTCATCATTCCGCACTTGGGAAGCTCAACCGTAAAAACGCGATCTGATATGTCAAGAATAGCTACTCAGAATATAATCAATGCTCTGGAAGGAAAACCACTGGTTCATGAATTGTAGACACCGGTTTAGCAATATTTTTCGATCGCCAGTCGCAAGAAAGTATGGTGGCAAATAAACGAACCAGCACACTGCAAAAGCTTTCAAAGTTCAAAAGATGATCAGCTGTTTTTTATAACCTAAATTGGAACATTGGCAATCAGAAGTGAAATTTTTATGCAAAAATTGTCCTTCTTATATGATTATTGAGATAATTATAATAAGAATACGATGATGATATATTAATAGATTACGTACATAGTCGATGCTGAGTACAACTCTTATACTGCATGAAGGTTACCGATAATAGCATATTGTGTGGCTAGTGCGAAAAGTAGGCGATTTTCTTCGGATACGGATGTCGCCTACTTTTCACACTAGCCACATACGATATTTCTTGTAACTCCTGCTTGGAAAGTTTTATTTAACAAAAGCAAAAGCACGGAATAAATATCGAGGTTATACGTCGCCCGCGAGGGATGGCATTACTGTCAGTGCGTAAAATCCAGTTATTTCGAAGTGCGCATGCGCCTCATTACGTTCTACAGCGTAAAATAGAGCACATCGGATGTGCACATGCAGCAACTCTGTTCTTTTTCATCATTCAGAAGTAAGGCACTTCGCAAAGATATTTTCATAATCGAATAAGCGACGACAATTCTTGGCCATGTTTTCGTGGAATTATTTTAATACTATTGGAATATAAAAAATATCATCACACAATACCGATACCTCAAGGGTATAATTTCAATCCAAATAGTTTTCCCTTTTCGACGTAGGAGTTTCCGGAGCTCGAAGTTATTGAATACTGATTTAAAAAAATGAGGAAAAAAAGGCAGGACCAACCAAAACTGTACCCAGTGCAGCTCATCAAAGTTATTCGATCTGTCCAGCGCATTGACACTTTGATGACTGAACCCTCCCTGATCATATTTTGCGACTACTTCTTGTCGGTCATAGCGAGTCGAAATAACTCCCATATAATAATTGTGTAGGAACATGAGGAAATCTGAAAAATGTTCGTGCGGAAGAATGCGTTTTTACATGAAAAAGTTATGATTATTGCAGGTCTTTAGCTGTTTCGACGGAATCGATGGGCGAAACTCTTGAGATAAGGTAATATCCCTGCAAAATATTTCCATACGGGGCGTTCTTGAACAGGTATATTCATTTCAAGATTAGAGAAGAGTCCATTTTGGAGTAAGACAATATCAACAAAATAATATCATATGTTCGGTCATTTTTCTAATTAATAATGGTTGAATCTTTGCTCAAATACGCAGTAGGATCAATTATAATCTGGGTAGCCATCAGGGAGGGTCAGTGTTGAAAAAAAAACTGTCAGTTATGAGAAAACCCGCTTATCTCAGGTGGAAAAAGCACACTGGTGTCTCAGTTAGCCGTGCACGTGATTATTGACATAAGCTTCTCATGATATCTTGAGAGAAACAGAAGCGTTGCACTTATGTAGTGCACGTGATAAAAATTATGAACACGAAAATTACTTTTCTACCAGAAACGCTGATTGTGAGATAATCTGGTTTCATTAGAAGCCGTAAATTACCAGTTGAAACTGATACTGAAAACAAACGAAAGAAACTCATGTGAGCTGAATGTAGAAGAAGTTGTACTGTATACATTAGGGTGGTCCTTATTTGGGGTAAAAAAAAAATTTCAAGTTTGCTCCTTTCAAATCGGTTCCAAATATTGAAAAAAAAATGTCCTAATTTTTAGAATTTTTTATTTCAAGCCCCTGGTCTCCCTGTTTGCTCGAGAATTTTCAAATTATCCAAAAATATGTTTATACACTAGATTCGTACTAACATGCATTTTCAGGTCAATCGCAGGACAAAAATCCATATTTTCGAATGTTTATCGCCATTCACCTTCTTTACAGTGAAAAATAAAAATATCACAAACGGCTATCCCATGAGAATCGTGTGCTTTATTAATTTTGTTTTTTAACGTATTTTTTTAAAATGACAAATGATCAAATTAGGCAAAAAGTTTTGCAGGTTATCGACTTAGATGTAACGTATAGTGCTGACATACTGCTTTAGAAAAAAAAACAAAAAAAAAACAAAAAATCATAATAATAATAATAATAATAATATAGCACACGATTCCCATGGGATAGTCATTTATAATACCTTTTTTTTTTCACTACAAAGAAGGTGAATCGCATTAAACATTCGAGAATATGAATTTTTGGCCTGCGATTAACCTCGAAATGAAATTTAATACGAACGTAGTGCATAAACATATTTTTGGTTAATTCGAAAATTCTCGCGCATTGAAATAAAAAATTCAAAAAATTAGCGAATTTTTTTTTCAATATTTGGAATCGATTTGGCAGGAGCAAACTTGAAATTTTTTTTTGACCGCAAATAAGGACCACCCTAGTATACATGTGTTGTATACAATCACATGACGTTACTTCCGATATAAATCAGGATCTACGTAACGGAGTAAAAGGTAGTTGTCATTAATACATCTGAGGCACATTTTTTTTAAGTTCACGCAGAAGGAAATCTTGTATTTTTTATCTTTGAATGTGATTCACGCTCTTGCCTTGATTCTTACAAATTGATGTTTCATCTGTCGCTTTGCATGACACCTCAAAAATTAACGTTTAGTTGGGATATTTTCAAAAACAATTCCAAAGCGCGGAGGGTAATGACACTTAAGTCTATCGCGTAAACGGGTCAAGAACAAGATAGCTCGATTTTCTTTTCCGGTAATTGGGTCACCTAAATTGTCGCCAACTGCGCGATTTACCTGTAATAGGGCGAGCGGGTGGGTTGCGGGGAGAAAGGCGGTGGACCAAAGTCCGGAGACCGGGTCGACCACGTGGTCCGTTGTCTAGCGGCATCGGTCGACCGGCTCGGATTCTAGCGCGCTTTCGCGGATCACGCGGCGGGGTGAGGAAAGGGGAATTCGTGAGACGTTCCGTGGCCTTGGAGGAGGCCATAAAGGTGCTCTTCCATTAAATTAGCGTCGAATTGACGCCGTAAACGAGCATCAAAACTGGTCACGTGACACTTTCGACGCTGTCGCATTGACGCGTGGAAGTTGAGATTCCCCAACTTCTCGGTGATGACGCGAAATCCCTTTTCATGGGCGTCCATTGACGCTGCGTCAGACAGACAATAATTGGTTACAATAGCTCTTGACGCTCGAAATCAACGTCAAATTGACGCTAGTGAAAATCTACCTTAACAGGCAGCAAGCTGCCACGCTACATAATGTTATAATGATTATAACTTGCCGGCGTCTAAAGCTCGCATCACTTCATCTTGCGAGTTCCAAAATCCGGGGTATAAGCTTCGTGTTTAAATATCGTTTCATATTATACCAGCTGAATCTTGAATCCGATATATTTTAAGTTGATCAAAGACACCTGCGCCGACTGCAGTTTGTTTCATCACAAAATCGATATTGCTTTAATTTATTTGAAACGCCAGAATGAGTAGACAACGAGTTTTGCTGATATGTGAAGAGATGTCACCGGCCGATATTGAACTACTGAAGACAAGGTAAGTGCTTTCAGGTGCGAATCCTCATGATAACAGTTGGCAAAAATTATGAGGACTTAAGTTTTACCAATAGCAGAGGAAAGATAAGTTCATGTTAGCGTGATACCAGCTATTACTAAACAATTTACGAAACTTCGTCGTTACTCATGTTTCTTTCGCTTTCGGCTAGCGCGTCAAATCGGGTCGAAAAAAATGTTGTTATAGCTCCGGATTGGGTTCCCGAAAAATCGGGTTCCCCCGGAAGTTCTGAGATTTCCTGAAACTATCGGGATTACCCTGAATGTCGGGATTCCTAAATGTCCCAAGTTTTCTGAATATTTACAAACTTTTGAACCTGTGAATACCTTTCTGTTATCAACAAATTATTGAAAACTTTTCGATTTCATGGTTGTTTCATCAGTCAACTTTGGAAGTTGCTAGAGAAAGATTTAAGGTAAGGTATGCCTGACGGATTTGTGTTGGTGTATTTGAAATTTTCACTTCTGAACCGAGAAAAAAATAACTATACATACATGCATTCCACGTCAAGCGGGCCACTTTTTTGGGTCGTAATCACCGATTTTGATCTTCATCGAGGATTTTGTACTACTGATGGATGTAAGTCTCTGGGCCGAACCAAAAGCCGATGCGCGACTCGGTTGACGGTTGTCTACCTAGCAGAGGTTAAAGAATGCCGTTTTTGCGCGCCAACTTCTCTTCGGCGGCTCATATCTCAGTTGTTTTTGGAGAAAAGTACCAACACATGATTCTTGTAGCTATTCTCACACGCTTTCGGGTGATTATAATGACATTGCTCCCCACCCAACATTTGGCAGTCAAAAACGGAGTCAAAACGAAATTTTCGTTTTTCAAGTAGTCCGCCCATTTTGAAAATTCTGTTTTTTGTCTTTAAGAGCGTTGCCTATGCCCCGTCGAGCGCGTGCAAACAGATGCTCACAACGGATATTCTCATTTCCGTATGTTAGAAGATAATGAGGATTTTTTGGTGTCATTTTACAGGTAAAGGATGGATCTATGCAATGTCTTGGGTCGAATTTTCGATTACATTCGAAAATTCACGGGAATCGTACGCGAAAGTACGCTATCTTTGAGATGAGACAGAGCGAAGGGTGAATTTTTTTTCAAAATTCGGCCGAAGCACAAACATATAGCTC